>CM023481.1:36674819-37392319 GCA_013339685.2 Hyalomma asiaticum | reverse complement strand
ACTCTTGTCAAAGACAATATTATTACCGATAAAATTGCAGCGTCACACCAAGCTATAAGTCCCCGGCCGGGAAGATTTTACATGCTACCCAAAATACACAAACCAGGCAACCCAGGGAGACCCATATTTTCCGGTATTGGCACAGTAACAGAACCAATATCCAGTTTCATCGATAACCTAATCAGATATTCCACCAACATTACCTTCCTACCTCAAGGACACGACTCATTTTCTAGCTGATATTATGAATCTTGTCATAACAAAAGACAGCATGTTAGTTACTCTCCACGTCGCCTCTCTATACACAAGCATTCCGCATTCAGACGGTGTCAAATCTGTCATTCAAGCCTACGAAAATTCATTACCAAACAGTCCAATTGATGGTGAAACTCTCGGAAAGCTCCTCAAACTAGTTTCAGAAATGAGCAACTTCGAATTTAACAACACACACTATATCCTAGCTAACGGTACATCGATGGGAAGGAAAATAGGACCCAACTATGCCAATATCTTTATGGGTATATTAGAATGTAAATTTTTAAGTAGCGCCCCATTCTGCCCCTTTTCTAATCGAAGGTTCCTCGACGATATTTTTCTCATTTGGTACCACGGCGAAGAAAAACTCAAAGCTTTCATCACCACCTTCAACAACCCCCACAAAAACATTTCCTTCTCGCACACGTATTTGGCATCGACCATAAGCTTTCTCGACGTTTCCGTAAGGATATCGGACAATAAGATTGTTACATAATTTTATAGAAAACCAACTGACCGACACCAATACCTCCATTTTAAAAGCAGCCACGTTAAGCACTGTAAGATCGGCATGCCATACAGTCAGTCCGTTCGATTCAAGCGGACATGTTCTGACGCGGCGGATCTTGCCTCCAACTGTGAACAACTAAGCAATGACCTCACTCGTCAACAATACCCGCCGTCTGTCATCAATGATGCCTCTAAGAAATCTAGCAAACAGCACCGCCGCCACATAATAAGAAAACCCAAATCTGAATTCGTAAACACCATTCCAATTCTCATTCTAACGTATTCTGCCTCTCCCCCTAACAAAAACAGTATCCTTAAAAAGCACCACAACATCCTTCTCAAACGCGACATGTTGACCAGCGTCTTCCCTGAACATCCACGTGTTGTCTACAGGCGGGCGCGAAATGTCAGAGACATTGTAACATCATCTAAGGTGAACACTCAGGCAGCGGCTCCTGCTGCTAAACTAGGTGCAAACCATGTCCCATGATGAATAGAACCTCCACAGTAAACAGCACTGCATCCTCATTCTTTTAAGAAATAAGAGGAAATTTTGTCTGCGACAGCCCCAATATTGTCGACCTTCTTGAATGCACTGTGTGCAACGCCCAATACATTGGCCAAGCTCAGACTCCATTCAGGATAAGAATAAACAACCACAGAGCACACATAAATACCCTGCCACACCTTCCTCTCTCCAAGCACGTAAATGATCTTAGTCATCCCTTCCACACATTCACAGCTGTGGGACTCCAATCTGATTTCAAAACTCATTATGACCGGGAGGTTCGCGAATCTTACTGCTACATCGTGATGGTGGGTGGAGTGCATAGCATCCAAGAAGTACGCGAGACGAAGGCTGCCTGAACAAGAGCGTTTTATTAGAGGCGGCTATCGTTTTACAGCGTATGCTGTTATGAGATCACAACAACGGCGCCGTAGTTGTCCGCCGCCGTCGCCGCTGCCGCCACCGCCTCCGCCGCCCGTGTCCGCCCGTGTCCGTAACCAATATCGCTCCTCGTGAAGAACAAGACAACTGCTGCCATCTATTGGCGCTGATTTCCTCCGCATAGCCTTCGAAATGTGTTTTTACGAAGCGCTGCCTCGTGAAGCAGTTTTGTCGTATCGTTCCATGAGTCACGCGACAGGCGACGTGCGCAGCCCCGACAGCAACCTGACTTGGCTCTTCGATATACCTGATGGCGCCTCCTCGCAAGATGCGGACTGCTGCTGAAGAAGTGAATCGCAGAGTTACGCGCGCGGCTGCAGCCGGGCAACGTCGGGCACAGCAGACCGCTGTTCAGAGAGAAGCCCAAACCGCAGAGTTATGGCGCAGGGGATACCCACCACCTGTACTTGCACTAGTTTCCCCAAGCGTTTACAATGGCCTCTAGGAAGGTCACTCCTTCAGCTTACGTTGTCACTGTCCTGCGATTCCGCGCAGGCCTGGCTCTTTTACAGCGTAAGCTGTTATGAGATCACAACAACGTTCGTTTTGCGCAGTAGTTGTCCGCCGCCGCCGCCGCCGCCGCCGGTGTGCGTAACCACTATCGCTGCAAATTTTAGAAAAAATAACCAGGACCGACAAGTATTCCAACTTGTCCTCTGCCTGGATTCGAACCCAGGCTCACAGCGTGGCCTGTCGAGCGTTCTACCACTGAGCTACGCCTGTGGTTGAAATATCATCGCTAAAAGACCTAAACAGGTATAACGTCTCCCGCGGAATCGCATTAACAAACGTAATGCTACGTCGAAAAATAGTAATACACCGCTACGCGACGCGAAAATGGATTGTGTAACGAGGTCGAGGAATCATTTGAAAGAACACAGGGCTGCATGCTTTGTAGCTCTGAACCCATTACGGAGGCACTGGTAATTATGGCGTAGTGGGCACTTTCCTACTTGGCAAAATGATAAGTTATGGCGCAGGAGATACCTACCACTTCTACTTTCACTAGTTTCCTCAAGCGTTTAAAGTGGCCTCTAAGAAAGTAGCTCCTCCAGCTTACGCTGTCACTGTCCTGCGGTTCCGCGCAGGCCTGGCTCTTTTTTTACAGCCACCGTGAAATTATCTCTAGTACAACCAGGTGTGACTCGGTGCAAGCATAAAGAACGCTATCTAGAACAGTAAGCAGCCATGCGCGCGCACGTATAGCGCATTCTACTTTGCAGCAGCCCTTCCTTTTTATGTTGGATACCGCTGTACGGGTTTCTTGGCTCGCGTCGAACGCCGTAGCACAGGCGCAGCTGATTCTTCGGTGTCGGAGGTTTCATTAGGCTTGACTTGTGTTTAAGATGATGACCCGGCCACTGTTTTGCTTGTTGCAGCCGCGGAGCTGTCCCTCAGACGAACCTGGTCCATGCGGCGCTCAAGTAGCCCGGCTGATGTCTGGATGGTCATCATACGGGCGCCGTTCAATTGTCTGATTGTGCCATGTAGCCACTTCTCGCCATCTCCGAAGTTTCGGGCCCAAACTACGTCACCTGGACCCAACCTGCATGGCGTGTCTTCCTGCAACAATAAAGGAACACACAATGGCGGAGGAAGACACGTGTCCAAACGAGAGTGAATCTGGTAGCTCAGAGGTCTCTGCGAAGGTGACTTCTTGCCTTGCGGAGTTCTTCGGTAGTTGAAGAGAAGCCTGGCCAGTCTTGTAGACAGGCTACCCTCCGGAAGCTTCTTGAGGCCGTCTTTGATTGTACGTACGGCCCTTTCTGCGAGCCCGTTCGACTGCGGGTGGTATGGTGCAGTTCGTAGGTGTTTCACGTTGTTTCCAGACAAGAACTTTGCGAACGTCTCCGATGTGAACTGCGTTCCGTTGTCCGTAACAATCGTTCCAGGAATGCCCAAGCGACTGAACATCTCACGTACGACATGACGGCGGTCGATTCAGCTGTGGCGTGTTGCATAGGCACTGCCTCAATCCATTTGGAATGGGAGTCCACTGCCACTAATATCATGGCACCGTTCACTGGACCGGCGAAATCGAGGTGAACGCGGGACCAGTTTTCTTGAGTTGGCGGCCAGTTCATCGGTGTCTGCGCTGGAGGCAACGACCTTGCTTGCACGCATACATCGCAATTCTTACTGAGGTGTTCGATATCTTGGCCTAGTCCCGGCCACCACACATTTGTTCGCGTGACCGCCTTCATAGTCGAGGCTCCCTGATGCGCCTCGTGCAGAATTTGAAGTGTCCTCTCGTGCAGCCTCGGGAATGACTATTCTATGGCCCCAGAAGATGAGGTCGTGTGCAACCGTCAACTCAAGCTTTCTTGCCACGTGCGCTTTCAAGCATGGTTCCAGTGCGTGTTTTCCTTGTGGCCATCCTTTCAGTATAAACGACTTGACTGTTCGCAATACCTTGTCGGCTTTTGTCAATCGGCGAAGCACGTGTGACGTCACACTTGTGTCGTCAAGTTGCCGCAATTAGTGCACTTACTCTCGTATTTCTTCGGCGACATCGTCAGGGGTCGTGGGAGGCAGTCTGCTGAGGGCGTCGGCATTTTGGTTGTCTGCTCCGGGCTTGTATTCTATCCGGTATTGGTAGGCTCCAACAGCAAAGACCAGCGCTGGATGCGAGCAGCTGCCATGATAGGTGTAGGGCGGTCTTCACGGAACAAGCCAACCAACGGTTTATGATCGGTTACAAGAATAAAAGGCTGCCCCAGCAGGTAATCACGGAACTTGGTTACTCCGAAAACCAATGCCAACGCCTCCCGCTCGAGCTGCGAACAACTCTGTTCCGCCTGGGCCAGTGTTCGCAAACGGAATCCTACCGGTTTGTCGATGCCATCAATACGATGGGAAAGAACCGCTCCTATGCCATGCGGAGAGGCGTCGCACTCGAGCCGCAACGGCTTGGTTGGGTCAAAGTGCATAAGAATTTTGGCATGTCGGAGTGCTTCCTTCGATTGTTCAAGTGCCTGTTGCTGACATGAAGTTCACTTCCATCGGTAATCCTTCTTCAGAAGGTCGTACGATGGAGCAAGCGTGGTTGCCATACACGGGAAGAACTTGCTGTAATAAGTGAGCAGACCAATGTAAGAACGTATCTCGCTCACGTTCCTTGGACTTGCTGCCTTCATCACAGCTTCCAGGTTCTTCTCCAGTGGATGAAGACCGTCACTGGTGATTTTGTGTCCCAGATACGATACTTCCGCCTCCCTGAAGGAACATTTATCCTTCGTATTTTTACCCCACATTCACGGAAGCGCTGGAGCCCAGCCTAGAGATTGCTACCGTTGTCTGCTTTCCCTTCTGCCAACAGGACCTCGTCTAAATAAGCTTGTACGCCATTTAGACTGACGAGCACATTTTCCATTGTGCGCTGGAAGATAGCCGGTGCGGACGACACCCCAAAAGGTAAGCGGTTGCAGTAAAACAACCCTTCGTGGGTAGTTATGGTGGTCAACACCATTGATTCGTCATCTAATGGAATCTGGTTATAGGCGTCCCGTAAGTCTAAGGTGCTATAGACGTCTCCCTTGCGCAGAGATGCAAAAATGTCATCGATGACTGGAAGCGGATACTGTTCAGTGACGCATGTTGCATATACGGTTACCTTGTAGTCACCGCAGATCCTAACAAACCCGTCTTTCTTCAACACTGGCACAATTGGAATTGGCGTAGCCTATTCAGAGTGAGCGACAGGAGAAAGCACGCCAGACTTCACTAGCCTTCCCAGCTCTTCCGTAACCTTGTCTCGCAATGCATACGACAGAGGTCCCGCCTTGAAAAATTTCGGAACGGCTTCTCGTTTCACGTAGAGATGAACAGGTGGAAACTTGAACAGGCCCAGTTCTTCCTCAAAGACGTCTTCATACTCAGACAAAATTGCTTCGAGCTCTTTGTCATCTCGTCTGCTGGCACTGCTCAGGCTTAGAACAGGCGCACCCAGGTTGTTCAGGGCTCGAATGAGGTCATGACGACATAAACAAGGCCCTGAATGACGAACTACGGTCATAGAGGCAGTCAGGGTCTTGCCGTCGTAGGAAATTGGCAGCGTGAGCTTACCAGCGATAGGCAGCGGTCCCAGGTAACAGGACAACCTCAGGTCTGTCTTCTCGATTTCGGGCCACTTCTCGCGGTGCCTGTTGTACACATCCCAGGGTATTACGCATACCGGCGACCCGGTGTCAATTTTCATAACTAGGTCAACGCCTCCGCAGCGAAACTTGCGTCGTATGGGACTGACGATTTCCTTGTCCGGCACCGACGCTTGACTTCCGCTGATTGTGAATATCTGAGCATCACACGCCTCGTTTCCTTCTGGACTTCCGGTTAAGGCAAAATTGCTCTCTCTCCTGTCACTTGCCCTGCATGCTATCGATTAATGCCCCTTTTTTCCGCACTTGAAGCACTTGGCATTTTTGTACCGGGAACGTTTCTCCGAGTGGGTTTTGTTTCCACACCTTCCGCACTCTTTGCTAATTTACTTGCTCGTGCATTGCATTGGCCGCCTGTCAGCCAGCCTATGCAGCTCTGGTTCACACGTCCACGTTCTTTATATGCCGGATGCCTTGACCCGCCGCCTCTGATGCGAGCACCATGCTCTCAGCTTCCTTCAAGCTCTAACTTGATCGACAAAGTAGTGCTTTTTGTACCTTTGTTCTTCGGATTCTGCATACTATCTTGTCCCGCAGCATTCGGTGCAACATGTCGCCAAAGTTGCACTTGTCAGATTCGTCTTCATTTTGGACACGAGTGAAAAATCTGAAGCTCTCCGCAATTTTGTTCGGCTGGGAATCATAGAAGCCTTGCAAGGAGGAGGAGAAAGGAAGAAGAAAGACCGGGAGGTTAACCTTGGCTGAGCCCGGTAGGCTACCCGGCATTTGGGATGGGGGAAGGGGAGGGAAAGATTTGGAAGATAGAGAGCAAGAAGCCTTGCAAAGTTTCCACCGCTTCCTTGTAGGTGAGCTGGTTCACCTTTGTTCACGAGGAGCGCACCGCCCACAGAGGACGTCAATTGACCTTGATCCGAGAGCCAAGATAAGAAGCGCTCTCTTCTGTGCGTCTTCCACGATGTTGTTGCCTTCAGATTAGGACTCGATGCGAAAGACGTACGACGTCCACTTGTACTTGCTGTCGTCAAACGGTGGTACTTGGTACGCCATTGCAGAAGCAGCGAAGGTCTTGGTCTTACCTGGGTGGTTTCTTCGTCGTCACTGCTGCATCCTTGTCGTCATTGCTACATCGTGATGGTGGGTGGAGCGCATAGCATCCAAGAAGTACGCCAGACGAAGGCTGCCTGAACAAGAGCGTTTTATTAGAGGCAGCTATCGCTTTCATAGCCACTGTGAAATCATCTCTAGTACAATCGGGTGTGACTCGGTTCAAGCATAAACAACGCTACCTAGAACAGTAGGCAGCCATGCCCGCGCACGTATAGTGCATTGTACTTTGCAGCACTTACTTTATTCACAAATTCAGCACTGTGTCTGGTGGCGTCACCTAAAATACAGTCCGACTGCCTTGCTTGCCCTGTCAGGCTACTAAACCAAATAACGACGCAATCTACTAAAAGGCTTCAATATTTCTTATTTTATATTTATTTGTGTTTCTTTTAATATTATTATTATTATTTCGTTTCTTTCGGGCTCCACGTGCAAATGTATGTGCAGTATGAACTAGCGGAACTCTTAATTTGCCCCTTTTTTTCTTTCTGGTGCATATTCATAGCGCTCTTGTCGAGATGCAGGAATGACTGTCGATCTCTCCCTATTTCATTTTATGCGTATTGTTACTTTTTTGTTCGTTCTCATTTTTCTTATTGCATTTACTTTCGTTTGTTACCTTACGATGTTTAATTTCCCATCATGTTTATTGCTGTATTTATCTTGTTTTTATCTGATATGTTTTACTCAGTTCACACTACTGGCACACAAGGTGCAAATATGTCTTGTGCACGCTCGGCACCCACTCGGGAAGTGCCTCACGCACTTTTGCTAGGGAACCTGTTTCGCGGAGTCCGACTCGTTAAGCTGCACGACTCTCCTTTGTGTGTGATGTCTTCTTTTTTTCTTTTTTGTGTGTGTGCGTGTTTGCACATACGTACCTGCTTTCCCAACCATTTTTCGCGCATGTTCTGTGTTTCTTTTTCTATCCACCATTTCTTCTGAAACTCAGCGCGGTGACGATCCTCTGCACTGTACTGTAGACCGACCGCGCACAGAGCAACCTGTCTCCCGTCCCCTCCTTTTTACTCCGCACGCAGCAACGACATTGCTTTAGCGGTTTTGTGCTGCACTGTGGGGGCTGCAGTGTGACACACACTGAGTTGACAGCAACGCGAGCGTCTCCCAACGATGGTTCGCAGTCTGCTGCCTGATGGTCTCGGCCCAGCTGCCCGGTATTAGGGGGGCGCCGTGCAGACGCAGAGGTTATTTTGCACTGGTATTTGGCTCCTAGATATACCCCTGTATCCTAAACCCCTTTTTGTGAGCTACCCCTTTCCCTAATCCCCGTTCCACCCGCACCCCACTCTGAATGTTCATAAAGTGTACTTAAACCGTGCGCCCAGGAATAACTTTCACCTTTGAAAAAGGCTGGTCTCCAGCCGATATGCCGGAATAAATACTAAATAATACGTTTTTCACTGTGACTTTCTAATCGTATATTTATCACGATAGCCAGGAAGAGTTTCTTGATATATATATATATATATATATATATATATATATATATATATATATATATATATATATATATAATGTAGCGTTGCGGTGTTAACAGGTGTTTTGGCAGAAGTAATTATAAATGCTGAGAATATTCTCAGCGCACAAAGCGTCCTCGCCTTATGTACGATGACAATAGAGAGTTTTAGTGTAGAGCGCGCAACGCCTAAGGAACACAACGCGCGGCGCGCTGGGTATCTAACGGCTGAGGCTGTCGCGCACAGCGTTAGTTTACCGTACGCAACAACTGAAACGTGGAGTGCGCTTCGGCGTAAACAACCTTGAATTTGAGTGCTGCTCTGCGCCATCTATAGGTGAACAAATGAACTGTAGTAGCCGATAGTAGCTGACATAATCAAAAGAAGAGGCGTGCAGGACACGGACACAAGGAGAGCAGTGAACACCACGAACGCCGACTAACAACTAATGCACAGCACAGAGGCGAAAAAGAAGGAAGACACACAGCTTATCTGCGCATGCTCGGAATGGTAGCGCCACCTGTCAAACGGTTACACGTGTCGGTCTTCGCGATAGACAACTCCTAAGGCATTCTATCTCCTCTCTGTTTAAGCTAATCGACGGCTGACTCACACATGCACTTCCACTAATACTGATATGCCAGGCCTCAACCAATAAACGCGTATCTTCGTTCTTATGCCTGTACAGGATTTCGGTTTTGTCTAACTCGGGCATGCAGCTACAGACCTGGCAGTGCAAGGATAGATTCGACGGCGTCCCACCTGATAACGACCTTCTGTGTTCAATTAATCTTTGATTATTACAACACGCAGTTTGCCCTACATAAAAACGTCCGCAGCTAAAAGGAGTCTTATAAACCACACCCATGCGACCGTCGGTGAAATTGCTTTTGGCTAAGTGCTTAACCGGACAGATATCCGTTCGCTTCTTACCTTCCATCTGCTCATTTCTTCTATGCACGGCAGCACAAACCTTTCCTAACTTATATTGGGAGCCCTAACCACAACATTAACCCCATATTTACTTCCCACTTTCTTAAGCCTGTGCGAAACTGCGTGGATATACGGAATACTCACGACCTGACACAAGTAGCTGACACAAGTCAAGGCGCGAGACAAACCAAGATTTTTGAGAAATGAACTGCAGTAGCCGATAGTAGCTGACACAAGTCAAGGCGCGGGACAAGCCAAGATTTGCAACAGCGCTAGCGAGCCAGTCTTCTTTTCAAGTGATTTGCCACGCGACGAGGAGCAGTTTCAGAAATGCCGTCAAGCGTTCTTTGGAATCGTCTTCTTTTGGACACTTTGTCATGGCGACAAATTGACGACTTGATGCTCACAAGACGGGAGTGGTGGCTCTTGCGGGGCGAGTGCAGTCTCGACGAGATTGAATACCGCATGAGACGCGTTCGCGAAGCGCAGCTGCTGCGATACCGTTCCCGCAACGGACTCCTCGACGTAGAGCAAATAGAGTTAACGTTGTTCCGACAGCAATTTCGGTTCGACAAAGAGGACATCAACTTGCTAGTTGACGCACTGTTGCTCCCAGAACAAACAACCAGCGCGCAGAAAGTGGCCATGCCTTGTCGCGACGCGTTGTGTCTTGTGCTCCGCCGTCTGGCGTACCAGATAGATGGTGTGACCTGCAGAAAATATTTGGGCTGCACACCTCAGTGATGTCAAGCGTGAGTTCGCAAGTCATCAGGCACATTACGGCACAATTTGGACACTTGCTGGAAGACGTGAATAACCACTCCTGGCTATCTCCAGGATGTCCCAGTAATCTTGCAGACGTAAGTAACACTGACAGTTCCCACAACTGCCGGTTCAAAATAATTCATGGGTAATGTAAAACCTGATAAATTCTTTACTTTTTTCCAGGCTGTCAGAAGAAAGGGTGCGCCACTAGAGAAGTGCTGGGCATTCATTGACGGCACTGCTCGGCCCATATGCCGTCCGAAGCAGAACCAACAGGCGTACTTTTCGGGCCACAAAAGGGTGCACTGTGTTAAGTACCAGTCCCGAATGTGCCCAAATGGCATTGTGTGTCAGTTAGACGGGCCCTATCCGGGACGACAGCATGGTGCAGGTTGGTCAGTTTTCCTCAATTACGGTCTCTGCATTACGTTTCCTTCGGCTTCGATTTCTTAATTTACTAGTCGCAGGGGGTCCAACACAAGACTGACATAGCTGAAAAATTTGATAAGTCGACACTGTGTTACGTAGTCGCTTTGTTAAATAGGTGAAACAATTCATCGCTTCCAGTGAGCAAGAAATGAAAATAATTCGTGCATAGAGGAGTTCGTTAAACTGTGTATTGTTCTATGAAATACTGAATATTCCAGTAGCTCATCAACTTACTGCCTGCACTTGTATGCAGGCATCCTTCGAGACAGCGGCATGTACGCGAAGCTGGAGCGCCTCGTCGACGGACAAGGCGTCGTAATATATGTCGACCCAGCGTACCCACTGCTGCCCCTAATTATGAAGCCGTATGGTGGCTTTTCACTGACACCAGTGCAGCAAGCATTCAACCGAGCAATGAGCAGTGTCCTGCAGGCAGTGGAATGGGGCTTCGGGAAAGTCGTCTCGGAATTTGCATTTCTAGATTTAAAAAAAAAAACCAGAAGCTTCTGAGACAGCAAGTCTCTGAAATGTACAAGGCAGCCACGATCCTCACTAACTGTCACACGTGTATGTATGGCAGCCAAGTGAGCACTTATTTTTCCGTAAGCCCCCCATGCCTACAAGAATACCTCCGGCCACGTGATCGCCCACAGAGTTAAATTCTCGAACCCTTGCTCTCAAAATAAATATTGATTGATTTATAAAGTGTTGCTTATGGTTACTTACTTTCTTGTAATAGTCAGCGACAAGTATTGCACGTGAATCACTTCTTTATTTGTTCCAGTAAGCTTTCGAGAATATTCAACATACACTGCTGTTGGCCAGCAAGCCTCCTGTGCTCCTCAGCCTTCTGTCTTTCATCCCGCTCTCTCTGTTCTGCGAGCATTCGCCGTTCTTCTGCTCGTTCCTTGGCCATCCTCTCCATTTCTTTCTGCTTTAGGTTCATCTCGGCACGAGTACGTTCTTTTTCCCACTCGAGTCGGTTTTCTTCTAGAGCCAAGCGCCTAGACTCGATCGCGCACTCTTCTTCTTTAATGAGCAGCTCGTGACGCATACGTTTTTCTAAAAATTCATAGTCGACAGCTTGCTCCTCTCTTCTCTTTCCTGCGAAAGAAAAAAAAAACGTTCATGAGCAGTGGAGCGTATACAACACAGTTTCAACATTGAGCACTCTTTAGAGACAATTTTTTCCCCGAAGATCAAGGTTGGGATGATTCTTCAAGAGCTCTCACAGCCTCATTTGTGTAAAAGGGAAGCTGCCTGTGAATTTAGCACCTACCCCGAACTGGTTCATTCCTAACAGCCGATCATGATGCTGAGGGTAAGGAGCTGCTCACATGAGTGAGTGCTGGTGCTGACACCACTGTTTGGTTCGAAGCAGGTGAACCCGCCTGGCTTCTCGATTCAGGGCATGTATCATTGCACTGCATCGAATCTGCTTCGTCAACCGCGACGTCTATTTCGACACCTGCGAGCTCAATATCCTCCTCATCATCACGGAGCACCTTTTCCAGTAGCTCGGTGGCTGTTTCCCCAACTTCATCACCTGGAAAGTATTCAAAACCTTGAGATAGTAAATTGCCATAAAACGAAAAAGGCGACTCTACGGCCTATGTGATGTTCATCGCGGAATTTGTGAACTGGTGCTGCGAAGCGCAACATCGCACTCCAGTCACGACAAAAACACCGGTATGTCTGGTCACTTTTAATCGCTCAATTTTGCCCGATCTGCATCAAGATAATCGCGAAGCAGAGCTCAACACATAAATACTTCTTGTTGATACCAAATCTGCTGCAACACGGAAATATTTGCATATTCCCCAAAGCTGCGCGTTTTTAAACATGCACATGTATTTGTGACGGTTTTAAGCGGCCAGCGAATGGTAAGTGTTCGCTCATAATAAGCCACAAGATAAATAAATACTCTTCACAAATGAAAAGGTGTCTTAAAACTGTCATTTTCCTGAAGATATGAAAATTTTCATGAACGCTCTGGACCCGCTCGGCACATTTGCGGTGCGTGTGACTTCACCCAAAGTTGATTTGCACCACTCGACCCGTATACGCATGTAGCACGGATTTGCGATCCGTGCGACAAGCGTATAGCACATCAACTCTACACAATTTCATGCAGACACGTCAACTCACAGCCTGTGCCTGAGCTGGTTTCCGTCCGCGCTGCCTCGAACTTCGATGCTGCGTCGTCTCTCGCCGCCACGGCGGAATTGCGCGCTGCAGCCGAGACCAGGGAGCTTTGAGGCGCTTGTGCAGCACCGGTACGGCGACGCCGAAATTTGACGCCGTGCTCACGTGCTAGATCAAGCACCTCCTCTAACAATGCGTCCCTTGCGGTGTATTGCTCTTCAGTCCCTGACCTAGAACGCAACATACGGTGAAATCACACGGCACACCAACGAGTAAGGCGTTGACGAACAACGCATTGCTCTGTAGAATGATCAGGAAATTATCAGGAACCTAACTTACTTTCTGAGGTTCACCACGTCTTTTGCCGCGTAGTATGATATCAGCAGCTCCGTTCGGCTGCGCACGTTTCGAGCGTTGAACGGCAACCCGGCAATGTCCTGCAACCGCGAAGCGATTACTGTCCACTGTACCGGGTCCCCGAACGGGTTCAAACTCCTTACGTATGTAAGAAGCTCGAGGTCCAGCGCTACGCTGAAATGGACGCGGCTTTTTATTTTTGCAGCAGCCATGCCGTTGACGCTCGCAGCCATTTTGTCTTGTTTGTTTACTTCTCGACGGCTCGAGATCGCGCGAGAGCACCAGTCGCAGCGCACCTAACGGCTGTTGCGCGCGCAGCGCAAGCGCGGAGGGCTAGCGTCCCCATCACATGCGCTCCTAAACGCACGCATCTCTCGTACGCTTAGCGCATGCGCAGTCGCGCTCCCCCTAGCACGATGGGTGCGCAACGCCGTTGCGCGCTCTACACTAAATCTCTCTATTATTTCGCGTAGCTATACGCGGGGAAGTTTTCTATGAAGCCAATTTTTTATTGCTAGCATTATGTCTCCCATCATTTTTGATGTTCATCCGTTTTCGTATTCAGTAATGAAAACGGAATTAACATATCTGCGATGTAGAAATAAACACGGGAGTACAACTGAACGAGCTCCAGTCATAACCCAACCGGACTGACAATTCTGATGTCAGTCCGGTTGGGTTACTGAAGTACCTCTATACGTTACTGAAGTACCTCTAAAGCGTACACATGACACATTGCCAATTTTAGTTCCACCATATACTGCTTTTCTATCATGTAAGTTAGTCAACTGAACATCTGTCTGCTCTACATTCTAGCCATCTTTCTTTTCTTCGCTACCTCAGCAAGTATGTGTCATAATTGTAACCGCTATGCAGACCTTCTCACGGTGTTCTTTACGGTGAGTGTAAAACAACACCGCAATATCCTTGTGCTGACGTCTCACGCTATGCATCGGTGTGAAATTTGGGCATTTCTGCAAATCTTGTGAACACTTATAATGAAAGAAGGCGAGGAGATCAAGCATGGACACAAGAGAAGAGAAGCGTCTGTGTTCTCTGTTTCGCTTCTGTTGTTTCCGATCTTACAGCGAGGTTGTTTTATACCTTTAGGGTCCAAGAAAATTTTGCTGTCGTCGTTGTAAGAAAAGAATGCCAGCTAAAAATAGAATCACGTAGCATAGCCAGCATAGCGCGGTAGAGAGCTGGAGAGGCGCAGGGCGAGGGGCGCGTGGCGCATGCGCTTAAGTCATCCGGCGCGGCAATGCGCACAGGTGGTGTTACGTCACTCCTCACCTGTATAGTGTGGAGTCGTGGGCGTCGCGGGTGCACATAGGATTGCGCAGCATCCCGGGAGGAGGAGTGAAGAAGGCAGTAGTTGGACGGGTGGAGCTGCTGCCGACACCGACCACGTTTCCCCACGTTCTTGCCGAACGCACGTGTTGTCTAGGTTGCTAGGCCAGAGACAGGTCCAGCAACTTATTAATTTCAATGCAGGCCACCACGAATAGATCATGGAAAGTAAATACGCCTGAACAAAAAAAAAACGTTGTGGTAAAGCGTATTTTCCCTGTCCCTAGTTCAATCTTTGTAGCTTTGTAGGTGCACGAAGTAGCAGCGTAAGCAGGCCGTTAGAGCACGTGTGAAATTCACGTGACGTCGCAATAGGTAATCATTGTTAAAGTAGTTTACAGCTTCGCTATCTAGCTACCTCCACAGACTTGGTTGGAGCCACATTTTAGTTCGCGGTGCTGGTACAGTGCTCAAGGTGCTTATAGTTACTGATCCGAAGAACGCGGTGTCGATCCCGGCCGCAGCTCTTGGATTCTTCGTGGAGAGGAAAATGGTAGGAAGCCACGCACTGTGTGATATCAGTGCACGTTAAAGAACCGTAGGCTGCCACAATTTCTGGAGTCCTCCCGCACAGGGCACGCCTCATATTCATATCGTCATTATGGTACCTAAAGCCCCAGCGATAATTGTGTCCGCGTTTACAAGCCTTCCCTCTATTGCATTGTGTATCCATAGAAAGTAGGTCCGCTGTCTGTCGTTATTGTGAATGCCACGAGGTGCTGAAAATTTCCAGGCTTTGCACAGAAAGGAAGGATTTAGAGTTAAGAAACTACATATTTATATAACAGATGTCGCCCTCAGACTCATGCACTGGTTCAATTATTAATTTGGTTTTTCTTGCATATCTGAGACTACATCTTGTAATGTACCTTCAAACGATGTTTGACATGGGCAATGCAATCAAGATCACGACCCTTCAGATTTTTCTCCAAGATTTTTCTTCAAGTGTGTGAAGGTGCATCGCCTTGCAACAGCAGGATAAGGACTTTCTCTGGCTTTGTGTCCTTACTGACTCCTTCACCTGCTCTAGCAAGATGGCGCAAAGCCCCGAAGCGGGTGGTTCATCCAAAGAACACCGTTCTTGTCTCAGAAGCAGGTTGTCATATTCTTCTTTGCCGATTTCTAGGTGCAGAGTTTTTTCGGTCGTGGAAACTTCTTGTGACGCCATTCCTTTAGCGATTACTTGATTTCTGGGTGATAAATGTGGAGCCAGGTCTCATCTTCGCTCATTACGTTATTGTAAAAGTCCTTGGTATTATCAAAATGGGCCAAAACGGCTCCCGCTCCCTCGATTAGTGCTTTCTCTTCACTGTTAAAGCATTGTGGCACTCCCCTTCCTGAAAGCTTGCGCATCTTCAGGATATTGGTGATAATGAAACCAAGACACTCCCTGGAAATGTCCAGTAACCAGGATATCATTCTGCAAGATATTCTCCTATCCAAAAGAACCACCTCATGGAGAGCATCTCTTGTTGCGGATCTGCTGAGGTTGTAGGGCCACCAAAGCGGTGTAAACTATCACAGAAAATGCCCTGTTTTTATACAAGAAACCAAGGATTTAATGGGGTGTGGGAATGAATGACACTTCGCCCTTAGTGTTCGCGACACTTCTGTTAAACGACTTTTCCGGCACTTCCCCTGGAGCAAGAAAATTTTCACTACGCCCCATAACACCGTGGACATGACGCTTGCTTGCACATGTTTCATTTCACGTACTACTTGAGGTTAAAATATTTGCAAAACTCAGACGAATCTCGTATTTCCACTATTTCTTAAGCCGTCTAGCTCTTAGGCGGTACCAAGTTTATGTTCGCATTCTTAATGCAAGGCAGAAAAGCCACAAAATCTCCGGCACCCCGACGAACCATAGCGCATATGTGTATACCGCATTGGATTGAAGTGGCCTCCTGTGCAGAGAAGATTTTGGGCGACATTGAACGTCACTTAAGAACAAAATAAAAGCGGCTCGGCCATCGGATAGTTCAATAGTATTCTGTTATTCAGTAGGCAAAAGCATTCCCGGCACAAACTGCAACATAAGCACTGAATTTGCATTGCGATTCCTAGAAAAGAAATAACTAATGACGTTCGCTAATAAGACTGTCCACGTGAAGTTTTGTCCAGTCAGTGGATGATTTTGGGCACCCAGTTTGCCATTTTTGTGCATTTTTATGAATATGTCCCTTAAAGATGTCCTGCAAAACTTTTCGGGCCTAGTAAGAAAGCGATGCCAATCAGTCGTGGAGGTTCTTGTAAACACGCGAGCCAAATATTATGACACTGCACGCTAAAGAAAATATGCACTTTAACATGAAATATCAATGGAGAGCGCCTCTTCTTCTGTCAATAAATGGCCTCACCAGGGGCACCGACCACACCACTCGATGCAGAAAAAGTATTTTTTAATCTTATGGTCGTATATAAGTATCCTCTGCAATGCCACATTTGTTCGTTTTAAGCTGAAGAAATAAAGACAATGTATGCATCTATCTTTAGAAAGACTGAGAAATATCGCGCGCCCTAGCCGGTGCTGCCAGTGAAGTGATTTGTTAAAAGGAGAACAGGCATTTGCCAGCTGTGTTTGAAAACAGATTTGAGAATTGCCTGGTGCGCGCCGCACAATAATATTTGTCTTACAAGTTCACAGGAGTCTTACCGACTGATTGACACCGTTCTGGGGTTGTGTTCAAAAGTGCTGCACGGCCTTTTTAATACATTCGTTGACGCTGAAACCTAATGTGAAGAACACGTCGCACTCGAGCTCAATACGCAAAAAATAGAACCTCTACACGCGATAAATCTTTGGTTTGGGTCAGTCCTGTCATCGCTGAAAATAATGACGATCTGCGCAAAACAACAAGGACAACCCTGTCGTCGTCGTTTTGCACCAGTCCTATGATCTCTTTGGCGTTTTCCCTGTTTGTTCGTCTGCCCTGCGCCTCTCCTCTGATCTTGTGTCTTCACTGTGCTCGTTCTTTTGCATTACTCGTCAATATTTTCCAGACGTGTTTCCCAGCAAGATCGAATGTCATACCGTGACTCGTGTCAGGGAAACTCATGGAGACGAAATGTCAAAGTTCAGATTCAGTATCAGCGTATTATTTATTCAAAGCTTAATAAAAGTACAATGCGACTTGTATTTGCTAACATGTTAAGTAGTACGAGTGATTGTTCAGCCTTCGTACAGTGCATTGGACAAATGGAGCACGTATCAGTCAGTGCTGGCAACCATGACCTCCGTCGGCCACAGGAATTCAGCGCCTGAACCAGCCGTCTTACGCGCAAACTTATTCTCCAGCCGCTCACTCTGCTCCTTCGTCAAATAATTGCGCCAGTCGCCTACCCGACCAAGGCGAATGAACGGAGGCACATGGTCTGGCCTGGCGCTAGCCCACTGTTCCGGAGGCAGGCCCTTCATGACATCGAAGCTCGCCGCATCCACGAGGGTATACAAGTCGGGCTCCTTCCAGCCAGTGGGAAAACAGGGTCTCACGTGATCTACGAGCTTGCGCACTTCTTGCAGCGGACGTTCGCTCAAATCTTCATACTTAAGCAACAAGACGTTTTCCTTGTCTCTGTGTGTCCATAGAGAGAGCAGATGATCGTGGTAATCAGCCGAGTCAACTTCGCCGTCCAAAAAGGCCTCGAAGAAATCGTCAAAGCTGCCGTCTTCGAAATGGTAATACCTCCCGAAACCACGCACATGGTGGTACAAGGAAACGCAAACATCTTTGGGATTCCGCAGCACGCAAACGTAGCGAGGTTCCGCGTGCCAGGGCATGACGTCGAATGACAGGTGCGTCTTAATTGGCTTGGGTGATTTCACTAGTGAGTCGAGGAGGCCGAGGCCGCCTTTCTCCAGGAACGGCGCGAAACTGTCCAGACGGCGACCCGCCGGCAAAGGCGCCATATCATGCACCAGCAGGTACAACATGTACTGGACCCAAGTCGTGCCCGATTTCGGATACGTCATTACAAATATGTCATCGGCGCGGGGACGATAGCAACAAGCGGCTTCAAAGTCTGACCATTCAAAACCGTCCCGCGGAAATATCCAGCCTGTAGCATCGTGGCGCTTGTATGTCGGTCGACGATCTACCATGTCTTTGTCAGCAACAACTGGAACTGGACATCCATGCATGAGCTTGTTCTGCAGTCGTTCAAGGTTGAATTTGCATTTGTCCTGCTAATTCACGTATGCGAGAAAAAAGATCGTGGAGACCTACGATCTTGCGACATGCATTCACCTCCTGCTGTCTCCTCGTTTTCAACGTTTCGAAAATCGATTTGGCATCCCCGACATACGCGCAGTCTTGTGGCCGTTGCTCGAAGTTTCCTTCGCGTTCATTGTCCCTATTTCGACAGATGCCGCTGGTTGTGTTCTTCGGTTGCAGCCGCACGCAATGGGTAGGAAATTTTTTCAAGCCTTCGTGGCTATGACATTTCTCTTGCTTTCATCTATTACATAACAGAACATGCATCGCTTGACAATAAATGGAGATCGTGTCCTGCCTAAATCTTTAGGGAAAATATCCCTGATTCCTGAGGATGGAAGTTCTAATGACAGTTCCGCTTACATCAGCTAGATAATTTTCGCGATTTTCGGGACGTAATGGTAGAAGTAATCTCAGAAACAAATTTACTGGACAAGCACCAGTTTTACGTCAACTGCGGCCCTTTTTCTGACAGAAGCTCATTAAGCCCTGTCCTGCTACGTATCGTTACTGCGGAGATGGCATTTCAAACTGCCTAGAGAAGGCTACCGCCGCCGATAGGTGACATCCATGCACTTCATGTGTTAAAGGGACCCTGAAACGGTTTTGACGATTTTGTGCAAACATGGTGATCCGGTAGAGCGGGTCATTAGGACCATTACAGGACAGATTTCAGCGCTGTGCGTAAAGTGTGTCATTTATAATAAGGCTTTGAACACGCGTATCGCAAAAGGTCGCAGCGGCTCGCCAAAATGCGTTTTCAAACGCCCCCGCCAATCGAACTACAAATGGGAGGTCGCTGGTTGGCCCCGAACCAGTCACACTTTCAAAACCTAGCTGCGGACAACGTGCTTCTACAACGTCCTCCTTCGTTTCAGCCAACGGTATCGTCGCGGCATCTGGCGGCATACACACGAGTCGCCGGCGCTCTGTTACAAAGGCTAGCACTGCCGAGGTGGGCGACCTCAGTGAGGATATCGGGGCACTATGTCGCTACGGAAGACTCGGCAGAGCGGCTGACGCGGGAGGCGCTGTCGTCGCTAGCGCGCACTCCGCAGCAGATCGAGTTGAGGAGGAACAGCAGTGGTAAGGAGGAAGGCGACAGAAATAAGCCTATAGCTGCCTTAGTGCATGGTGCTTCGCTTTATTTATGGTGTGAATGATTTCACAACTGTGTTGCCTAATCAGTGACGCAATGTCAAAAAATCGTTTCCGGGACCCTTTAACTGCTGCAAACATCATTCGTTGCCATCATTGCGATGACAATGAAGGCTTCTTCTTTTTACTCCATACCATAAGGAATAACTTGAGAATGAATGGTCTTGATGAAAGCTACGGAACAGAAATCACGTAGAGCCAGCTCACTTTAAGCTTTGTAAATTTTTTTAGTTGAATAATGCATGAGAGATTGTGCAAGCAAAGTACGCGGAAGGATAGCTGTGTGCATTTTCTTTTTAAATCATTTGTTGTTTTGCGTTTGAACGAATAAACCTTCCTTCGCCATTACAGGGGTCTTCCTGGGTGAGATAAGCAGTCATCTTGAGCCTGACATGTCAATATGCTGCCCCTTGTGTTATCATAGAGATGCATTCTCCACATTTCTTTGCTTGCCCTATGTTAATATCGCGATCTTATTTGATTCCATTAACTTCATCATGCACACTATTCCTGTCCCTCTCTATTAACAATGTAATAATCACGCATTCAGCGTGCATACTAAACTATGCAGTGCTGAAATGAGGCTACGATAATAAAATGAATAATGAATTTGCGCTGCACGGGATACTGTGCAGCAGATTTGCAGCCCTGTTTTGAGGTGGCGATCTCGCCACGGATGCTATGCACCATCGCATCTCTTTCCGCCATGGAACAAGCGTGTTGCGCAAAGAGAAAATGCTTTATTTCAAAATTTTTTGCTAAACATTTTTACCGAAGTCCGCACAGTGGGAGGGGGGTCTCGTAGCGGCAGTTTTTAAAGGGGCCCTGAACAACCCCTGCGCTTCGTTTTGCAAACGGGTGGGTACGTATTGAAAGCCTCTTAGAAATTCACAGCCGAAGATATTTTTCAAAAATATTTGTTGGGGGCGAACATATTGCGTCAGGAAAACCTCCCTTTCCAGTTCTACTTACAACTCTGCAGAATAGAGCCCGGAGAGTTCTTGTGGGTGGGGTAGAAGGAGGTGCCCCGCTCACCGCGTATACTTACCAGGCTTCAACGTCGTATCAGAGTGGCTGATTGAAAGCGCCACTTGGCACGACTGCCGGGGGCTGTTGGCAGCCCGCACATGTGGCCGCCTGCTCGCTCCGCGCCTGGGCTCAGCCGTGTGTCCTCGCGATCACTGCAGTTTTTAACACGAAAGTGGCCCCGCCACAGTGGTCTAGTAGCTATGGCACTCGGGTGCTGATCCGAGGGTCGCGGGATCGAATCCCGGCCGCGGCGGCTGCATTTCGATGGAGGCGAAATGTTTAGGCCCGTGTGATGTGCGATGTCAGTGCACGTTCAAAACCCCAGGTGGTCAAAATTTCTGGAGACCTCCCCTACGGCGTTTCTCATAATCAGAGCTGGTTTTGGGACGTTAAACCCCACAAACACGAAAGTGTTTTATGCCGGGGTCCACCACGGCTTTTCTACGTCGCTTCCGTAACGGATATGATGCAGTAAACTTTACATAAACAATGACAAAGAAGAAGCAAGCAGAAAAACTTCGCTAACGCGGCCGGGATATTTATCTCTCTATGTACGTCTCTGCGCCCTCGTGGTCGTGCTCTTCACTTGGTACATTCAAAAATTGCCGTGGCAGGGCGTCAGCGTGTGACGAACACTGATGATAACTCCAAACACACACACACACACACACACACACACAAAAGAAAAGGACCCTACATGCCGGCGTCATGCGAAACAATCACCGAGAAAATATCGTATGACGAACTCTTTATGATTCAGCCAAGTGTTACGAATAGGATGAGCTATTTCTGCCTCGTGAATGATTAAGTGCATGCTCAACGTGGGCTAACCTAGAACGTCGACAGCGCCATGGTCACTGAAAGGTAGCTCATTGCAAGAGGTAACGTTGGTTTTCACGTAAGTCCACAGCACAGACGTCTCTTTTCGCAAAAAACTTGTGCAGACTACGTTGCGCTGATGTTCTATCGGCGTCAAATGAAACGCGAACAGCAGGGCGCGTGTTTCAAGCATTAGCAACAGTAAAGCGTGCGCCGTTCGCTCATCGGCATTTACAGATATGCATATCCAGCTTGGTGGCGCTTTGGATGCAACTGCTATGTGTGCTTTGGGGAAACAAACATTTATAATAGGGGATAAAATAAAAGCAGAGCTTGTTGACCTGCGGGCTACCTCCCCGTTATGAAGGGGCCGCTCCTAACATCCATCCATCCTAGTGAAAACTACACCGTCTTGTGGTGGCGAAGCGCGTGAGCGTGTCTGTCTGTAATCGTGGAGGTTCAAACCACACCGCGCGCACCACTGATCACGTTCATTCGGCGCAGATACTGATATTCAAAGTTCGGCGAACTGTGCTATGATACTGGCCGTCACCTGCAATAGCTTTGTTTCTGTGTTTCTTTTGTTTTCTTTCTCTCTGATGTTAGAACAGGGACAGAAGCGAAAATACTGCACTACCTTGGATGCACAGTGTTGCCATCATAGAGTTTCCTTCTAAAATACTAAAGGAAAATGTGGCGTTAGTGTCTATGGGAATTTCAAACAACGCGATTCAGCCAGCATGGGAAGGATGGGTATGACATGGATTTGCTTAGTATTCGTTCTTCTGGCTTCATATGGCTTTGCGACTCCAAAAAAATGCGTCGTTTACGACGAAATGTTGCCCTAAAATATACGATTTCGAAATATTTATGCGCGCGCGCCGGTACTTATTTCTTCTTCGCCCTTACGAAAATACTGAACGTTCAGAAATTTAGCAATATTATGCGGTATGGCAACGTTGCCTCCTCTACTTCTGCGCAGATTTAGCAGCGTCCATAATGGTTTGAGTTGCACATATAATTTTGCTCGAAAATTTAATATTTTTGTTCTTGTAAGTGACGTGCTACATTTTTCAAGTATGTAAAAAGAGCCAGGCCTGCGCGTAACCGCGGGACAGTGACAGCGTAAGCTGAAGGGGCGACCTGTTAGAGGTCATTTTAAACGCTTCGGGAAACTAGTGCAAGTAGAGTTGGTAGGTAACCCCTGCTCCATAACTCATCATTTTGCCAAGTAGAGAAGTACCCACTACGCCATAATTATTGCGGTATTGTAACATGCAAATCTGTATAATTGCACATCTTAGAGCGTCTCTTGGCGTCGTTTTCCCGAGAACGAACCGAACCCTCGGCCCGGCTGGCGTCCACGGCGAGCTGTGGTTTGGGCTTCTCTCTGCATAGCTGTCTGTTGTGCCCGACGTTGCCTTGCTATAGCCGCGCGCGTAGCTCCGCGATTCGCTTCTCAGCAGCCGTCCGCACCTTACGAGGAGGCGCCATCAGGTATATCGAAGAGCCAAGTCAGGTTGCTGACGGGGCTGCGCACGTCGCCTGCCGCGTGACGCATGGCACGATACGACAAAGCTGCTTCAAATGGCAGCGCTTCGTAATAATTATGACGGAAAAGTTGAAGAAGATTATTTCATAAAGATGATGTTGATGATGCCTCTGTAATGGGTTCAGAGCTACAAAGCATGCAGCCCTCTATTCTTTCAAATGATTCCTCGAACTCGCTATGCAGTCCACTTTCCGCGAAGTGAAGCGGCGTATTATTATCCTGCCACGTAACATTAAATTTGTTACTGCGATTCTTCGGCAGACGTCATACCTGTTTTTAGAAAAGGTTTTTCAAGCACAGGCGTAGCTGAGTGGCAGAATGCTCGACTACCACGCAGAGGGTGTGGGTTCGAATCCTTCTCGGTCCTGTTTATTTTTTTCCAAAATTTGCTCAGTAGCAGTTACGGACACTGGCATCGGACAACTACGGCACCAAAAACGGCCCTTGTTGAGATCTCATAACAGCTTGCGCTGTAAAAGCGTACCGAGGGATAGTAGAATATGTGTTGCTTATTACATTGTCATCATGGAGCTTGAGACACATTTGAACTACAAATGACTTTAAACAAGCACCATAATCACAAATGCTTGTGCAAGAGGTTTATTTACTATATATACCGCGTGGACAGAGCTGCCATAGCGAAGCGGTAGCGTGGTTGCTTGGGGCCGCGGGGATCCGGGTTCGTTACCCTCTTCCACTCGGTAGGTGGAGTGTGTGTCGGTGTGCTAGTTCTGTGTACATTACAATCGCAAGCTACGACAAATGGCATGCCGTTCTTGTCTTAAGTGTGTTTTATGACATGTTCAAAGTCTATTTTAGTTCATATTTGCTTCACACTGGCAGTGTAAAATTATACGCATACCCCGGGCAGAGCACTTCGGGTATACACGTGATTGTACCATCGGTAATTGGGACGTACGTGACGAGTATATCACGTTAGTGATGTAGAGATTAATCATTTAGGTTCGTCATGCATTCCTACCGTGCTGTCCAAATGCTGGGGTATAACAGGCGAACGAGACGACCAGGAGAGCACCGAGACGTAGGCGGCTAGATAGATAGATAGATACGGCCATAGCAGCGCAAGTTCGCGATGAATGCTTCGCATTTAAAAGTTCAGAGTACAGCACAGATGACCCTGCCACGGTGGTCTAGTTGTTATGGCACTGGGCTGCTGGTAGGAAGGTCGCAGGATCGAATCCCGGCCGCGGCCGCTGCATTTCGACGGCCGGTAAATGTCGAGGCACGTGTACTGTGCGATGTCAGTACCCGTCAAAGAAAACCAGGTGGTCGAAATTCCCGAAGCCCTCCAATACGGCCTTTCCCATAACCATATCGTGGTTTCGGGATTGAAAACGCCAGGAATCACTCAAATTCGAAGCATTGAGGGAATCGATATCACGCGAAACAATCAGCCTGGGATTCGCCTCTGCCGAACCGTTTGGCATTCAAAGAGGTGTTCGGGTAGGGCCTACGACTGTGGGCGAAGTGAGCGCAAGCGCCATGACCAAAAGAAAAGAAAAAAAAATCACAGCATATCCACGTGGTGAATGATGATGAGTGGGGCGAAGCTCCGGAGGGAATCATCGGTAAACCGTGAATCTTCCGTGTAACGCCCCATCAATCATCATATAAAGAGTGAGAAACAGTGTGTGTATATTACAAACATCAAACTTTAATTTTGTTTATATTTCTGCGAGCGCGCGCTGCCGCCGCCTTCCGTTCCCTCCGTTCCGCAGCCTTGTCTTCCATCCGGCGACTGCGAACGAAAGAGAAAGTGCGCCAAGAGGGAGCCTCTTGGCGTAAAGCCCCTCCAAGGAAAGTAGCGCCATTCATTATCTTTTTCTCCAGCGCGCTCTCCCCGGCGTTTGCTCCCCGCCACCTGATGCGTCCCGACCTTTACCGCTCCCCGATTGGCCGGTTCGTGTCACGTGGAAAAAGACGAGCACCCCTTCGTATTCTTTTCTCTATTTTTTCTTTCCACCGCGCTCCGGTCCCCATTTTCGGACCTGCGCGACGACGGTGCTGTGCTCGCGAGCGGATTGAGTACGTGTGTCATTGGGTTACAATGTTAGTGGGAACGTGTTGAGGCGGACAGCTGTATTGTAAGGCCGTGCTGCTGCGCATTCGCTTGTCGCAAACGACAAGGCACGGCCGCTCGATAAAAACCCACGTTGCTGATCGAGCGGCCGTGGACAAGGTTACGGGAAAAGCTTTTTAAGTTTTTTTGTTGTTCGCATTCCGACAAACGCGACGTACAAAGAAATGTGGAAATCGACAGGATCGGGCGTACTGACTTCAAGGAGGTTGTAAAAAGCGCAAGGTTTCGTAAAGTAAGCCCCACATTTCATGACTCTAACGTACGTTTCATGACCCTGTGCTGTGCGTGGTTCTTTAGTACGCTTCAGCTGATGCACCTTCTCTCTACTTCATAGGTAGTGCTGCGCCGAATGTGCGTGAGGCTGGCCTGGCGATGCTGCGTGTGGTTTTAACACGCTGAAGTTCAGTTTTCTTAGAATGGGCTCACTTTGTTTTATGGCGTTGTTTTGCGTCGACAGTGCTCGCATCTTGCGCTGGCCTGTGACTTCAAAGCAACTTTATTAGGGCCATGTGTTCACGTCGACCAGAAGTTAGCGTCGAATGCAGTCGTTTAGCGTCAATGTACTCCCGCATGTGTTGATTTAGTGTGTTGCGGTTAGCCTTTTTAACGTCTTGAAATGATCTGGCTATTAGGGAGGTCGTAATAGACGTTTGTGGGTAACAGAGGTCATCTGGGGAGCGTCTATGTAATGTGCACTTTGAGCGCTCCAGCACTCGTGCATCATCCAAACAGCGCGAAGAAGCGACCTATTTCATAAACATTGTTCAGCCAAGACGGCTGGAATATTTCACACTCCAGCCGAGCGAGGGTATTCCACATGTATCCTACTAATCGGCACGTTCACATAAATTCACGCACTGGAAACCTAGAACCTTCGTAATCACGCGCTAAGTCGCGCTTGTTTACACCGCGTGAATGCGCCGTGCTTTGGCAACAAGCCGTATACGGGTGGACATTTTACGTCTGAAATAAACGTAATTTTTTGCGCGGTTTAAACACTACATTATCAACGCCATTTACTGACTGACTAAGCAAATTCTGGACCCAAGAACTGCTCCGCAGGGCTCCAACGAACTTTTCCGCGTATTTGCACCGATAGTGTGTCAGCCGTCATCTGCTGCGGCAGGTCTCACATAAGCGGCGACACCATCGAGAACGCGCCGGGCGGGAGAGGGAGGCGGAGAATTTAGGAGGAGGAGAGAAGTGGTTGGCGCTACTTTCCTTGGAGGGGCTTTATCTTGGCACGCTAACACGCGCCATCTAGGGATCATTCTTCATATTATAAAGCGAGCCATACAGCGCCATCTCTTAGCTTTGGTCATCAACTATGCTAAAACTAGCACCATCTAGCGATATTATACGCAATTTATATATATATATATATATATATATATATATATATATATAATATGGAGCGAGCGTCACCAACGTCATCTAGTGAGCACTTCACGAACTAGAGGTGGCTACTACAGACAGAGGATGGGCAGACCCACGGCATAAGGGGCTTCGCCCCTAAAAAAATGAGTGACCTTATTTGCAGGTCTGGCGGACGCCGCCAATCTCCCACAAGGGTAGGTATACCGCACCTTCTTTTTGCAAAGCACCACGCCGGAGGCGCGCTTGTACCTGTTTTTCCGGAGGTAGCCGGCGGCAGTGGCGAATGCCTCTTTCCCACAGCAGTGCCGGACGCTCAACTATTTAACTAAGCGCGCCCAAGGTACCTGCCACGTCCTTATGGGGCCAACTTTCAATAGGAGTACACTTAAATAATCGGGGTCCAGGTGTGAACTCCTCTACCCTTTGGAAAAATCGGTGGGTGTCCGGCCGGCGCTGGTATTTGAACCCGGTACCTACCGCACCGGAAGCGGACGCTCAACAATTTCGCCATCGCTTCGATTCCACATCTGCTAATGTGATAGTGGATGAGCGCTAGTGTGCTTGTATGGCACGTCCCCGCCCTAGCTTCGATTCCTACGTCCCTAACGCATGGTAGATTGATGCTTGCCTGTTGCTGTAACCGCATGTTTACATACATCTTAACCCCTAGCTACAAGAAATAGCGTGTTATTCTGTTGTTTAAGCCGCTCTAAGTTTTCAACGAAATTTTCCATGTCTATTTCGGTTGTCGTGGATTCACGTAAGTGGCAATATTGACGTCAGTCACCTATGGCGCATTCCCACACAACCCAGGCTGAGCGCTATGGGTTTGCGCGACACGTGAGCGTACTATCGCGAATCGTGACGAAGATATTTTAGCGGCGTTAAGATGAATAAGTCATACTCGTGATATATTAATACCCTACTTTACCAATCTTGGCATGTATGAAGGGGACGAGAGAGCACCGAGATGTAGGCGTCTAGATAGATACGGCCAATTTGCTGAAGTTCGCAAAGAAATGTTCAATACTTGTTCAACAATTCAATACTTGTCGCACACGTTCCTATGAACTATGACGACATGTGGATCATGCCCGCAGTGCTCACCCAGGGTCGCAGGTATTGCAATACCAACGCTGTAATTATGTCACTCAAAGACCAAGAGGAATTGACAATGAAAATGCCATGAGAGCAGCCTTAGCGTTAGTTAAACAAAAGAGGGGAATACTTTGTTGTAGACTGAACAGGCGCACAGATGAAGACAAGCTTGCTGTAACCATAGAAGCTAGGAATCCAACCCCGGTCAACGAGGTGTCAAGTGAGCCCGTCACCACTCGTCCACGTCGGCTCTTCCAACGTGGTATTTATTACAAACTTCCTGCATCGGAGTTGGGGTGGTGGTGGCGCTCGCGTAACGCCATTTATTGTGGTTTGTGTTAGCCCCTCATGCTTTATAAAGGATAGGCACGTACCAGCATGCTTTTTTCTAACTTTGCTCGATCCTCAACGATGACGCTTATTACATGCTAGGGATGACCAATTAAAATTTTGGTTCAATTATGTTTTGTTTTGTGGGGTTTTACGTCCCAAAACCAGTTCTGATTATGAGAGATGCCGTGGTGGAGGGCTCCGGAAATTTCGACCACCTGGGGTTCTTTAACGTGCACTGACATCGCACAGCACACGGGCCTCAACATTTCGCCTCCATCGAAATGCAGCCGCCGCGGCCGGGATTCGATCCCGCGACCCTCGGATCAGCAGCCGAGTACCTTAGCCACTAGACCACCGTGGCGGGGCTTATTCAATTAAAATAAATTAACAATTTTGCCTTTAATTGATTTTGCCTTGAGTCGAATAACTATTTTCCATGTAAGATATTCAATCAATCGACACTTTGGTCGGCGCTTGAAAAACGAGGACATCCTAATGTGGTAGCGTTAGCGGGTTCCTTAGTTGGAGCCCTAGTTGCAAGCACTGACCTAAAAGCATATTCTCCACCCTTAAATATTCAACGAAACGCAGATCATGATTCGCGGAAAGATGCCACAATTAGCTTCAATGAGTGACATAAAGAGAGAGAGGAATAACATAGCAAGAAAACTGAGATGCTATCGTTGAAAGGAAACACTCCGTATAGTTGTTGCTGTTCAATTTTGTCCGTAGCACAAAAGTCAAGGAATCGTCCTTCCTTGATATAGACGTAGATGACATTCATCGGAAATATCCGCTCAATGTGCTTTTACGCACGGGACCCTAAATATGGCGTAGGTGCCAATGTTCGAGCCCCCCCGGGGCTCTACCACATTGACATAGTGTAAATATAACGTGAATATATTCGCTTGATCAGCGAGTGCAGTAACAAGGGACGTGTACTCAAAGAAAGACTGTAGTTAACATGTGTATAAAAACACAATTATATCGCTGGGTAGACGTGTTTCGTTGATAACGAGGAAGGTTTTGTTCGTTAGAAATCAACTAAGTTGAATCATAAAACGAGAAAAGGAAACGCTCTAAACTGTTTCTTGGAGGAAACACAAACTCGGGGATCTTTGCACAAAACCAACCCCTTGTTTTGCATTTTCCTTTTGCAACTGAACTCCACCCGTAGCGGGTACTGTACCGCCCAATCCCCCGTTCAAACCCAAGAAGGGCCTTCCTTACATTCCTCTCTCCTACATCGCCACTATCTAGTGGTGCAAATCCGTCAAGGTGATCCGCGTCCTTCAAATGAAAGCTGCTGCTTGCGCCCTATTCGTGTGATCGCCTTCGCTTCGAAAAGGAACATGGCTGCAAGAACGGGGAAAGTAAAATGGAGGGAGGAAAGGAAGACACTTTAAACAGAACGGTTATCAGGATGGCTGAGAGGAAGTTACGCCTGCAAGGGGAAGGATGCGCCGGCTTCTTTCTATATACTGGACCTTGGCTTGCATATCTCGGCTTCGTATTACAATGCCGCGCTATTGAACCAAGCAGGCAACAAAAAACAGAAGCGGGAGGTTCTAATAAATTAATTGAATAGTTTCCGCCCGTCGATTAAATGAAAAGTTGAAGTTTATGAAGATTGTTTTGCGATATCCTTTTCATCGATTAACCGTTCATCGATTTTACCATCCGCATGATATGCACATCAGCAGATCATATCACGCTTTTCTTCTCGATAAAGAAGACGTCTGCGCACTAACATGAATACCGACGCTGCGCTGTACTGTCAGCTAACCTTTAGTCAACAGCCCACCTTACGTACGCAACTAGTCAATTTGATCCCGCTCGTAACACTTACGGAATGCTAAACAGTTTGGCATAGGCAATTTTCTTGCCGACTGCATTTCGTGGCTGCGATTACCAGAATGCGTGGGCTTGGCCGGATATATTTTTTGAATACCAACTAGTTTCAGTAATCCAGGTACTTTTATGTGCTTCGCCCAAGTCTGATATTAGAGAGTAATAGCTGAGCGGCTCAGCGGACCAGCGGGCCCAGCGAACGAGCGGAGACGCCAACTGCGCATGCGCGGCCCGCTGGGACAGCCAGCGCATTTACGGAGCGAGCCGCTCGCCCGCTCATTTCGTCTCTTCAGCGGAGCGTATGCAGCGAGCCAGCGCGCGAGCGTTTTGCAAGATGGCAGCCCCCAACACAAGCGGCGGCGGCATGTCGTCATGTCATGCAGCAAAAACGAAGATGTGTTTCCACATAACACCTGTGATCTAATGAAAAATTACTTTTGCGATATACTTTTCGCAGTAACTTCAATTTATTTGACAGATAAAAACCTCTGCTCGATCAACAGTAACTCCAACATTGTTCAACAGGTGGCGCAGCGGTAAGTTCCGCTGAAAGAAGCGGGGCGTCGCTCAGCTATTACTCTTCTCTTCATCATGCGGTCCGCTGTCCCCTCCGCTCCATCGCTGGGCCCGCTGGCCCGCTGAGCCGCTCAACTATTACTCCCTATTGTTGTACGTTCATGTGCCGTTTATTGTACAATGTGTGCCGCAGTTATCTGCGTGTTTACACAATCTCTTGTGCATTACAATATGTTCAGAGAAACGCGCGAGTCCCGTAGCGCCCGTTTACGCTTTTCTCCGCTTTCCTCCACTGGTAGCGGAGCCGAACAAACGTGTCAGGTACTTGAAATCTGCGTGGCTCTATCTTAACATTTTTGTGCTTTTGTTTTTTCTGGAGTGAAGCAACGTACCTGGCGCCATTGAAGGAACAGATACTTCCCGAAAACTTAATCGAGAGAAAAACTGCGATCTAACCGCCGATTTCTTTTTATTACCGCACACGCATACTACGACAACACGCAATGAGTCCAATGAACGGATACACAAACTGGAACGTTAAAAGAGAACAAAAGGCGTTGATATGGCCCAATAATCTTCGTGTCACCTCGGGTGCACAAAACCACGACGCAAAGCCAAAGCTCGCAAAAATTGCGTTCGCTGTTACCGTTAAAAACGCAGCGTTAAACCCTACTGTTTCCTGCAAAAGGTGCCTCGCAAGATAGCCTCGCCCTAACGTCTACGCGAAGTACGTGTAAACATGTCCGGTTCCGCCAGCACACGAACGACGTACACAGTTCAAGGCATCGCGAAACCTGTCTTCGCAGCTTCAATGCCTTTGCGACTCACTCAGCTTATTGTTTCTGGCGCACACACTGCGCAGCAAACGCAAGAATTCCCAGTGCTTATCAAGATACGTCGACATTTTAAATGCGAAGCATTTCTTAGCGATATTCGGCGACTTTGAGCGTATCTATCTATCTATCTATCTATCTATCTATCTATCTATCTATCTATCTATCTATCTATCTATCTATCTATCTATCTATCTATCTATCTATCTATCTATCTATCTGCCTACGACTTTGTGCTCTCCTGGCCGTTCCGTTAATGGAATGTATACGAAAATTGGTATGCCACAACATGACTGCTTGGCGAACATAAATGATAGGTCATAACATGAAAAATCATGACATGCATGTCATGAGCGGCATGATTTATATGCCACGGTCTTGGCGCCCTCCTGGCTGTTTCGTTAATGGGATGCATACGAAAATTGGTACGCCACATGACTGTATGACGAACATAAATGACAGGTCATACCATCAGAATCACGACATGCATGTCATGAGCGGCATGGTTTACATGCCACAGTTTTGGTGCTCTTGCGGCCGTTTCGTTAACTTCGTATGTACCGAAATCGGTATAACGAGGCAACAATGCAGATCCATTTTACATTCCTGATGCGTGCTTCGCATTTCCTTGATTCCCACTGCACGTGGGATCTGCCAATTTTTTGTTTTTCGCGTTTTAAGAAAACTTGTTTCTTTGATGTTTGTAGCCAAAATAGGAGAAAAAATCCCGCATATACCCCACGCATTTTCGGCCATCCAGGTCGTGCGAAGGAGCCGTCAAAGGAAATTACATATGCCAAGTTGTTCAGCCCCGAGTCAACTGTTTCGAGAAGAATCAACGTCATTGGGCAAACTGAGTAGTTGTGTGCGTATCGCGAGCCTACGAGGCTTGTCAACAGCATGCACTGCGTGACTAAAGGTGCAGCTTACGGTGCGACACAACATCGGCACATACGTTAAAGCGCAGACGTCGCTTTTGGCGAAGAAAAATGCACGCAGTGCGTTGACGTGCGTGCGTGGTCGAGCAAAGCTATAGACTAACGATGTCTAGTCGGGGTATAGTGGCACCTACGGAATGCTTACGATATTCGTATAAGAGCGGGTTAACACAAAGTACAACTTAACTGGCGCCGCCATTTACGAGCTCAGACACAGCGACTGGTAAACGAGATCCAATAACAAGACGAAATGAAGAGTTAAGCAAGATAACGCTTTGCTGAAGTCAGATTTATTAGGGATGATGCATGATTTCGCTGTCGCACTTAAATGCTAAAATGGTGGAGCGCGCGTCTTTCGTGAAAAATATTGCTCCCTCCTGTACATTTTAAGACAGTCCTAATAAAAGCAGTGCCCTCTGAAAGGCACTCGGAAATGGCAGAGCTCAGAAGAGCACGCTAGGAGTAGCGCACTCGGCTCGAAGAAGCAATGTGTCACTTCGCACTTTCACTGCTCAGTGGAGCAAGTTGACGCACACAAGTTTCTTCAACTTATTCGTTTTGGAAGTTGCTCCCTTGTTCTCCGAGCGCTTTGTCAAAGATCTCGTCTGTAGATGGCTCTGTGTACCGGCCTGGCCAACTTAGAATTTCATCTTTCTCACTTAGAATGTCACCCAGCGTGAGGAAGGAGCAGATGTGATCCAGCATGTATGGACCGATTTGGTCGAGTTGAGTTTTGCGGTCGCCCTCGCACTCTCGTTCATTGCAGACCAGCTCGCCTGTCACGATTGCGGCGTGCCGCCAGAACTGCGAATAAAAAAAGAACAGTGAGTGAGTGAGTGAGTGAGTGAGTCATCATCATCATCATCATCAGCCTGTTTAGGTCCACTGCAGGACGAAGGCCTCTCCCAACGATTTCCAATCCACCCTATCCTGAGCGAGTTGGTTCCACTTTATGCCCGCAAACTTTTTAATTTCATCGCTCCATCTAACCTTTTGCCTACCTCTGTTGCGTTTTCCCTCTCGTGGTATCCATTCCGTCGCTCTTACTGTCCACCTATTATCCTTCCTCCTCATGACATGTCCTGCCCAGGTCCACTTCCTTCTTTTAATTGATAAGATAATATCGGCTACTCCTGTCTGTTCTCTGATCCACTCCGCTCGTTTTTTATCTCTTAGCGTTACCCCTATCATTTTTCTTTCCATTGCACGTTGCGTGCTCCTCAGTTTCATCTCTAGTTTTTTCGTTATTCTCCATGTTTCTGCACCGTACGTTAGTACTGGGAGAATGCAGTGATTGAATACTTTTCGCTTTAATGAGAGCGGCAAGTGTCCGGTCATGATTTCGTAATGCCTTCCGAATGCGCTCCAGCCCAGCCTTATTCTACGGAGAATTTCATTTTCCTGGGTAGGTGTTCCTGTTATTAACTGTCCCAGATATACATATTCCTTTACACATTGTAAGGGATCATTGTTGATTTTAAATTCCTGTTCCTTAGCTAAGCTATTGAGCATAACTTTGGTCTTTTGCCTATTCATTTTTAATCCAATTTTAATGCTTTCCCTGTTTAGGTCATCAATCATTTCCATTTTGAACGTCGGCCTCGAGGACACACCGTGGCGCAATCTGCCGGAATCTCTCATAGCATAGAAAACATCACGTGATACCGGCCGCGCAGCGTACGACGTCAACAATGTCGTAGCACGTTCAGACACGGTATTTTTCGTGTTGCAAGACTTGCCCGTGTGTATCTTAGCTGCAGAAGAGCCTGTTCTACAGGCCGGAAAAGTATTTTGCGAGCGAACAAGAGGCATCGCCGCATTGTCCACGCTTGTCGGAAACGTGTGCCCTCGGTGTTATGCACAATGAAAGGGACGAGACCGCTAGCGTAAAAGGTGGTGGGGAAATTTAGTTAGCTATCACTGGGAATACTCGGGCATCCTGCGTGCAGTTATTTATTTAAGCGCGAATAGGTGCCTCATCCCGTGCACTTGCGCGGACGGTGCACGGGCGATAGGTGACATTTCGATTCGCGTTGACAGCAGCATACGTGGTTCATGCATTACCTTCCCATCTCTTCCCCTCATTTTTGGGCACGTGATTAAGCGGGCAGTATATGTGAGGTCTTGATCTTGCCAATTTAAACTGCATGTTCATTCATAAGGGAATGGACATGCAGAATGGACGCCTGGTTTGGCACTTTTGCCAGTGTTATCGCGGGAGAATGATTCATCACTAGCTTATCTATCACCAGTAAGATATACCTTTAATTCATACGTACGATTCCGCCATGTGCGCGCATGTATCTCTGCGCACAGTACCTTGACTGATGACAGAATCAAAGCAGCCTGTTATTTTTTTGCGATGGCACTGTTCCGTAAACAAGACAAGTTTCCTCTACAGCAGCAAATAAGCGTCGTAGATTCGAATGCTTACAATCCGAGAAAGTTCATGCCGTACTCGCTCAACATCTTAGTTCCAACGCCGTGCACAAAACGGACTTTGCTGAATGCTTCCCTAAAACTCGAAATGTATGAGCACTTGCCTGTTTCCCCATTCTCAGCTTTTTCAGCCAAGACGCTTCGTCTTGGGGTATATATGCGTGAAAATTACACCTATAGTTCGGTCCAATATGTCAAGTGCGGGGGCGTCGAGCACTTTTCCATGCGCAAAAGCAAGAAGAAAAGTAACAGACTTGGTGAAGAAAGCCAGCTCGCTTCGCCGGTGGCGGCGAAGGCGTCACGTGTTGTCGTTTATTACATTACACTACTAGGCGCCACTACAAGGCGCGTAGGGCAACGGGAAAGCCCCGTCACTGCCCTCACCGCCGGGGAGACGCTCACCACCAGGTTAAAAATGAAATCGGTACCGTAGGTGGGCCCCTCTTCGTAGGCGACAGAATAAGACACTTGGTATTTTTGTGGTCTAATGCCAATCACCTAACTGTGGCTTCGCCATATAAATCTGGATAGGAGTTTCTCTGCCCCAGAAAGGTGGCCGATAGTGCCTCAATTTTTTAGGCATTATCAGCTTGAGAATCTTTGGCAGGGACGTCTGTGGGAAAGTAGGCGGTTTGAGTAGTAAGAAACTGATTGGCCAAATAGTGCGAAGACGGCGTTTGTCGAAGTGATCAACTGCAGCGTAGATTGCATAGTCATACTGCTAGAGGCCTCACGATTAATTTTAACCAACCGCTGTGCTCTGGCTTGTTGCTCAATCTAAGTAGAAGGACAACGCTTTCGCCATTCAAAGCCGCCACCTCGTACACGACAGAACGCCGTAGCCGGAAAGGAATAGTGGCGTAATTGCCATTGGTGAAAAGTCAGTTTATTGTGCAATCGCAGTTATTTTTGGCGATCTTTACAACAAAATGTGAAGCAATACCGCTGTTTATTCCACAATAAAGTTTAAGGCCTAAGCTGAACCGGTTGGCGTACCTTAACATTGACGAAACTGTTCATTGTGGTCCTGAAAACGCACATGTTTTGTGAGCAGGGAAGCAAGCGCTCTGTCGTTTAGTGGCGCTACTGCTTCAATAAATGACAATGTTCTTAAGTGGGGAGAGTGTCACCCGTGCTGCGCAGAAGAGGGGATACACCAATTACCTTTACTGCAGAGTTAGCAAGAGTTAGCACTATGATTGGGTGAAGCATCCTCTGCTACGTACAAGAGGAGCCGCCGATTGCGTTTCTGTGAGAAAACGGCGGCATGATCATCCACGATAATTCATTGGTTTCACGTGTTCCACGTCAAAAATTCACCATATAATTATGAGAGACGCCGTAGTGGAAGCGTCCACAAATTCCGATCACCAGAAAATCTTTAGCGTGCACCGACATAGCACAGTACACGGGCCTCAATATTTCGCCTTTATCGCTCTCATAAGCAACGAGAGAAATGGAATTCAAAAGGCAGAGTGATTTTTTTGTGTTGAACACCCACATAAGGATTCCAGAAAAAGACAAATGAAAGAACAAATCACTTGCAGCGCCCGCATTCCGGTGCGCCGTGTGAACATGACCACCATAAGTCACGTGCCCAAGTAGTGACGTCATCACAAGGAGGTCGTGATGACGCCGCAATGACGTCAACATTTAGCCATTGACGTTTCAGTGGTGTCGCACTTCCTACCATACTTTATTCAGACCGAGTGAACTAGTTCATGCCTGATCTGTGATCACTCAGTAGGCTAAGACCAAGATGTTTTGTTGTTGAACGGGTAACCTGAGGGTTTGGACCCGGGACCCTTAGCGGCGGACAACACGTGAATGTAATTAGGCTTGCGCTACGAAGATTCAAATTGCGTCAATCATGTGTGCCCGTACCCTCATACCTGTGGCTCTACCTCTGGCATTTCCTGCTCGCGAAGCTACAAACGGCTATCTACAGACAAGTTTCGGTGCAAAAAAAAAAAAGCGAACAAACGCACAACCCGCTGCGTCACTGAGGCAGCTTACTACAATGTTACGCGAAATATTCTTTTCATGACAAAATCGACCATGAAGATTAAAAGGTAGGTTCGTTAGACAAGAAAAATTTTTATCCCGGTGTCACCGAGGATTTGGTCGACGTCAAACCTTCACAAAAATGACGCCCCTGGAAATTCACACGACAGGTAACACGGAAAAAAGGCGATGGTGCTGCGTTAGTGTCGAGAAGTACCGGGCGCCGTGCCCACCACGCTACCGAAATATCTTGCGAAAAAGGCACAAGCGAGCCTTTTATCCTTTCTCAAGAACTCTCTTTCGATGCCCTTTTAGTTGGGAGGGGTGGTGCATCATCCACAAACGACGAAGCGAAGTAACTCACCAAGGGTGTTTCTGCGCAGCGTTCTGCTTTACGTGTGATGAGATCGAATAGAAAAATGCTGCACTAAACGTGGCAAAAACAGCATTACGTTGACGGCTGAATGACGCATAAGATAACGCTCGCCAGCGGCAAGAGGCCGAGAAAGGAACGCTTTCATCCACTCACGGCTCCAACTGCGAACTCTCGCATAACCGTAGCTTAGCCCATTGTAATCCAACTGTCTGCTAATATACACCATATAACGGAAATGAAATGCTTAAACCTTCGCCCAAGCGACCTTCTCCAGTAAAACACTGCTCGCCAACGGCCCGACGCTCGCCCAACACGCCATCAAGGAGGCAGCCGGTCAGGAGGTCATCTAGTTTCCCTGCAGTGGACCGCGGCATCCCGAAGCAGTCAGCTCACAGCTCACCTTTTACAAACGCTTAACATGCCCATAACACGCAACTCCACCGCCACGAATGCATCGTCGTGGTCCTCATATCTCCGAGATCGTCGTTAATGACGATAACAAAACGCTCAAATGCTTCTTTGAAGACACTGTTCCGCTCAGTTAGATAGCGATTACTAGAGAAACAATTTCTTATCGCCCAATTTGTTCGGACTTCAGTTTTGTATCGCACAATTTTTCGAAGGTTTCGGAGTGAGTGCTCGAGGTGCGAACCAATGCGTCCATCATATTTATGCTCGCCTAAGCATGTCACCGTAGTGTAGCATCTTACGCGGTATCGGGCTCATTCTTCTGACGATACGCGAAAGCAATGATTATCCTTTCAGGCCTTTTTTTTTTGAACACATGAACATGCGCTGCTGATTGGGGTTACTACAACTGAAAGCACATGAAATGTCCACGTGTCCGCATAGGAATCGCTTACACTTACCTCGCTGCGGCGGCAACACTCGGCTGCGAGAAGCCTCCTCCTTAGTTCTTCATCACTTATAAGACCACACTTCTTGACTGCCTCAGGAAGCTGCGGGTGCTGTGCAAGAAGGCCATAGGCCTTCGCCGCACGCATGTCAGTGCAGCCCAACACGAATCCCGCTGCTCGGTGAAGAAGCACCTGGTTGCGCCAGGTCTACGACGAAAAAAAAATGCAACTTTGTTCGAACCCCTTGACCATGTGGAAGAGGGTTGCTGCTCACATATGCAGGGAACGCATGTCTGTGCAGATGAGCCGATGAAGCTTCACCGACACCGTAGATAAATTGGCTGCCTTCCTTGTTTTGCTTTAAGAACTCAAGAAGGAAAACAGCGGCGTTGGATTGGAATATACAAGGGCACGTATTGAGCTAACGACTCGAGTACTTATTACGAACATTTCATATCTCGCAGAAGAGACTACCCTTTAATAATAAGAGAAATTACTTGCAAAACAGATGTCTTCCAGCACTCGTTAGTCGCACACATGATAAGCTACAGGAATCAGCTGCCGCAGGATATTGCTGATTGTAGCACTGAAGTTTCGTTAACAGCATTACTGTTGGATGTACGGCGGCATGAAATTTTTGATTTCTATCGTGTTAAATTCGTTTGATCTATTGCGTTTGTTCGAGCATACGCTACACCATGTAGTCCCCCTACCGCAAGGGTGTCGGGCACTGCAAGTACTTGAAATAAATAAATAAATGCGTGTATTCTTTGACTCGAAAACTGTCGTGCAAATTGTAATCAACGGTCATATATCACGACGTGATATTTACTCAATTTGATTTTATTGATTGATTTGTGGGATTTAACGTCCGAAAACCAACTCTGATTATGAGACGCCATAGTGGAGGTCTCCGGAAATTTCGACCACCTGGGCTTCTTTAATGTGCACTGACATCGCATAGCACACGGGCCTCAACATTTCACCTCCATCCAAATGGAGCCGCCGCGGCCGGGATTTGATCCCGCGACCTTCCGATCTGCAGCCGAGTGCCATAACCACTAGACCACCGCGGCGGGGCTTACTAAATATCGCATCAGTGGAACACTGCACATACAAAAAAGGCGGAACTTGGGGCAGCTCCGCCGTATTAGTGAGAGAATGAGGTAGCTGCAGAGCTGGTTGCGTTCCCCTCCCCCTCAACCTCACTTCTATTTCCAACCTCTTGGAATACTGTAACTGTACAGCACTAAGCCAAGCACTACCCCCCCCCCCTCCCCTCCGGCTCACCTTTACTTCCCTCTGCCACCCCTTGTTACACTGCACGAGCCTATGCAATGCCCCAACCACTCCAATCCTTTCCCTCATTTCTGTAATCATGTTCCAACCTGCTAATAGGCGTACCCTTCGCTTTCCCACTCTCTTGCTATACTGTGCTACACAAGGCTACTGTAGGCTTCACTCTTTCGCTTCTTATATTCGCTTCCCTTACCCACCCCCTTGCTATACTACATTATAGAAGGCTATGGTATGCTTTACTCTTGCCCTCCTCGTGTCCCTCCAATACTACTCTACAAAAGGCTTTTCTATGCTTTATTCTGCCTCCTCCCTCCCCTTCTCACCCTCGCTTCCTTTTCATACCACTTGTTTTTACCCTAGACTCATGGAGGAAAGAAAAACTAGGAGGGGGCGTCACGTGACAATCTTGAAGCCTAGTCATAAAAAATTTAAAGGAAAGAATCATGGGAAATAAGCCCTCACGTGATAGGCAAGCGGTCGATTTAGTCGACTGGGGAGTTTCGCTTTTGATGCGTCTGCTGCGGAGGCGGCGTAGGTTTCTGCACGGAGCATATGCGGCGTGACAAACGCGCACGCCGAGGCAACGCACTTGCCAAAGTTGTCGAAGGTTCGAACGTGTGACGCTGCCGAGTCTGTGTAATGTCAGCCAGGAAATGCATCTAACTGCTACAGCACTACTGAACATTACGTTCACGCGGCTCGCCGCTGCGGACACCGGGTTGCAGCGAACGAAGATGTCTGCATGGTGAGCGGCTTTGTGCCCAACAACCAGTACCGCATCGAGGACGACTCTTCGCGTTTTGGTGTGTTCTCCAGCATCGAAATGGGGAAGCCTTTCGTCCTGCAAATGTCTGAAGGAAACCGAGCCACATCTGCGACGGCGATTCTTCGCGTTTGGGGTTACTTGAAAAGCAGTGGCGCCAGCACGCGTGCTATATTAACATGTTGAAGAAATGTACCGGCAAAGGTGCTGCTACATCTGCTGATTCTACATCCGAAAACGTTGCTGATGAGCCTTCCCAAGTCCAGTATGAACCGGTATGTTTGCCTTTATTAATGATCACAAGGCTCGCTTATTAAGCGTTTCGCTGCAATTATGGACCTCACATTTAAAGTAGTTATTTTACATATGCGTGCGAGCCATTTGTACAGGTATTTCGTATTGTAAGATTGATAGATTTCAAATACCTAATAGTAAAAAAAAATGTTGAGTGTATCAACAGCTGCCATTTTTCTACACCGACGAGAGACGTGCAAGATGCGTGTGCAAATGGTGTTTTAAAACCTCACGAAACTGAGTGATGGTGAATTATAACCTTGTTTACAAGCTTGTTTTTTGAGTTAGTGTAGGTCAAGTAGCAATTATCTGTATGCCATCTGTTTTATAGCTGAATCATAGTAATGAGAGAATGCATGTCGACAACGTGGTCATGGAGGTTGTGTAATTAATAGATGAATATATCAACTTTCATACACAGCAATACAAGTTTGCTCAATGCCTGGTGAAACACCAACGTGCCACGAATGTTTTTTTCTCAGTTTCTCTTTTTCATCTAATTGACATAATCAAATATAACCCAAAGGCTTTTCACAACATTTTATGCCCTGTATTTGTTTGACCTGTCATTATGACCCATGATACATGCAAAACAAAACTGGTCTTTTGTGTACGTGCATATGCTTATCTTTTGTTGAATAAAACCTAACAGCCGCTGTGAAGCTCCCCACATTAAACCATGCCGCACTGACCTTTTCTGTGCTTTGTACGTCTCCTGTTTGTGCCCAAATGAGCTTGCAGTGTTTTGTAAATAAAGTAACAAATAAATGCTTAAATCAGCTTGCACTAGCAAGATCCTATACATGGCAGTTTTTATGTTGTTGCAATTTTTAAGTTCACAAAGGTGTAAACAGAAATCTTTTTGAGCAAACACCTTAAAGAACATCTTCTTCCTAGCTTGTTCTGGGTATGTGATTTGTGCCATGGTGTTTGCTCTGGCACCAATTTTTGTACATCTAATCTGTTGCAGCCACAGCTAGCAGAGGACACACCTGAAGAAGCCTTTCTGAGGCGTGAAGCAAGGTGCTATTCAAATTTGCAAGCGGCGACCAAGAAGATCAGGAGACTGCAGCAAGCCCGTCGCCGGCTCCTTCAAAAGGTTGCCCACGTCCAAGACGTCATTAATGATTTAGTTGGTAATAGCTTCAGTAGCTTCACTAGTTACTGAAGCGAAATGGCTTCGGTAGTTTCTCAACAATATATTGGAGAGCTCGTTCACTTTACATCCAAAGAGTAGACTGGCCTTTTTTAATGTTGCCACAACAGTGTTTGGCAGCTAAGTTAATCATAGTGCCTGCATCCTCTTGCCGAGAAACAGGGTCCTTTTTGCTTGATTCTCTTCCTGGTTTTAGCATTCACTGCAAGGACTCACTGGTGTTAGTGATAACGTGCACTGCATGGATCACTAATGGAGTGCGAAAAGGAATATCATTAAAATGAGATTGTTATGAACATGACTGTACAGTCCTAAGAGCACTGGGGCCATGATGGCAGTCGGTAGGTGCAGCTTCCTCATGGTGAACCAAGCTGGTGCCTCATGTGTACAAATGCGAACTTACCATTACTTTTGGTCATTTGCCCTGTGGGCGCACTGAAAAGGCTTTGTTAGGGTGAATGAAGTTTTCGAATCGGTCATTGGCACATAGCATTGTAGGTAAAAGGTGCTTCACTACTCATGCAAACAAGCAAAATCCTAAAGACTTGAGCTCTAAGTGTAATAGTTGTGGTTCCTCAACATCTACCTAAATAAACTGAGGCACACAATGACTTCTGCATTTTTCCTTCTCGGGAATGTGACTACTTCTAGAAAACAAACTTGTGACATTGCACTCATAAAACAATACTACCACTGAGCAGTCGTGGCAAGCTCATGAGCACTCTGTGCAGACATCAGGGGAGAAATGGGATGCCTTACTGTAGCATGTTTCTTGTTTTGCTTTACGTTCTAGCTTGAATCACTTGCACATAAATTCTGCTAAAGCATTTGTTTTGCATGGCGTCAAACCAAACTGTATAGACCATGACTATGGATCGCTAGAGCATACTGTATAATGATGTGGACATTCTGTGAATGTTCTCAGTGCCTTATTCATGAGACAAGTGCAACCTAGAGGACAGCAATGCATTTTCAATGTTTACTAGGGCACATCCTTCAGCTGATCATTGTTAAATTTGTCTCTTCGTCACCTGGAACATGATAGTTTAGTTTTGGTTTAGTGATAGTCATTTGGTTTAGTGTACTCTCTTTAGTGTACGCCTTCTATGATTTTGTGTTGGCGTATATATTAAATGAATGTAACTTAATTACTGTTTTTATGCTCTGTCGAATATACATTCATTTGGGAATTAGAGCTTACTAAAGCTGTCTGCTTTTTAACGTTGCAATGCTTTGGCTGTGCTTGAACAGTGCTAACATTTTTGTAGGTGTGTAATAAAACAAGCTATCTGTCTGCTTTTTACTTGCGGCAAAAGCCAGTGTAGTTTAATGGCTGCATATTTTGTTTGTTCTTTCACAGCACCTTTTTTTTCTTTTTTTCAACTTTAATTTTGTGACCAACAACTGCCCTTTTGAGATGGTTGCATATTTTTGCCTATTTTTGTAACCAGTACCATCACAAAAGCCTCCAAGTGTTTGTGATTACAGCACACATATTATGGCCTGTAGGGGTAAGATTGGATGCAGTGTCTCTGTAAGCAAAAATGCAGCTACAACGCAAGAATACCTGATGTTTTTTAGATAAATGTATTATGGGTGCTGTTGTGTAACACTATTGTATAACACTATTATAGATATGTCCTCTAGCATTCAAATATGGTCACTAATACTGATGGCATGGACCAGCAGCATGATTAGCTTTTTCTATGTGATGCTTGCAATTTTCTGTACTGCTTTACCATCTAGAATATACCCAGTTATCTTGTTTCTTCCTGTACTTGTGTGAAACGTGCTGGCACCTGTGTGAAACGTGCAATAAGCATTCAATAAATAACAAAACAATCAGTGTTGTAAAGAATATTGATCTTGTTCGTTCACTGCACCTTTTTTTTTCAACTTTAATTTTGTGACCAACAACTACCCTTTTGAGATCGTCGCATATTTTTGCCTATATTTGCAACCAGTACCATCACAAAAGCCTCCAAGTGTTTGTGATTACAGCACACATACTATGGCCTGTAGGGGTAAGATTGGATACCGTGTCTCTGTAAGCAAAAATGCAGCTACAACGCAAGAATACCTGACTCTACTGTCTTATTTACATGAATGTATTAGGGGTGCTTGTTGTGTAACATTATTGTATAACATTATTACAGATATATCCTCTAGCATTCAAATATGGTCACTAACACTGATGCCATGGACCAGCAGCATGATTAGCTGTTTCTATGTGATGCTTGCAATTTTCTTTACTGCTTTACCTTCTACAATATACCCAGTTATCTTGTTTCTTCCTGTATTTGTGTGAAATGTGCTGGCACCTGTGTGAAAGGTGCAATGAGCATTCAATAAATAACGAAACAATTAGTGTTGTAAAGAATGTGCATCCAAGTACGGTGGCAATTGCACAATCAGTCCACTAGACCACATGAATTCCATGCTTTCCCTTTGGTGCTGTGTATCCAGTTTTCAAGCCAACAGCTCGCATATATTCTGGAAATGGCTGTTCCAGTGTTGTGTCACATCAGCGGTGAAAGTCCTTACCGCAATGTTCGAGGAGCTGTTGCAGGTCTAATATCGCATTCGAAGTGTTGAATAATGCAGGGGGGGCGCAAGAGGGCCACTTACACCCACCAAGTCACACCAGCCACCCTTCCTCAATCACCGATGTCCCCATTCTTCGCTCCTGCTTACTTACTTTTTTGTGTTTCGGACACTGTGGAGTCCTGCTGCTATTATTCTGGTTGGAGGGGTGGGTGTGAATATAACAACAGGCTTCGCCGCGTCCAAAACAAAGTCCTGCTGACGCCCATGGACTAGTTCACATAACGCACGAATTCCATCCACTGGCTGTATTGTGCGTTAAGGTGTGTATTAGATGAAAATAGACGCAGCCCTGCCGCAACGGTCTTGTCCAAACGGGCACGGACCTCGAGCACGACCGGCGTCTTTTCAACAGAGCGCTGAAGAACGAACCCTACTGTAAGGCGCTGAAGAGGACGGCCCACTACAAGGTTCCAGTGCTTCTTTACATGTGTAACGAGGCTGGACGCCCGAGGAGCGGTTCGACAGCGTAACGACATGGCACCACACACTGCTAAAAAAACAGCCCGCAAATCCGAATAAACGGCGACGACCTCGGCGTGTCGAGCCGGCTAATGCTATTTATTTGTCTCAAAACGAAGGACGGATATCGGATACTGACAAAATAGAAACGCGACATATGATGTTCCTCAAAACATCTGTAAGTGCAAAAAAAAGCGAGGCCAAAATTTGCTAGAAAGCGTACGCCGCTGTTAAAGGGCCCAACAGCTGATTTCACAAACCTTAATGTGGCAAAAATGGATCGCTGTCCGACGCTCTGCACAGCTTTCCACGCGAGAGCGCTGGCAAGTACATCGACAACAGTAGCATGCGTAAATGGCACCTTATCAATTATATAGACACGGGTCAGGCACGCCTTTCGTCGGCCTCTCGCCGTCCTTCCTCCATCGGGGCCCATGCCGCGAACGCTGCTGCATGCGGCAGGCGCCACTAAAAGTTACCGGGTGCCAAACAAACAACCTCGAGTGGTCCGGCAACCTTGTGGGCCTAATCCTACCCAAGATGCACCGCGCACTAGGCCCTCGGGGCGGCGACAGAGGAGGTTGGCTTGCCGAAGCTAGCGAAGTCACGTGACGCCCCCTCCTAGTTTTTCTTTCCTCCATGCCTAGACTAATACTAACCAGCCTCATCCATGCTTAGTAAGACTTAGCTCGGCGCAGTTAAGCTGGACTTAGGCTCACGAGACCTTGCAATGCTAGGCAGAGCCTGACTGTGACCACTGTCCAGCCCCCTGCTGGTTAAGCACAGGTGCAACACTCCTCCGTCACGTAGCACGCGTGACTGGTGATAACTATGCGGAGTCGTCTCTGGTGTCTCATGGAGCAGGTGCGCGGTTTTGCGTAGCTGGTGCGTCAATAGCATGTGTTAAGCAACGCGAGGCGTTCCGCGGCGGTTTTCAGTTGGTGATGATAGTATTCACTGACGGAGCACAAGTTAGCCGAGCGCTTAAAAAGCTCCGCTTTGAAACATTGCAGAGAAGTCGCAGCTTACTTCGAAGGCAACGCTTCTTTTTATTGAGCGCTATAACAGAACAAATTCCTACGACTAAATTGAAGGTGTTCGACGCCATTATGTGTTATTTGACTTATTTGTGGATGACCTAGTACTGACGATAGGATATCAGACAAAAGCCGTGAATTGACGCAGTTGTAGATATTTCTGTGTAGTGGGTGAAATTAGGGCGGGTATAATGTCGTCAGATATAGGCACCATAAAGTGAAACATTTTTTCGAAACGTTACGTAGGAGATACATAAAATATGGGGTTCCGTGTGACTATACTCGCCCGCATTTAGAGCTGAATGGCTATACCACACGGGTCAATACTGGAGCTGACGGCCACTGCACCCTTCAACAATTCCGTTTGTTTCTTGCGATAAATTAGTAGTACAACGTAAATGTATAAAATTTAGCAACGTACCCCTTTAGAAGTCTTAAGACACAGACTCCCTTTATAAAGCAATATTGCTCATTGTTCGAGCTTCAGGCGGCACAAACACAATATGTTTACTAGGCGAGCCGCAGTGGAGGGCTCTGCAAATTTCGAAGGTTCCTTAACGCGTGCCTAACTCCAAGTACATGGGCCGGTAGCGTTGCACCTTCATTGAAAGGCGACCGCTGAGGCAGGAATCGAACCCGCATCTTTTGTGGTGGACATGGCGATTCTTGGCAGCGCTGAACAACGAATCCACATGAAACAGACCCCGAGGAAGACAGGATGGGAATCGGCACCGTGATATCCAACCAACTCGCCCACCTATCTATATATGCGCACTAAATTAGATCCTTCCGAAATATAGGTGCGAACTGAAAGTATCCTTTCGTTGAGATGTCTTTCTTTTTTCAGTTACCCACCTCCATGAGCAATTCGTCCGAATCTTCTCGTCCGAGTCGCTACGTGTATTGAATTAATAACGCTATAGTTGGTTGTGCGATTTCGATGCAAAGCCCATCAAGCACAGCCATAACCTGATGAAAGTGGTGCATGGTTCTTTTAGGGAAGGTTGACCGGACGAGCCAAATCCTGGACCTACGACGACGACATCAACGGAGCTTCTAGCCGCGGATGCGACCACACGGGTATGGGAACAAAAGACTCAAAAAACCTCTGGACTCGGACAGGCTGCCATTGGAAATTACACGTAGCGACTCTTAACACGCGAACTCTTTCAAGCGAAGCCAGATTAGCTGAACTACTAGCAGAATTAAGGGGTATTAATTGGGATATCACTGACCTTAGCGAGGTTAGGAAACCAAGAGAAGGATACTTGTTGCTTAATGAAGGACACGTTCTCTCCTACAGAGGAGTACCAGAGAAGCGCGAATATGGCGTGGGGTTCCTTATACACAAAGACGTAGCAGGTAACATTGAAGAATTCTATAGCATCAATGAAAGGGCAGCAGGTGTCGTGATAAAATTAAATAGGCGATACAAACTAAAACTAGTATAAAGTTATGCACCAACGACCAGCCACAATGACGAGACTGTAGAACAGTTTTACGAGGATGCAGAAACGGCAATGAGCAAGGTACACACCCTATATACGATTGTTATGGGGGACATCAACGCGAAAATAGGAAAGAAACTCAGAGGAGAATGTGCAGTCGGTAAATACGGAGAAGGAGATAAGAATAGCAGAGAGGACATGGTAGTGGAATTCGCCAAAGGAAATCCCCTCCGTGTAATGAATACTTTCTTCAAGAAACGTAAGAACACGAAATGGACTTGGAAAAGCCCCAACGGAGAAAGGAAAAACGAAATAGATTTCATAATGTGCACTGATCTTGGTATAGTAGAAGACACAGAAGTGGTTAATAAGGTCAGAATTAGCGACCACAGACTAGTAAGGGCGAAGATAACCCTTAATCTAAAGCGAACAAGAACAAAGTTAATCACACGGAAACAGGCCAACCCCGATGGCGTCGGGACGAAAAAAGAATTTACCATTGCACTTAAAAACAAGTATGAGGCTCTAGGACAGGAAGATAACGAGGACATAGAGAAGATGAACGAATACATCACTAAGCTGATCACCGAAGCAGCAATCGAAGTACGGGGCAAAGCACCAAGACAAGTTGTGAATAAGCTCTCGGAAGCTACTAAATATCTAACAAAACAACGCCAACAGATGAGAATAACTAACTCAAGAGACAAGATAGAATTCGCCGAGCTGTCTAAGCTCATCAACAAAAGTACAGTCAGGGACATACGTAACCATAACGTGAAAGAAATAGAAGCAGCCGTCAGAAAAGGAGTCAGCATCAAAACAACTAAAAGGAAGCTTTGTGCGGTAAAGAACATAATGCATGCAGTGAAAGATAAGCAGGGCAACATCGTTACTAACTTCAGTGATATAACCAAAGTGGCCGAGGATTTCTATTCCGAACTATACAGCTCAAATACGAGTCTCCCCACCATGAGTGTATTAGATGTCGATCAGGACTACGAAATCCCACGCGTCACCGCGGACGAAGTTAGGGAAGCAATTAAGGGCATGTCCCGCGAAAAAGCGGCTAGAGAAGACGGCATAACCGTCGACTTGATCAAAGATGGCGGAGATTTCCTAACTGAAAAGCTCGCGACACTATACACACAATGCCTCAAAACTTCAAATGTACCAGACAGCTGGAAAAACGCAAACATTCTATTATTACATAAGAAGGGAGGGGTAAAGGACGAACTACAGGCCGATCAGTCTACTCTCAGCACTTTACAAAATATTCGCAAATGTTATCTCAAACAGAATAAGGGCCACACTTGAATTTAATCAACCAAGAGAGCAAGCAGGGTTCAGAAAAGGATACTCTACCATGGACCACCTGCATGCGATCAATCACGTAATCGAGAAATCCGCTGAATACAACAAACCCCTCTATATGGCTTTCATAGATTACGAAAGGCTTTCGACTCGATAGAGATACCACCAGTTCTGGAGGCACTACGTCGTCAAGGAATATGTGATAGCTACATAAACACAATAGCCAACATCTATAAAGATTCGACGGCCACCCTACTCCTCGTTAAGAAAAGCAGGAAAATCGCAATACAGAAAGGTGTCAGACAAGGAGGTACAATTTCTCCAATGCTATTTACTGCATGCTTGGAAGAAATCCTCAAAAAACTAGACTGGGACGAAACAGGACTCAGGATTAACAGCGAATATTTGAGTAATTTACGCATCGTAAATTCTCAGCAATGATGGCGATGAACTACAGAAGGTGATCGTAGACTTAAGCCGAGAAAGCGCTAAGGTAAGATTAAGGATGAACATGCAGAATACAAATATATTGCTCAGTGGCACGGCGAAAAAATGTGGCTTCACGACCGGAAACCAGGCATTAGAAGTCGTAGAGGAATACCAATATCTAGGGCAGCTACTTACAGGAGAACACACCCATATAAAAGAAATCCACCGTAGAATAAACATGGGATGACGCGTATATGGGAGACATTCCCAACTCATGAGCAGTAACCTACCACTATCACTGAAGCGCAAACTATATAATTACTACATCTTGCCAGTACTGACGTACGGGTCAGAAACCTGGAGAATTACAAAGAAGCTAGAGAGGAAGTTAAGAACCGCGCAGCGGGCGATGGAACGAAAAATGATAGGCATTACATTAAGAGAGGGGAAGACAACCTAGTGGGTCAGAGAACAAACGGGGGTCGCCGACATAATGAACGATATTAAGAAGAAAAAATGGGCATGGGCAGGCCACGTGATGAGAAGGCTAGATAACGGATGGACAGTTAGAAGGACGGAATGGATACCAAAAGAGGGTAAGCGCAGCCGTGGGCGGCAGAGAGTAAGATGGGGGGACGAAATCAGGAAGTTCGCAGGCGTCAAATGGAACCAGCTCGCGCAGGACAGGCAAGGGTGGCGAGGATTGGGAGAGGCCTTCGTCCTGCAGTGGACATAAGATGGGCTGATTATGATGATGATGATGATGATGATGATGCCTGAGTAAAATGAGAAGTTAGGATGAAATACATCGGTTATAGTTTAAAAACCTATATTACTTTCATGACGCGCGTCTACTTCCCACCCTTCGAGGCTGTTTGATGGGCACCCAATGACAATCCTGAGTACACCAGTGCTTGCGAATTCCTTTCAATGGAATACAGCTGCCTGATTCGGCCTCATGACCCCGACCTTAGCAACGCTACTTCAAGACCACTGAAGTGGCGAGATGTTCAGCCGAAATTTCGTGGAGTCCCCTTTCTCTTAAATATCATCTAAGTGCGAGGAGCACAAAGCACAATTAGTTTGTGAAACACAATGCTCTACCTAAACCTTAGCCCTCCCCTCCGCCCATCCGGCTCAAATAAAAAATGGTTCGGGAATGATGGCAAACCCTCGCGCTATGATGAACAAAGATGTACGAAATGACTTAGCTTGCAATATCTGCCATCAATGAAAAAATTATGCATGACTGTGCAATGGTAAACACCAATGACCAGCGGAGCAGTAGGGGCTCAGCAAGGCAGTGAAAAATTAAGCAAAGTAAGAGGAATTTTTAAGGAAAACCACACCTAACTTTCCTTACACTATATAAGCCACCCAGATGTCAACTAAAGCATCCCTTTCCATCCAAATCAAGCATGTATTTCGTCTACCCTAAGCTAATCACCACTGACACTCATTGCGCTAACTTCTCTGATTGATGGAATTTTACTTCACAAAACCACCTACCATTATGAGAGACGCCGTAGGGGCGGGCTTCGGAAATTTCGACAACTTGGGGTTCGTTAACGTGCAATGGAATCGCACAACAACGACCTAATCATTGGGCTCACCATTACGCCTCAGTCGAAATGATTTATAGACACAGAGACCTAATCACTGGGCTGCACAGGCACGCTTGCACAATATCCGCATATGGGAAGCGCATAATTTCCTTCTACCAGCGATCGTAACAACATTTGCCATAGAAGATATATATATCGTCCATGGCAAGTTTTCTTGCAATCGCTGGTACAACGAAATTATGTGCTTCCCATATGCGCATATTGTGCAAGCGTGTCTATATATATATATATATATATATATATATATATATATATATATATAAATTGTGTGTGCGTGTGTGTGTGTGTGTGTCCGAGCTCCTAGGTCCACACTTCCTATTTCTATTCCACTCGTCCATAGGAAGTTGACTTACAATCGCAAACGAAATCATGTGCTTCCCAAATGCGCATGTTGTGCAAGCGTGCGTGTACAGCCTTCAGATCGTGGGTACGCGAGTTGGAATCCCACCTGGCCAAGAAATTTTACTTTGTTTTATTAATTTCTGTATTTCTCCCTCTCCCTCCGTCTGCACCACCTCTCATTCAACACTCTCCACTTCACTTCCTCTTTTTAACTTAGCCGTCCCCTAGCTGTGCCGGATTTTCGCCAACGCCTGCCACGGCAAGAATTCAAGCCAGAGCCGCGGCGCTCACAAAACCACTAATTACAGTAAAACAGCAAACGTTGTCCCCTTAAAATAGTTACATCAAAATGGTCAGCATGTCAATGTCCTACATTTTGGCTCTCATGGTCATGCACGAGAGTTCCTTCGCAAAAGACATGAAACTCCAGCGGGGGCGCTATAGGCTCCACTCACCAGCTTCCGGAGATGTTCGTAATGCGGTGTTTGAACGGAGCCCACATATATCGATGACAATGCGTAGTTCTCTTGGAGTGACATGGCTAAGGCTCGAACGAAGAGGTACCTGCTGCGGTAGTGAATGGACACTTCTAGCGAGTGCAACCTCTTATTGGTAGAGAGCCAGCCACTGAATACTTCGACACTCGTTTCGTCAATTTCGCAGGGCGCTGGAAGGAATAGTTAAAAAGCGCATTGTCTTCCCACCAAGGAATCTCTGGTCTCATGCTATTAGTATACGCACTTGTCAGATTATTATTAACGCACAACTATTAGTGTGCACAATTCTGTGGTAGCGTGGCAAATGGCTTTCTTTATAATATGGCGATGCCGCACCATGTTGCCGCGTTTCGACTTACCGCTTATGTAAAGATCTTCGATGCTGCTGTTGTGAGCCAAGCTGCGGATAACAGCTGTCATTGTTTCCGGGTCGTTCTTGATTGTCAGGTGAAGTTTCCTCAGTTTACGCGTTGACTCCAGGTACAAAGTCAGATCACGTCGTGTCTCGGGGCAGAGGTTGGCGTAAGCGCATAGCTTCAAGGACGTGATGCTGTCTCCGTCGTCGCCGCCTAGCACTCGGCACAAATCGTGCAGTGATATATCGCGTATGGTGCAGAAGAAGAGCGGTTTCTTGGCCGGAATGTGCTCAACCACGGGAATTATGGGAGGAAACGCCCCTCTTGGGAAAATGCACCTGCACAGACGATGAAAAGTTTACGTTTTTTGAAAGTGCAATTGCTGACATATACAGGAGAACAATGACCGACATTTATTTGACGGTGATACCACGCGGGACGAGTAGTTAATGATATTTCATTGTGACAGGTAAATAATATCTGGCAGTGAAAGAGCTGAAGCAATCGGAAGACCCTAATAAAGAAAAATGTAGCAGATCAGTACTACTTTTAGATATTAGCTGAGAAAATCAACTGCTTCAAAGAGCGACAGCTTTAAGCTTGCTGAAGTGCGCGCAGAGTACTTTTGGGCTACCGTAAGTCTTAACTCATCTCGTCGTTTCAAGTACCTACATCGCATTGGACAAGGCTTGTGTGCGGATGCCGTGAGAGGATGTTAATGAATCGTTTAATAACAGCCCCTTTCTGCTAGATCATCGCGTGCTGTCTAAATATAAGTTTCAATGTAGTTTAGTCATTTGAACTGTCCTTGCCGTCCTTTCTGCGAACAAAAGGTCAAAAATGTGGGAATCTGTACCACGGCAAGATTCTGAAGCTGATGACAGTGTCTAATAAAGCTTCAGCTCAGAGAACTGACGGAGTTTTCCGTGAAGAAAGCACAATATGATTACAACCCGGTTGTAGTGGACGGCACCGGGTTAATTTACTCCACCTGGATCTACTTAACGGGCACTTAAATCTAAGGTTCATTAAAGCATCAAATCGCCTAAATGAAACTGCAGGTGTGAACTTGCGTTTTACAACAATGCATATGCCGTCGCTAGTCGCTGAACTCTTGCTCTATGTGTAAGCATGCAATTAGGTTCTAAATGGTGCTATTAAACTTGTGTTATTTCATCAGTTTCCGAGCTCAAGGTTCCCAATTCCTTAGATCCAGATCCTCTAACAAATTCAGCCCAAGTACACCTGCCCCCTTGGCCAGGGCAGCGATGGCAAAACTGTGTGGTGAAGCTGCATATAGAGGCATCATACCTCTATACCTAACACTGGACAAGCCTATCATGCGGTTCAGACGCCCACACAGCATTTTCTTTTCGGTGTAGTAGTATACTAGGCGCGACATTAGGGCGCACGTAAAATGCTGACCAGCCACCTAAAGTATAACGACAATTGCCACTCTGGTAATGACACCTCACGGCATCTTCGTTAATGGACTCCAGGCGAGCCTGTTTAGTCGCTGTTGGGTGACAAAATTGGGCGCGATACACAATTCGTGGTTACAGTACCGATCGGACGATGAGGCGAGCTATGTGGGCGTTTGCACCACCAGACTTCTACGCAGTCTATCGTACCAAGTGTCTTTCTGCAGCCTGTTTTGCACTTTTGAGCCAAGGAGCCGCAGATCTTGATGGGGCAATGTCTTGGCCAAGCACACGTAGGGTTGAGACTTCATGAAGTGATAGCTGATCCTTACTTAGCTGGAAAGGTCGGTGCGCGAGCACACTGCGTCAAACTTGTCGCCACCGACATGTAACGCCGTTTCTTCTTCAGAGATTTCATGCCCTATATGACTGAACTAAATGTGAGAAACATTAATGTCCCCTTGAGGTGCTTGCTCTTGGAGGCGAATATCTGGATGTATTGACCAAACAGTTGTGGTATCTGCATAGTTGATGCATTTGGCATCATGCATCGCCGCCAGGTTCGAAGCTAGCCGAAGGAGAGCAACGTTAAAAAGGACCGGTGCTATAGCACGGATCCTTGTGGAACACCTCGATCTTGGACGAATTTTCCGACTGCTTCGCCATCTAGGGGAATGGAGAAGGTAGGAACTTGAAAAAAGGGCATGCCGAATGTACATATTCGACTCAGCAATTTGAGCTAGTGGAGAATTTACGCGATAGGAGCGTGCCTCACATGGTCGTTTGCTTTGCGGATGTCCATAGCCAGATTGGTGTGAATACGTCTGAAGCGGCCTCCAATAAGGAACATAGACAACAATTATGCAAGTCCATCTTAGCTAGGATGATACCAACCTCATTTCGCTAGGATGATTCCGAGAGTAACGTTCAAGTCACCATGAAATGACTGTCGTGAGCCTGCGTTCTCTCAGCTTCCCAAACTGAGTTGGGCGCTGTCGGTTTCATCATATCGTCTATAGGTTTGCCAGGTTTTGGAATGGGCACCATTTCTGCATGTCGCCAAGAATCAGGAACGGCTTCTGTAGACCACGCTGTGTTTATAGCTCCTAACAATATATCTGTAACCTTGCCTTCGGTGTTTCGTACAGTTCGTAAGGTATCCCATTCGGTCCTGGTGCTTTGCCTGATTTCGATAAGCTTATCGCTGTCAAGAACTCCGCCATGGTGGAGTCGGCTTGTATACATTCGATGTCGGCGAACGTGATAGGCGCGCCTGCATTCGTTGGGAGGCAGTTTTGAGTACAGAATGGAGGCGGAGTGATATCCAACGGTGGAAGTAGAGTGAGCGACGATACTGGCAAACACTAAAAACAGAGTGCTGGGCACTCACTTTGGGGGAGTACTTTCGTGTCCCAAATTTAACTCCTTTTTTTTTCAGAGTAGATCAACCCTATTGCAGGGTACCGGTACTCTCGCCAAAACAGAGTAGTAGGACGCCTCCGAAGGGGATCCGAACACTCTTTTGAAGAGGGCTGTACTACCCCACCAAGCTGGGTGCTAAGTACTCCCAGAGGGAGTAGCAGAGACAAAAAAAGCAACCACTGCGTTTTTCGAACATGCTACAATTAGCAGGCATTTAATTACATCACACTGAACATAGAACATACGGCTGACATGACACGAACGCACATACACGCCAATAACACAACCACATCAAAGCACAAAGCCCACAACACACTCGCGATATACCGTACACTGAAGTCCCGTATATATAACCCGTATACTTGACCTGCTATGTAGCGCCAGTGGTAAAGTACTGTTCTGCGTAATTAAACAAAAAGTATGCACAGAACAGGTGTATATTTAGCGCTGTCTCATAGGTAGGCGCTCGTCACACAGATCTATTAATCTAAACGCGCGGAACATATACAATGTCTTTTAGATTAACGCATTCCTATCATGAGCTGGCATCCCGTTTTACGGGCAAACGCGAGTTCGCAGTGCTGGTTTGCGATGTAAAATGCACCTGAGTAAGCGAGCACGAACATAATAGCGGCTGAATTTCATCAACGCCAGCAAAGAAAAGCGGCACCCGGGTACTCCGCTACCACCCGCTTCATTCCGAAGACGTCCCCTTTCGAGTCCGTCGAGGACGTCTGTACGGCGAACAACCACTGGCGATCACAAAATATGCACTCCTCATTCTCCGTTATTCTGCACAGAGATGAAATATAGTCTCTGCCATCAGAAGTGTTTAGGGTACTATGCTGTACTTACTAGACTTACGAACGGGACGGATCGCAGTCACGGTATTTTCACCGTCGACGCGCTCATGGCCGTCAGACGGCTCGATGCTGAAGTCGTAGCGAAGCCTTTTTCTTTACATATATGAGTTATATCCAGTGAGTCTTCGAAGACCAGCCGTCGACGATTACAACAGCTCACTGTGTCGCTGAAAGTGTATTCCTTTTCGTTTCGCACACGTAAGCGAAGAATCCGAGGCGTGTAGGCTGGCGGGTTACACTAGCACGGGTACGGCCGTTCGATCGGGGAAAAACACAGGAGAGGTAGCTCGCTATGACTCCCGTCGGTTGAGGCTCGTAGTCGAGTAAGGCACCGTTCATTAGACGTACACTGCACGTGTTTGTACGCAAAAGCTTGTACGTGGAAGTCGTAGGAAGGTCGCTGCTATAGTTCCATCGAAAAACACTTCACATAGCGGCTGTTGTCTTCTTCAATCGTCCGCTCACACCCCAGCTGCCATGTCTGCGGCTGCGAATGCGAGCCTCACATGTGTGTGGCAGGAGTGAAATTACATTTTACTCTCTCATGCCGCGAGAGGTACGGACATTTCACTCCATCCGACGTTTTGTTAGAGTGGAACGATGCCCTAAATAGTAGCTCGGTCGTTTCACTCCTGCGGAACCGGCTCCAGTTTTTAGAGTGAACACTTCAGGCGATTGGCCAGAGGCTAGCATGGCGCATGCTGCTGGGTCTGGAGAAGGTCGACCACGTCCCATTGCTCGGAAGGTGGCCAAATAGAGGCATTAGACGCCGAAAGTGCGAGTGATGAGAACTAGTCCATGCAGCGGCGACGTTCTAAGAGGCGTTAATTGCGCCGAGCTGCTGCTGGAAGGCGTTGCACCTCCAAACGAATGGAACATGAGGCAGGCTCACGTTTTGATCCAACTTCCGCATGGCGCGCGATGCCCAAATACGGAGAGGCTGCAAATTAGGAGCAAGTCTAATTCCTTGCACACAGGACTTGTGTGTTGTTTTAACTCGTGCTGCCCTTAGACAAGATGATGGGTCCGATATAGAGTGAGATATAAAGGTTTTCTGATTCCTCCCTATAGCGATCCCTGCCGATAATTCGACAAATACGGCTGGTTCTGTCTGAATGTAAACGAAGGTGTATGGGATGGTGGTAGCCACCCCAGTAGTCAGTAGTCCCCCAGTAGTCACAAACAGTCGCGCTGCCTAGCCACCGATGTAAGTCCGGTGAATGCGGCGGCGCGTGAGGGTGGTCATGTCGACGCGGGGGCATTGACACATTATTCAAAGATGTAAATTTTGCGTCTGTAAATTATCAAGCACGCACGTTCCGAGCGCTCTAAAATCTGCGTAAGCACATGTGGAATGAGGCACGTGGAAATCGCCTGATAGCATAAAGGTGGATCAAGAATGCTGCTGCCGTAAATGCGCTAACCAGCCGACAGACACTGAAGCCGCATGACCGCTACAGGGATGGGTGTAGTATTAGACAATAATAACGTCTATGGGCTGAAGAATAAGTATGCAGTCGTTTCACAGTGTGCACCGTGTCAGAGAGGGCACCACCGTGAAAGCTGAACTCGAGTCTGATAAATAGTGGATCGCACATAGGCTGCGACATTTCAGTGAGGGGCACCTGGCGTAGAACTTCGGCGGTCCAACATTAAAGGCGAAGCGTATGCCACAAAGCCAGGAATCGGTGCAAGGCCGCTCGATTCTTGAAGCAGAAGAGCCCCCGCACGTAGCTTCTCATATTTGAGACGCCGGCGTAGCTCACTTAATTTTCCGGCTACACTGCGGCAGTTCCACTGTAAAATGCATTTCGGGGCACTTGCCGTGGACACCATCATGGACTAAAGTCAGTTGATGAAGTTGCTGTGCAATGAAGCGCAACAGATTTCGATGTGGGTGCAACGGATTTCGATGTGGGTGCAAGTGGGCAGATGGTGGCCTAGACGACGAATGCGTTGCGTCTCGGCGACGCTGCGGTGGAGTGCGCCTTTGTTTGAGGCACATGACTGCTTGTTCGTGGGAGGCCAGGCGACCTTTAGTATCGGTCTCCATTTTCTGTGGCTAATGGGGATCAATGGGCATGCACGTGACGGTCACACACTTGATGTTTTTCCCATCGCACCATACGCAGGAGTGGTGGAATCTTTAAATTCCGTGGTTGTTCCACTGGTGACGTCCTCTCCTAGAGGAGCCATCAAGCAAAATGGTTGTATAGAGAGATGTTTTTCAGTAGGCACACAGGGGTCCGACAGGGTGCGCTGTCCGGCATTGGCGGGCTTTGTTAGTGGCCTTTAACTTGGCGGGGCCGCTTCGAAATGGCATGTTGCTTCCGGTCACATGATTCGTCGTCGCGGTAGCCGAGGTATGATGATTTCACATATCCTTGCTTTAAACAAGAAAAGCAGAATGCAACAAAGGGTTTGAAAGGGCGAGGACACATAACGCAACCGCAATAACGGATATGTTCCAGTGAAGATAGAGAACCTTGAAGCGTGATAAGGCACGTGCGACCTCGGTCCATGTAGCGGGCGTCCACGACCTTGTGTGTGGGACAGCACAGTTCTTTTCGAACCGTTTCTAGCCGTTCGTCAGGGTAGCGCCGTTAACAATATAGTGGCACGAATCAGTGCCAGTGACGAGGTAATCCTACACTGGAAGGACATATCCTTCCTGCCATGTCTCTAACCATGAACACCTGCTTCAAGGCCAGCTGCAAGCAAGGACGTGCAGGCCGGCCCCCCGGCTCTCCTCTCTCTTTCTGCAGACTCCCTTCGCCTGCTCCTTGCGCCTCTCATCCCAGTCTGGCTCCGACAAAGACAGTCGACCGTGTTCGCTCGGACAAAACAGACCACTCGCGCTGGCTGGAAAAAGGTGCTTTCGGCTCAAGCAATAAACCAGTTTTTCTTCCCACGTATGCCTATTATTCCAGCTACCGTGAACATAACAGTGGCGACGAGGTAGTGGAATTGAAACTCGCGTTTATCTTCACCGGTGCTACGCAGTGGCAACGAACGCATCAGTCCGAATACCAGAGTTTAATGGCTCATCCTGGATATCGTGGTTCGGACGCCTCCAGTTCTACTTCGAGGCCAACAGCATCACAGACTCCAGGAAGAAGAGGGCACACCTGCTGACCCTGTGCGGTGAGCAGACGTACGGCACCGTCTGCGCATTGGTTCAGCAAATCAACCCGGCTGAAGTGACCTACGACGACATCGTTGCGGCACTTCAGAAACACTATGACCCCAGGCCGTCCGAGGTATTCTGCCGAGCCCGCTTCCAACGACGAAACCAGTTGGAGGGGGAAACGGTAAGCGCCTACGTCGCGGAACTAAAGACACTGGCCGCCGATTGCAACTTCGGGACGCTGCGCCTAACGCAGGCAGAAGCAGAAGCCACCGGACAGCAGACAACTATGCCACCACCCAACGCAACGATGTTACCCTTGGAGATTATGTTGCGCGACAGGTTTGTGTGTGGACTTCGGGACGATCTCCTGCAACAAAGACTCTTTGCCGAGAGTGACCTAACGTTCACGAAAGCCTACGATATCCCTGTTCGAGCGGAAAGCGCTAGCCAACAGCAGCGAGACATGCGAGGGACCATCGAGCCGGTTCACCATGCAGCGGCTCACAGAGGTCATCACAACGAGGCAAGTGCAGGAAAATCGTCTAAACCACAACGCTGCTGGCGTTGCGGTCAGCAACACAACCCCGAGGCATGCAAATTCCAAGCCGCTATATGCAATTTCTGCAACAAGCGCGGTCACATTGAGAAGGCCTGCATCTCAAAAAAGAAACTCGCGAAGGGGCCACCCCAACGACACAAAAGCGGGAATCCCCAAGGTCAATAACGCAAGTTGAAACGCAGAACAGCCTACCGGCACCAACATTGTTGTATGACTTGCATAACGTCAACCTCGGCACGCGACCAAAGATAATGGTCGCCCTTGCTGTTAACCGCCAGCCCAAAAATTTGGGGTTGACTCGGGAGCAGCCTGCACGCTCATCAGCGAGGAGACGTACCACAACCGATGGCCATGAAATGCTCCACATCTATTCGACGAAGACGCACACCTGAGAACATGGTCAGGACAAGACCTGCCAACTCTAGGCAGTGCCAACGTAGAAGTTGCATACAACGGCACGGTGACCCAACTGCCTATCGTAATTGTGAAGGGCACTGTATCTAGCCTCTTGGGCAGAAACTGGTTCCACGCTCTCAAAATCACGATCTGCGGCATCCACCAGGCAGCCGAAGGAAGCTCAACTAAGCGACAAAAACTCGTCGAGCAGCTACAGAAGAAGTACGGGTTGGTCTTATGAAATTTCTGGACACAATGGGCTACCCGTTGACTTAGAGCTTCACCCAGAGGCCCGTCCGAAGTTTCTAAAGGCCAGATCGATACCGTTTGCCTTGCAACCTGCCTACGAAAAGGACCTTGACAAGCTGGAACGACAGGGTCTTATTGTGCCAACACAGCATTCTGACTGGGCCACACCTCTGGTGGCAGTGAGGAAGAAGGACGGAAGCCTACGTCTCTGTGGGGACTACCAGTTCACCGTGAACTTGGCCAAAAAATTGTCTTCATACTCCCTGCCAACACCGCAGGGGGTTTTCAGCACGCTACGGGGAGGGAAACTATTCAGCACCCTGGACCTCACACAGGCTTATCAACAGCTGAAGGTGGGCGACAAAACTTCTGAGGTGCTCACGCTTAATACAACAAGAGGACTGTACAGGGTAAAGCGACTTCCATTCGGGGTAGCGGCAGCCCCCAGCATATTTCAAAGGTACATGGAATCGCAGCTTCAAGGAATTCCTGGCGTGCGCGTCTACTTAGAAGACGCAATCATCAGTGGCGCAACCAGCGAGGAACATGCTACTCGCCTAGAACTGGTACTGAAACGGCTAGCAAGTGCAAACCTACGCTTGAGCATCGATAAGTGCTGCTTCGCGGTTCCTGAAGTGAAATTCTTAGGTCATCTGATCGATACCGAAGGCATTCACTCCACCAGCGAGAAGGTACGCGCCACCACGGAGGCACGCGCGCCAACCAGCAAACAAGAGCTCCAATCACTCCTGGGTCTCCTAACGTTCAATGACCGTTTCTTAAAACACCGAGCAACGGTGGCCAACAACCTCTACAACCTGTGGAAAAACGACGTCCCCTGGACTTAGTCGCCACGCCATCAGGAAGCACTTGAAGCCCTTAAGGAGCTGCTCCGTGCAAGTGCGGTGTTCAGGCACTATGACGAGACAAAGCCTTGCTACTAGCATGTGACGCTTCGCCCTACGGCGTCGGTACAGTGCTTTCACAAATTGACGATCAAGGCAGAGAAGCAGCGATCGCCTTCGCTTCCCGCATGCTATCACCTGCGGAACGGAATTATTCTCAGCTTGATCGTGAGGGACTCGCCATCGTCTATGGTGCCACGCATTTTCATCAGTACATCGCGGGCAGACATGTGACTGTTCTGACTGATCACAGACCACTTCTGGGTATCCTGGGGCCCTAAAAGCAGATTCCTCAGACGCTCTTGCCTCGTATGATCCGATGGTGCATTAAGATGTCAGCATATGACTACGACATTTTATACCGTCCCGGAAACAAGCACCAAAACGCTCACGCTCTGAGCCGCTTACCCCTCAGCGAAATCATTGAGGACCCGCCTCAAGTTGGCTGCGTGCTCATGTTCGAAGCACTACCAAGGCCCCAATAACAGCTGATGAAGTCGCAACGGCCACTCAAGATGACCCGACATTGTCCAAGCTGTACAAAGCCCTACAGGTGGGTAGCGTTCACAAGCTCAAGGATTACAATTTCAATCCTTTTCGTAAGAGAGCAACGGAATTGAGCTGTCATCGTGGTTGCATCACACTAGGATCACGAGTTGTCATTCCAGGCCCACTTCGACAACAAGCCATGGCTCTCATTTTATGCCGGACACCGAGGCGTCGTAGAAATGAAGTGCGCCCGCAGCTACATGTGGTGGCCGGGAATCGACAAGGATATCGAGACACTAGCGGCAGAGTGCATAGCCTGCCAATCCAATCAACGCGCTCCGACGAAGACAGTCGACCGTGTGCGCTCGGACAAAAGAGACCGCTCGCGCTGGCTGGAGAAGGGTGCTTTCGGCTCAAGCAATAAACCAGTTTTTCTTCCCGCGTATGCCTATCATTCCGACTAGCGTTGACATAACACTTCCGTTATCCGTACCTATTGCATCAGCCTTTTCAACAAGCGCCATAGTAGAAACCCATACTGAGATTGTATTGGCAGGATTATGTAGGGAAAATCCCCTGGAATCTGGAAGTCTACAGGAATTCGTTCCAGGAAGTTTACCTAACCGTGTTCAGGACACGGTTAGGTAAGTTTGACATGTATCTAGAGAGGGGCTTAATGTTGACTATACGATGACGCTGTAGGGGATCCAGATGAACTCGCCTTGGTTATATCCTCGGCGGGAATCTGGTATTGTCGTTTCGGCGCCGTGCATAGCTTGCTCCAGACGCCCTAGAGACGCCACTCGCGTTTTGCGGGGCAGACCCGTGGCGGGAGAGGCGAATTGTGTTCAATGCTCTCAGCACTGAACCTGACATATCCGAGTCATGGCAGGGCATCTACTTAACCGACGGAAGCGTGTACGTTGTGTCAAGGGTGGCTTTGCGAATGAAACGCTGCTTCGACGCTGAAGATTTCAGCGTAGAGGCGCAGGGCAAAGGCCGAACCACTCAACTGTGCGCTAGTCCTAGCCTAGCAGCACATAAGGTGACAGTCGAGGCGTAGATCGAGGAACGTGCAAAGGAACACGCAAATAGGCACTACGAAGATGCAGAAGTCTGCTTGCCATTACCGGAACTGCGAAGCCTTCCTTCCGCCGTCACAATGCAGACGCCCACATGCGGATTCTATGTCGGCGCGTCTCATCCACGCATGAAATTCCCAGCAAAGCAGATCCCTCTTCGACTTTTCTAAAAAGAAGGGGCACTTCACGGAATTTTGTCGCTCGCGGAAGGCAAAGCAATGTTGGCTCTATTAACCTGAGTACCGTCGGGGCGAAGGGAAGTATTTGTCAGTGGACGTTACAGTGGACGACTACACGACGCAGTTTAAAGTTGACTCCGGAGCCAAGGTCTCCGCTATACCCGAATACTTCCCCCAGTTCCAGTCAAGCTGGCTAAAGTTGACACTGTACTTACCGGACCCGGAGGTCAACCGTTGCGGGTGCTTGGTTCATATGCAGCCCAACTCCACTGGCACGGCAAGACTCCTCGCAGCGACACTTTGTCATCGAACCACTCGGGTCCCTCTTTTGGTCCCTCTGTCCCCCTTTTGGGGGCTGCCGGCTATGCAAGCCTTGGCAAGCTCTTGGATACAGCTGATACTCTCTCACGTATCAACTCGAATGAATCTATCGTGGGTACTGTGCAGCTCCTTACCACGTAAAATGGGGCCTGCGCACCCCTTGACGGAATAGAGCTCTATGTAGCAGAAACAGTGGCCGCACACATTTGAAGTTTTCCCACTATGCAGGAAGTGTGTCGAGTACGAAGTTCAGATGCCAAGTGCACTACATTAATCTCCTTCTGTAAGCGGGGGTGGCCTCGGAAAAACAAGCTGCGGCTGTACATTTCCAAGTATTCCTAGGTGTTTGATGAACTGTTTACGACCCCATAGTGCTCGAACGTGTCTGTTTGGTGATTCCATCATCCCTTCGGTCTGCCGTCTTGGCACTACTACACGAGGGATATCAAGGTGTTTACCGAAGCCCTTGTGCGAGATTCAGTATGGTGGCCGGACATCTCTAATGATACCTTCAACTAGCAAAAGTTACTGCTATATACAAAACAGGAGATAAAAATAACTTAAGCAATTACCGCCCCATATCCATACTCCCTATCTTCTCGAAAGGCATTGAACAGATAATAAATGACAGAATTGATATCTTTTCGAGAAAGTACAATCTTATCACCGAATGTCAATATGGCTTCAGAAAAAAAACGCTCAACTGAAAGTGCACTGTTAGCACAGAAAGAAGTCATATTATGCAATATAGAAAACAGGCTTCTGACACTTGCATTACATTTAGATTTTAGTAGAGCCTTTGATCGCGTATGTCATGAATTATTGTTAAACAAGTTTGAATGCTATGGATTCAGGGGAATCCCACTGAAACTGATGCATTCATACCTGAGTGAGCGGTCTCAGTACATTGATTTAAACGGCTTTAAATCGCGCATACAACCTATTAAACACGGGGTGCCGCAAGGGAGCATCCTAGGGCCTGTATTATTCTTGTACTACATCAATGACATAATAAACGTTGCTAAAGATTGTAAATTCGTTATTTATGCTGATGACTGTACGCTGTTCTTCAATGGAAAAATTCAGCTGCTCTTGAACAGCTAGCAGTTAGCACCTGGTTTAAGCTTCGCGATTAGTCTAATAAAAACAATTTGTTGCTAAATGAAACAAAAACAAAATGTGTCCTTTTTCGAGCCCTTGGCACAAAGGTTGAGCTAGCTGACTATATCACCTTAGGTCCTTAAAATTTCGCTGTAGCCAAATCAATTAAGATACTTGGAGTAATTTTTAGTGAACATATACCCTGGAATGAACATATTGAACACATTGGCCTAAAGCTAAGGCGTGCGGTTGGTGCGCTGAATCGTTGTCGAGGTCTTTTGCCTCTTAGCATAAAGCACCTTATTTATCAAGCTCTCTACAATTCCCACCTAATCTACTGTGCATTGGTATGGGGAAAACCATATTAACAAACCTAAATAAGTTGATAGTACTACAGAAAAGAGCGATTAGGGCAATAGAGAACATACCGCACCTTGAACACACCACAGAACTTTTCTCTAAACATAGAATTGTTATGGCTAACGACATATACAAATGCAGGTTGTTACAGTCTTACATTAGCGCAAATCGCGGAAAGCTTGACTCATTCCTGACACTTGCAAATCTGGAACCTACCGAGAGTGTCTACTTCCGTCGGCATAAACCCCCTTGGAAAATTACGTTATCACGTACTATTTACGGGACACACAAGCTTAGCCACACACTGCCGTCCACTTTAAACGCGTACCACAAAAAAGACATTGAGATCGACAGTTTGAACACAAGGAATCTAACTAGCTTGTTCTTATGAAACTAGATTGCTTTTATGACTACACATGTGTTGCTTTTTATGCTGTTTTTTTAATTGCGACATGATTTCGTTAAGATTACCAAGACACTTTGAGTAGGTTTATTATTCTTTAGTGTGCCAGAATCACGACAATACATGTCTAGCATTGTTTTCCCTACGAGTATGTATTCCATGTTTCTTTCGATTATGAATTTGCCTGTTTAATGTATTTTTAATGCGTTTTTCTTTCATTTTTTGGATGTATTTCTTTTTGCACATATATCCTGTCATTGCTGCTACAGGGTGGACGGTGCTTAGTCAAGCTGCAGCACCCGCAGCTTTTTCGCCGTCTTCCCTTTTTTCACCGTTGTACGAGTTTTGGTGAAAAATAAAGATCATTGATTGATTGATCGATTCTCTGGTCACCAACTGTGAGGAAGGCGCTGTCACTCGAGTTAACTTCGCTGAGCCACTCATACTGATATCTCTCCCGGATCGTCCATGAAAACTTTTCGGCATGGACAAATTTCATTTCAGTGAACAAACTTACCTCCTGGTGGTTGATTACTACTCGAGGTACCCACAATAATAACCTTCAGGAGCCAAACCGCGCAAGCTTTCGTGGATGTGCAAAAGAGCATATTTGCCCGCCACGGGATACCGCAGGAGATTCGGTGTGACAATGGCCCGCCAGTCTCGTCACGAGATCTTCCAGCCTTCACTTCCTCTATGGATTCGTCCATACGACAAGCAGTCCCCACTACGCCCAATCAAATTGGGAAGGAGAGAGAATGGTCAGGACGGTCGAAAACCTCTTCATGAAGGGAGAAGACTCTCACATGGCTCTCCTATGTTACAGGGATACTCCAGGCGTCAATAGTTTTAGCCCGCCTCCGCTCTTGATGGCTCGTCGGCTCAGGCCCAAAGTCTCAAGGAAGGAAGAATTGCTACATCCAAATGTGCCCACCGAGAGAAAGCAGGAATGTAACTACAATCAGCCTCATCGGACCAGGCATCAAATGCAACTTCCAGTGGGACAGCAAGTCTGGGTGTGACCAGAAAACTTAAAAGGAACTGTGTTAAGCCCTTCACAGAAACCTAGGAGCTACATAGTAGAAACAGGACAAGCCGGTATCTTGCAGCGCAACAGGTATCACATTGTCCGCTTTGTTCCAGCACCACCGCCACCCTAAGCTTCATCGGAATAAACCGAGCTACAGCCGAAAGTAGCCCACCCAACTCTAGGTCCTCCAAGTGCCACTGTAACGACGTGCGACCCGGGGAAGTCTGCTGATTGCGTTGGTGTGGGTGGCGATGGTGGTGTTGGTGGTCGCGATGGTGGTGTGCGCACGCATAGTCACCGACACGTTCTCCCGGCGGACCGTGTAGGGAGCTAGAGATCCCTACAATTGTGTTGGGGAGTGGCGCCTTCTGCTAGCTGTGAAATGTTTGTGCTAAGCAGAATAAAGACAGCTATTTGGGTTCAGTGTCCACCGTCTGTCCAGCGTTCAGGCTTGGGTACCGTCCACGGTGAACCGATAAAACTACACAAAGAATATTTCGATAAATATACGTCAGAAGCTGAGGCTCAGTCACAAATACGCCCCCCTGATTTCTTGCACTTGGCAAATTTTATGCCATATGAAAAGCTCGTCCGAAAGTACGATAAGAATAACGCTTCTATATCTGATAATCCCAGAATCGATTGTGTCACTGAAGACTGTTAACGTGCAATAATTGGCATAGCATAGAGAACTCACCTCCCGAATACGATGTTGTGGCTTCCGGGGACTCCGTTAAGGTATCCATGAAAAATTTCCGGGTCGTCCATCGTTATCTCCGCGAGTTTGATTCTCAGTGTCTTACTGTAAACTGCCTCTGCGAGACGTCGAATGTCGTCGAGCCAGAAGCTGCAGTTTAGGACAACCCATTCGAGGAACTTCGCTTCCTTCAGTGTCTTGACAAGAGTGTCCATGTGCAGCGTCGGAATCTGTTGTAGCTATAGTAGAGAAACAGCATTATTCAAGCGCGCGTCATTTCCATGCAAACAAGGAACTCTCATCGACAAAACGCTCACCATCACCATCACCATAAAATCTAAGAAAACAGTATGAAAAAATGTCTGCGAGAAAAATTAACCCTCTGTTCATGCTATTTACAATCACCGGACATTATGACAGCCGTTGTGTGCATACATCTATACCCCCCCCCGCCCCCCCAAAAAAGAACACGTCTCCGAATGTATTTAGCACAGGGCTCTCGTCACGGGGCCAAACAACAGATAAACCTGGACATTTTTTTCGGGCAAAGCCAAGGAGTACGAAGAACGCACCAAAGAGGATAGGGCTGCAGTATGTTCTCTTCGTGCTCCTTGAATTGGCGCCAAGATGATTTGCCATTATTAACCAATATAACCTAGCTCCAACCTTAGTTCTAGCCAAGTACACCTCCAAGTAAAAAAGCAAAATCGTTAAAAAAAGCCTAAAAAATAGGACGGACGCTTACAAGTGCAGCTCTTCCCCTTTACTGTGGGTTCCAGAAAACTGAGGATGTTAAAGAACAAACAAAAAGAGGAGTGGCTCACGGAATGTAGAAAAGATGTGCTAAAAACTCGCAGAACATTTACTGCATGTGTCCGGAAACGCTACCATTCGAAACATTTGCCGCACTATCACGATGAAGTCAAAGTTTATCTTTTCTGAACATGCCATCGCGTGGTCAAAGAGCCAAGGTTAAGGGAGAAACGACTCCTTACCAGGTATTGGTCCTTGAGCGCATAACAGCATCATTAGCTAACAATTAGCAGCACAGTAAGTCACCTTTGAAAATGTACGATGAAATTGATTTCTGGAGTTTTCCGTCCATAAACGAGATTAGATTATGAGAGACGCCGCAATGGAGGTCTCCGGAAATTTCGGTCACCTGGGGTTCTTTAACTTGCACTGACATCGCACAGTACACGGGACTCAACATTTCGCCTCCCTCCATCAAAATGCAGCCGCCGCGGGCGTGATTCGATCCCATGACCCTCGCGAGTATGAGCCACACCTGATGTAAAAAATTTGCGTTAATTTTTATTCTGTAGTGACGGTTAAATGGCTCTTTTGTATAGAAGATTATTGATCTGATATATCCCTCCGTTAATTTCAATATTTCATAAATTTTACGTTGCTTTCCAATGCCCTTTATTTTCTTAAGTTTTCCCAATTTTTTAGCAATTAGGAATCCTGATGGTTAACTGCCTCTACAGTATAAACAACCTATGCTCTGTCTTGTACCTATCATATGCAGATCAACCTGCCCTTTGATGTAAGTTTTGTATTTTCGATGCCTTCTTTCGTAACGTTACTTTAATTCAAAGGTTAACGGAAATCATATTTTCATTACTCTTTTTGATTGTGAAATGCATCTTTATGTGAGACCTCCCCCCTGATTTTTAATTCATCGTGTACAACCATTCACATGTCCTCTATTGTACATTTTATATTTTTTATTTTATTTTGGTGTTTTAAATTCGTATCGCAAAAACATGGTGCAAACAAGAGTGTCATTCCGTACTCGTGCCACTAAAATATGTGCGTTACTGCCGCTACATCATTCGCAAATCTGGCTCCCACTCTTATATGGGGCGCTACATCGAGACAAAGGAGTATCAACTGCGTTGAAGAGTGCCACATTTACAGCGTAACCATACGAAACGTAACTGGAAAGGCCACTATCAAGTCATCCGTATAGTACATGGCCATCTACGCTTGCCTGTAAAGGCCGAGAAAAAGGTGACGCACTGTTGTTATTTGTGCATCTGATGACATTTGCGATCACAATGCGCGAGTTCTGGTGAAATCGTCAAACGCAGTTAGAGAAACGGCCTATGGCGGTTGCCGTTAGACCTATACTCGTCACCGACGTTTAGCTATTGGCGACGGGACGAGATAGACTCAATTTTCCTTTGCAAAGCTGACATCTCAAATACGTGCAATTCAGCCGTGCTCATGGCGCACTGTTTCTTCAGACGCGGAGTGAACATATCAAAGTGGAAGCTTCTATTTCCTTCTTCGCACAGCGAGAGTCTTTTCAGTAGACTAACGCGAGTATTCGTATTTCCATTATACTCGAGGAACATAACTAGCCAAACTCAGGACGTCGTCGCTCAATGGGCGCAATGCGGTAACGAGACGACGCCCTTTTTATATGCAAGTCGGCAATATCGTATGGCTTTCGCTGTAACAAGCATGCCCAAAGCAGGACTGCCAAACCAAAAAAAACTACGTTAATCAGTAGCTTAAATAATGACTCGCACATCACAGGGCATTTCAGCACCGTTTACGTCGAAACGTTGATTGGTTTATGCAACAGGACCACCTACCTGGGCAGTAGAAGATTCTCCAATATGCCTTTGGCGGATGTGAAATCGAACATACTTGAGAGTGCTGTTGCAGGTGAGGAGTTCGACTAAAGAGTCGTTTTCAAGGGGATTAAGGTTCAGGTCTTTGAGGGCAAAGCTCCTTAGGGTGCGGTTAGCTGCAACTGCACCTATAATCTCTTTTACTTGGAATGCTCGATGATGCATCGCCAAGTGGGTAATGGTGAGACTTGTCAGGCTTGTAGTGTTTTCTAGCAACCGTTTGAGGGCCATAATGCAGTCGCCTTGAGGGTAGGTGAATGCAGTGGAGAGGCTGACCAAACTAGTGTTGTCGGCTACGCCGTCAAGAATGGCTTGGTCAATGCGGGTGTCTTCCTCGTTTTTACCCTGTAACAGAGAAGGAGCCAGTCACTATATTCTGATTTTGTTAGCAAATATCATTGCTGAAATGCAAATAAAACACATCAAGACATTCTTATTTTCAGATTAGATAAGCACGACATTATTGCGGGCAGTAGTGCTGCCTTTATCTCTACTTTGTGCTGAGTCAATACGTGTGTCTTTTATCTGAAACCTATAAACTCAAGTTTTCCCGCACTGAAAGCTAACAACGCATTTCTTCTTCCAGCGTAGGATAGACTGCATGCCGAGGAACGTAAGCTGTAGTTCCTTGGCGCTACACACTCATGTTGTCATCGCGACTACGAAACCATGCTCTGCAGTGAGGCTTCTCAACCGATAAACACCAGTAGGTCCACTTGTACCCAAGTTAGGCCCTTACAACAAAAGTGCATGAGCCGAGCCCCATGGTACAATCATGCGAGACGAGCGTATAAACCGGGGGGTCTACGTTGTGTAATCTGTCCTAAGTTAAAAAAAATACGTGATTAAGTTCTGAGGGCTCTCAACCGGGCTGTTGTGCGCGATTGGCTGCATTTTCCACTTCAATTCCTTTTATTTAAGAGGAAAGTGTTTGTATGCCGGGGTCCACCACGACCCCACTGATACGATGCAGAAAAGTAAACATGGAAAGACAATAAAGAAAAACTAAGAAAAACCTCTGTTGAAGCGCTGGGAATCGAGTTCACAGCCCCCCGCGCCACGACGAAATATGCCAGGTGTGCTACCACTGCGCTAACGCCTCACACGCTCGATGCTGTACAAACGCGCCATCTTGTCTCGTCCAGAAAAGCACGCGCGCATCCAGGCGCACATTGCCTGGAACGGTGCCGCCATCCAGGAGAGGCAAAGAATCAACGCAGCTTTACTTCGTCTCTCCTGGATGGCGACACCATTGCAGGCGCGCTGCAAAGTCCGCCCCGATGAATGCGTACAGAGCCGCGAGCATAGCCGCGTTCGTACAGCTTAAAGCGTATATGCGCCCGCAGCAAAGTGGTAGGGCACCGGTCACCTTTCTTTGTATGTACAGTTTCTCCGCCGACCACTCTTCGAGCTTGATGGGAACAAGAAAACTGCTGCGTTAGGCGCCAGAGCACGGCAACCATGTTGACGGGTCAATGTGGCGCAATATGACTGATATTTTTGTCGCGCGGCATTTACTATAGACTGTGCCCAGTTATTAGGTAAGCTACTTCCTTTACCACAAAGGGTTGGCCCTTGATGTTGTGGAGGCGATGTGTGAACGTGGGTTCATCGACGTCAAACGGTGCCGAACCAGCGAAACAGCGATAGCAATGGGCAAGTTCACCTCGATGTAACAAACATTCAACTGCTTATACGAAGAGACATTTCACTTTCGTGTTATACAGATTTCTTTGACAGAGGGATCAGCCACATCTTTTTTTTTTCAACGGGCGCCTTCCAAAATCATGTCAGCTTTTCATGTTCGAGGAACCATCACCACTGTCAAAGTCTCCTCCCTCGTGCAAACTTACTTTTTTCTTTTTCACAGATGCATGGGTAAGTGGTGCCAATATATATCTGCGTTCAACGCACTGCCCTACGTATGCAGAAGGGGTTCCAAAGATCGAGTTAGAAGCACATACCTCCAATCGAGTACAGTAGCCGACGTGACGGATGCTGAGACTTCGCAGAGTGCGTGTCGAGCGAAACGCTTCTCTGAGATTATTGTGCAACTGCTTGGTTGTACCTTCGAGGTAGATGTCGTGCAATGTCAGCTGAATGAGCTCCCTCTTCAGTAGGAGGCATATGGCATTTATGAAACTGAAAATGAGTGGTGTTTGTGGTAAGCACTTCACTAGCTCGAGGCGAGTGATCCCAGACGCGGAGTGCAGGTTTGTCCAGAGAATGGCTTGAAATATTGGCCAAGGCAATTTGTCGAGAACCTGCGAACGAAGTACCAAGCAAGAAAAGTTTTCAATTTTAGGAAAATTCAGAAACTCCTAGTCACAGCATTCAGATGCATTACGTGGATAGCTTTTACAAGTATGAGCAAACTAGCATGAAAGCGTTCGACGCTGTCAGCCGCGATACGCAGAACATTGCCATAACAGCACTCAGCTACTGCGGTGTTAAACGTCCGGCAGAAAACCTGTACGAATAGTTACGAATTGCGCGCTTTAACAGCAAAGCTATTGAAGTGTGCCGTTCAACCTTGATAAATCCTCAAGAAATTATCTGCATATAAAAAGCCCTGTCTCGCTCCTCGTACACTGCACGACCACTTTAGCTATGTCCTACAACTGTGCAAGTGCGTTATCTATTCTGCAATACGCTATATAATCAGTCTATGGAATAGTCTCCCGGGTCAGCTGTTTGAGGCACTCCCGCCATATCTTATTTTCTAATTCTAATGCAGTAGGTATCCTCCTGGCTTATAGCGACGTTATGTTGATAATATTGGTACACTGAATGTACACCACAATTTTGTCACGTTTTATTAATTATATGAAGTCACTGATTTTATTGGACTCTTTAATGTACCATTATAGTAAGATTGTAATTTTGTGTATGAAGTCTTGCTTATTGTTTTCCAAGCGATATGCTGCCATGGATGTCATACGTACTTTACTGCAATTTACATACCCCTTACACAGCGCAGTACTACTCAAATGTTGTGCTCGCAGAAAGTTTATTGTCTCAGTGAATTGTGTTGTGTTATCAAGCAGTTTTCTGAAATGTGTCTTTCTATAACCCCCTCATGATGTGCCTCCTACGAGGCATGTAAGGAAATAAATAAATAAATAAATAAATAATTAAATAAATAAATAAATCTACAAGTGTTCCTCACTGCCACGTAATCTCATCCCGGCAAGCTTTCTTGGCCTCTACTGCATGGTGCTGTCGTAGCTTACTTGTTGACAACCCACTCTCCATTGCTTTCCTTTTACTTCATTTTATATGCTCGCTTGCTGCTGTATTTATTCTTGGTGGCGCCATATTCCCCGTTTTGCCATAATTCTAGTGGCTTTGCTATGAAGCGGTAACTTGCCCTCACTAGCCTTCACAGAAATGAAAAATTTGCGCTAACACTGCATTACGGACTCTGAAGAAATTTCTAACATGTACTGGAATGCGGCAGAAAATAAGCCTATAGGTCACAAATTTCTACGTTGAATGCAGCTTACTTCAACCAGAAGAATACCTAATTGCGACTCATGCCGTAGGCGACGATTCTCCCGGCTAACGTTGATGACATGAGCTTCCTCGACGTGACCTAAAATTAAGTACACACTTATTGCACTTCATGTCGATTGAAATGTGCCCTCCGTGATTGGGAAAGTAACCCGTTTGCCATGCATAGAAATGCATTATCTTAACCGCTACGCTGCCAGGGCGAGAGATCTATTTCAATCTTAATAATCCTCTATAAAGCGCTACGCCGTGCATTTTTTTAGCAGACGTAGTATACTCTGCATATTATTTTTGAGACGACTCGTTCCATAGGTGCCGAGATTGGCAGTGCACAGTACCGTCACATCCACGGCGGTGACACAGGCGTGGTTGGACAGAAGAGCGCGCAGCGCTTCGCTTCCCCGTACAATCGCAAGTGGGTCGATGTTTCCCAGGCGTACGAGTCTATCCGTGTTACAGATGGCGATCTTCTTGAAAGCGACCTCGCAAACTTCCGCTCCGATGGTGTTCAGCGCTTCGTTCAGGGCGGGTAAGCAGTCGAGCACGTCGCAGGAACGTTCGTTGGTTTGCGTGCAGTGGCGAGGAAAGCCCGGCGGAAGCTCGTTCTGCAGGCTGCGAAGTGATAGGTCATTGCGCTCCATGCTGGCCGCCACGCTGCCCTCGCAGGAGTGAGCCGTACTCTGCAAAGAGGCACGGAGACGAAAGTTGCCGAAGATCGCCTATACGCAAGAAAAAAAATGCTCGTGGGGGACGCGGCGTTCGGGAAGAATTGACGCAACGTACCGTGGTCGAAACTGAGAGGTCAGTACACGAAATGCACTAGAGGAAAATGCTTACTTTATATACCTACAACTTAAAGTACATGCACACCAATAAAATATGCAGCAAGCAGGCTGACAACTTCACGGAGTGTTACTAGTGACCGACATAATTTGTCGCGGAATCAATGCACAGTTAAATATTCACTTAGGCGAGTTTATGCAATGATAGCGACAAAACTTGCAGTCGGTCGTCGGAAATTTCGGTCATGTATCATTCGTCTCGACCCTTTACGCATGAGTTGTATGTATTTAACGATTTAATCTCTGGTGATGGCTAAGTTTCTGAGCTGGGCAATCATTCATGTGGCGTGTGCAACCCAGCGACAAGGTTGTCCAGCTGTGGAAATGGCGATTACGATATGATAGTGCAGGGTGTAGCGCTTGTAGTAAGATTAAAAACTAATTAAATAGTTGAACGTGTATGAGTTGAAACGGTCAGTTTCGGATACACCGAAAAACAGAGCGCCGCAAGGCAGAGGGAGAAGTGTTCTTGCTTAGGGTGGATAATAAATGGCGGGCGATAGCCGTCTTGCTCTCGATATATGTCTCGAACTATCCACCCAACATTTTTCTTTTTAACATTTCCAGTTAACACGCGCATGAAGTTGAGAATGGCGCCACGATGAACGATGTCAAATGCGGCAGCGCTCCGCGCCGCGCTTCTTTCGTTTAACCGCTTGTGGTGGCCAGAAATATGGTGTAGTACAAAAGTGAAGTGTGCACTAGTGGCGCAAGGCTCGCGAAGCAGGTGTATGTACACTTGGCTGTCCGGCTTTGTCTCCGACACACCCGAGACCCAGTGCACGCTTCTCAAAGTTTCGCACTGAGTCTGCGTAAACACGCACTCGTCTAACCAGAGATGGTGTCAGACGGGGAACGTGTCGCTCCGCTTGACACCCTCCCACCACTTCGCTATACTACACTAAGCACAAACGCACAGCTTCGCAAGACGCTGTGCACAGGACGAATCGACACACAGTCCTCTGCTTCCACGTGCAACACATGCGCCCACCACCCGCAGTTTTGCCAGTGTATTAGTACTGGGCTGACGGCATGAGCACATGAGAAGACAGAAGCGTGCGTGCGATCGCCTAACATTGGAAATTACATAGAAGTGCACGCGCACTCTTGGAGACCAGAACTTATGATATTTTAATACACGGTCGGCTTTACGACGATAAACAAATGCTTCGCACTTAAAACAACGGCATGGGAATTATACACATTTCGTTTGGATCAATTAGAGTTATCTGATTCGTTCTTCGAAAGGAACAGCCGCTATTCGTAAAGACTATTCAAACAGCTGACGAATTTGACAAGGCTAACTGCACGAAACTTAACACAAAAATCGGTACAAGCAGCACTGCATACCCGCAGGCACAGTTAGGCATATAACATAAGAGCTTGCGCAGTGCAGCGGGCTTTGATGAGTGGCATTACACTGACCAGAAAACAACCAGTAGCGCCTTCGTAGCAGTTGCGTGTATACGAATGGTGTACATATTTTTTTACTCTCATTCGTGGTTTTATAGTTAGAATTATGAATACAGGGAAGTAAACACAGATTTGCATTAATTGTAAGAACACGAGTACAACGTTCGGGAACCATTCGAAAGGACTATTCGATTCGACCACTTCCCCCTCCGACGCATTCTATTCTGCTCGTAATGAATACGGTCTCGGAAACCACTGTTCGCGCACCACGAATAAAAGCCACAGAGCGAGCCTAGCCGATGCGTCACGGAGTTGCGAACTGTGGTCAGGAATTAAAGCTTGAAGAATAAATCGGCACTGACTAGGCCCACTGGTAACGGGAGTCCCACGCGCCAACGGCGGACAGATCTTGCGTATGGCCGCACCTCTTAATCCAAGTCGCTGCAGTATTCAATGCAGTATTCGTTCCATGCCCGCATGGCGGATAAAGCGTGTTTCGCTTTCTAAGGACTGATCGAAACCGCATAAGTCTGAACAGGCTCTAGGACTGACTGCATTTGGGGGTCTAAACGTTTACAAATTTTACGCCATGCAAAACTTTCAGTCAAACAGTCCGCAAGCGCAAACGCTACTCGTACCACTTAAGCTATTCACAGACTATTCACAGACCGCACTATTCACAGACCGCAAAATTGAGGTGCTCAATTATTCTCCCAGCCACAGTTTTTTTTTTTTTTTGGTTACAGATTTATGGCTTGCTGAATAATCATCCTAAGTCTATAGTGAAGCGGTGACCTTAAAAAACAACATGTATGCGATATGGCTTGGTTGGCATTTCAAATAAGCTGAGTATCGGCATTGGAGGGAAAGGTTACGTGACAAGCTTGAACCAACCGAATAAAACATCGCATCTCCACTAACGTTAATCATGACGAGTGGCGAAGCATTGGGTATCCTACCGGTATGTCACGGTACGTCACCCGCGCGTTGCGCCTGCGAATGTGAAATAAGTGACATAAAGTATATAATACACAAATGTAATAATTTGGTTCCTATTTAATGCTCTTGGATTTTAATCCTCTTGTTATAATTCGCATATCGTCTTGAGTTCTGCATTCACGTACTCACATGTTTCGACTGTAGCAACGCTTTTCTATATACCGTGAGAGCGATAAGTCGACGATAAAGCTATGTCCTAAGGTGCTGCGGTGTTTTCCAGAGGAAAAATCAGCCGCTACTAATGGGCTTGCTTTACCGTGGCCACGACGACAGCATTAGACGCCGACAGCCCGGCGCATTAGCGAAGGCTCGTTATAATCGTTTCTGACCCGACAACCCTACACATACACTCTCTGGGTGCACAGCCTCAACGATCGACCCACGCATGCACACACCGTCTGACTGCACTGCCCCCAGTATGGGCTTACCGTGACGGACGGACGCTCATGTGCTTCGCCCCTAAAACTGCACGCTCTGAACAGAACTCAGCACGACGAACGTAACAAATGCGGCCTCACTCAGTGTTCAAACGTGCAAGCAACAAATGGATACAGATTTCCCCCGTTGATTTTAAACGCTAAAATGCGGCCGCGGATCAGAAATCCAAGTATAAGCATTTACTGTGACGGGCGATGACCCCTGTCATACATATTTATTGAAGTATCTTGCTGCGCTCCCACTCAGAGAAGGCGCTCCTCGGTTGATTCCTAAGGGTGACGCCCCAGCGGTTATCCAGCTTTAGCACTTCAGGATAAGCAATGCGATTGCTGTTCACAGGTCGCCCAGAAAAAGCACAGCGGCAGCCCAGACGCTTGCGCAAAGTAGCTGAGGTTGACTTACCGAGTCTACACGTAGACGCCCTTCAGAATCGCTGTCCCCAAGCTGCGCGTAACGCCTCCCAGAAGTGGCGTCAAGGTTTGAACGAGCGACGAGAAACACAGCTCGAAGCCAGTTCCCCTCTACCGTAGTGCAGAGTCAATGAGAAAGCGGCATGGAACCAATGGCAATTGGCATCCACTTTCGGGGAGCGATGGCAGAAGTTTAGCAAGATGAGAGGCTAGGGTGGTTCCCTATTAAAATACTAGAGGGAAATCTGGCGTTTCGATAGTGAAGCTGCCATAGGAATGATGGGTATCACATGGATTTGTCTAGTCTTCGTGCCTGCGGCTTCAAACCTTCTGGTGTATTTGTTGATGGCCGTTTTATTTTTGCTTCAAAGACGCGAGTTACATTACCACACTTTTTCATTACGTGACGAAGGCAGCCAGAGTGTCCTACGCTTTCCTGCTACAGATAATCAGACTGTCCCATGTATACTAAAGGCGTTTGCAATGATCAGGTGCCATGCAATCTATTTCATTGTTCTCTTTGTTGACGGATGGCTACACGTAATACTTGCAGAGGTATTTTACCCAACCTTAGATATATTTGCGCTCCGTCTCCCGAACCTTATCTGTGCGGCTTTGCTGTTTTTTTCTTCTTTTCTATCAGATGCGGCAGAATCTGTAAGCATGGGCCCGCTTTCACGGTTGAGCTACATCCCTTGTGACAAAGCTGTTCGTATATCTCCTATACTACCGCATTTAAATTCCGCTATCTGATTAATTCAACGCCCACCGAACGCGCCAAGCAGGTGCACGGTTATCGTGCCTAGCAGATGCCCACTGGACGATAGGCAGACGCAGCCGCAGACGACAATCAAAAACTCAGCCCAGACGAATAGCTCGTGCGCGGTTTCCGATGGAGTATAACGGTACGGCTGCTTATTCAAAAGCACATTTTTGTACAAAATCAACCACCAAGCGATGGACAATACTACGCTTCAGCTACGGCCTTGCGCATCGGCTTTAACCATATAGATTGCAAAAAGATGGTGGAGCACTTGCCCTGCGCTTAAAGAAGCGAACGAAATCCCGTTTTTATATTGAAAATGCCGCTACGCTTTACGTACTTGAAAACGTTAGCACGTTAATTATAAGAGCAAAAATCTTTATTTTATGTTCGAACACTGCCCTGGAAGTTAAACCTTTATTGACGCTGTTAAATCTAGACACAAGTAGAGCAGGCAACATTGCCATATCACACAATAATGTAAATATCTGAGCGTTGGGTAGTCTTGTAGCAGCCAAAAGCAACACGTACCGGCGCACGCACATAATTGTTCCAAAACAACCTATTTTTTGAAGTCGCAAAGCCCTATGAAGCCACAAAAGCAAAGATTATGCAAATCCATGTCATACCCATTATTCCCATGTTGGATGAATAGCCTTTGTTTGAACTACCCGTAGACCCTAGCGCCACATTTCCCTCTACTATTTCAGTAGGAAACTCTATAGCTAGAATGGGTAGGTGTGAAAAGCGGCGGCGGAAATCGCTCCCCAAGTCGTAGCGATGCCGCAGGAGGCGCTGTACGCAGGGCGCATGGGCAATAGCAGACGACGTACAGCATAGACCCGCTTGCGTGCGACCAACGTGACTCGCGCTATCATGCGTGAAACATTCTGCGGTGTTAATTATCATTTCTGTTTTCATCAGCGAGCGCCCTAATGATGGCTAGACTTCATTAGTGTACTGAAAAAATAATGTTCATATCAACATGTTAGCAGGCTGCTTACCGAAAGAGAGAAAAAAACTTTATTTGCCAGTTTGTGTGCACCCCCGGGTCCTGGACCACCGCGCGGTTCCATGCCACGTCTACGTGGCGGTGCCTCCTCTTCAAATGGCATCGGCAGCCCGAGTCACCAGAGCAAGCTGCAGTGCCGGATCCGTACAAGATAGCAGGACCTCCCAGTCCTGCCAACTTGAGATAACAGTCTGTCCCTGCGAGGGAGGATCAACAGGGCAGCCGGAAAGGATATGGGAAAGTGTGGCGTGAGGTTCGCCGCATAGGGTACATGTACGAGAAGTGCCACAGTAGTGGGACAGCAGCTGCGGGGAAGAGAGTGTGGGGGTCTGGAGGTGTCTCCATAGGACTTGTTGGGAGCGGCTAAGGGTGGAGTTTAGAGGAGGTTCAGTCCGACGGTTCAAACTGGGTATTTGCGTGACATCTGCAAAGGTGTGCGCCCGCTCATTCGTGAGGCCCGAATCGAGGCTGTCCTGAGAACAGTGTGTCAAACCTAGGGCAGCCTCGTTTCCGGGATTCCCAGAATGAGCCGGCACCCGCTCAAGCTCTACCATGCATGGTAAATTTGGCGTAGGGGCCTTCAGCAACTCGCCGGCAGGCGGGTGTATCCTGCCCCTGGCAAAATTGTGCACAGCAGCTTTCGAATCACCAGATCTGCCAGGGAATTCCAGTGGCAGATCTGGAGCAGTTTTTTTGCTCAGAGGCCGAGAATTTGAATTCCACCGGCGGATCCCGAGCAAGTTCGTATGTTCCACTGGGCGATTTAGGGCAACTTGCGCCGCGATGGAGCGCTCCGCATTGATACATTTCGTAGAGCCGGATTCTGCCGCAACTCCAGCAATACGGCGTCCTCATTTCCGGATCAGCCGAGCTCGGCGATTTTTTTTCAGCGTTCTTTTTTTGAGGCGCTGTCTGATAAACATGGACGTTTTCTTATCTATTTTGGAATGGCCTCGTTGGACCCTACAGAGGACTGCTCATCGCTCTGAGCGACAGCAAGAGTTTTACGTCGGAAAGCAGCAGCAGCAGTAGTAGCGAAGAGTCGTACGTGCTGTATGAAACGTTATTTATGGAGCTGTTTCCAGAGTCCCCTTGAAAACGCCCCAAAATGTTCGGCTACGTCGAAGAAGCAGTACACGCGTACTCGGAGAAAGAGGTATGCAGACTTTTGTGCGAGGTGTAACCCAGTCCAACGCAAGACTGGCAACAAGGGCAACCGGATGCGTGCGACAACTTCCGCTGTAATCCCTGCGGGAGCGAGTTTATTTTTCGCTGGCCAATGGGGATCGGATCGCTCCGCGACGGAATTTGTTGCTCCGACGTGGATTCGGCACACCGCTTGTGAGGTGGGCTTGTGAGGCTCAGGGATAAATATGATTTTTGCGTGCTTCCAGGATGCAGGGAGGGTACCTGCTTCCCGACATTTGCTAAATTTAGTAGATCAGATATGGAAGCGTCGTCAAGTTCGGATAGCAGCATTGGTAATTTGATCGTCACCGGGTGCTGTATTGTGTAATTTCAATAGGGCCGCGCGAAATTCTGATTCTTTAATAAGAGCGCAGAGCTGGGGTTATGGTGAACCCGTGTACTCGGGGTAGTTGAGAGGAGGACCAGGGATGGTGTAACCGCACTTTACCTGCGAAAAGAGGTATCGGTGTCCTGCCGGTGTTTGTGAGTGAGGTGACAAATGCTAAGACGCGTCTGAGATATAGATTGCGCGGGGTATAGCATATGGGGCAAAAGGCGCCATGCACGGGTTGTAGAAAGATTACCGCGGAAGTCTTCACATATATGAGCCCAGTTAGCTTTGCAAAAGGTGGCGCTGTACTGTTCTATTTGGGTTTGAAGCTGCACGAGTCTGAGCTTTAGTGTCCTGTTGTGCTTTTGAATTTTCCATCTCTGCGTAAAGTTATCGTGAGCTTGCAGGAGATGGACGAGCATACTGTCAATAAGGGAGATTTCTGGGGTTGTATCTTGTGTTTGGGTATGCTGGCGAATGTAGTTTCGTAACTGAACAGCCCAGGAGTCAAGGAGGACGGGCCCCTGTGTTGGCTGCGCCTGGCTACTCTTGCGTATCTGGTCCCAGTTAACGCTCCTAAGGGTAAATTGGCGCCGAGGTCGTTGATAACTCACTGCTACGGAAATTAGGTGGTGGTCGCTGCCCGGAATTGTTTGGTTTGTGTTCTTTCCCACTGCAGATCAAAAATATTTCTACCAAGCGTCAGGTCTGGGCTAGTATCGGCAGTAACACTATTACCGATCCGCGTAGGCCAGCTTAAATCATTAAGTATCGTTAGGTGAAGCATCAGCATTTCATTGTATAGGACCATGCCCCTGTAGCTCTTGCGCCGATAGCCCCAGTCCACGTGAGCGCAGTTAAAGTCGCCGGTGGCGAGTAGGGTGTTTGATGCGGGCAATTTCGCAGCAGATCTAAGAGGAGGGGGTAACTGAATAGGCTGTCTTGGAAGAAAAGTGCAGTTAAGAACAAACACGGGGGACTGTGCAGGGTTGGGAGTAAAATTTCAATGAGAATGTGAGCGATAGGAGAAGTGATCTCATGCTGCGCGAAGGGCAAGGAGTTACAGACGTATGTTATCACGCGACGAACCGTAGTAAAATCTCACGGAATAGCAGCGTACCCTGGCAGTTGCCTGCAAACAACGTCCCGAATAGCGATAATGCCTGGTGGTGCTGAAGAACCCGAAATAATTTGTTGCAGGCGGTCGCGCTTTTTCCGAAACCCCCTGCAGTTCCACTGGATAATTTGTATGGTTTTATGGCCGATCGGAGCAGCCATGTTGTAAGGTTGAAGGGCGCAGGAGGGGTGTGGGAGATGTGGCTGCGGGAGGAGACGCTGATGACAGCCCAATGGTAAGGTATGATAAACGCTCGTCCACCTTGGTCATGATGCTAGAGACAGCACTCTCCATAATGTGGGTAATGGTAGTAGTTTCTATATAATTTGACATTTTGCGCTGACTTGCTCCGTAATGCGCTCTGTGAACTTCGCTTCCAATTTTGAGTGAGACCCTGAAAGTTCGCTTCCATATCTGTGGGTTGGGCAGGGCTCTCGTCAGGCCTCCTTTTTTCTAAGGGGGCTGGTCGGATGCGGTGAGCAAAGGTGGAGGTTGTGAAACGGGACTTACCTCTTCTCAGGGAGCCTTCATTTCCGAGTCTTGCGAGGTTGTGCTGTCCATCTGAGGGACCTTGGAGGATTATGTCGTGCGAGATGGGTTGGTTGAGAGGGGCAGGGGAAAGTGCTCCTTTGTAGGGAACTTTTTCCTTTAAGTCATTGGGCTGCGTCGTGTGGCGGTAGTATTTCTCACCTTGCACGATCCAGTCCCCATGAGGTACTGGCCCGCACAGAGAGTGCAGCTCGGGATGCAGGAAGGAAGATCTTGCCGGTCATGCTTGTCCCCACACCATGAGCAGAGACCACTTTTGGGGTGGGGGCACACGTCGTGTCTGTGGCCCGGTCGACGGCAGTTCGTGCAGGCGTCTAGACTTCCCTTGTACTGAGTGCACCTGTACACTACACTCATGAGCGTATGGTGTGAGGTAGTGGTCTGTGTGCAAAGGTGATCAATATGGAGATAGTCTTACCCATTAGGCAGGCTGCGATATCAGCGTCTGGAGATCTCGTAGCATCTGTTCGGAGGTTTCCTCCAATAAGCGTGCGAGATGACGCCGGGCACAGTAGCGTGCGGTGGCGCGAATGTAGGCGGCGACCGGATAACGTGTCTTTTCCAGAACCACTTCATTGAGCTGGGCGTGGTGTTTGTATCGTGATAGGCATCGTGATATGTTTGCGTCGTGATATGTAGCGACCGGAAAGGTGTTATTTGTAGGGTGTATCCTGAGATGAAGCTCTCGAAGGTCGCGGCCAGCAGAGGCGACCTGCAGAGCTCGCAAGAGTGGCTGCGCCATTGCTCCGTGCAAGACGAGTCCTCCTCTGGTCGGAAAACGACTCTTATGCTTGCCGGGCGGGAGTAAAGGAAGCTGTTTACCTCGTAGTGCGACTGCGTGCGAAACGCACAGATGTTGCTGAGCGCGGTAGGTCGGCTTGAGAGACGTGGTAGGCTTACCTGAGACAGGGACTGAACAAGGAGGTGCAACTTCCGTTTCCGGGATTGGCTGTCCATCCTTTTACGCACGAATTATCGGTGTCTATTCGCTGGGTTTGTGCGCCACAGGGTCGGGGTATTCTCCTGCGGTTTGCAAATCCACGGTTGTTGGGCTGGGTGTTGCCGCTGGTAAAGCTAGCCTCAAGCGAGGCGAGAACCGGCACGCCGCGGCTCTTGTTGAGAAGCAGGTTTCCGGTCTCGCTGCGGTGCAGAAAATGCAGGCATCGAAGAATCGCCGGAACAGTTGCGAGACGCTCACTTTTAGTAAGCGTATACCATGTCAGGCGAGTCACTTCAGCATTGTGTTGGCACGAAAAGAAAGTATTGCTTGGAGCAGATGCGGGGCACGTCTTGCTTCTCGAGTGCGTCCCGCGTCTCCATGGCTGCATACCGAGTAACACTGCGCGCTCCAGAGTAATATCGCCAGCCCCGCCACGGTGGTCTAGTGGTTATGGCACTCGGCTGCAGATCCGAAGGTCGCGGGATCGAATCCCGGCCGCGGCGGCTGCATTTCGATGGAGGCGAAATGTAAAAGAACCCCAGGTGGTCTAAATTTCCGGAGACCTCCACTACGGCGTCTCTCATAATCAGAGCTGGTTTTGGGACGTTAAACCCCACAAATCAAGTAATATCGCCACATTTTTTTTATTTCGATAGCAATTATAGGGACCGTCTCGACGGGTTTTACCGTCGCCGTCATGTCCCGTATAAAGTGCAAATTGATAGAGGGCGCATGCGATAACATCACTCCGCTCGCCAGGCCTGCTTCGAGGCATAGAGGAAACACCCCGCTACTCTTTTGTGAGCACCGAAAGACGCGAGGGATGGGGAGGGATGTCGCTCGATAACCAACTGTCGACATTGCGCGGTCGTCGTCACTGACGCGAGCGCTATCTCGGCCTCCATCAGATGTGAGGCGTATTGGATAGCAGCGCCTTGATCACATGCTTTGCTCCAGGCGCCTCGCATATATTCGCAACGTGGGCGATGCCCTCGTAGAGATGGGCAAAGCGGCTCACTTGAGTGAGCGGCTCAGAATGGCTCAGCTCACTGTAGTGAACCGGTTCATTTCAGCGGCTCACCGGCTTACAGGGCCCGAGGGAAAACGCTCATGGCGCGAGGAAAGAACGGGACCAGCCGGAGCGGTGGGCGGTCGTTCCGCTGCCTTGCATTCGCGTCTGTGGTTTGCCTATGTCACTGGGGGCCCTGTTAACATGCCTACTTAAAGCAAGCGAAGCACACATAACTTCCGCGTATATGACTTCCGCACAATCCAACTCTGCCAGGGACCTTATATTGCAGTGATCCTTCTACACGTAAGTATCAAGTATAATATGCGCTAACCATTAAAAAACTACGTGCAGGGTATATGAGAGCTTTTCTCTATTTTTGTTTCCGGTTCATGCAGCTTTTTTAGGAGAGACACATTTTCATTCGCTGAGGGGTGAGGTGGGTGGCAGAAATTATGAGGCGCTTAGCCGATACTAACATACATCATAATCTTATCTCACAACAATACCACACAACTTGATTCGACCAACATGTATTCCGAAAATCATATAACCAAAAAAGTCACAGTTTCGCCGCAAGGGCGAAGAAATGAATGCGATAGCAAGAAACTGTAATACTATGCGAAGTGAGGCTCGCAGCTTCAGGAGCAATATTAATTGTAGCAAACATGCACTTGCTAAGTGAGCGCCTCCCGTGGGCAGCGCGTGCTGGTACGAAGGGCTTTATACGTTGTGTGTCACAAAGCTACACATACAAAGCTAGGGGAGGCCGCTATTAAATGAACAAACAGAAGACGAGCACGAACTATCAAGTGAAGCACGCACGAAACGAACGCACAGATATACACCGAACGAGCGCAAATAAGCTGTCACAATGGATACTCTCAGTTTGAACAGCGCTCCTGTTGCAAAGGCGGCTGTCCGTTGCGCTCCTCGCGCCATCTCGCCGGTAATGAAGAAACGCTGACGTGCCCGTCAGTCTAGGTGCCATCATAATGTGCCGTAAATTGAAGAGGTGTTTAGCTTCCGTCGCCCATTGACAGAAACAAAGACGTCGAACAATATCTCTGCGGCCCATATAAACAGATCAAAACTCAACGAAGTGCGATAATGCCATATTTTTTTTCCAACATGCGCCACGACGAAATAATATGAAGCCTTGGCACAACACGGCATTTTATTCGTTTTATTGATGTGCCAAAATACATGTTCAGGAATTTCAGAGGACTGGATGATATGGGTGACATATTTATAACTATACTAATGAGCACTAATGAGGACGTATGCTACGTTGAGCTGTTGCCTTTAAAGACACCAAATACCCTTCTAGACCTAGAGTCCGTCTTCGAAGTGTTGCACCAGCTCACGATGAACTGCCTCACGCAGCGCACACACCGAGCGAGATGCGAGTAGCGCGAGTCAGCCCGCGACGGCCAACACTCGTCGCCGCCGTCGAAACGAAAAGCGATCCAGGTACTTCAGCACGGCTCGCCGCGGCTCAATGAGCGAGAGTGAAGCGCGTTCTGCTCTCTGAGCGAGAGAAAGCATGGCTTACCTCGGTTCACTGAGCGAGAGAGAACCGCCTTCCGCTCTCGGCTCTTTGTGCGAGAGAGAACGCACGGTTCACTGAGCGAGAGCAATCCACCTCCCGCCCTCGGCTCACTGAGCGAGAGAGAACCGCCGTCCGCTCTCCCAAAGAACCCCGCTCAGTTTTACTGAGCCGCGGGTCACTCGCTCTTTCGAAGGAACCGCTCAGAAGATCCAGCTCACTCCTGAGCGACCCATCTCTATGCCCTCGCCACATAACACTCACGCGAATGCATCAACGAGTGCCGGAAGGAGCGCGCTAGCTTGATGTTGTCATGCTGACATTCAAATGGTGGCCATTTAATACTAGAAGGCGTCAGAATGGCGTACGCGGACTGCACCACGGGCTATTATAGTCAACGGGGACCTTACGGAGAGCGTGAACGTTCGCCCCTCAGTAAGGCAAGGATGCCCTTTGTCACCTTTGCTGTTCGCACTTTATCTCGAAGCGCTCTGTTTGGTCCATTGACCAAAGTGAAACTATTATGGGTGTCAGGCTGCAGACCGCACATGTAAAGCTTTTGGCTTACGCAGATGACGTTGGTGCATTCTGCTCAGACAGGGAGAGCATCAAACAAGCCACTAATATTGTACGCAACTTTTGTAAGTCCACCAGTGTCCAGATCAACTGGGATAAGAGCTACGGGTTTTGTCATGGCGACTGGGATGTCACGCCAGAGCATTTCTCTCGGTTAGGTTGCTCGACAATTCCGACACGTTGCCTGAGCGTGCCACTTGAATCCTATCGCGATCCGGAAGCGTACTGGTCTGACCAGGTGCGAAGTGGAAAATTCTACTGCGTGGCAAGGCAGGCCATTGTCTATTTTTTCTCGGACCACTGTCCGCAACATTTTCTTTATTTCCGAAATCTGGTACGTGATGAATGTGTTATGTGCATCACGAATTCGCATAACAAATTTCACCGTGTTGCTGCTGTTTTTATTTGGGCGTCCACTTGGGAGCGGACTAGCCGAATGAATTTGTTCCGCCCTGTTAATAAAGGAGGGCTTGGTCTTGTTCATTTTTTTTAGACAGATTGTGTCGCGATTTATGTATTTACGGGATCAATATCACCCATTCCTCCGCACTGCCATGCCAATGAGGCTGCAGCGGCTACTCCCAGAATTTATCGTGTCGTCTTGTGAAAGAATTAATGGTTCTGTAACCGGGTACCTGTGGGAGGTGGTTCTCTCGTACAGGTTGCTGAACGCACGATTTTTCCTAGAGTATTTACATAATGTTAGGGGAAAAGAGCTATATAAGGACCTAGTTAAAACATGCTCCCGGAGCCCTTGTACCGTTTCCCACATAGTGGAGGCCCAGGACAAGACGTGCTTAAACGTGTAAAAAAAATGCCTATACAACCGTCAGTTAAAACCTTCTTCTTTCATTCGCACACAAACACTCTAGGTGTTAAAACCTGGCTCCAAGATAAAGGCATCTTTATACCCTGGACTACTGACTGCCCCTTATGCAAGAAAGCGGAAACGATTGAATACGTGTGTATAGATTGCTGGGACCCAATATTTCAATGGGATGTGCTTCAGCGCACATTAAAGAAACAACTATCCGTTTACCCATATAGCTTTCGTTTCTTGCCGGTAGACGTATCGGGGGGCATTCCGTACGATTTAATCATGGTCCTGGGACTCCACGCCTTGTGGGAAACGAGAATGCAATATCAGCATGCTGATAAAGATGTATGCCCTGTTCGCGAACGTTTCATTGAGAATGTCATTGAGAATGTCACTGAGAATGCCTTGCAATACATTATTTCGGCAATAAAGAAATAAAAAGTCGTTAGGGCAGTGGTAGAGCGCTGGGCACCTCTTGCATGGAGCGAGGAGCTAGGAGTTCTATTCCCAGCGCATGGACAGAATTTTTTCTGAGTGTTTCTCTTTCTCGTGCTTATATGTTTATTTTACTGTGTCATATCCGTAACGGTAGCGACGTATGGGGTCGCGGTACACTTTCGTGTTAGAAAAATAATCGTACGAAAAAGAAAGAACAGGAACGAAAGAATAAAAAAATAAGGACTATCACCGCATAACTAGGGCAAAGGAGGTCTCTGTGAGCAGAATCAATTGAAATTATGTGTCACCGGTGACTTATTCCCGTTTAATGTTGATTCACTTTATTAAGAACTTGTCTGCTCTCGAGCTTGAATCCAGTACGTATGTGTTGATCACCACTTTCAGCATTGTGCCGTGCCGTTTTTCCTAATGTACTTGTATATCACTGCAACCTATTCAAGTCAGTTTTAATGCTTATTCACATTATTAAAAATATGCCGGTTGTCTTATGTGAATCCTGTAATATCGACGTGCTGCTGTCGAGAAAGAAAATAGTTGACAAGGAAATGCATTCGTATACGAAGGACGTTTATTTGAACTGTCCATAAAAAGCGTTCTACATAGCACAGCGCTGAGCCCGCCTGGCTTTTTTTCTTCCTGCTTCCGAATGACTCCTTTAAAAGAAATGGAACCAGGTTAAGCAACAAAAGTGCACAACACAACGAGCTGACGTAGTTGCACGCTGGCTGCAGCCGACCTGCCACGTTTGCCCAGTCTTTTGCCACACGTCTCCCGGAGACTGTGTGGAGGCAAGCTGTGCTAAAGAGGTGTGCCAGCTTGTTCCCAAGGGACAGACAAAATCAAGTCGTACAGTGCGCGTGACGGATGAAGAAGTCCACGAAGGTCCCACTGCAAAGAGGCACGCGCCGGCAGCTTTGGCGTCATTTTCTTTGGTGATGAGGCAAGCTGTCTTGCATGATTCACAACCGATGCAGTGTGTCCGCTTCCTTGCCGCATAGCGCGCAATGTAATATACAAGGCGGGCATCACTTCTCTCACCAACGCAGGAAATCTGGTCCACGGATATTTCCTCTGCATCTGAAAGGGTATCTGTGTTGGCAAGCACATTGGTCTCAAGAATCAGCTGCTCTACGGACAGTAGGGACTCCAGCACACAAGTGGACACACTGCCATCTTTCGGACTTTTTGATAGACCGCAGGAACTGATGAACCTAAAAATAGGTACGCAGCAGATACTTATACGAACCAATTAAATGAGGCTGTTGGATAGGTAGATTCTACATGTTGTATATGTATAGAGAGAGAAAGAGAGAGAAAACTTTAATAAGCATATAGGTAAAGCAAAAGAGAAATAACAGGAATACCTCATAATTAAGATGAATTGGACGGGTGTAGGGTGATCATTGGTACCGCCTGCCTGCCTAACTAAGCCAAGATGTCTTGAGCGGTCTCTTGGTATAGTTAGGCAGTGATGAGGTACATGAACCCCACATTCTCCACGAGATACCTCGACAGGTTTTTTGTTGTGTGAAGCTTTACACACGGCCCACTGAAGTGTTCTTGCTTAGGAAGCCGAGACCTTTTAACGGATCCTGCCATGAATACAGAAACTCTAACACCCGGTCGAGAGTCACCTCTTTTGCACTGCCTGGTCTGGAATAACAACATGAAACAGCCTCTCACAATTCTCTTTGTTGCACATGAGTGTGACAATATATTTATCCTAGTCCTACCTTAAATTTTCCAGGAGTAACAGCAGAACAAGACAGGACAGAGAAAGAACACGACACGGCTGCTGACTCACAACTAAAAGTTTATTGGGAGATACATAGAAAAAACATATATAGCCCCGGACATGGTCCCATGGCACAACCATTGCATCTGCGCAGCAGAGTTATGAAGGCAACCAGATTCGGTCTAACATAAACATACGCGTCGAAACAGACATGAGACATCAGAACACAGAGCTCAAGCTATAGAAACAAGTGCCAACACAAAAAAACAAGGGCCAACAAAAAGCTTAAGTCAATGTTGCAGGTTGAATCATGTAACGAGCCTCCTTGTCACTAATCGTCACCGACGCATTGCTAACACACCCTTCCCCCTCCCTTTCAATGTAAAAAGCTTCCATAACTTCTCTGGTGCACTTGTCCGCATCATAGAACAAACACGTGGGTTCTCCAACAACTGGCTGTCAGCCACATTCTGTACAATGAGCGGGCAGGTGCAAACGGCTACGAGCGGTCAGTGACACCAGACTAAGATGTCACAAGTCTTAGTTTCTCTACTTCGTTAATCTTAGGTATCAGAATGGAATGCGCATTTGCAAAGAAGACAGCGTAGTTTCACGCTCATAAGATTCATTCAATTGAATTAATCCGTCAACAATTAACGGGGACAGTATTAAAATCCTTGTAAAATACAGCCATAGAGCATCAGGTCCCAGTGATTTGCAGATGTTGAAGTGCTCTATTGGCCTTTCAACTTCCTTTACGGTAATTTTTCCTTCTAGCTCATCTTTCGTGTCATCGCCGAGTCGCGGCATGCGGTCAAGGAAGTCCCTTTTGAAACGTTCGACGTTTGCTTTTCGATAAGGAAACGTCGCCTGATAAAAGCGCGGCATACGGTCCCGTTATCATTCGCCAGAATCCAGTTGTAATAAATCATGCTAACATGACTACGTCGTCCTTGCGCGTGTCTAAGCCAAGCGCTCTTTTAGTGCGCGTCTCCCCTGCCGCTAGTTCCTTAGCTCGTGCGCATACCAAGCGCCTTGGTACCTTTTCTGGTCGAATTCTTTATTTTTTTTCCTTTACGCTGCACACATCTTAAACTACCCAGGCTTTTCGTACTCAAGTGCTATAACCTGCTCGAGGTGTTTTCTCTGAAGTTCTGTCTTTCATTTTCGTTTCAGATTTGTGTCAGCTCCGTAGGTATCCTGCTCCGTAGATAGCACACCTTCATAGCGTAAGTTAAATTTTGTTGTTGATCTCTCTCGATGGTTCGATGACCGCGGCGACACGTTGAAGGACGGAATCTGGAGCAAGATGTCCTCACAGCAAAACACTCAGGTTTATTTACATTATTTACAAAACTTGGCCGGAGCGGCCAGTACTGTCACAGACATCAAAACACAACTGGGCTCAAACCACACCAAGTGGTTCGTTCCTAGCCCTTAACGTTTGCACTCAAACGTGAATAAGCACTAAGCTTTAAAACTTCATAACTCGTCAGAGGCAGTGCCAACCTCGACCTCTGACCACCTTGCCGCCTCTGCGACCCGAGTTAGCGCTAAGCTCTCCCCTCCCCGATTCTCTCTTCTCCGTTAAATACACTTGATCGCTTCTGCGACCGCCTCCTGGCACCAACCCATATGCAGCACTTTACCAATCACGTACATGTTCACCCTCTCCATGAGAGCCTACGGTTACGCCCTCGCGGTCCCACATTTCGACCCGCTTGCTGCACAGAGCTTCACCGAAAGATATCATCCACTAATCACGTGATCAGTTAGCAGGACTCTGCAGCAGGCCTACATTGCCACTCTGTTTACCCGGCCGCATGCAACCCAGCCGCCGCTTCAAGAGAACCATTAGACAGGTCTATTGTACCCAAAAGCACTTCCGCACATTTCCACGGCGGGGTCATCTTCTCCGAAGGGGCGACCCCTTGACGACAGTTCGAGCGAGCAGAAAGGTCAAACGATTACTTTGACAGCGAGCCCCCGCTGTTCTTGCAAGCGACTCCCCCCTGTTGTTCCTTTCTCGGATGCTCTTCCGAAAATGCTCTACTATGCCGCAGTGAAGAGACCTGTCAACCGTCATGTCAACCCTATGCTGTGCAGCTATGTCCGTCACAGCAAAAGGTGGATAGCAAAATCTCGGTTGTCGCAAGGTATTGAGGGTTACTCCGCAGTCTGCTACAACGTCCGGCTCGAGGCTTCGCGCCGCCGCCACATGCCGCCGTCGTTTCGTGGTTGGGAGTCGCGATTCTCCGTTCACGTATGCCCTTGACGTTTGATTCACGACGCAGCTTTGGTGAAAAAGCTCAATCATCGCTCGACAGTTCCGAAAGTACATGTGAGCTGTCAATGCTTCGTAACCCTCCAGGACTGTCTCTGTGTGGTCGGCATGTCCCCAAGAAGTCACGTCGAGTAGTCATAGAACGCTTACGATTAACTAGGCTAGGTTCGGGCAACATATGTAGCCTCTAATACATTGGAAGGCAACCACAGAAGTGGATGACTTGTTCTTGCAACGATCGCGATCTCGACAACGCCGATCGCGGAACGTGGTTATGTGATCGGCGAATGCCAACCTGAATGGGCAATCGGTTTTGTAACTTGCGTTCGCTGACACAGGTGGTTGCAATATGACACTTGGCGAAGGATGTCGAGTGCTAGACGTTCCGCAATCGCAGTTATCACTATGCGCGGCAGTTGTACTTTGCGCATATTTCGTTTCAGAGGCTGTACCGAGGCTCCGTAACATCACAGAGCGCGCGTTGTCGTTCGCTACTGTCCCCTATTTTGCTGCCTCCCGTTTTTTCTCGAGAGATAGGTGCTTCGTATCACTACACAGAGAAGGCACTTATTGCTTTGAGTACATTAAAAACGCATGAATAAAGTTGACCTCACCTCTCGTCCCTCTTTCGTGCAGCCTCACTATTTTTTTCATTGTACCGAAATAAAGACGGCACTTAATCGATGTGCTGAGGATCCTTGCTGGGCGCACTTGTTTGTATGCAATTGATAGTTAACTAAGTTATTGACACTAGAAATTAAATGAGTCAAGTTGGTTGCCAAAACATTTGCCTGTGACGAAATGGTCTTCGCATATTCTGGCTCGTATACATTCGGAACCCAGAGCTCGCCTCTCACGGTTGCTCGTTTGAGGGCAGCTGCCCATTTATACTTGCACGCTTCATTCCCAGAACGATTTTCTTTCCTTTCACGGAAGAATTCGCGCATCCTAATGCCGAGCAGCAAACCATAATAACTTCACAGAAGCGTGTTTTCTCTGCGAGCAGCGGAGTCGTGCAGCAAGAACCGGCGTACAAGGCCGAACGAAGGAACCGGGAAGCTAAGCGTCGAACCGGAAGTCGGGTGCAGACGAAAACGCCATTTTGCTATCCACCTACTACTGACCGCGTGCGTCGCGGGAACAAAGCCGCCACTTCTACTGCGTACAGAGTACATACCACGACGTTTCTACGGGAAAAGCCATGCGCTAGGCCGCCGTCGCCTGCTCTTCCCCGCCGAACTACCGCTGAACATAACAGCGTATTTCTTTAATCTCATTTCTCATTGCATAGCGTTTTTCTTCTGCAAGCGCACGTTTTGTGGGCACCTCGCCCATCATGAAGCGTTCCACACGGCCTCTTATCAAAGCACCCTTGTATCGTTCTTCGGCGATGCGTCCCATCTGTCTTTTAACATCCTTGATTTCTTCATAAACCATCCGGGCATTGCGCTACCTCCATTTAGTGAATAATCGAGCGTGCTCTGCAGCTCTTTCTCTTTTTGCTCTTCCTTGTATCGTACGAATCCTGCTCTATCGATTGAATACATTTTAACTTAATTTTTAAATTGGTCCCAAACGGCTATAATGCTCGTATTCTCATTGAAGAGAGCGTCCTCAGCTTTCCGGTTCGCAACTTTCACGAAGGTCTCATCTTTCAGGAGTTTTTCGTTTAACTTCCGTAAGTCCCAGTTAAACATTATATTTCTTTTTTTCTGCCAATTTCGATCACTACAATACTGTGGTCGCTGTAGCTAACATGTTTAACAGAACAATGCGAGCATAAAGGTACAATGTTTTCAGTCACATAGATACGGTGCAGTCTAGCATGGCTTTGTTGCTGAAAATGCGTATAAATTGCACATAGGTGCTACGGAGAACATCAGCAGCGTCTACTAAGCCACACTCTTTGCTTATTTCAGTCAGCTGTAAGGCACTTCTATCACGAACCGGTGCACTCTTAACACTACGCGCAGGCATGCAAACACAGTTGAATTCACCAAGTAATATAATACCTCTGTCACACTTCGTTGTTGTTATGTGGGGTTTAACGTCCCAAAACCAGCTCTGATTATGAGAGACGCCGTAGTGGAGGGCTCCGGAAATTTTGACCACCTGGGGTTCTTTAACGTGCACTGACATCGCACAGCACACGGGCCTCAACATTTCGCCTCCATCGAAATGCAGCCGCCGCGGCCGGGATTCGATCCCCCGAACCTACTTTCACACTTTAGGAAGGTGGCTACATAATAAAAAAAAACACTTTCTATTGGACGCAATGTTTGGCTCGTACACACAAACAATTCGCCCTTTTCACCAAATATAGACAGGTCACAGAGTACTAATCGCCCGTCATCATAAGTGACGACCCTTTCTACGATTATACCAATGGAACGCTTTCAAAATAAGATGCAGCCTCCAGACCTCCCGACGACATGGTACAAACATTATAATATGCTTTAAACATATTTACCATGCGATCCGCTTGCTCCTCACTCTCAGTCTTCAATTCTTGCAAGGCTAATATGTCTATTTCATCTTCGATTAGTATTCTCTTTAACTGCGCTTGCTTTCTTGCGCTGTAAACCCTGTACATTCAAAGTGGCTATCCTTAGTGCAATGCCGAATTCGAAGAACCAGAGAGTGATGAGACAAGTCTCCCGCATCGCGACTGGTTCATATTTTCGAGTAACAGACTTACATCTAGCCGCTCTTCTTGAAGTGGTCTATCCACCTCTGGCGAGGCATAGGCGTCTCCTCTTGCAGCGCACACCTTTAAATTTTCAGCACTGCACGTCTGTCCCCGACTCAGACGGGAAGTCTCAGGAATCCACATACCCGCTAAGGCGGGTCTGCTGGCGTTGTCTTCATCACTGTTCATGGTGTCGCCCTCCTATCAAGCGGCACCTTGGTTGTATCTTCAGGATCGGTCTTCTGATGAACTGGGAAGAGGGGGGCGGGCGATCGGAGTTCGACCGTTCGCTCGAGAACGCTTTCCTAACATTGACGTCACAAAGGGGGTGGTCCGCGATAGCTTTGAGAACGGGAGAAGAGCGCGGCCGGCGAGGCCAATGGGGAAAAAGCGCGCTCCTCGGATGATGACTACTCCTTTTGTCATCTGCTTCTGAAAGTCAAAATGCTTCTCCCAACCAATTAACAAAAATGATCCTTTTAAAAGTTGTACCTTCTTCTCAGGTGTAAACACGCTCTTAAGCAGCAATATGCTTGGCTAGTACCATTTCTTACGATTACTCTCTCTCTGCACGTTCTCTAAGCGGTGACGCGGGGGCGAAAAACAAGAATCGTGAGTAAGTGGCGTCATATCTAAATTTCGTGTCGTCGTCTGCTGCTGCCATGTCCTCGCACAAAAACGTGCATCTCGGCCCGCGGGTACTCAGAGACACGCGAGCTCCTTCTCGCATTTTTGGAGGAGTACCCCGTCTGTGAAAGCCCGACAAACTCTTCACTACCGACAGCGCGCTGGAGACTTCCAGTAGCAAAGAACCTCAACACGCACTTCTCTTTTTTCCCCGTCGAAAACGGGAATATTGACAAAACTTATGTTGGCGAGGTTGACTGGGGTACATGGCCAGTCATCATACCAGAATCCGAGACACTTTCCCCAATTCACAGCTATTCCGCTTGCGGCACAATAACTTTTCACCGTTGTAACCACTTGTACAGTGCTGTCATAGTCTGTACAAAAGGCTGCAATGTCATCAGCATATGCGAGCAAACGCACTTCTCCCTGCTGTAATTTAAATCCGCGTATGTGTTCACACTTTATTACACTCAAACAAAATGGTTCCACATACAAACAAAAAAGTAACGCCGAAAGAGGGCGCCCCTGAAGCAATGAGCGTTGCACGAGTATGCGCTCACCAATCACCCTCTTCACTATTAAATGCGTATTACAAGCTCTGTACGCCATAGCTACGCCTTCTGTTATTACACGGCCTACATTAACATGGTCTAATACACACAAGACGACGTCGTGGGGAACTCTGTCAAAAGCCTTCTCAAAATCTATTTGTAGCATGGCTACACCAGCCCCCGTCGCATCACAGTATTATCGCATTATTTCCCGTAGAATTCTGGTGCCCGTATCATTAAGCACCTGCATACTGGTTTTATCTGCCGCAGAAAGCACGCAGTTGAAGTCACAGGTAAGTACTACAATTTTCTGGCAATCGCAGTAGTGGCGAACAAGCTCGAAAAAAGAACGCCTCTCTTCTGATTTATTCGGCGCATACACACAAATTATGCGCCATTCCTGAGAACCAAAAAGAAAGTCGTAAATAATCATCCGCTCATTACAATATATGGTTGCCTTCCTCGATAGGCCCAAACTATGGCGCAAAAGAATGCAATAACCTGCCGATGTTCCTACAGCATTGCTCGCCACAGCATCAAACACCGACGTGAAACGTCGCACCATGCTCCCAGTCTCTGCTTCACCATTAACTTTAGTCTCCTGTATCGCTACAATGTCTAAGTCACACTCATTCACCAATCGGTACAGCTGATTCTGCTTTCTGGTGGTAGCAAGACCTCGGACATTAATAGTAGCGATGCGTAGCGATTCCGGAGGGAAAGCCATTGCGCTTTCAAAGTGAGGCTGGGACCATGGTGCTTACCTCAGTAAAGCTGCGCAAGCTACGGCTTTGCGCCATGGCCAAGTTGGCGTCACGTCGGTGCAGAGGGCGGCGTTTCCGCCACACTTCTGCTGGTGGCCAGGTTCGGTCGGGGTCGATACGGCGTCCGTCGATGGGGTGCCGTCTTGCTTGGCGGTTGCCCCTCCCCTACAGGTCTCGTTGCGGTCACCTCTGCGTCCTCATGGGTGCGCTTTGCTGGCGGACCTGTCAAGTCCATACTTTCCGGCTTGTCCGCGTCGGCGCCGTCAGGGTTCACTTTCGTGTCCTTGTTTACCGACGCTTTCACGTCGGCTTGGGCCAGCTGCGGCCACTGCTCCTAGGTTGACGAGTTAGCTTCTTCCTCGCAGACCGGCGCCGACTCGGGAGCCCCGACGGCGCGCGGCGTATCACGGCCACCACCTTCAGCAGTTTCTTCCGCCTTGACTTCATAAGATGCTCTGACGTTCCCACGCCTTTAGGGGATCCAACAGCGCGTGCGTAGCTCTTCGCACATTCGGAGGCCCCATGGCCGTACCGATGGCAAAGAGTGCAACGTGGCACCTGACAGTCCCTACGTATGTGGCCGCTTGAAGTGCAGCGAAGGCAGAGTGGGGCCCTACCTGAGACGACAATCAATCCCGGTTCGCCCGCCATTTTGATTTGGCGCGGAATGTCTTCAATCGTGACACCCGGCCCCAACTTCAAGGTCAGCATTCTGGTCGTCGAATCCTTATCCGTCACGCCTTGTGCTGGCCACCTTTCCCTCGTCACTTCAGTGACTTTTCCGTAAGGGAGCAGTGCAGTTCAGACGTCCTCTTCAGAAACCCCGTGAAGCACCCAGTGAATTTTGAAGCGAACGCCGCGGTCATTGAGGTCGATAATCATACACTTCCGGTCCTTCACCTTGACATCTTTTGCGGCGAGCAGATTCTCCGTTACGGCGACATCCTTCATGGTGATAGCCCAAACATGATTCATCTGGTACGCCCCAGCGTGAAAACGTCGGCGAGCGCACCAAGATGAACCAATGTATCTCTAAAATCTTCCACCGTATACGGCCTCGCACTCACGTCAGCATGCATAATCACGGTGTTTAGCACAATTCTTCCTGTTGGCAGATACGGCAGTATAACCACGGTATTCTTCACTCACACAAAAAAATACCTGTTTCCGCGGCTCGCTGAGGGCGCTGATACCGCTATGACGGAGCCCTGCATTCCGCGTCCGTACGCTAGCGTGACCGGAAGTGGAATCCAGCCAGGGGCTGCGGGTGCCCTTTATATCGTGATTTTTGGCTTTATATCTGTTTTCTCAAAAGAAAGCAAAAAGAGAAACGGTCGCCCCCGGGAGGGCTCGAACCTCCAACCTTTCGGTTAACAGCCGAACGCGCTAGCCGATTGCGCCACGGAGGCAGGAGCTGTGGGTGCACTTTATTTCAGAATTTTTTGGCTTTATATCTGTTTTCTCAAAAGAAAGCAAAAAGAGAAACTGTCGCCCCCGGGAGGGCTCGAACCTCCAACCTTCCGGTTAACAGCCGAACGCGCTAGCCGATTGTGCCACGGAGGCAGGAGCTGCGGGTGCACTTTATTTCAGAATTTTGGCTTTATATCTGTTTTCTCAAAAGAAAGCAAAAAGAGAAACTGTCGCCCCCGGGAGGGCTCGAACCTCCAACCTTTCGGTTAACAGCCGAACGCGCTAGCCGATTGCGCCACGGAGGCAGGAGCTGCGGGTGCACTTTATTCCAGAATTTTTGGCTTTATATCTGTTTTCTCAAAAGAAAGCAAAAAGAGAAACTGTCGCCCCCGGGAGGGCTCGAACCTCCAACCTTTCGGTTAACAGCCGAACGCGCTAGCCGATTGCGCCACGGAGGCTTTTTTCTTTTCTTTATTGCCGACTCCGACGGTGAAAATCAAAGCCTACAAATGGTAAAATGTGCCAGCCACACTTTCGCCGACACAGCATTAAAATCCTTTCAATGACACCAATTCATCGAGTACAGAGATCCACTCTGGTGGATCAGGCAGTGCTCTATACGCGTCTCTGACACACACAACACTCTCAATGAAGTGCTCACGAACCGGCCCCACAACAATATCTACATGTTCGAACTGCATTCGAGTTTTCCACACAGCGTGGAGGCCCAGGACCCTAATGAGATCGTAGGGTACATCATCTGAGGCATCCACGGGTAAAAAGCGTATTCCATATGGGTCCAGGGGCAACTGTTTCTTCAGCGTTCTCTGCAGTACATCCCAGTGAAATATGGGGTCCAGCAATCTAAGAATACATGTTCTATCGTTTCCGGTTTTTTACACAAAAGGCAGTCAGTGTTCCAGGGGATGAAAAACCCTTGCCGTGAAGACAGGTCTTAACAGGAAGTGTGTTCGTGTGCAACTTGAAAAAGAAAGATTTAGCTGATGGTCGTAGTGGCATTTTCTGTACTCTTTTAAGGACATCCTGTCCTGGGCCTCCGCGGTGTGGAGCACGGTACAAAGGTATAGGGAGCATCGCATCAACAAGGTCTTTATACAGGTTCTTCTTTGTAACAGTGGACAGATACTGCAGTGAAAAACGTACATTCAACATCCTATAAGAGAGAATCACTTCTCGCAGGTATCCCGTCATGGCTCCCTGCATACTCCCAACAGACGAAACAACGAATCCCGGAAGAAGTCTACACAGCCTTAGTTGAATAACTGTTCGAAGAAAGGGATCGTTTTGGTCCCGTAAAAACACAAAGCGTGACACGACTTGTCGCAGAAACAAGTGAACCAAACCGAGCCCGCCTTTCTTGGTGGGGCGAAACAAATTTGTTCGACTCATCCTCTCCCAGGTAGAGGCCCAGATGAAAACAGCGAAAACGCGGTAAATCCTTTGTACGCTTACTCGCGCAGCACACAACACATTCATGACATACCAAATCTTGGAAACTATAAGAAGGTTACAGACAGTGGCTCTAGAAAACATTGACAGTTGTTTTCCTCTCCAACCGTCAGCCTTTTCCCTTGCCCTCGCAACTTGGTCTGACCAGTACTGTTCAGGCTCACGGTAACTTCCTAGAGGCACCCCTAGGTACTGTGTTGGCAACGTCGACCAATTCAGTCGTGAAAATGTCACCGGCGTGTCTTCCCAACAGCCGTGCCAGAAGCCGGAACTTTTATCCCAGTTTATTTGGGCCCCGGTTGAGTCGCAAAACTTCTGAACGACTGTAGTAGCCTCTTTAATGCTCGCTTTGTTTGTGCAAAAAATAGCGATGTCATCTGCATACGCCAGAATTTTAACGTGTGCTGCCTGCAGCCTGTAACCTGCTATGCGCTCACTGCTTTTAATAGCCAAACAGAGTGACTCGAGATAGGCAGCAAACAAAAGGGGCGACAAGGGGCATCCCTGCCGCACCGACGAAAGCACTCGAAAGCTGTCGGTGAGTTCCCCAATGACAATGATTCTCGTTGAGCAGTCTTTGTACGCCATCATGACGCCTTCCGTTATGACACTGCCAACGTTCGCGTGTTCAAGTATGCAGACTAAAGCCTTATGAGACACGAGGTCGAAGGCCTTTGCCAAAGCGATCTGCATCATCGCGACACGATCACCGATTGCATCCCAACATTCCAACACACTTCGAGCCACGTGTACATTTGTTGCAATACTGCGGCCTTTATTGCCGCAAGTCTGGTGTGGCCCTACAAATGTTTTAATAACACATTGCAGTCGTTTCGCTAAAACTTTTGTGAATATTTTGTAGTCGACATTTGCAAGAGTTATCGGGCGATACGACCCTGCCGACAGGCGTTTTTTTCATCGTCACTCTTCGGGATTAGCACGATGTGAGACGTTGTGAAAGACAAAGGAAGTCTTTTACGTTCATAGGCTTCGCTGATAACAAGGTGGAGAACTTGAGCCAAGGCAGACTTGAAGGCTTTGTAGAACTTGGCCCCTAAACCATCAGGCCCAGGTGCTTTGGAAGTGGCCAACTCGTCTATTGCGCGCTTTATCTCACTCACAGTAATCGGCTGTTCCAACCGTGTTCTAATTCTTCATTGAGCTTTGGCATCAACGAGAGGAATTCTTTTTGGTAGCCATCTTTAAAGGGCAACTCCGGCGGTTTTTTCACCATGTTCTGATATCGATGTTTTCGAATAGTACTGATAGTCCTGTAGCAGCCAGGGTGGTTCAGTTTGCTCAGAAATGCACCAATAATTTTAAATAACAGACCGAAAGGCGTGTTGAGACCGAAACCGAAACGGGCAGACGCTTCTTGCAGCGTATGCGATGACATCACAGCCTCCCCGCCATCAGAAATATGGAGAAAAGTGACAGTGGCGAGGCCATCCGATGATGTATTGAGTTATGCCAGTTTTTCTGAACTTTACAGTAACGATTTGAACACTGAAGTACTGCAGTTTCGCTTTTGAAGTCCCGCATGCTCGCGTAGGCAGCGTTGAAGGTGATAACGTCAAAAACACAGGGTGGCTTGCAGGGGAATCCGCTAAAAAATTTTAAAATTCGTTTCCAGGAAAACTAAATGACTTGCAACCGCCTGGTTTGGCATATATTATTACAGTGCCGAGGAGGATACATATTGAAAACTTCATTGCGATCAGTGGACACTGAAAAATCACCGGAGTTGCCCTTTAACTTCACGGGGATAACCCAACAATGCCTTAAAGTGATCGACGATGCCTTGCTTTATTTCGTTTTTATCACACGTAATGTTGCGGCCTATAGCTAGTTGGTGGATTTCCTTCCGACATGCATACCTTTTCTCGTCTGAGAGAGCACGTTTTGTAGGCATTTCGCCCGCCCACAGCTTCTCTGACCTTGATCTAAGGACAGCCGCTTTGTATTTATGGGAATCGATTGTTTCCAGTTCACTTTTCACTTCCTTTATTTCATTAACATACTGACCAGGCTCGTCACTTTCCATACTGATAAAAAAATCTAGTTGCTGGCGGAGCTTTGTTTCTGCTTGTTTCAGGTTATACCGAATGACACTCTTTCTTTCAATTGCCTTTATTTTAACTTTTTGTTTAAATTCTTCCCATTGATTGGCAATGCATTCTGCCTTGGTTGAAATCAGGTTGTCTAATTCCTTCGTGACAACGTCTACAAACACATCGTCGTCCAGCAACTGCGCATTCATTTTCCAGAGGTCCCAGTTAAAGGTTCGCTTGCTCTGTCTTTTCGCAAAAGTGGCAGTTACCAAGCAATCATCGCTATATGATACAGGCTTCACTTCATATCCACTGCACAAGGGAACTAATTCGGCTGACACATATAATCTATCTAACCGAGCGTGGCTGTCACGCTGGAAGTGGGTGAACTGCGGGCGAGCACCGCTGGCAAAAATACTACCGATATCTTCCAGATCGCAATCGCGCACCACCGCATTTAGCAATTCGGCACTCTTATCGCGACCACGTGAACGTTTTGTGCGATCATCAGCAGTGCAAACACAGTTAAAATCGCTCAGCAGTATTACTACCTTGTGACAGTTCAGGTAGGTCTCAAAACACTGAAAGAAAGAACGCCGGTCCGTTTCAATGTTCGGAGCATAGACAAGGTCAATCTACATCGGTCGCGAAAGTTGGAACGAAAAGTGGTCCGAAACCTATTGCCACAGACATCAACACCTTGTGACGATTGAAGCGCGACTAGGTGAGGAGGGGACAAATGACCATAACGAAAAATTCAATTAAACGTTTGTTTCCAAAATCTTTAATACATACTGTTACAAAATAAATTATTGAATTACTTTATAAAATTTTAGGTTTTCGATATATTGTTGACTGTGAAATTTTTTGGTTTATTTCCAGAAACAGCGGGCGCATGCAGGCAGTCTGGCAATGTGGGCTTGTGTTTGTCTTGCGCCCAACTCTGTGTGCCTCGCCAACGGTTTTGCGCATTTTCGGGTGAAAGTGGCGTCGCTCGTTCTGGCACAGTACGTTTGCGCGTGTCGTCCGTACACAATTTCCTCGTATAAGCGTTGTTTTCCAGTCGTGACACTTGGAAGAAGGTAATCTTACCCGTCGCAGCCGTTGGGAACCGTTTCAGTTACTGTTTTTTGCCAGCGCACGGACAGCATGCTGTCGCCCTTAGAGACGATAAGTCAGCCAAGCTACGCGAAGAAACGCGGCTCTGTGGGCGCCTGAAAGAGCAACCATTTCACGCCGGGTGTCTCACTCCATCGGTATCCCCTCGATTCTGAAAGGTGAGTTTTCCAACTATTTCTCGTGAGCCATCGTAAACACATGAGTTCCGAAACCGACACGATAGCTTTCATGCAAAATGGCGGTGCATCCTGTCCTCGCTACAATTGTTACAATGAGTGCAGCGTTTCGTGTGTTTGATGAGGGCCTAATTAAACGGGGAGGCGCGACGGGCGCAATTAAGAGCGCTTATCACGTGTCCCCTCATGCCCGGCCATGGTCAGAGTCAAACACGCGAAACGCTTCCAAGCTAGACTACGCCGATTGTGCCTGAATGTTTCGTCAAGTTTTTCGTGCAGGAAAGCTGCCGTGTAGGTTTCGAAAAAGAGATATAGATGCTGGGTTCAGCTTTAGATTAAATTGTATACTGTGCACGTCATGTTTCGTCTGTCTGCAAAGCCATTCAACGCCAGCAACTGGCGCTGCGTTGATAACATTTGTTCTTATCCTCTGTATGCTTTTTTACTGTGCAGGATTAGATGTGGACGTTCTACTTCGTCTGCGTGTTCGTCCCTTGTGTGCGATGCTGTGAAAGTGATTGCATCTGTAAGTGTCCTTTTAGTTATGTTGTTAGAGTCGAGCACTGTGGCTGAGGTGTGATACCATACTTGTTTGACTGTTAAGTCGTGCAACGCAAGATAACGTGCAGATGGCTCATTTATTCTCAGTTGCTCTACCCTGGGTGTCGTGGTAGGGTTCATTTCACCCACACGCTTCAAACAATGTAGTTATTTAGAGCAGCATGAACTCACACACTTGTAGTTTCACTTTAACTGTAGCATACGTAGGGGCAAATTATATGGTCAAGAAAATATCTAAGTGGTTTTGTTTGATTCCGGATCCTTGAGCTTGGTTCCGGATCCTTGTTATTACCACATAATCAGCATTCATTTAGCTGCCTCTATGATTTTATCTTTCATGTGCAGAAGCAACTCCTCAAGAAGCTCCAATATGTGCATCTGCGGCATTCACTTCCAGTCAAGACGTGCAGAACCCCGGCAACAAAGGTGGCAACAGCGCAGCAGAAATTGAAATTCGCTTTAGAGCAAGTGTGGGGTACTTTTTCTGTGTTAATAGGGAATAGTAAATTTCCAACAGTATCACATCTCATTCTATATGCAGGCACACCTTCACAGCCGTCACCAGCTGCCCTCCATTGTGCATGGAACTGCTATTGTCATGAGGAGCAGTCTTTTGGTGAAGAACTGCTTTTGAAGCAAGGTTACTTTCTACCGCAAACATTTTAGCAGGCTTGTCACACAAGAAACGGAAGTGATGAATTTGATGATTGATGATTGATTGATTTGTGGGGTTTAACGTCCCAAAACCAGTTCTGATTATGAGAGACGCCGTACTGGAGGGCTCCGGAAATTTCGACCACCTGGGGTTCTTTAACGTGCACTGACATCCCACAGCACACGGGCCTCAACATTTCGCCTCCATCGAAATGCAGCCGCCGCGGCCGGGATTCGATCCCGCGACCTTCGGATCTGCAGCCGAGTGCCATAACCACGAGACCACCGTGGCGGGGCGGAAGTGATGATTTTGCACCCTCTTCAGATTAAATGTACAGAGACAAGTTTACCAGTTCCTTTGGAGGAGACATGCCCATCTTCACCAGAGGCGATTATTCCGGAGGAGCATGGTCATCACTACGAGTAGGATTAGTGATTTTGTCCTGATCTGTAGCTGTATGCTTACACTTCTCGAAAGCCTGCTTTATTGATCAGCGTTAGAGTTTAAAAAATCATAAAAAAAGTGTATCTTTAGTTTGAAATTTTGTTTGAGATGTTAAAGCTTTTTTCAAGGCTGAGGAAAATGGCACAGCCAAGGACAATGAAGTGTGAGGGCATAAAGGCTTATGCGTACTGTCCATCACGTATACGTAATTTTTCCTGTGTTTAAAACTATTTCTCCTTGTATACAGAATTGAGGTGCTGTATTGGAATTTAAATATTCTACTGGAAAGAAATACGCCGGATGTGCAATTATTTCAGCGTCTGCTTTGATTTATCTTTCTGAGAGCATCTCTGGCGTACAGAAGCAAATAGTCGTGAAATCAATATGCGGATATGAGTAGAGTAGTGGCCTAACTGATGCTGCACAATTAGAGGTGCGTAGCATTTGTACTGCGTTTGGTGTAAGGTATCTACTTTATTTCTTCCGCAAGATTACACTTTTCCCATTACTAAGTAATAAACAAATTGTTTTAGAAGTGTCTTAGCATGTTTTTGAAAGCATTTACGTTTTATAAGAACAAACAAGCCACTGTTTGTTAGCGCGGCTGCTGTCATTGTTCGGATCACGCGACGCAATAATTTATATGCCCTCATGATGGCTGAATGATTCTGATGAAAATGCGCCGTTACATATAGAAGGGATAACACAGCACCCATTGCCCAATATTCTTCCATGCGTTAGAAATTTGTCAACCTTCAGCAATTTTGATCTAACTCGCTCAGCATTTCATACTATTGCAGAATTACAATTCCTGATTTCTGGAAGTTTTATTCGATGAAGTTATTGTAGGCTTTTGAAGTTATCATTGAGTTTCCCCTAACACATCATTGGGCTGATATTTTCTAAGTAGGTTAGACACGAAAGAGTAACGTTGTAAGTTAAGTAGCTGATTCTAGTATTTTCTGATGAGAAATTTCTACTATCGAATGCTTATGTTTTTTCTCAGCTGTACACACATTCTTCGGAGCCACACAGCCCCGTTGGAGCATCCAGCATGGCAGGCATGTAGTGTTCGTTTGCGAGACTGTCGCCAAGGCGTCTGTCTGTGGGCAGCACGGGCGTTTCACATCAGTGTATGTGTCGATTCATGTTGCCAGTATTGAGCTGCTCAATGATGTAGTGTAGGAAGGTGGAAAGTTGCAGCTGACGGTGAAGTTCGTTTTTATGTTTGGTTAGAGCTAAAACTAAGTTCCAAGTGGCTACCAGGGAAATAACTGATCCCAAATTATATAGCAAGTTCCTCCGTGACAATAATATTTATGTGGAAGAGCAACTAAGATTGCGCAGTAAATGTTCCCCGAACAAAATCATCAAATTTCTGCTAGAATATACCTTGTGTAGCAGGTAAAGTTGAAATTATAATTCTATATTTCAGGATGGATCACTGGTGTACTTTCTTGATTTTATGGTAGTGTTATTTTGGTCGTGTAACGCTAATATTTTTACGAGTGGTTAAGACAAACGAAATAACACAGCACCCTGTTAACTGCACCTACAGAAAGTTCTTTGTCTTTCCTCTATGGAGCTATCACCTGTTTTACTTTTATTGATAGCTGACTTAAAAGTCAGTTTTTTAATACAAATAGGGCCTGAATTTTCTTTTTGGTCACAGTACCATGAGAAATGGCCATAGGCAAAGCAGCATCAACATTATGGTTAGCGTTGATAAGCTTTACTTGGGTATACCAAAATTATCTTCTACTTGATTGACTTTCTATAGGGCGGTTCAAACAGCATAGAATGTGATTTTAGGCCTTCTGTGTTTCCTTATTGTGCCCGTGAAGTATCCGTTTCCCCTTGAGTGTATCTTGCTTACATGTTTCTTTTTCGCTGTCTCGTAAACCTCGACAATTTCCCTAACGGAATCCATTTTCCTTAGCGCCACCCAGTGTTTCCATTACTGAAGATAAAAGAAGGACGGACCGGCTGCGAGCAAAGCTTTGGAAGCTTCTACGACAGGCACAGAGGACCAGGAAGCGACTGCAACGACAATGCAGCATGCTGTCCACTTCTGATATAGTTGAGGCATTCTCCAGCTGTAGGTCTTGAAACATTTAGCAGCCAATTTGTAAATTAGTTCTTAAGTTGTGCACTTCGATGATTCTCTGGAGTTTTTTTCTATGCGTTATATATTTTGGTGTAATAACCAATACAACTGCAATATTTTGCCAATAAAATACAGCTTGTATTTCAAATCTGTCTTTCTTGTCTTCCTAGTTTGTGGCAGGCTGGCATTATGTAGCCGTCATAGCCGCAGTAAAAGAAAAAAGAAAGGAAAAGAACGCGCAGCTATAAAAATAAGTGAAAAGCGACGCCCGCACAAAATATTTCGTAATGTCGCGCCATGTAGCACTAAAACGTGACATCGTTTCCGCTTCCGGTTGTGACGCCATTTTTTAGTTGTCCCCTCCATACGTAGATGGCGACAGTTGCAACGACTAGCCACCTTCTTGACACATGGGCTTCTACGGAAGTTGCACTACCAGTTTACATATACCTTGGCATAGACACAAATGACGCGGTAATCCAAATCACGAAAGCAAAAATCGACCACCAGGAGACGGCCAGTTTCACACGAAACCACTGATTGCACGGAAGTGCCCAAACTGTTTCTTATAAATATAGCGCAAACACCTGATCCACCAACCGCGTGAGATACACAGACATCAAAGTTTGCACGAAAATTGGACACCATTCTATCAGTTAGCTCTTGGCTCTCGATTTTCGTCTCCTGGATTCCGACTACGTGCAAGTCATTATCTAAAAGAAGACTTAGTTGGCACTGCCGCCTTCTCGCGCCGAGCCCTCGTACATTTAACGTGGCTACACGTAGCGCTCCCTCAATATTAACCACCATGGCTAAACGGTAGAAAGGTGCCCATCACAGTAACACTCGAAAAAAAACCAACTGCTTACAATAGTGTGCCAGTAAGCACGTACACCAAACAGTAATTTGGTCCCTCCTTCCTGACACAAATCGGAAAAGGATCCTCTCAGGATGAAGGCCATTGCACACACTCACCCACCCACCCCGTCGGAAGTCACAGTACAGACTCACGGAGGAGGTTTACCCGCCTGCCGTGAGTCGACCGTAATGTTCGGTCGCGACTTAAAAGTTGGTCTTCTAATAACTGGCGCTTTCGGCGGTGGCTCGTCTCCGCCACTGCCTTCCTGTTGCGTCGCCTGGGTGAGGATCCGGTCGTGCGGTCGTTTTCCGGCCGGTAGGTTTGGTCCGGAAAGGGTGTCCATGCCTTCAGGTTCAGGAAGGCTGCGAGACGCATCTGCGTCAGGTGGTGCTGCAGTTTCAACCTTCGCCACGGCCGTAGAGCCGTCTGCAGGCGTTTGTTGGCTAGTGGCAACAACATCGCCGATGCGTTGCTCCTGCTGCTGAAGCGGGGCCGTCGCCTTCGCTGTGAGGTCAGGTGAATGAGCCGTCATGGACGTCACCTCTTCGATGTCCGCCTCGTCCATGAGTAGGGCAGAGGCGTCGTCGGTCACGGGTCCGGTCACACTAGCGTACGTCCGTTCGCACTGGCCTTCCTCATGACCGAAGCGTCGGCACGAACCGCACCGCGGAATGCGGCATTGGCGACGAATGTGCCCAGTGCCACGGCAGCGTAGGCAGAGAGGGGCTCTGCCTGGCACTACCACGAGAGCCAGCTCGCCGGCGACGCTCACCTGGTGCGGAAGGTCGTCGAGCTTTACACCCGCCTTCAACTTCAGCGTCACCAGTCTTGTGGTTGAGCCTTTATCAGCCACGCCCTGCACCCGCCACCTCTCGCGGGCGACGTCCGTGACATTCCCAAACGCAGCGAAGGCAAGACGTACGTCTTCGTCAGGAACACTGTGCAGCAGCCAGTGAACTTTCATGCGAACGTCCTGGTTGGCGGGGTCAATGACGAGGCACCGGCCATTTTTGACCTGCAGCTCACCAATGCTGACGATTTTCTTCACGGCGCGGTCGTCCTTGAATGTTACGGCCCACACATGGCTCATACGGTAGGCCCCGAGGGCAATCACATCCGGCAGGAGCGATAACTGAGCGAGCGCATCGCGGAAATCTTCCACCCGGTATGGGCGGGCCCTGATATCACAGTGCAGAAACACAGTATTCAAAACGAAACGCCCTGTTGGCAAACTAGGCAATACAACTTCGTATTCGTTGTCCGATGCAGTAATCCTGTTTCCGCGGCCCTGCGGGGCCGCTGAAGCCGCTCCTACGGAGCCCATGACACACACGTCCGTCACGCTCGGTGGCCGGAAGTGGAATCATTGCGCCACGGAGGCAGGAGCTGCGGGTGCACTTTATTTCAGAATTTTTGGCTTTATATCTGTTTTATCAAAAGAAAGCAAAAAGAGAAACGGTCGCCCCCGGGAGGGCTCGAACCTCCAACCTTTCGGTTAACAGCCGAACGCGCTAGCCGATTGCGCCACGGAGGCAGGAGCTGCGGGTGCACTTTATTTCAGAATTTTTGGCTTTATATCTGTTTTCTCAAAAGAAAGCAAAAAGAGAAACTGTCGCCCCCGGGAGGGCTCGAACCTCCAACCTTTCGGTTAACAGCCGAACGCGCTAGCCGATTGCGCCACGGAGGCAGGAGCTGCGGGTGCACTTTATTTCAAAATTTTTGGCTTTATACCTGTTTTCTCAAAAGAAAGCAATAAGAGAAACGGTCGCCCCCGAACCTCTAATCTTTCGGTTAACTGCTGAACGCGCTAGCCGATTGCGCCACGGAGGCTTTTTTTTCTTTATTTCCTGATTTTCAGATGCACAACCAACGCACTTCAGTCGTGATAAAAATACAAACAAAACAAAAACCGGAGAATATATTATACACACACACAACAATACATGTTCTGCCGGCCCATCTAAGCTCTTCCATAGCGGAGATTCAATTGCACTTCAATTATACACAGTCCTCCAGTATGTTCATCCACGTTAGTGGATCATCCTGAATTTATATATTTCTTTCCGGTATGCGGCATATTCAATGAAATTTTTTCTGGCAAATCGCACATCAGGGTCAACATTTCTGAAAGCCATTCTTGTTTTCCATATGCTATGCATTCATATCAGCATGACCATGTCATAGGGAACGCCTTCTGTTTGATCCGTGGGAAGGAAGCGAATACCGTAGGGGGTAACCGCCAATTCTTTCTTTAAAGTACGCTTGAAGACATCCCATAAAAATACTGAATCACAGCAGTCAATAAATATGTGTTCTATTAGGGGCGAAGCTCCTTAAGGCGTAGGCTTGTCTGCCGTAGTTGTCCGTCGTAGCCACTTCGTCTTCATCGAACGCTGGCACGCGCTCTTATGTCACAAGTTCACGCCGGTTCCTCTTCGTCGCCTCGAACGCTGGCACGCGCTCTTGTGTCACGAGTTCACGTCGGTTCCGCTTCGTCTGCTCCGGCATTACTCAGTTTCGGTTTCGTTTCGTATTACATCACAATACCCCCAGTTTTAAGTAGTTGTTCACAACTTTTCTTGAACGTAGAAGATGCGAAACGAATACCACAGTGTTCTAGAGAACTCAGTTGTCTGTCCATACAGCACGAAGCATGGCTAAATTAACCCTGAACTCGGCACGATTTACGATGAACCTCCGGATCTTCGCCCACTCATCATCATTCACCTCGTGGATATGCGTGGATTCTTTTTATTTCTGGTCGTTTGCAAATGCTGCAGTTTACCCCAGGGGACGAAGATTCATTTGCTTACAATACACGGCTTTACAGGAAGCGTTTCGCTATGAAGTTCAAAAAAGAAAAACTTTGTCGATGCCTTCAGTGGCATCCATTTTACCCTCTTCAGCACATCTCTTTCAGAACCGATGACATACATGCTTCGATACATTGGTTGCTGTACCATCGTTTCTACAAGGTCCTTACATAATTTTTTTCGCGGGACCGCATTCAAATATTCTAATGAAAAGCGCACGCGTAGTATATTAAAAGAAGACACAACTTCGCGGAGGAACCCGCGGATACTTGCTCTAACAATTATATTCGTTGATACAAGAAAATGGGGTAATGCGTCATGAAGACGTGTTTGTATCACAGTTCTCAGGAAATCGTTGCTCTGGTCTCTAAGAAAACCAAATCTACTTACGATCTGTTTTAAAAACAAATGACAGAGTCCCAGTCCACCACTTTTTACTGAACGAAAAAGATTTGTTCGGCTTGTTCGTTCCCAAGCCGAACCCCACACATACACTGCAAAGACTCTATGTATCTTTTGTGTGTTTATCCGCGACCTACCCAGCACTTGCAAGACATAAAATAAGTTTGCCACAAGGAATAAGGTGCACACAGTTGCCCGAGCAAACATGGACAGGTCGTGCCCACCCCACTTTCGCTTTTACTCAAGAACACGTTCCGTTTCTGCTTCCCAATACTCCCCTGAGTCGCGATAGCGTTCTAGCGGGACACCCAGATATTTCCGAGGAGTGGTAGTCCACTGAATATTCTGGAATGTTTGCGGTGTGGTTTCCCAGTTACCATGCCAGAAGCCTAGACATTTGTTCCAGTTAATCGCATTGCCTGTCTGCTTATAGACTAAATTAACAACATTAACAACTTCTTCGATACTTTGTCCGTCGGCGTAGAATATAGGAATGTCATCAGCGTATGAAAGAATTTTTACTTCGCTGGAAACGTAGCGATAACCATGTACATTTTCATTTTTTAAAATGTGTGTAAAAAGGTTCAGGGTATAAGGCGAATAACACCGGGGACAGCGGACATCCCTGACGTGTTGATGACCGCACATCAATACTTTCACTCACTCGTTTGTTGATGGTAATGTTTGCTGCTGACTCGGAGTAGACCCCCTTCAGTATTATACCTCCGACATTCACATGATCAAGGATTGAAAAATTGATTCCGTGACTTACTCGATCAAAAGCCTTCTCGAAGTCCAGCTGAAGCATAGCTACGCGCCCATCAAGAGCGTCAGAACACTCTAGAACATTTCTTGCAACATTTATGTTTCTTAGTATGGTGCGCCCTTTTACGCCACAGGTTTGGTGGTGGCCGACTAAGGAAGAACTAACAGTTTGTAATCTTTTTGCTAATACTTTCATGGAAATTGCCATGTCTCCAACCGCGAACACGGACTTCACGGAAAGCTTCAAGGACGCGCAGGCCGGCCCCCCCGGCTCCCCCTCTCGCTTTTGGCGGACTCCCGTCGCCTGCTTCTTGCGCCTCTCTCCCCAGTCTGGTTCCGACGACGAGAGTCGAACGTGTGCGCTCGGACAATACAGACCGCTCGCGCTGGCTGGAAAAAGGTGCTTACGGCTCAAGTAATAAACAAGTTTTTCTTCCCACGTATGCCTGTTATTCCGGCTACCGTGGACATAACAGTGGCGACGAGGTAGTGGAATTGAAGCTCACGTTTATCTTCACCGGTGCTACGCAATGGCAACGCACGCATCAGTCCGAATACCGGAGTTCAATGGCTCATCCTGGACATCGTGGTTCGGACGCCTCCAGTTTTACTTCGAGGCCAACAGCATCTCAGACTCCAGCAAGAAGAGGGCACACCTGCTGACGCTTTGCGGTGAGCAGACGTACGACACCGTCTGCGCATCGGTTCAGCCAAGCAACCCGGCTGAAGTGGCCTACGACGACATCGTTGCGGCACTTCAGAGACACTACGACCCCAGGCCGTCCGAGGTATTCAGCCGAGCGCGCTTCCAACGACGAAACCAGTTGGAGGGTGAAACAGTATGCGCCTACGTCGCGGCGCTAAATACGCTGGCCGCCGACTGCAACTTCGGAACGCTGCGCCCAACGCAGGCAGATGCAGCAGCCACCGGACAGCAGACGACAACAACGCCACCTCCCAACGCAACGATGTTACCCTTGGACATTATGTTGCGCGACAGGTTTGTGTGTGGACTACGGGACGATCTCTTGCAACAAAGACTCTTTGCCGAGAGTGACCTAACGTTCACGAAAGCCTACGATATCGCTGTTCGAGCGGAAAGCGCTAGTCAACAGCAGCGAGACATGCGAGGGACCACCGAGCCGGTTCACCATGCAGCGGCTCACAGAGGTCATCACAACCAGGCAAGTGCAGGAAAGTCGGCTAAACCACAACGCTGCTGGCGTTGCGATGAGCAACACAACCCCCAGACATGCAAATTCCAAGCAGCTATATGCAATTTCTGCAACAAACGCGGTCACATTGAGAAGGCCTGCATATCAAAGAAGAAACTCGCGAAGGGGCCACCCCAACGACACAAAAGCGGGAACTCCCCAAGGTCGATAACTCAAGTTGAGACGCAGCACAGCCTACCGGCACCAACATTGTTGTATGACTTGCACAACGTCAACCTCGGCACGCGACCAAAGATAATGGTAACCCTTGTTGTGAACCGCCAGCCCATAGAGTTTGAGGTTGACTCGGGAGCAGCCTGCACGCTCATCAGCGAGGAGACGTACCGCAACCGATGGCCACGGAATGCTCCACATTTATTCGATGAAGACACGCACCTGAGAACATGGTCAGGACAAGACCTGCCAACTCTAGGCAGTGCCAACGTAGAAGTTGCATACAACGGCACGGTGACCCAACTGCCTATCGTAATTGTGAAGGGCACTGGATCTAGCCTCTTGGGCAGAAACTGGTTCCACGCTCTCAACATCGCGATCTGCGGCATCAACCAGGCAGCAGAAGGAAGCTCAAATGGGCGACAAAAACTCGTCGAGCAGCTGCAGAAGAAGTACGGGACGGTCTTTTCTGACGAAATTTCTGGACACAACGGGCCACCCGTTGACTTAGAGCTTCACCCAGAGGCCCGTCCGAAGTTTCTAAAGGCCAGGTCGATACCGTTTGCCTTGCAACCTGCCTACGAGAAGGAGCTCGACAAGCTGGAACGACAGGGTATTATTGCGCCAACACAGCATTCAAACTGGGCCACACCTCTGGTTGCAGTGAGGAAGAAAGATGGAAGCCTACGTCTCTGTGGGGACTACCGGTTCACCGTGAACTTGGCGTCAAAATCGTCTTCATACCCCCTGCCAACACCACAGGAAGTTTTCAGCACGCTACGAGGAGGGAAACTATTCAGCACCCTGGACCTCACGCAGGCATATCAACAGCTGAAGGTGAGCGACAAAACTTCTGAGGTGCTCACGCTTAATACAACACGAGGACTTTACAGGGTAAAGCGACTTCCATTCGGGGTAGCGGCAGCGCCAGCCATATTTCAAAGGTACATGGAGTCGCAGCTTCAAGGAATTCCTGGCGTGTGCGTCTACTTAGACGACGTATTCATCAGTGGCGCAACCAGCGAGGAACATGCTACTCGCCTAGAACTGGTACTGAAACGGCTAGCAAGTGCAAACCTACGCTTGAGCATCGATAAGTGCTGCTTCGCGGTTCCTGAAGTGAAATTCTTGGGTCATCTGATCGATGCCGAAGGCATTCACCCCACCAGCGACAAGGTATGCGCCATCACGGAGGCACGCGCGCCAACCAGCAAACAAGAGCTCCAATCATTCCTGGGTCTCCTAACGTTCTATGACCGTTTCCTAGAACACCGAGCAACGGTGGCCAACGACCTCTACAACCTGTTGAAAAACGACGTCCCCTGGACTTGGTCGCCACGCCATCAGGAAGCATTTGAAGCCCTTAAAGAGCTGCTCCGTGCAAGTGTGGTGCTCAGGCACTATGACGAGACAAAGCCATTGCTTCTTGCTTGTGACGCTTCGCCCTACGGCGTCGGTGCAGTGCTTTCACAAATTGACGATCAAGGCAGAGAAGCAGCGATCGCCTTCGCTTCCCGCATGCTATCACCTGCGGAACGCAATTATTCCCAGCTTGATCGTGAGGGACTCGCCGTCGTCTATGGTGCCACGCATTTTCATCAGTACATCGCCGGCAGACATGTGACTGTTCTGACTGATCACAGACCACTTCTGGGTATCCTGGGGCCCCAAAAGCAGATTCCTCAGACACTCTCGCCTCGTATGATCCGATGGTGCATTAAGATGTCCGCATATGACTACGACATTGTGTACCGTCCCGGAAACAAGCACCAAAACGCCGACGCACTGAGCCGCTTACCCCTCAGCGAAATCATTGAGGACCCGCCTCATGTTGGCTGCGTGCTCATGTTCGAAGCACTACCAAGGCCCCCACTAACAGCAGACGAAGTCGCAACGGCCACACAAGATGACCCGACATTGTCCAAGCTGTACAAAGCCCTACAGGAGGGTAGCGTTCAAAAGCTCAAGGATGACAATTTCAACGCTTTTCGCAAGAGAGCAACGGAATTGAGCTGTCATCGAGGTTGCAACACACTAGGGTCACGAGTTGTCATTCCAGGCCCACTTCGACAACAAGCCACGGCTCTCATTCATGCCAGACACCGAGGCGTCGTAGCAATGAAGAAGTGCGCCCGCAGCTACATGTGGTGGCCGGGAATCGACAAGGATATCGAGACACTAGCGGCAGAGTGCACAGCCTGCCAATCCAGTCAACGCGCTCCGCCACGAGCTCCAGTACCGGACTGGGACAGACCGAGCACACCTTGGCACACCGTGCACCTCGACTTTGCAGGCCCAATTGACGGGTCCACATTCCTAGTAATTGTGGATGCCTACAGCAAATGGGTTGAAGTTCGCGAGATGAGCAAAACAACTTCGACAGCTGTCATCGAGGTACTGCGCTCGTTGTTCGCAACATTCGGATTGCCCCGCAAGGTGGTCTCGGACAACGGGACAGCATCCGTGTCGGCTGAGATAAAGAAATTCTACCGCGACAACGGCATCACAGCGGTAACATCTGCTCCGTACCACCCAGCCACAAACGGACAGGCCGAACGCTACGTGGGAGAGCTAAAACGAGCTCTTTCAAGAGACTCTACAGGGTCCTTGCAGCGCCGCATTGCACGCTTTCTATTCAAACAACACGCGACAGTGCACAATGCGACGGGCCAGACACCAGCAAAGCTCATGTTTTCTCGTGAGCTGCGAACGCATATCTCGGCCGTTCTGCCAGAGCCACCTTCCAAGGTCAACCGAGATAACGAAGACGCCCCGCGTTGCCGGAAACTCCACAAAGGACAAGCGGTGCTCGCCCGCCAGTTTCACCAGAAGCCCGAGTGCGTCCCGGCCATCGTTAAAAAACGCATCGGCCTGAGATCTTGGCTCGTTGAAGTGAATGGGACTGTTTCTCGCCGACACTTAAACCAGCTACGCCACGTGCGCGCACACTATCCGCCCTGTGGACACGCTGAAGGCAGCAGCCCCCCGGCACCTTTCAACGCGGCTTGGCTGCTGACAAAAGAACAGGACGCTAGTGAACAACAGGCACCTCCCGCTCACCCAGCAGCTTCCGTGGAGAAAACGAGCAGCTGCGCCCCAGCCCATACAGCGCCCGCCCAGCGAAAATCAACGAGACAGCGACACCCTCCAGACCGCTACCAGGCACAAAACTAGGGGGGAAGGAATTGCCATGTCTCCAACCGCGAACACGGACTTCACGGAAAGCTTCAAGGACGCGCAGGCCGGCCCCCCCGGCTCCCCCTCTCGCTTTTGGCGGACTCCCGTCGCCTGCTTCTTGCGCCTCTCTCCCCAGTCTGGTTCCGACGACGAGAGTCGAACGTGTGCGCTCGGACAATACAGACCGCTCGCGCTGGCTGGAAAAAGGTGCTTACGGCTCAAGTAATAAACAAGTTTTTCTTCCAACGTATGCCTGTTATTCCGGCTACCGTGGACATAACAGAAATCTTGTAATTGACATTTGTCAGACTGATCGGACGGTATGACTGGACTGACAGAAGTTTTCCGGGGTCATCAAACTTAGGAATTAAGACAATGTGGCTCTTACGGAAAGAAAGTGGCACGCATTTTTGTTCGTAGGCTTCGGTAATGAGACAATGCAAGTATACTGCCACTTGACGTTTGAAGGTTTTATAAAAGGCTGCCCTGATACCATCGGGAGCCGGCGATTTCCCCGTAATCATTTCCTCTATAGCCGTCTCTATCTCTGAGACTGAGATGGGAGCTGCAAGAATCTCTCTCTCCGTATCGTCCAAACTCGGCATTAATGGCAGAAACGTTTCGTCAAAACCGTTTGCTACTACCATGTTTTGTCCTATCAACGCTCAAAAGTATTCGACGAAGGCCTCCTCAATTTGCTGCTGGTCTTGTGTAACTTCGTTTTGGTATCGGATCTCTTTTATATCGTTCCGCACAGCGTATCTTTTTTCAGCACTAAGCGCACGCTTGGTGGGCGTTTATCCTAACCACAGTCGATCAGCCCGCACGCGAATGATCGCACCGCGATACTTATCCTTATCAATCATTTCTAGCTGCGCTTTCAGATTCTTATTCCGTTACTGAAGCTGCCGGGCATATCGCTCTCACTTCGAAGCAACAGATCTAGTTCCGATCTTAAATGGTTTTCTTTTTCTTTTTCACTGTGATGTATCACACATGATCTTTCTATGGCGTTCAGAATAACTTCATTCTTAAAATCCTCCCATTTAGCGATAGCCCTCATATGTTCTGCATCAAGGATTTTCCCAAAGCTGTTCGCTACTTTGCTTGCTTTGCTTTGTGCGGTTTAACGTCCCAAAACCAGTTCTTATTATGAGAGACGCCGTAGTGGAGGGCTTCGGAAATTTCGACCACCTGGGGTTCTTTAACGTGCACTGACATCGCACAGCACACGGGCCTCAACATTTCGCCTCCATCGAAATGCAGCCGCCGCAGCCGGGATTCGATCCCGCGACCCTCGGATCAGCAGCCGAGTACCACAGCCACTAGACCACCGTGGCGGGGCGTTCGCTACTTTCTTAACAAAATCTTCGTCCTTGAGCAGTTTGCCATTAAGCTTCAATGTTTCAACATGAAATTTTACGCGCTTTTGTTTCTTCCCGATTGTAAAGGAGACTAAGCTTTGGTCACTGAAAGAAACGTGGGTCACTCGGTAATCTATGCATACGAATATGAGTGCGGCTGAAACGTATGCACGGTCAAGTCTTACCAGAGAGTCCCGTTGGTAGTGGGTGAAAACGACAAACTTTTCGCGGGAAAAACCTTCTCCGACATCCTCTAAATTTGGCTCTTTAACGAGCGCATCTAACAACAAGGTTCTTTGGTCTCTCACTGGTGTTTGATTAGCTCTGTCTTCTGATCGACATACACAAATGAAGTCTCCCAATAATACGGTCATTCTCTCTGTTTGCATGTATTCATTAATACTACAAAAAAACTCAGAACGCTCATTTACTCTATTAGGTGAATGCACACATATTACTCGCCACTTGACACTTGACAGCATGAAGGCACATAAAGCAAAGCGACAGGTTTCACTTACGGTTACTGTTTCCACAGTTATTCCTATTGCATTAAGGAATATAATACAGCCTCCAGATGTGCAACGCCAGGGGCACATCTGGAGGCTTTATTATATTCCTGTATTATTACGTCGTAACGTGCTCTAAATGGCTGCACCATGCGGTCCGTTTGCTCTTGCGTTCCGACTTTAGTTTCTTGAACGGCTACGATATCCAATTCGTTTTCCAAGAAGAGGCGACTCAGTTGATACTGTCGTCGCCTCGACGCAAGTCCTCGAACGTTGATTATGGCTACGCACAAAGCTATTTCAAAGTTTGCTGCCATGATTTTTTAAGAGCAAACAGGCCACATTGTGCCTACTTCATGACGGTATTCACCAGCTCGTCGCTACTCCGTCGCCGTCCATGCCTTCGCTGGCAGGACTTTGCTAGGGCGGCTGTTCCGTCGTCGTTTTGCAGTCTGCCGACATGTTCGGCTTAGGCCGCAACGTGTTGCGCCGTATGTGCGTTGTCTTTGGCGGTGGCTCACCCCTGCCCGCAGGTCCGACACGTGGCCCGTCGCCCACGTCTTCTTCGTAGCCTCTTTTCGTAACGGCGCTGCCGGTGGCGATTTCCATCGCTTCCTCGTGGCTCTCACCGGGCGGGGCAGGCCCTTCGTCCTTCGCTGGCAGTTTCTCAGAAGCAGGTGCTGGCAGGTTATTTCCGCTGGTCCCCTCAGGCGCGTCATGTTTCGAGGTCTTCGCCGTGGAGCCTGTCTCATCAGGGCTACACGACTTGCTTGATGATGTAGCAGCGATTTCCCTCGGAGACGCTGTCTCGTTCTTTTCTCCAGCTGCCTCTCTTGCGTCGACTTGGTCCATGGTGTGTTCGGATAGGGTGTCACTCTCCGGAAAACCCGCGACAGCAGCGTGCGTTTTCGTGCACTGCGTCTCGTCGTGACCGAAGCAGCGACAAACGCTGCAGCGTGGCACACGGCATTCACGCCTAATATGCCCCGTGCGATGGCAACGAAAGCATAGAGGCGCCCTTCCGGCTACCACAACGAGTGCAAGGTCACCGGCGACGCGGAGCTGGTGGGGTAAGTCTTCCGCGGTCATACCAAGATTTAGCTTAAGCGGGATGCACCTGGTTGTAGATTCTTTGTCGGTACATCCTTGCACCCGCCACCGTTCTCTTCAGATGCTGGTCACTTTGCCGAACGGTGCCATTGCGACCTTGACGTCTTCATCTGGCACATTGTGTAATAGCCAGTAGAGCTTCATACGCAAGTGTTGGTTACTCGGGTCGATGACAAGACACCGCTCTCCTTTCACCTTCACGTCCGCCGCAGCAAGCATTTTCTTCGCCCCGTCGGCATTCTTGAAAGGGACAGCCCACACGTGATTCATTTGGTACGCCCCCAAGGCTTCGACCTCGAGGAGCAGCGCCAAACGAGCCAGGGTATCTCGAAAATTTTCTATCCTGTATGGCCTCACTTTCACGTCAGCGTGCAAAGATACCGTGTTCAACGTCATTCGTCCTGAAGGCAGATGAGGCAAGATAACATCATAGTCCGGTGTAGAAAAAACAGCATGCCTGGAACCGCGGCCCTGCTCGGCCGCTGATACTGCTCCGCGGGAGCCCTGCATTCCGCGTCCGCACGCTAGCCTGGCCGGAAGTGGAAACACCACGGAGGCTTTTTTTTTCTCTTTATTGCCGGTCTTTGGCCCCCACATAAGATTTACATATTTACAAATACACGTAGTCTCATGCACATGTACACATTATATACACATCCACAAATACACCGCACAGTGTCTGTTAAAAACGCCCGCTCGAACCTTGCGGACGCTGACATGCTAAAATGCTCGCATGATCAATAGCAATTCCACACGTGGCAACCACCGTGTGATGCACTCCAGAATATTTTGTTCCTTTGCAAAGCTCCTTATTCATACTTTAAAATACTGCCTAGCCTCTCTTACATCGAGATCAGCGTGCCTGACTGCCATTTTGCATTTCCAAATGCTATGCAAGGCTATGAAGGAAGGAAGGAAAAAATAGAGAGGGAAAGGCAGGGAGGTTAACCAGTGAAGGACAACCAGTATGCTACCCTGCACGAGGGGAAGGGGACGGGGGAGATTGAAAGGTGAAAGAAGAGAGGAAGACAGAGAGAGGGTGCACATATAGCACATTCTCACAGTCAGTGGCACCTGCATGGTACGTGACATCACACATCGCTGTTACAGTCGCTTGTGCAAGTCCGTCGTCTTTAAAAAGTGCAGCAGCGCCTTTGTCACCTTCAGTTGCAATGTCTTGTGTGGTCGACATTCCAGAATGGCATCAACTGACATCCGTCGCAGGCCAAGGGGAGCAAGAGTGGACGCCAATGATTGCCTCTGTATGTCATAGCGAGGACAGTCGCATATGATGTGTTGAAGCGTCTCTTCACGTCGACAGGTGTCACAAAGAGGGCTGTCGGCCATTCCGATCATAAAAGAATAAGAGTTCGTAAAAGCCACTCTTAACCACAAACGATAAAGTAGGGTGGCCTCTGCTCGGCGGAGTTTTGGTGGCAATCGAAAATTCCGCAAAGATGGCAGGTGGTGTTGTCGACTGTTCTGAATTGTTTGGCTGCTTGAGGCACTCCACAGCGAGAGCGTAATCTCCTGTGCAATCGCTTGAAGTTGCCTGGCAGCGTCGGACATTGAGAGAGGTATGGGCTCAACTTTTGTGCCTTCAAGTGCAGACCTGGCAGCCTTGTCAGCATATTCATTTCCAATGACGCCGCAGTGACTGGGGAGCCACTGAAACGTCACGTGGTGTCCCTTCTCATGTGATGTATGGAGAAGAGATCTGATCTCCAACACCAGTTGCTCGTATTGTCCACGCCGCAGGGCTGCCAGCAAGGACTGTAAGGCCGCCTTTGAGTCGCTAAAGATTGACCATTGTCGGGGTGGTTCCTCATTTACTACACAAAGGGCAGCACGCAGAGCAGCAAGTTCCGCAGCTGTCGATGTCGTCGGGTGGTCTGTCTTAAAACTGATGGTGGAAGCTTTCGCTGGTACAACCATCTCTCCGGACGAACACTGGAGGTTCGAAGACCCATCCGTATAAATATGCACTTTGTCGGCATACCTCTCGTGTAGAAGTAGGGATAATTGTTTCAGAGCAACTGATGACAGCTCAGCTTTTTTCTGATTCCTGGCGCACCAAGGTGTACTGTAGGTTGAATGAGACACCAAGGGGGAATCAACGCTTTGGCGGCGGCGGTGAAGCCTACCGGAAGTTTGGCAGAGTACCTGGAGACCATTTTGCCGAATGACGCGTTCCGCTTGTCTTACGGTAATGTTGCGAGGTGGTGACAGCAGGCACGGGCAAAATGCCTGATGTAGGTTCTCAAGACTTCCACCGCAACGTGCGTTTGTATTGGCTGGTCCCGAGCAATCGCTATAGTTGCCTCTGATAATGTGCTCCTCGGCAAACCAAGGCAAGTTCTCAGTGCCTGAGCTTGTGTGGCCTGAAGAGTGCGAAGATTTGTCTTACAAGTGTTGGAAAGTACGGGCAGGCTATATCTCAAGAAACCGAGGAAAAGTGCTCTGTATAGTTCCACCATGGCTCCTGCCGACATGCCCCAAGTTTTTCCAGCCAAGAATTTGAAGATCTGGGCAATTGCGGTGAGGCGTTTTTTCATGTGCGACACATGGGGGCTCCAGCAGAGATCTCTGTCAATGATGATCCCTAGAAACCGGTGGGTTCTGAGATAGGGAATAGTCCGCCCATTGATTGATATGACGTAAGGCGTCATTAGTTTGCGAGTGAATGCCACAAGTGCGCATTTTCCTGGTGATATGTTGAGACCTTGTTTGCACAAGTAGCTCGATGTCAACTTTGCTGCTGGCACCATTGCTTGAGGACATGACCGATTCATACCCGAAAGTCTGGCTGGTTTCGTTAAGTTAGGCTCACAAATGACGATGATGGAAACATATGAGTGTATACAAACTGACGAAAGTCCGAAAGGCATGGGTTTAGACTTCTGGCGTTCCATTGGATGATGGACGCTGCCTTGACTTCTTTTCGGAAGGATGGAGTAACCGTAGCCATGTGTCTACTTGAGGGATTCAAGCACAGGGATCAAGGCTTCCAGCACCTGAAGAGCGCTACGAGCAGGCGATGTCCCCATGTCAACCAAGATAACTCGAATGGCGTCCATAAGGGAACGCAGCATCGAAATTACCTGACGATCCGCTCTAGGCATGTCATCCACGGCGGGTGAACGCTCCTGAGGGGCCGTGATCTTCTGAGGTTCCTTGGAAAGGGAACGGCTAGGAAGCTCAGGCCATTCCTCCGGAGAAGCCGTTGGTTTCTTTGAAGAGATGTTTCCTTGAAGCGCTTTTGCGTGTTGGCTGAGTGGTGCCGTAGTAGAGTGGGTGCTCTCACTTCAATCACGCTCCTTGTGTGAGGACGTACGACGACGCCGACGGCGACGGCGGCGCCTTACTGTTTCGGCGGCCTCCCTGTGGGTTGAGTTGTCCCTGGCCATCTGCTTGAAAACTGCGTGCTCTTTCTTGATGCGGGGACAGTCTTTCGACGAGGCGGCGTGAGGGCCACTGCAGTTGGCGCACTTCAGAGCAGTGGCGCGGCGATTCTCTTCGGCATGAGGTTCAGCGCAACGGGGACAGAGTAATGAGTTTGGGCACACGCCCTTGACGTGTCCTAGCCTGAAGCATTGATGACATTGCAGCGGCTTCTGGATGAAAGGTCGAACTGGATGTCTGAAATGTCCGACTTTAACGTGGGATTGTAGACAATCCCCTTTGAAGATGATTTTTACGCAGCACGAATTCCCAAGGCGACGCACTTGCGTAATGACAATACCCTCACTTGCCTGTTTGATAAGGGTAGGTAAGTCCGTGCTGGTAATGGCAACGTCTATATCATAGATCACACCGGCTACGGATGTATCATCCATCGGGATAAAGGAGCGTATTTTGATGCCGCCTAGCTCCGTGATTTTCTTGAGTTTTCCTAGCGCACCCACGTTGTTCACGTCGATTGCGAGGATATTCTTCCTTGGATTTAGTCTGACGTCTTTAATCTGATCAGGCACAGCATATTCCAAAATATGGATAGGGCTTGCCTGTTCAGCAGTCGGAGTTTGCTTGAGGGGTCTTCCGGCGAGAAGATTATGACGTGTGGCCAGCGCGCCGGCCTTGACTTCATCGTCGCTGTACTGGCAGGAGTTGACGGTGACGCGTTGACAACCTTTCTTTTCGCCCTCTTGCTCTGGACGGGTATGAAACTATCGTGGGATGTGTCATCTTCCGACATGGAGTACAACTCTGCGTCATCGGTGTCGCTAGAGGAGCCAACTCGCTTCCTTGTGGCTGACGGACACGATGACTTCTGGCCAGATGGGCCTCCGGCATGTTCCTCGTCCATGGCCGCAGGACAGGAGGCCGAGGCACCACGAAAAAGCGAAGATTTCGCCAAAATATTCAGAGCGCAGAGAGACAGGCGTTCTCGCAAGAAGACGCTTCGTCGTCTTGATATCACATTGTATGGGGTGCCGTCGTCATTTTCTACGGGCAAGTAGCGAATGCCATACGCATCGATGGGGAGCTCTTCTTTGATTTTTCGCTGGAGTACATCCCCAAGGAAGACTGCGTCCCGGAAATCCAGGAATACATGCTCAATTGTCTCGTCCTTTCTGGATATTATACAGTAGGTGCCCCATGGAACAAAGACGCCCCATGGAACAAAGAATAAAGGGACGGATATAAAGGCAGAGGTAGAAACACATCGCATAGGTCCTTCGAAAGTTTTTTTTTTTCCGGTTGACTTCACTCAACTACCCCAGTGAAAACCGGGCTGATAGAAATCTGCAAGCATCAACTACTTCGACTAGATAACCATAAACACCACCGTGCACACTTTTAGTTGAGGCAACCGTGTTCGGCAAGTGTTGCCCCAAGCGGAGTTGACACAGTGTGTTAGAACGCGTTTTTAACATCCCACAAGAAAAAAACCGCTCAACTACCTGTCTTAAAAACAAGTGCAATAAACCAAGTCCTCCCTTGCGGACTCGAAGGAAGAAATTGGTTCGACTTGACCTCTCCCAAGACGGTGCCCACACAAACACTGCGGACAACCGACGGATTTTCTGGATGTTCACCCTAGAGCACGGAGCAAGAATTCTTGGGGAGGGAGAACAGCGCTCGCTTGGGCGGCCCGATAAAGTCACGCCTTATGGCACCGCGCCGACGCGCCCTCTGTCGGACGTAAAGAGAAACGCGCGCGTCGCGCTGTGGCCTCCGCGAGAGCCTGCGGCGGCTCGACGCCGCGCTGCGGAAGCCCGCCACTGTTCTAGAGTCAGCAGATCACAAAGAATACGCTGCAGCTCTCACGCCCTTTGTTCCCAAGGCCATTTACACATGCTTGCACACAACATTCCAGCGAATGGCTTCCAGCGGCATGCGTCGTCTGCTCTGAAGTGAGTTGAAGCAGCTTGTTCCAAGCGCTGTACGGTACGCAATAAATTCAGCACTTCTTACTAACTGCAGCTAAAATGTCCGTCGCCCCTATTTATTGCTGCTACAGAGTGAAAACTGAAAATATTCGCAATGTATGAGACGGTAACGCGACAATTACGCGTCGCGCCCCTAGGATGTCATGCAAACGATGGGAACAGGCCGGCAGCGTCATCTGTCGTGATTCGCAGAGAACTCAACTTCCTCCTCACCCAAGCGTTACATTAACGGGCCGCCGCCGCCTCGCGCTGCCGTGGCATGGCAGTTTCCTCTCCTCAAATATTTCTTTCTTCGTGCCCTAGAGCAATGCAAAACTTGCAAAACATACCAAAGTTCGCTCACTAAAAAAATATTACAGATAATTGATCCGGAAAAGATAGAACAATATCAGACATTCCATTTGTTTACTCTGTCCCGCAGTTTGACCCCTCGCTCCTCCGGTACGCTTCACTGTCCTTGTAGCACTGGAGAGGAGCACCCAAATATTTAACCGGAGTCGCAGCGAAACTCACGTTTTCATAGGTTTCAAGCGTTTCCGGCAACTCTCCATGCCGGAACCCCAAACACTTGCCCCAGTTTATCACGCTGCCGCTCACAGCACAGAAGCGTTTAACACATTTCACAGCCTGTGTTATACTCTCAGAGTCGGCACAAAGCACAGAAATATCATCTGCGTAAACTAGCGGACGGACTTCAGCCTCATGCAGTTTATACCACCGTACACAATCATGCTGCATGACACTCAAACAAAAAGGCTCCATATATACAGACAAAACAACAGTGGCGAGAGAGGGCAGCCCTGACGCACAGATCGCATGACTTGCATGCATTCCCCCATCGCCTTGTTCACAATCAGTCGCGCTGAACAGTCTCGGTACGCAATGGCAATCTTTTCTCTAATTATGTTACCAAGATTTCCATGATATGAAATGCACAATAGAATTTGATGAGGCACGCTGTCGAACGCTTGCTCTAGATCGATTTGAAGCATTGCTACTCGGGCACCTACTGCGTCGCAACATTCAAGAATGCTCCGCGCTATGTGTATGTTAGAGAAGATCATTCGGCCCTTAATTCCACTTGTTCGATGGGGCCCCACAACCTCTGTAATGACTGTCTGCAATCTTTTGGCTAAAATTTTCATCATTATTTTGCAATCTCCATTAGTGAGGCAAATTAGACAGTAAGAAGTTACTCGGCGTAAAGCAATGGGGTCTTCTGATTTCGAAATAATAACAGTGGGGGCCGCCCCACAGTGTTCTTATTCCAAAATCAGAAGTGTTTATTGAGAAAATAGAGTTGATCGGCCGTGTAGTGCGGCGTTGCTCGACCGTACCGGAGCATTCGTCTGTTCCCAAATTAGCTCTTGTTCGCGCCCCGTTTCACGAAGACATATGCGAAGGCAAAAAGAGTCCCGAGTGGTCAAACATATTCCTACGTTTCTCATTCACACGGTGGCAAATACTCACGTTTAACGCTAAGCAGTGTCGGTTAAACAGCACAACGACACTACCTATGTATTTACGTTAATCATATCTGTGTCCAGGCTGCAGCTGCACCTGGATAATTTAAACGTTGTGCATTATAAACGCAGAATCAACTTACAATGTTTATTAAGCAAAAAAAGAAGAGGTAAACTTGCCATACGACTAGGCTAGACCTCTTAATTACTGCGCTATGAATAGCCGTGGTAGGTCGTCACAAAAGGAAAGTATTTTCTTCTATACTGCTGTGAACATTGCATAACAATGTAACGAGGGTCTGCATCTGCCACCTGAAGTTCACGTCAGTATAAGTTTATATTATGGCCTCGCATTTAGCGGTGTGGTAAGAGGCTCTACCCTATAAATGTACTGGGGTTGTATGCAACGAAACTCGTACAGATCATGACGGCGAAAAAAATTAGAAGTCCGTTATTGATTCTTACTCGCTTCAAGAAACGAGAGAAAAAAAATATAAGACACGTTCCTTACAGGAAAGTAGGCTGGCTTGGCGCGCACAACTATTTATTGACTCCAAAATTTTGTTGCTACATCGAAAAAAATGAAAGGATATCGACGCAAAGGATGGCGTCGCAAACAGGAAATCATATTTTCTGCGATTCTCTGTAGACTACAGCGACATTAGGCCGTGGAGTCGATACAGAAAATGTTCAATGACAAATCGGTAGCATTCGTTCAACATGAAAACTCTTGGGTTAACTTTAGGAGGATTCAAGCAACATACATAATTGTTTCGTACAGCCAGAAAATTGAAGGAGAAAGGTTTTGCTTATTTTTTTCATATTTGTTAATTTAATATTACCACCGCGCTCCATTGAACGCACTGGATGGGCATCCAGCATGTATAAACAGAAAGCTGTGAATGATGTAACTTTTCTTCTGAGTTCGACTGCGCATAAGGCTTGTTCCCAAAGAACAAGCTGGCGGCGACAACTGATATATTTCCTCTACGTGACCTGTACAAATCTTTTTCTTTCCTGCCCTTATACTTCTAGGGCCTTTAATTCTCAATGCCCTTCCATTTGCAGAGTACAGTCTCAACCAGAATTCGCCCAAAGTGGACCAACTGCATAGCTTTACACCATGGTTCAATGGTTCATCCGAAGGAACAAATTCTGGTCCAGTGCGTCTCGTGCGAAAAAGCCCTGTACGAAAATACCAATGGGGGGGGGGGGGGGGGGTGTTGGAGTGGTTCATGAAGAATTAGGCGCTTCTTGCACGCGTAGAAAACTCAAAGCACGCGAACCGTCGCCGTCATACAATCATGCAGCGGTTGTGCGAGCCTGGATATCGTCACGTGGTTCGCGGTACTGGCATAACTGGCCGTGTATTTCGACAACACTCGCTCGGATACCGTCTAAGGCCTCCGGAGGCCGGTGTAGGCTTACGGCGAGTCTTCCGGTAGCGTGCGCGCCCCAGTGAGAGCCTGAAGCCGAGCTTACACGCTGTGCATACATTGCTTGAACGTGCCGAATTACAAGGATTATTCAGAGCGGTAACAGAAGTAAGTTGTCTTGATCGTCAAGGGTTGGTTGCCGAGTGCCCGAAGAGTAATTGGCTTCAATTTCGACGCGAAAGAGACTTCGCTATATGTCGTCGGCATCGAGCCCGCCGGCAGCCGGTTTGAGCTATCGTCGGCGCAAGAAAAAGAAACGTCCCCTTGCTTTGCAGGAAATACTGTCTGCATCGTGGAATAAAATGCACTTAAAATTGTGTATTTCGCCTCCTGCGACGACCACTGTCAAGCAGCTAGCGCGAAGGCGAGCGCCGATTCATGGCAGACCGAGCCAACGCGCTGCCGCCGGCGCACTGATACGACTACGCTGTATACCGTCAGTGCGAGCCGTGTCGTTCGTATAGTGAGTGGTGTAAGTAGTACATCACACCTTAGCGGCGACACTGACTATGAGACCTGTTCTTCATTTGTGTGTGGAATAACGACCGTAGAAGTAGCACAGGATTGCGTGTTTTGTGAGCGCCGGTGATCGTTTGTTCTACAGCCGTGCTCTACGGGAAAGGGACGACTTCGGCAAGAACGTATACCGGCGGCGCAGCTGTGCATCGCGTTTCTTCGCCGCCGCGGCTGAATTCTTGCCGTTACTGTGTTTGTGCGTGCTCAGGGGCGTTTTATGATCTCACTCAACATCATTGCGAACGCACGTTCGTTTCAGTCGACCAGGTGTTCGCTAATAATGCGAATTCTCAAATTAAAAAGGCGCTGGCTATATGGCGGGTTTAGTTTAACAGATCTGTGTGGGGCATAATTATCTAAAAGCCGACGTTCACCGTACAGCTGTTCTGTGAACATATATTGGTAATTGCGGTGAACAGGAACTTCCCACCGGCACTATATGGCAGGTCAGTATGTCTAGGCATATATATACTCGATGGTCGGTGTACGGTTGTGTGAGGTGAGCGGTCTATGTGCTGCATTACTTTGATGTGCTTGTGTATATGATTGCGTGTCTACGTGTGCGATGTTCCTTTAAGTTCATGCCTGTCCGTATAATATGCGATATTAAGTGCTGATAAAGTCTGTATGTGTGACAAAAATGCGGACAAATCAAGGAAAATTGTGATTGCCATGGGCAGCCTCCATTTTTTTTTCCGGTTGGTCGGAACTTATTCAACAGTTATCCTGCCTGGAGTGTTCCGCCAAGGGCAACTTTTAAACCATCGAGTGGGAACGGCAAGGGACTGAAAACTTGAACCGTTAGTCTGGTAGTTACACCAAAATTGCTTCAAAATCTGTGGCAGCCCACTTACTCCCCGAATGGACGAACAGCATGACCCCTTTTCGTCCATTTTTGTTTAGAGTGTAGCATGCAGGCTCCCATTTCTACGCCGCCAGAATTCTCTGTTAAGCAATAAAGAGCTCTCTCTTTCTCTCTCTCTCCCTCTGTGTGTGTGTGTGTGTGTGTGTGTGTGTGTGTGTGTGTGTGTGTGTGTGTGTGTGTGTGTGTGTGTGTGTGTGTGTGTGTGTGTGTGTGTGTGTGTGTGTGTGTGTGTGTGTGTGTGTGTGTGTGTGTGTGTGTGGCGGTACGCGGTATACCTATGTACACTGATACACGTATAATCGTTCTTATGCGTATTAACACCAAGACCCCATCCTTCTCCCCTTCAAACCTGGGTCCTTCGCTGCGAAATCGATAGTTTTCCTCTTCGAGACGGCTTCAAGCTCAATATGCACACTTTGTGCGCACAGCCGGCCGTAATTTCAACGATTTAGGATATCCTCGCATTCTGAGAATCCTATCGAAGTAATCTTGACAGACGCACGGGGAACTTCGTGGCAGTGTTCTAAACAATATCTCAGTGTTCTTAACAATATCTTTCAAAAAGTAATCGTAAAACGCATGTTCTCTTTTTTGAACAAATATCATATTTTATGTCCGCATCAACATGGCTTCCGGCCGATGCGTTCTACAAGCACAGCTGTGATCACATTAAGCCAGATTTTAAACACTGCCCTTCAAGATAACAAATTCACCGTAGCGGTTTTTCTTGACCTTAGAAAAGCTTTTGATACAGTAGACCACAACATTTTCGTTACAAATTACGCTAAATATGGTTTTCGCAACACTATGTATAATTTCTTTCATGTTACCTTCAAGGTCGACAACAGATGATAATTATCAATAACATTGCTTCATCTCTTCAGTTCATACAAACATGTGTCCCGCAAGGTTGCGTATTAGGGTCGTTACGTTACTTCCTGTGCATAAACGACTTGCCCCCTAGTACTAACAACGGCTAAGATGCTTATGTATGCCGACGACACCGCCGTATTATTACTGGTAAAAATCTGTTAGACATAGAAAAACAAATGAATGCCGAATAAGCCAAGCTTGCCGTCTGGTTTTCCGCCAACAGGCTTACCATCAATGCCAAAAGGACAAAATATATGTTATTCCACTCCCGTACAAATCCTGTTCCCTATGACATACTACTATACATCAATAAATGTCCGCTTGAATGTATGGACTCTTTTACTTACCTTCGTGTTGTTCTAGATAGCTGTTTAAATTGGCAATATCACCTAGACGTAGTCTGCTCGAAACTAGCTTCCAGTTGTATCGCTCTCTTGCAAGCTCGCGAATATTTTGACGTTCACATTCTGCGCATTCTGTATTTTACTTTAGTGAACTGCCACCTTTTGTACTGCATAGGGCCCCGCCACGGTGGTCTAGTGGCTATGGTACTCGGCTGCTGATCCGAGGGTCGCGGGATCGAATCCCGGCCGCGGCGGCTGCATTTCGATGGAGGCGAAGTGTTGAGGCCCGTGTGCTGTGCGATGTCAGTGCACGTTAAAGAACCCCAGGTGGTCAAAATTTCCGGAGACCTCCACTACGGCGTCTCTCATAATCAGAGCTGGTTTTGGGACGTTAAACCCCACATAACAACAATGTACTGCATAGAATCTTGGGGTTCGACGTATAGCTCTTATCTTGAGCCTGTACGAAGACTGCAAAAAATGATGATGAGTGGGCGAAGCTCCAGATGTTCATCGTAGAGCATGCCGAGTTCCGGATTAATTTAGTTAACGCGCACGCTACGAATCCTTATGGTTCAACTACGCACAAGTGAAATCTCCCACCGGCATTTCATTGCAAGTCAAGATCCAGTGCCTATATATATATATATATATATATATATATATATATATATATATATATATATATATGGGTGGCCGGTGAACGGTTCACCAGCGTGAGCAGTCGCTATTTTTCAATCAAGAAACTCGCTAGAAGACGCTGCCTGCGTCAAGCTTGTCTATCGCGGGTGAGGGTGCGTTCTCCTTCTTTGCGAGCTGGTAGCGCTTTCATCGAAGAAAGAGCGTTTCCATAGTCAACGCGCGCCTTTCGCTCTCTCTGTCTCTCTCTCTCACAAGACAGGAGATGGAAGAGTGAGAGAGCTCGCGCGCCTCCCACACGCGCTCTCCTAGTAGCGCGTTCCTATAGTAGCTAAAGCGCTATTACAACTGACGGACAGACCCAAACCTTAAGGAGCTTCGCCCCTAAAACGAGCTATACGTACAATAACTTTCTCACGACACTACGAACATAGCAAAGCACTATTCTCTAGATTGAAAATCTTGCCTTTTGATTTTTCGCTGGAACTAAGATTAGCTACATGCATTAACAGTGTGGTAAGGAACACTGAACCATTCCCTATTTCATTACTATGTAGCCCCCGACGCGTAACACGGAACCAAACGTTTAACAACTTCAATATACCACCCACAAAAACGCCTATAGCAAACGTTTAGTACAATAAACCGGATTGAAAGTGTGGAATGGTATACCGCATTATATAAAGAATACCCAGGACCTTGACGCGATCGCTAAAAAAATACTACTTTGAAGTGATTTTCTCTGCTTCCTCAACTGACTGGTACATTTTGATATCATCTTTTGACCCTGTACATATACGGTTTTGTCTTTCTTTTATTGTGTATGTTTTGTGTTTCATTGCAAAATGCTGCAGTCACCTAGTTCCCTTTGGCAAGGTATTTAGAGGACACGTTATTGATACTCGCTACCCCAAGTTTCATTTTAGAGATCTATGCACCTCTATTACCAAACCTATTTGTGTTCACTACAAGTCATGTTTCTTCTTGCTTTATTTTCTCGAATTCAACTGACTCCTCTTAGTAATCACACATTATTTCTTGCATGGTGATATGTAATTTCATTTTTTACTCTTTACTTTTTTGCAATTATTACAGTTTTCATTATGTATATTTCAATATTGGACCCGCACTAGCCTTTGGCTGTGGGACCATTCAGTTTGTGCGTTCTTTGTACAAGATATGTGTGCAATAAAGTACATTCATTCATTCATTCATTCATTCATTCATTCATTCATTCATTCATTCATTCGTCAGTACAACTATAAAGCCCCGCCACGGTGGTGTGTTGGTTATGGAACTCGGCTGCTGATCTGAAGGTCACGGGATCGAATCCCGACCGCGGCGGCTGCATTTCGGTGGAGGCGAAATGTTGAGGCCCGTGTGCTGTGCGATGTCAGCGCACAGTTGAAGAACGCCAGGTAGTCGAAATTTTCGGACACCTAGACTACATCGTCTCACATAATCAGAGCTGGTTTTGGGACGTTAAACCGCAGAAATCAATCAACCAAATTAAATCAATCAGTACAGCTATAAAGCTCCAGTGCAGAGTAGTTGCGTTCAGTTTACACTGTATTGCCGAGAGACAGTTGTGTAGGTGGAGATTATTCTGAACGTCAAATTTCACTATACGGGCTGCAAAATATACATCGTTTATCCAAGCGAATTGCGGCGTTATATATACGGAGGCACTTGGATACGAAACTTAAAAGGTGCATCGTACGTTCTGTCGTACATAACTCGTTTCCAATAGTATCAGAAGGGCCGATAATTCTGTATATCTCGCATGGACATGCGCAAAGCTATAGTGGCGATTCACCGACACACCTTGAGAACTCGTTTGGTACAGTTTATTGCTTACAGTAGTATTAACGGAGGAACATATGTATCAAGTTCACATCATTCGGCTGTACTTAAGAAAAACAGAGGTCCCGTAATATTAATGACACGTTCTATCATCAGGTCAAGTGTGACTACAGGTTTTCCCACTCACTTTAATCCAAGTGCGAGCTAAATTAATCTGAGCGCCACACAAATAATCGGAACACCTAAACTAATTAATCTACGCACCAGAAAATTAATCCGAGCGCCAACATATTTAATCTAAGTGCCAACGCAAATACGCCGACTGTCATCAAGTTTAACCAGAGTGCCAGTCAATTTAATCCATGCACGAGAAGCAGGGGATTTACAAGGTTGGACGGACGGCCTAACTGTTTGAACAACGTTAACATCAGACCACAGCAGTAATTTTGCCAATGCTTGCTAACGCCTACGAAATAAGATATAGTGGGCCAGATATAGCGGGCCATCGATCAGATCACTTAGTTACATCGAATCTGTGGCCACGGGCGAAGGCTGCCTATGGCATTTACTAAGAAAATGCTGCGCGAACAATCAATTCATGAAACCCGACGCATGATTGTGCCGAGGCCTGCGAAAGGCTGTCATTTTTTTGCTTCAAGCTGACAAGCAATGGGTGAAACAACAATGTAGATAAATGCGCTGCGCGTTTTAGACCACTACACATGCATGCTATAGTGTGGAGTTAATTCAATGGCTGTGTTTTCTTTATATTTTATAACATCTTATCAATTAAAACAGCGCTGATAGGCTATCATTCGATGCCAGACGCAGCGAAAGTGTACACAATATGACAATTTTGCTTTGTGACAAAAGCATGCATTCGCAATGTGAACAATTTCTGTCACAACCCGAGAATATGTGTTCTTGTACAGCCAATGAAAGGGTAATTTCTCTTCTTTCAACAGGTGCTCCTGCGGTCACCGCTGCGATGACGTGCCTACACACACAGAGAGAGAGAGGGTCTGTTGAAGAAAAGGTAGCGAACACAGCTCAGCAAAGCCGGGCTGGTCACGTAATCATCGTCGACGAAGTGGTCCGCACGAACGACGGACCACGTGGAAAAAACGTAGACAGGGATAAACAAGCGCATCACCACCACCGAAAAGACTGCGACGACTGCGGCCGACCTTGGCCGCGCTCGCGCGCGCGGGTTTCATGACGTCGAAATTCAGCTTCTCTCGGCGGCCGCTTGGGGGCAAGGCGCAACTGAAAATCGCAATAATAAAGACGTTTATCGTTCTTTTTTTCGAAGCAGCTTGTTGTGTTCGTCATTCGCAACAGTTCAACTATTGTAATGAAGCAAACAAAAAAAAAAACACCCGCCAACTTTTGTAACTCTTGTGTCCGTATTACTTTAATGACTGTTCGCAGTAAAAATCTATTCCTAGTTGAAATTGCGGGAATGGAATAGCGACGTTTCATTTGTATAGGGCACGGTAATTTTTTTTGCATTAGCAATAATCATGCGCGAACATTTGTCCTATATATATGTTGCAGCTATTTCAGGTTGTGTAAGGGAGCCTACACTGTATTGCATATAGCAGCTTTACGAATAAAGTTGAGATCGGAGTGGAACGCCTCGATAACGAAAATAATTCACGCCATTTCCAAGCCGTGAAAACCGTCGGAACAGCGAAGCTAGTGTTTTATGGTTAATCGTGATGTGAATGGCTAGGGTGCCAAATTTTTATCATCAAATATAAGCTATATTAGCCACACCTCTTTCATCATTACCTACTGACCGCACGTGATCCTTCACCATGCAGTCATGGACTTCCTTCTTTCTGCCTTTCTTTCTTTCTTTGCATTTCGCGCTATGGAAATACAGCCGGGACGGCGGAGATCAAGCCCACCGCTTCAAGGTAAGCCTTTTCTACACTCTATTGCTCATTGGCCTTCGCATAATCACTACCCTGTAGCAGTGGCGTAACAGCAAGAATGGGTCAAGTGCTGAAGTCGGTACCTGCTCAAGCGCTACAGCGGGTCCGCTTTTCCCTCCTGCATGACCACGAGTTCCGACGTACGGCACAGCCTCCCCTTTGAACAAGCCCGCTCTTAGTAGAAAATTTATGTTGTACTGCCCGGCCGTATAAATCTTCTGTGCAGCCCGCTACTTTTCTTCCTTTCTTTCTTTCTATATTGTCCTTCGCATAGTCACTATCATATCAATGTGAGCAGGGTGTCAAGGACTAGAACGCGTCCGCTTTTCCCTTCTGCGTGTCAGCTCCACTCTTCTCTGGGGCAGATATCATGGAAAACCCATAGCAAGGCTAGAACAGCTGTACGCTGTAGTGAACGTAAGAGCTTGTTCTACCCCCAAATTAACATTTCTCTATGTTAACAGAGAAATGTTAATAGGGAAAACAATCTCTGAAGTTTCTCATGGTAGGGAGGAGTGAAACAGCCTCTTCGCGTTTTTTTTGTAGCACGGGAACTGAAAACGGCCGTTCCCTCTTGCAGAGAGTAGAATTAGACCTGCAGGAGTAACGAAGCTTGTTACCTCTTACTGAAGGATGGCCAGCTTTTAAGGTTTAGTGAAGTGCTGGGCCTTGATATTTCAGAGTCCAATCGGTAGCGGCGTAGCGCACCGTCTGGGTCGTTTGCCATAGAAGGACACTGTATTACAGGTATATGCCAGTGACAAACCAAAGAACTACTACGCTGTATGATGCCCTTCCATTTTTATTCATTCGTTGCGTTCTGTGTACACGGGAAAGCAGTCAAGTCTTCTTGGCACTGCAGTTTACTGCGCCAACAGGCAGAGCGTTCGATGCACATCAGCATATGAGCTTTCAACTGTCCGTAATCGATGACGGTGGTCTGAGTAGGGCGAGGCGTATCCGCTTGCCTACGGCAACCACGAAAACAATAAGAATTGGTCATAGTAGCACTTGAACGGCTGTGGACGTAACTGGAACCTTCAAAGTGGCTACGTACTGAATGGTTCCTGAAATCTTGGAAAGTACGGATAAAGGAATGACTAAGTTTCCCCCACAAGAACCAGCTTCTAGTAAGAATATTCTAGCACTACCATACATGGTAATACACCTAGAGAACAGAAGAGTGTATTTGGCGTAGGAATGCTTCTGCTGAGTTTTGAACTGAACGTAAACTTAAGTCGGCCGGAGAAAGACCACGTTTAATTAAAAAAATAAAACAAAAGGTTCATCTAGGAGGGTTCATGTTTTATTGGTGTTGTGTCAAGACTGTTTGTTGGCATATAGTTGGTACGTATTTACTCAGAGGCATATTTTGGTCGCAAACTAAAAAACTTACAACGACGGGGAACACGAAAAGTCGTTATTTCGTTGCGTTCATCCTTGTTGTTATTGTTTTGGTTGGCGGCTAAAATACGCTCTTAGCGTCGCTGTGGTGTTCCGGCGTTTACTCGACATCCTGCTCTCCTCTGTCAGCTATAATCGCATCCGTAGTGCCGTTCATCAATGTTTTGCTGTATTATACCCCTGTCACACGGGACAACTTAAAGCAGTACTGACACGATTTTGCGGCGGCGCAAAATATACATTTTTCGTTTTCTAGCCATGTATTGTCAACGTCCTCCGCACGCGGAAGCCAGGAAACACAGACAAAATATTTTAGTTTGGTTTTAAAGTTTTCGTCGAACAGCACTGCTAGCCAGCCCCAGCGCAATGGACACTACGATGACGTATGAGCACAGACTCTTAAAACTCGATGAAATCGCTGTGAGAGTCGCTGGACTACCGTGAAATTGTCGTTGTTTGCGTGCTCCACGTGTAACTGACCACACACGACAGAGTTGCAGCGACGCTATTACGAATTGCTGTCCCTACGTGACCTAACGTGCGTCCGACTCTGTTGACACGTCACTAGGAAACCGCCCCCTCGAAATCGAAACCGAAAGTGGGCTCTTAAGGAAGTCGTATTAAAAATGTATACATTGCGTTGCGAGGCACCATGATACTCAAAATTTTTGGGGTTCTCCTCGCCAGTGCTTTCACTTACAGCAACAATACGAGAATGTCAAAATATCGTGTCAGTACTCCTTTAGGTGCACTTTGAGAGAGTACACTTCGCCGCTAGTGTCATTCGCACGCTGTCACACGGGAACGTTTAGTGACACTCGCTGCAAAGCGCACTTGCAGGCTAGTGCGTTCACCGAACTCACTTCACGGCGACGGAGTGTGTAGCCTCGGTAGCAGTGGCTTGCAACCAAATACGCTAATGCATAACATGGCGTCCGTAGTATTTTCAAAACGTTGTTTTCGTTATTAGAAATGTTGATATGTATTAAAACAAATCATATTTCAACAAAAAGACCTCGCTATTCTCACCCTCGGGAAGTTTGCGGCCACGTCCGCTAGGGGAATGCACATTTCCAAAGCACACTTCTCTTTCTCGTGTAGCAGCGCGTGAGCGTAAGTGCACTCTGTGGGCGTGAGTGCACTCGCTCAAAGTGCACTTAGGTTGCCTCGTGTGACAGGGGTATAACATATTTACGGGCCGTCAGGTTGTAGTAAGGCAACGGGCACGTCATACGCTTAAGTCATTTTCCTAACCACGGGCGGGATTTGTTGACCGAAACTTCGGATGATGTCACGCGGTGTCTACGTCATCATGCTGGTGGCTGGTGCTGTGGGAGTTGCACGAACACTTAGTTGAGGCTGGTACATGAGAATCCCTGCATTGTAATATAAAACATAGATATGTACATAAAATATAGCAGATGAGCCATCCTAATTAAGCACCCGCGTTCTTGAAACTCGCTCTGAGTGATCCCCTGAGGCCGTCAAACAGACCAGGTGACTCTCTCTCAAGCTCATTCGTTGTTACCCGGACGTTGTCACGTGGATCCGGCGGCTTCATGTGGCCTAATGTTTTTGCTAAAAACCTTTTGCTGAAAATGCTTTTGCTGCTTGTTAGTTTCCTAGGCTTGGCCACGAACGCCGTTACTGAGACTTGTAGCTTTAGTGCGACACGAACCAATGAGCGTTGTGTAGGTCGTATGCGGTATGTGGGCGGAACCTGAACGGGCACATCGGAGGGCGTCGAGTTTATCTCTGCGATTCCTGAGATGCTCGTTCCATTGGGCAAGGAGCCTTCTCGGTGTCTTCTCGGTGTCGCCACCAGTTCACGGCCTTCCAAGGGTGCAGTTTGTGACTGCGGCGTAGGTCTGTGTGTAGATGAGGTCGCATACAGCAGCGTTGTTATCGTAGCTCATCTCAGCCATCTTGTATTCCGGGTTGATGGACACCTGCGCAGAAGGACATAAAATTACTCACGAACGCTGTGAAGATGCGAATACAGAAAATGGTACACCTTTACTTGAACATCGCCATTCACATTGCGGTTACGAGATTTTCAATGACGCAACTGGGGACCAGAGTCGCCGCCTACTATTTAGGTCCATATTTAGGTTATTTTTACAGCTATAAACACCACCATGATATTTGACCTAATGCTTCAAATTATCGCTGACAGGGACGTTCTATGATTTCTTTCGGCAAAGTCTATTCCACGGGACCCTAAACATTGAAACCGCAAATACGTGAAAGCATATAAAAGGCGAACTTTCCAGTAGGTCTAATTTCATTTCATTTCTTTTTTATTCCCCTAAAGAGCCCCGAGGGGTCTTTAAGGAAATCGATTTGGCTTTCTAGCAATTCATTGTCGCGAGTGTGGACGCGGCGTGCCCTCTATCAAAAATACCGTGATTAAATGGAAGCAAATCTGAATTAACGCGACTCGTAATTGAAAGTGCGCACATAAAAGAGTTGGGGGACGCATGTGTTGCTGTCCAGTAAAAAAAATGCATTTTTGAGCATACGTGAAACGTGAAGTTTGCTTGCTGTTGTCTCCGGTTATGTTTTTCCAAGCACGTGTCACTTATTTGCTCCGTCAGTATACGCGTGCTTTACAGAAGAGAACGGGTACACCTCCAACAGGAACAGCAACAACATTACATGTCGAAAAACAAGGTCTTGAAAAGTTTGTAAGCCACGCAGTTCTTACCACCGGAACTGCGGCTGTTAGTTTGCCTCAGGCAAAAGCTGAGGGCATCGCAAAGTGAGGAAAGAGAACGCGTCGTCGCTGTGATGGCGATCAGCGTGTGTGGAGATTCCGACGAGAAGAGTACGGGTCTGAGCTGGGAGGTGGGCTAGATGATGCCGCCTGAGGGCTCGGTGCGAAATCGTAGGTATGCAGTCGCGCATCGTCCTGAGGGAAAAACTCACTTCGTTGGCAAAGTCGTGCTACGTGACCCGGGAAACCACAAACGTAGCAGATTGGGCGGTTGTCTTGGGTGCGCCACGGGCTTTCAAGACGTAGTGATCGTCGGTAGAACGGATGACTAGGCTGCTGCGCAGGTGGAGGCGGTGATACAAAGGTGCGCGCGGGCACGTAGGTGTTCGCGACAGCGAAACGTCGATGCGTCACCAAGGCTTCAGCGTACGTGAGCGGAACAGTCACAGGCAACGTAGAAGCGGCTGCGGGAAGCCCTTTGGAAACTTCCTGCTGGACGACACGCTGTATCGGTGGCGGCAGCGTCGATGGAGCAGGTTCAGTGCAGGGAATCAGCGACAGCTTGTGCGCAACCTCCTCGGGTACAGACTGTTTGAGCTCTAACATTAATGCAGAGCGGTCCTCCGCAACACAAACGGTCATCAATGCTGATAGTGCTGGAGTAGGTGATAAAGTGCGTCGACGAGTACATTGACGCTACTTCCAGAGCTTGTCGTAGCTCTGACACAATTATTGAATGACGTCCGCGATTGTATGCGGGTTCCTCGCGATGAGCATCTGGAACGCATCATGAGTAATACCTTTCAAGATGTGTTTTATCTTTTCGGCCTCCGACATGGACGGGTTGATGCGCCTGCAAATGTTGACCACATCTTCAATGCAGCTGTTGTAATTCTCACGACTTTGCTGAGCCTGGCCTCGCAAACGCTGCTCGGCGCGTAGCTCGCGCAGTTCCGGGCGGCCGAAAAGTTCCACGAATGCCGTTCTGAAGGGAGACCAGGTGTTGAGGTCAGTCGCGTGGTTGTGAACCCACAGACTGACTACTTCTGACAAATAAGATATGACGTTAGTGAGCTTCTGGACATCGTCCCATCTGTTGACCTTGCTCACCCGGTCGTATCCCTCGAGCCAGTCTTCTGCGTCCTTGTCATCGGCGCCGCTGAAGAAAGGAGGGTCGTGTTGCCGAAGGGAGCCGACGCAGAGAAGAGTTGGTGTTGTTGAATTCATGGGGGAAGGCTGCTCCTCGTCGTCCGATGCCGTGGTAGAGACTGATGGTAACGTACGGCTTCGTAGTTCCAAGGTTTCCGATACACCTCACCTTCATGAATTGAAACAGGGCGTTTACGCAAGGCTCTTGCTTTACAAGATCGACAGAAAACAGTCGCGACTGAAGCTTCGGCAACGCGGAGCCAGCGAGCGCGTTGAGCTGCCCAAACGTGCTCTTCCTCCGCAAGTAGCGCACACTGTCTCTCTGACTGGCGTTGATATTATTCACTACACACGCCTCAAAGTTATCGATGTATTACTAACGATTAGGTCGGCGTCCATGGTCGGCGTCCCTTGAAGCTTTGAATTCTCTTTTCCGCTGCCAAGAGGACGTATCGCTTAAAGGGCAACTCCGGCGGTTTGTTCACGATGTTCTGGTATCAATGTTTTTCAATGGTACTGATAGTCCTGTAACCGCCAGGGTGGTTCAATTTGCTCAGAAACGCACCAATAAGTTTAAATAAGCAAGTAAAAGTTGTTTTCAAACCGAAACCGAAACGGGTAGATGCTTCGTGGAGCGTGTGCGGTGTCGTCACAACCTTCCCGTCACCAGAAATATGGAACTCGCGCCAAAGAAATGCCAGTGGCGACGTCATGCGAAGATATATTGAGTTATGCCAGCTTTTCTGATTTTGACAGCAAAGATTTGAGCGCCGAAGTATCGCCGTTTTGCGTTTGAAGCCCGCTGGCTCGGGTAGGCAGCGCCGAGGTGATGACGTCAAAAACACAGGGTGGCCCGCATGAGAGAGAATACGCTAAAAATTATTAATGTTCATTTACAGGAAACCTAATGACCTACATCCGCCTGATTTCGCATATATTATTACAGTAGCGAGGAGAATATATATTGAAAATTTTATTGACATAAGTGGACACTGAAAAATCGCCGGAGTTGCCCTTTAAGAAACCTAAAGGTGACGCTAGGAAGCTCCGTAAAAAACTGCATTTGTCAAAGTTTGTTAGGAGTATTAAGAAAGAGATGTGGCACACTGGAGGTGTTTTTCAGTGCCAAGACACATAAAGAAAGCTGTCCATTTAGAGTAATTATTTCTGAGAGGAACACGTGGCAGAAGTGCCTCCGCGAGTTTCTCTTCGAGAGGCACAAGCTTGTCTTGGTAGACGACCCTTATGTTGTTAAGGATTCTGCTGAAGTAGTGAATTTGTTCTCATGACAGGCGGGATCCACTATTGGTGCCTTTCTCTGTTGACCTCAAGGACCTATACTGTTACATACCCAAGAGCGAGCTGCATCAGTGCATGCAACATAGCCTTCACAACTACGGTCTCTTGCCATTTCAAAGAAACTCGGGGATACCGGAAGCAAAATTTGTGGAAATGCTCGAATTTGACGTACGTTCACTTAAGTCAAATCGGATGGCAGTCTCTACTACAAAAAAGCAGTGTTGACATAGGTTCATGCTTAGCGCCGATTTTAAGTGACCTTTCTTTAGCTCACGCGGGCAAGAATATTTCATCACTTCCTGAAGGTAGCGGCGTACTCAGTGTTTTTAGATTCGTTGAAGGCTTCTTGATCCTCTTCGACAAGAAGACCATGGACGCCGACGTAGTAGAGAAACACATTGACAACTTCTAGGAATGTTTTATCCTCCATTGAAGTGACTCACCAGCTTTCAGCCGACTCATCAATTAGAATTTTAGATTTGAGACTGTTTCTATCAACTGACCATATCTGCTGACAGTGCGAGCTTCCGGCAAGTAAACCGCTGCTATCTATGAGTTCTTCCCGTTCAAACTCGTCAGACGTAGCATTGACGACATGTGCTTGCTGAATGTTCTTAAGATATTCCGCTCATATAAAGCTTTGGCAAGTTTTCGTTTGCAAATCGACCGTTTGGAAGAAGTAGGCTGCCCACAGGCTTTTCTTAAATGTGTAGCCGAAACATTCCTGAAGAAGACGTGGAACCGCCATTCTGACAAAAGACCACTAAATAACAAAGGAAAAATAGCCGTGGTTCCATATGTTAATATATTCATCACGTGTCCCAGAATTTGAAAAACATCGCCAAGCGGGCTAATGTAAAGGTGATCTGTTCCTTTGAAACATTCAAAGATCTGAAGGATGGGCAGTGCGTATTCCCGCAGAACTGAGGCCTGCGCAGTTAACCACGGAGACAGGTACATTGCTTGTCAGGTGGGAGTCGTCTATGATATACCGTCGTCGTGCCATAAGAAGTACGTGGGACGAACTCAGCAATGCTCGAATTACAGGCTGACACAGCATAGCAATAATAGTGAGGAACTGTTAGAGAGGCCACCTGCAAATTCATGTACCCCAAAATGTACCCCAACAATTCGCGCCGCTCCGTCCTCGGCTAGAAGCCGCCATAAATGGGTAAAACTGACAACTGAAGCTAAGAAGATTATCGAAGCAGGTGACAAATGTGTTAATGTTGCCTCCATTTCATCATTGTCAAAGGAATTGTTTTTTAATGTGATTGCGCGTTGACGATCCTGATAGTTGCTTGGTATATAAGTGGTGCTTTTCGTGATTAAAAAATTATTGGCTGTGGCGCCCGTGTGCGTGCGCGCCTTTATTCTACTTCTGCACTTCCGTCGTCTTAGCGCCTTGCCCTTTCTACCATGCTTGTTTTTTAACACGAACGTGTTTTATGCAGGAGTCCACCAAGACCCCATACGTCACTGCTTAACGATTATGATGCAGTAAGGTAAACATGACAAAACAATGAAGAAGAGCACTAAAAAAATTACAGCATATCCACGGAGTGAATGATGATGAGTGGGCGAAGCTCGGGAGGTTCATCGTAGATCGTGCCGAGTTCCGGATTAATTTAGTTAACGCGCACGCTACGAATCCTTATGGTTCAACTATGCACAAGTGAAATCTCTCACCGGCACTTCATTGCAAGTCAAGATCCAGTGCCTATATATATTTTTTTATTTATTTTATTTATTTACAAGATACTGCAGGCCCGACTGGGGCCCTAGCAGGAGGGGCAAAAGTAAACTTAAAAGGGTAATACATAGACACATTTACATACAATGCACTGAGAACAAAAGAAAATACGAAAATAATAGCAGTTTGAATATCACATAAGAAGAGGAACATAAGTAAAATAACATAACATCAATCCTGAAGGCTTTCAATTATTTTTAAACTTTCCTCTGCTGATATTGGCAGCGAGTTCCACTCGTTAATTGTGCGCGGGAAAAATGAGAATTTGAATAGGTTAGTTTTGGTGCTGTATGGAGTTAGTGATTCTGCATGTCGATGCCTTGTAGTTCGTGACGCCAGTGATGTCACGTAGGGCTCAGGGGGAAGCAGCAAATGACGATTCTTCAATTGAAAGAGGAATTTTATTCTGTCAATTTTTCTTCGCAATTGTAATGATTTTATGCCATAAAGATTCATTAGTTGAGTCGGAGAGTCTGTTTGGCGGTATTTAGAATAAATAAATCTAACTGCTTTTCGTTGGATCATCTCCAATGCTTCGATATTCTTTTTCGTGTGAGGGTCCCAAACAATGGATGCGTATTCGAGCTTGGGTCTTATAATTGATGAATATGCGAGCAGTTTGACATCAGGTGGGGTGCGTTTTAACTTATGTCGCAAAAAACATAGCTTACGGAAGGCGGATGAGCAAATGTTCGAAATATGTGTGTTCCAACTTAGTGTACTAGTTATTGTGACGCCGAGGTATTTGTAGTGAGGGACCTGCGTTAACTGTTCTGTAGGGAGACTATACGGAAAAAATAAAATGTTTGTCTTTCTACTCATATTCATGAAAACCGTTTTGTCCGCGTTAAGTTGCATTTCCCACTCTTTACACCACATATGTATGTTTTGCAGGCTAGTATTCAGCAAGGCTTGATCATCCGGACATTTAATTTCGTTAAAAAGCAAGCAATCATCTGCGAAAAGTCTAATCTGAACTGGTTCATTAATGACCTGGACAATGTCATTGATGTACATGAGAAACAAAAGCGGGCCTAGTACGCTTCCCTGCGGGACTCCTGAGTTAACAGGTAAATGTCGTGAAAAATGATTGTCAATACTTACAAGCTGTGTGCGGTTTGTAAGGTATGCGGAAACCCAAGCAACGATGAACTCTGGTAGTCCTATGTTCTTTAACTTTAGAATTAGTTTTGTGTGGCAAACAAGATCGAAAGCCTTTCTAAAATCTAAAAATATTACGTCTACCTGGCCTGATTTATCTAGAATAGAGGCAAAATTATGGATGACTGTAGTTAGCTGAGTAACTGTGGAAAGACCTTTCCTAAAACCATGCTGGAATGGAGACAGTACGCTGTTATCATTAAGAAATTTTGAAATATAACTAGCTATAATATGTTCAAGTAGCTTACAGCAAGACCTGGTTAAAGATATCGGTCTATAATTCGTTAGCAATGCGGAGTCGCCCTTCTTTAGCACTGGTACAATTCTTGCCGTCCTCCAGTCCTCCGGAATGATAGCTGTCGTCAATGATTTGTTAAAAATAACTACTAGATATGGAGCGAGCATCTCAGCATATCGGCGAAGGAAAAGGTTGGGTATATTGTCAGGGCCAGGCGATGCTTTTCCCTTAAGGTTTAGTAACATTGATATAACACCGGATAATGATACAAGATTTGTTTCGGCGCAACTGGCATGATTCTGGTGTAAGGGTTCAGTAGGGTTGGAAAAGACACTGTAAAAATAGGCATTGAACTTTTCAGCAATGTCTTGTTTATCAACGATGACAACGTCATCATGTACAATGCGGTCGGTCTACTTCTTACTTTTCGAAAGAAACTGCCAGAACTTTTGCGGTGAACCAGAAATGAAACTAGGCAGCGTGTGATTGAAGTAGTGCTGCTTCGCGCTACTGATAGCTTGGTTTAGGATTTTCTGATTATTCTGTAGTGTGTTCTTGCTGGCGCATTGCCGTTTAAGTCTTTTAATTTTTCTTTTTAGCTGCAATATACGTCTTGTAATCCAAGGGTTTTTGCGATGTGTTTTCTTAATTTTGTTTGGAACAAAGTTTTCAAGGCAGTATTTGCACAAACGTTTAAACCGTTCCCAAAGATCACCAGCATCTGTGCCTTGAAAGCTACTGATGTGCAAGTCAAGAAAATCAAGAACACTTTCGTCTTTTGCCCGCGAAAAGTCTTTGGTCATTGTTGAAAAAAGAGGCTGGGTTTTGCACGCCCCAAGAGTACACGAAAAAACCACCATTTCATGATCGGATAGACCAGGCTGCACAGACACAGAGTAATCTTCAATACAACGGCTGATAAAAATAAGGTCCAGCGTGGAAGCGCAGTTGCCTTGTATGCGGGTAGGCTGATCAACTACTTGCTGGACGTCAGCCGTAAGCATTATATCAGTCAGGTATGCGACATGTGAGCTCATTTCATGGTTAAAAAACGGCTGATTCCAGTCAACACCTGGTAGATTAAAGTCCCCAGCCAAAATATATTTTACATTATTAAATGAAGCCACGTGCTCACATAGTTGACGCAAAAATACAGGAGGTGAGTCGGGTGCACGATACACTATATATATATATATATATATATATATATATATATATATATATATATATATATATATATATATATATATATATATGGGTGGCCGGTGAACGGTTCTCCAACGCGAGCAGTCGGTATTTCTCAATCAAGAAACTCGCTAGGAGACGCTGCCTGCGCCAACGTTGTCTCTCGCGGGTGAGGGCGCGTTCTCCTTCTTTGCGAGCTGGTAGAGCGTTAATCTAAGAAAGAGCGTTTCCGTAGTCAACGCGCGCCTTTCGCTCTCTCTCTCTCTCGCTCTCTCTCACAAGACAGCAGATGGAAGAGTGAAAGAGTGACAGAGAGAGAGGCACGCGCCGGGAGAGAGAGAGAGGCACGCGCCGGGAGGTCCGCGCCGAGGGCGAGCGCGTGCCTCCCAGCACGCCGGTTACGCCTGACGCCTGACGCAGGACAAGGTTAGACTAAGAGGAGCTTCGCCCCTAAAAACTTCTGTTGATGCTCTGGGAATCAAACTGACAGCCCCCCAAGCCGAGACGAAGGACGCCCGGTGCATTACCACTGCGCTAACGCCGCACATGCTCGATGGTGTACGAACGCGCCTTTTTGTCTCGTCCGGCTCAGCACGCGCGCATCCAGGCGCACATTGTCTGGAACGGTACCGCCATCCAGGAGAGGCAAAGTGAATCACTGCACCTTTACTTCGCTTCTCCTGGATGGCGGAATCATTCCAGGCGCGTTCCAAAGTCTGCCTCGATTCAGCCGCGTTCGTACAGCGCCGAACGTGTATGCGCCGATAGCGCAGTGGTGGTGGGCGCAGTGGTGACCGGTGGGTCACCTTTCTTCGTGGGTGGCGTTTCCTCGCCGACCGCTCTTCGAGCGTGATGGGAACAAGAAAACTGATGCGTTAGGCGCCAGAGCACGGCAACGACGTTAACGGGTCAATGTGGCGCAAGTAAATATTACTGATGCCTTTCGCACGGCATTTACTATAGGCTGTGCCCAGTTATTAGGTAAACTACTTCAGTTGCCAAAAAGAATTGGCCTTGATGTTATGGAGGCTATGCGTGCATCCACGTCAAACAGTGCCGCACGAGCGAAACACCGATAGCAATGGGCAAGTTCACCTCGGTGTACCAATAAACATTGAACTGCTTATGCGAAGGGACATTTCACTTTCGTGTTATACCAATTCCTTTGATCCTTTGACAGTTATAGGCTTCCTTTAGACATAAGATACCGTTGTAGACTGGTCTTACTTAAGGAAGAGCCGTATTACTGAAGCTCACACATACGCACCCTGAGTGTGTAGCGTCCGTGAGGCACATCGGTCATGTCGACCCACTGGCAGTCGATGTTGTGCGCGTAAGTGTCCGTGCAGCCGACGGAGATTCCCTGGTCGCCGTAGTTTGCGCAGTTGTAGCGCTTGTCCACTCCGGGCTGGCACACGTTGTCCTCGAGGCAGAAGCTCGCCTTGTGGCCCTCGGCGACGCGCTGTCCGGCCGTGTCCAGCACGTCGTAGTGCGCGAACACTTCCATTGAGTGGTAATGCCTGCGTGCAAAAAGTACTCGATGCATATGTCAACATGAGCAAATCGTGTCTGTGGGCTCAGTGTTGCCCTATGTGAATGCGCAAAGTGGACACGCAAACACACGCTCCTAAAGTGATTCCTGCTCCCACATATGGCAGAGCACAGCGGCACCCAGCCGACGTCCACGAGAAAATGCAGTGTTATGACCGAGCTCCTTATTTGTCTCGTCTGCTTTATGCACACGAAAGACGTTCACACTCGCGTTACATCGGGACTGTATATATACTAGTATGTATAACTGAGTTATTTAGACTGCTTCATGCATGGAGGTTGATGCATCTCCATTTGAGACTGACGCGGCGCAACCCGTATAAGCGTTTACGTGAAGGCGACCTATGTCAGCCGTTTTCTGCGACAAAGTGCTACCGAAAAAGGGTGGTTTTAAGGCGCACATATGTATATTTTTCTTTCTTTCACAAGTGTGCCGAGCGTGCGCACTATGGGCACTGTTTTCAAGATGTTATGAAAGAGCAATATGGCCGATTGATTTCTGGGTTTTTAATTCGCACTACCAGATATGCATATGCCCCGCCACAGTGGTCTAGTGGCTATGGTACTCGGCTGCTGATCCGAGGGTCGCGGGATCGAATCCCGGCTGCGGCGGCTGCATTTCGATGGAGGCGAAACGTTGAGACCCTTGTGCTGTGAGATGTCAGTGCACGTAAGAGAACCACAGGTGGTCGAAATTTCCGGAGCCCTCCACTACGGCGTCTCTCATAATCAGAACTGGTTTTGGGACGTTAAACCCCACATAACAACAACAACAGCTATGCATATGAGAGAGACCGTAGCCTTGCGCTCCGGAAATTTTGGGGTTCTTTAACGTGAACTGACATCGCACAGCGCATGGGCCTCAACATTTCGTCTCCATCAAAATGCGCCACCGCGGCCGAGATTTGTTCCCGTGACCTTCGGATCAGCAGCCGAGTGCCATAACCGTGGCGCGGCGAAGCAATATGCTATCAATGCTTGGTAGGGAGTTGCAGAATGAGAAATACATTTCTCGGTACTTTCCCGAAGCGTGCCTCAAACGTCAATAAATTAAAATTTGTTTTGTTTCTCACGTGTCATTCTTATGGACGCATGTATATGTAAAGTAACCATATAACCATGCTTTTTCTTTGGTGAAATGTCCAGCGTTGTTTTTTTTAAACTACGCTTCCTTCTGTTACAGAAGTGTGTTCTGAACGTACCGGTGAGGCCACGTTCTGTTCTCCGCGCTTATTCGAGTGCTTATGCAGAAAACAATATGAGCTAGCGCTCGCACCTACTACCAGGTATATGTCCACGAACATCGAATGTAATTTTGCAGCTCATTCTAAGTAACCTTTACACGCATGCGAAAAGTATGCCTAGATAAGCTTCAAACAGGAAATTACGATGTAGAACAGTGGCGAGCGCAAGCTAATTCCATCACACGCCACTCCTACTATGCTTTCTTGCGTCCTCGTAGTGCCCTAGATGATAAATAATTAGCACCATCAGTTGGTCTGGTTATACGTGCCAAAACCACGATATGATTATGAGACACTGTGTAATGGAGGGTTCTGAAATTCCCGGCCATCTGCATTTCGTTAATGTGCAGCGACATGACACAGCACACGAACATCCAGCATTGCGCCTCTACATTCGACCGCCACAGCGGGATCGACGCCGCCTCTTTCGGGTCGGCAGCCGGGCACCGTAATCACTGTACCCCCGTAGCGGCTTTGTCTAAACTTACAGATCGGCGTTCAAGTACTTGAAAAGTTTGCATAAACCCACTTATGCAGTTATCGAGAAACAGTAGGCGCACCTGAACCATCATCTGTCTGGAATCATCTTGCATCTTAAAAAATCTAGCTGATCCGTCTGTCAGAGAAATCAGTATAACACGAAAGTGAAGTGTGTCTTCGCATAAGCAGTTCAATGTTTACTGTACGTCGAGGTGAACTTGGCATCAGTGTTTCTCTGGTGATTCCCAGCGCATCAATGGAAATTTTTCTGCGTCTTTTTTGTTGTTGTTCTTATATGTATGAATGTTTCAATGCTTCTCATCCGTTACGGAAGTGGCGTGACTTGTGGGGTCAGGATGTACCCGGGCATAAAATACTTTCGTGTTATAAGAAAAAATCCCAGGGTGTAAAGGGTAGGAGAGAGGGCAAGACTTCACACCCGAAAATTTCTGACATCAAGAAATTCGCTCTCATTATATATTAATAACAAACTATACATAATAAAGGTGTATTAAGTAAGTTTAACTGCATATGCCGTCAAGTGTGCCTCCCCCGCTACTCCGGCTGAGTGTCGCGTTCCGTTAAGCGCAGAATGGGGGAAGAAGACGCAAGTGGCACGCTTATGAAGTGGAAAACTTGTAAAGTCAACAGCAAAAGCTTGCGGGATCCGAAACTTCGTAAAAATATATACATTTTGCCACTTGGCCTCGCAACAAAGCCTCAAATTAGAAGTTTCAGTGGGTAAATGTCTTTCTGATGTACAGGCTGTAACATCTAATTCGAGGCTATGTGGCGAGGCTAAGCGGTACTATAGGTTTTCAGGAAGTTACGGATCCCCCAAACTTTTGCTCTTGACTGCACATGTTACGCTTGTCAAAATTTCGCCTGCCGGCCTCAGCAGTTGAAGTGGTGGAATTCAGCAGGTTTTCTGGATATCCACCTTCGCAAGATCCGGATGGCGAGTCAATTCCTCATATTCGCGCAAAAATGACACGGCCAGTGGTTATTGACACACGTACCTCGGTTTCTTGATCATTGTGTCTAGGTCTCTACCGGCTACCTTAGTTGCACATGTTATAGCTTGGCGCAAGCCGGTCTTCAAAATCGAAACCAATCGGAACCTTCTCGAATGTGTTCGATAACTGTATTGTTCTTGTTTTCGATGATGCTTGCTTCATAAAGAGGGGGTAGTTTTTCAACTTTTTCTTTAATATTTTCGCGTGGTATTTCGCTTTCGACGCACAAAGTTCACGACTAAGGCAGTCTTCAGAAGTAGCAGCCCAAGTGTACGCCAACAACCGTTATGCATATACATTTTCCTTTGTCAATGAATTCTCAGGTGCCATCAAGCGAAACATCGTGTCAAGCGGATCTCACACCTTTTACATACACGCAAAGAAACATAAGTCTACGGACCTAGCAGCCGCAAACAACTGAGCAACGTCATCACGGACGGAGTAAGAGCGGTAACATAAGCTCGTCAAGTCATTTTTTTTTTTTTCAAATGCAGAGCACTGGTTCGTAGGAGTCACTAGATATCAAACTAATGTTTTGCAATATAACATTAAAGACTCATTTGTTTGTTTATCTATGCTGCTGATATCACCTCAATTTAAATTGGTTTACTAAATTCAACTGTTGCTTTCACGTGCGTGAACCACGACCACGCCACTTACAGCATCGTTCCTCCGACGCCCATTTTGCACGAATACTGGGGCATTTCAACACCGTCGAAATGCAACCGCTGCAGCGCGAATTCCAACCCACGATCTCGTGCTGACTGGGGCAACGCCATGATCCCATATATAACCACAGAAAGTGAACAAAAATGCAAATAATTCAGCAATAACTTAAACAAACATTTATGAAGGTCTCTCCCATCCACCGGCCGCCTTTTGTAGTTGTTTCTTACGAAATTCACAAAGATTGTTATTACAAATGGCATAAATGATGCCTAAAATAGCGTGAGCATCACCACGATAGGCAAAAGTCTAGCAGAAAAAAAGAACGGTTGATCCCGCTGTCACAAGAATCCGTATAACACGAGAGTGAAAGCGTGTTCACATAAGCCGTTGAATACATAAGCAGCAACCTGGCGAATCTGTGGGCGGCACAAGGATTGGGCACTGTGCTATGTTAAGCCGTTGCAAGTAGACACGCAGAGCTTGTACAGTGGCGCCATGACACTGCTCAGGAATCTTCGACAAATGGGCGCATATAACTGAACTTGTCGAACTCGCATTTCTCTGGAGGCGCTGCGTAAGACGCACCATATTCCTGCAAACGTGCCATGAACGAAGAGCGTTCGCAGACTGTGAGATCGCGCAAGCAAAACTGCGCAATTTGTCACCGGATCGATCTGTGAGCTGACAACCACTGCAGCGAAAGGCGCATGATTTACTTTTTCAGCGGCTGTATTTTGGACGTGCTTGGCCCGCTGCGTCCTATCGGCGTGTTGCTTGGGCAATACACAATCACTTGTCCTGCTGTGTTGCGTGCGTGGTAGCCGGTTCTCTTTGAACGCGATATTTATTTTTCGTAGTTGGAGCCGTGAACGCACGAATGCGTTCCGCTTCTGGCCTGTTTTATCTCTTACTACAGGAAGACATTTATCTGCGCGACATTCGGCCAACTACGGTGTTGGCATTTTGCGGCGTTTAGCGCAGCCGCTTCCTGTTCTACGCCATAGTACACAAGGCAGAAGACGGCGTAGATAAGCTGTAAGCCGCAATATAGGCGAAGAGGCATAACAAGCTAATCCAACACAAAGGACGAAGCGCGTACTAAAGCTTCGTGAACAGCAGTAGGCTAACTTCTGCTGCGCCGAGAAGACCGAAGCATCCACCGACGGCACGCATTAGCATAAGAACATATTACTTCATTCTGTCGCTCCTAGATGGTGGTTCCACAGCTGTGAACCAAGGGTGCAGCTGTAAGGTGGACGGTCTTAATTTAACACTAATTTTACGTCCTAAACAGCTTTTGTTTAACTAGCTATCAGTCAGACGCATATTGTAAGGCGGTGTTATGAAGATATAAGGCCGACTTGTTCGGCGTTTACTAAATGTCTGGTGGTTTAGAGCGCCCAGCATCTTCAGTCACATTCCGGGACGTTGGGGGCTCGAATCCCACCGATGGCCTCTCCTCTTGTAAGTCGTTTTTCAGCGTTTTCGTGCATTCTTTTCCCGAAATCTCTTTCCGTGACGGAAGTACGTCAGTAAAACGGTTAAAAAGAAGGTGGAAAGCTTGGGAGATATTCTGCAACTGCTCGTTGGGTGGATATGTCTACTGTTGCCTGACATTATCATAGAATCAGATTTAACGCACGGTCTGCGACATTTCAGCGATGAGTAGCGAATCTCAGGAAGCGCTCATTCCATTGCTCTCATTTATACAGAGCGTAGTCCCGAGCTTAGTTCGCCCCGCCACAGTGGCCTAGTCGGTTATAGGCACTCGGCTGCAGATCCGAAGGTCACGGGATCGAATCCCGGCCGCGGCGGCTGCATTTCGATGGAGGCGAAATGTTGAGGCCCGTGTGCTGTGCGATGTCAGTGCACGGAGCATTTCCGGAGCCCTCCACTACGGCGCCTCTCATAATCATAGATGGTTTTGGGACGTAAAACGCCACAAATCAATCAAAGCGCAGCAATATCAAAACGACGCGATTGTACAAACCGGAAGCCATGGGATCTTATTCTCACCGCGTGTTCTCCAGCTATGGCCAGTTAGCGGCGGCCGTGATGGGCACTCAATTAGGTGGACAGTCACAACTCCCCTGTTAGGCGTTAATTTTCCGTAAGTTCCCAGTCAGCACGACTTATACTGCTTAAGCGTAATGTCAATGAGATAGGTGACGGGTTGCTCACATGTGGCATGAGTGCCAGATCCAGGCGTGCTTCGGCAAGAAAGGCATGAATTCGGCTTCTCCCACGTTCGCCACGCGAACCGTGAAACGAAGAAGGCGCCGACTCTCGTACAGCCAACCTGCATTGGGACAGCGGTGTTATGAAGTGCATAAAATAGCGAGGATTGGAAGAAACAGCTATTTCCTTTATGGCTGGAAGCCGCATCACAGTATATATAGAAGAAATCGTACTAACTGCATTATTGATTAAGTACTGCCATTTTTCGTGGCAGTAAGTTCAGGCGTGTTGGACTAGACCCCTAAAGCACAAAGTATAGAAATTTCGTGATCTAGCGCGGAAAAAGTGCGCACGCACGCAAACACACACACACCACGCACCACGCACCACTCGCACACACACACACAAACGTACACGTCGTTCCCCGCGTCAGTGCTGCTATAAATATTGTCTAATGCAGCACGAAGATATTTTGTTGTAATTTATTTATTTCAGGCTTTGCAATTAGCAGCCTAGATTGCAACGCCTGCTATTTTCTTCAGTTATTGTTTACTCGCTGTGTCCCTGTCTGTGATACAATGAGTCCATCGAATTCGCAGCTGATTTCTCCCGAGGCGTCGTCAAAATTGTATGCCACATTTGCGACGTTTGAATACTCGTACTTGCTGTATATACTGCTTTTAGTGCTCGCGAAGCAATTACAGTATTTTTCTTTGCGTACACGCATGTCCGACATGTTTCTTGAGCTTCCCTCAAGAAGATTGCTTTTCACAACTTAGGAACTGATCGAAAGCTGCAATCGCGATATGAACACATAAGTGAGTAAGCTTGTGCGACAACTGATACCTTTTCCGTAGTGGGAAAGTAAATCCCGTTTCTGTGTACAGTTGTTGTACCAAAGTTCAGCGGGCCAAAGCGAATGAAAAAAAAAGTTTCCCACAGAGTACACACGAGAAAGCAGTCAGCGCTAGAGGAGCGAAGCATAAGTGAGAGACGGTGTGTTAGCTAGAGAGGACCACGGTTGCCACTGAGTTTCGAGAAAACTTCGCAAAACGACGACGACCAAAAAGTCCCCAAAAGTCACCATTTTGTTTCAAATTTATCTGTTTATTATTTATTTATTTATTTATTTATTTATTTATTTATTTATTTATTTAAAAATGTGGTATATGCCTAGGACTAAGCATTATGTTAGGGGGTGGTACATAATATAAGCATACAGTATACATCGGAGACACATACGCATGAACAACACCAGTATACATCACGTAATAGCGAGAACTGAATTGCAGAATAATTGAGTACTTCAAGCTATTGTAAGAATGCAACACCGTTAAGATAGAACAAATGGAAAGGATTAGACGAAAGGTAATGTTATCAACACGTGTGATCGAACGAAATAGCAGCGTTGTACAGTATTTAGGTATTCGGTTTAAAAAAATAACAAGAAAACAAGAAAAAAAGAAGAAAAAACACGACACTACGGCGCTGGAATGACAAAATTGCCTAGGAAGTGTTTCAAGGACCACATAGTGGATGTTGCGAATATGAAAAGTCTACATTTTTTTTTCAGCCATTTAACTGACCAAGCGCCACGAAAATCATGCGACACTATCGGGGAGGGAATTCCACAGGCGGACAGCACGTGGAAGCGCAGAGAATTCCAATGCGCGTGTACATCCGTAAACGCGGGTGTAGCTAAAATGATTATGAAGCCTGTGGGACGTGAAGCGCGATACGGCATACCTAGTAATAAACGCTTGTAATGTTGCATAGCCCCGTAAAGTGCAGTACCATGGGAATCGCTGAACTTATATTGACGTTTTTGCGACTTTGTGAGAAACTGCAACCAATATTTTAGAACCAACTTTTCGGAGCCTATTCGGTTCCGAAATGCCAGTCGCTTTGCCCGCACCACGCTGGGATAGCTCGGTTTCTCCGATTACCTGGGAGGTGGTCTTGGTGGCGCGAGCTTTACTATCCTGTCATGAACGGGACGTATCATTCCATTTCTGCCCGTTCGTTTCAAAGAGAAGCGGGGTAAAGTTAGTGAAAAGCGCGGACGCGTCATGTGACAGCCTTACGTGCACCGTATTTAAACTCGCTTTGTGCGCCTATTTTTGACAATAAAGACGGTTTTTTTACAGGGTTTCTTGAAGGTAACACGACACTATAGCCTTTGAGGAGACGATCGTTATTGAGTCCCATATCTATTAAGTGTGAACTAATGTCACGTCTGGGCCACTGTCCATTGGGTATTGTCACATATATATAAACCTGCCTGTCAGGTGCATCTGAGGCATACAATAACTGAACAGGTACACAAAGTAATATTTCATAAGCAATTGTTCTTAAGGCCCATGCGCCGAGTTAACAGTTGAAAATGTTTTAAGCTCTAATGTTTACTCCACACACACTAGCCCCTCGGCCGTAAATATAACTATACATGATCGCGATGCACGCTCCGCGTTTCAAGAAGGGGACGTATACTGCGAACCACGAAATATTTCCCCGCCACTTTCCGCCACTCTGGAACGACGTAGTTTGGCTAAATCTTTTGCCGCAGACGAAGGTCAAACTTGATGCTCAAGGTGGACTCCGAAAGACCCAGCTGGCATGATACAGAGGCGTCAGGTAAAAGAATCGATCAACCTAATTACAAAGCAACGCGAATGGCTTCGAATGTATACTGGGTAGTCTACACACTGCTCGTACCACTGTGCTTATCCGGTCAAGCTAACACTGAACATCTGCCTCAGTGCAAGTTTTTAACACTGCCCAAACCAGCGGACTTGCTGGTCTATCCGAAAAGTATGGCAAATTCACAAAAGTAATGACTAAATACCAAATTAGGGGGCAGCGAAGAGACGCAGCCTCACATGCTGCGCTGTCGCCAAGCCTCACAGGACAATTGGAAGAACATAGTCACTGGAAGAACATGATCAGAGCCAACCCATTGCCCAACTATAACAGAACTTAGGGATATTTTAGAAAAACTTAAAGCGAGAAACTAGCCTAACGCCGCAGCCTCGCGGCACGCGAAGCATTCCGCTAAGTTACATTTTCATAGGATGTTGCTGGTAGGCATGCCAGTACCTCCTATAGATCTTGCTAAACCTAGAAGATACACGTGTTAACGGGGCAAAATCTTACAATGGTTCGAAAAATGGACCGGTCTACATAGCATGTCGCGACTGGACATTCTTGCTTGCGTCAGGAGAAGATCGATTCTGACCAATCACGCGAGGTTAGGTGAAGCGGTCCACTTTAGGAGCCGCTAGATCGCACCCCAGGACGGCCGTGCCGAATCGTCCGCCATGTGCGCCTTCTCCTGGTGGGTCTAATACCAAGAAAAATATGGAATGTTGTCGCCTATTCGTTGGGAAGACACTGACCTCAGAAATTATTACTGAATTGAGACCTTAGCCAAAACTCGTGAAAAATCCGCCATGTCATCATTCATAAATTTAGGTCGCCATCGGCCCCTCGAATTCGCCAATTTGACGAAAAGTCGCCACCAGTGGCAACTCTGGAGAGGATGGCTAAACAGCTCCACTACTGTGAAACCTTAGAAAGAGCGTAGCACGGGCAACCCAGCGATTCTCGTGCGCTGGAGAAGTGCCGTGGGAGGAGAAATCGCGCGCTCGGCCGAGGCGGTGGCACCATCGCTAAGCGTTGCGGGTATCCGCGGGAAGCAGGAGCACGCAACACGAGGAGGTGACGGTCATGACAAGACAGGCCCCCAAAGCGCTGCGCGCTTTGAAGGCACCATCACGTTCAGTAACTCCTTCAACAAACCGAATGATCTCGACAGCTGATGTCTCACCGGGCTCAGCCTTGAGTGCGTAGGCGGAAGCGGATACGCAGTGCTCCTCCATCGCACACTGCAGGTACAGCAGTTGCCGGTCCTCCAGGTAAGCTGACCGCTCCACCTCATGTTCGTCTATCACCAGGTCCGCTTGGTCTGCACGAAAGGTGTCAACATTTAAGAGTTCGTCGCTGGAATCTGCTTACGTGCCGCTTAGAGAAGCTTGCCTCAGAAATGTATACAAAAATGAAGCGTAATATATGCAGTATATATAGCCTTCGCTAGCAGCTCAAGCTCTTGCGTCAACGAGAAAATACGTGCCCGAAACGTAACCAACGAACTGTAATGCCAAAGTCCGCCGTTCCAGTTTCTCCGCGTACTTGTCCACCACGCCGGGACTCTCACAAGCGTAATGGCTCATCATTTAATTATTTCTGCGAGTCGGATAGCGCAGCAGTCATGCACCAGATTTTCGCGTTGTGCACGCTACTTTCTTAAAAGAAGGTAACGTTAACATGTGATGAGTACGCAAGGACAAGTGGCGACGAAAGGATTCCCTTAAGCCTGTTCGTTTACAGTGAAGCTGTGATAGGCGCGAGTTAGTCGGGAGCTTTCGCGGCGTTCACAAACATACAACGTATTATCACCACGAATGCCCGACATCTTCAATATATATATATATATATATATATATATATATATATGTCAGCAGCGTGCACGCAGACCGAGGTTAACCAGCAGCCCTCGCGCGGGTGATACCGCGTGGCGTTGGTGCGCCCCTCAGAATGAATACACCTATCTCTAAAGCAGCTCAGCGTGAAGGCTCTAGGGATGTGTGGAGCGGTGATTCGCCTGGGTTTGTTGGTGCTTTATTGTGTTGCGCTCATGGTTAAAGTGTGTTTATATATGTGTTAGTTATGTTTAGTTTTGGGTTCTAACCATTTTATACATGATGTTCTATTTATGCTGTGTTAATCTGTGTGCATGCCCTCTTATTACACTTTCGTCCGAGTAATGTATGTGTTCTATTTTGATGCTAAGGTCGGTGGATTCGTAATGCTGCGTTAATGATTCCTTGGTGTTTTGTTGCAAATGTTTTCATCGACGTTTATCTAGCGTTTACCTGTTGTTTTTCACTACTTCCATTTCATCCTGTGAAGCTGAGTGTACACTAAAAGCATCCGTGTGCATTCAGCTTCATGGGGTGAAATGGTAGCGGAACTTTTTTTTTCCTTCTTTATGGACAGGTACGCACATAGTTTAGTAGTGAACGTCTGCTGTTAAGCTAGTTGTTGCGCGATTAGAAGGTGTTTAGGATGCAAAATAAGACGAGACGAGGAAATCAACACGAATAAGCACAATCGAAGAGCATGCACAAGTCTTTCTCTCGCGACTTAACCTCCTTCAAACGAATATTCACCCACTCCCCTTTTACGAGACATAGGCAGCACCAGCTATCTTTGCTTGAGCATTTTACTGTTTCAGGTTGTCGTTGACACGCAAGAACAGATAACGAACAACGCCTAGAATTTAGCAGGGTATATTATCAGGTCGTGCGGAGTGCGAAGTTCCCGCACGCCATACGAACTGGTAAATTGACAGCCCATGGAAGGCCCTCCGTTCGCGAGAGTACATTTGTGTCCATTTCCATCAGTTTTTACCAGAGAATACTGGCGGTAGTTTAAACAGTAGAACACATACGAAGCTCTTGGTATTACGTCATACTCTACGATATTGCTGTATGTTCGTGCTATACCCTTCGCATAACTAGTTTCTTTTAACAGCGAAGGTGCATAAGCTTGAGTTCCAGCCGTGAGAGGCGACCGCTCAATACTCGGCGCAGAGTGTGAAATGAGGATAGGAGTTGCAGAAAGAGAAAGAAAGAGCGAGAATAGTAAAGGATTTTCTTCGCCAGGAGGGGTTCCAACCTAAATACTCACAGTCCGAAGGAGAGTGTCATAACTACTAGAATATATACCAACGCTGGTAGAGCATGCTTTTATGAGAACCATATGAGTGCGTTGTACCGACGATTGTGACACAACTTGTTATGGGCGACCGAAAGGAAAACATCGAGAGAAATTGATTGATTTCTTGTATTTCATGCCTGAAAACCACCATATGCTTATGAGGGACGCCGTGGTGGAGGGCTTCAGGAATTTAGACCACGTGAAGTTTTCTAACGGGCTATGGTACGGCACAATACACAGGCCCGAACATTTCGCTGCATCAAAATGGGGAATTCGATACCGCTACCTTCGGATGAGCAGCCGAGTGCCATAGTAACTAGACCACCGTGACGGGGCAACAGAGAAAGAAAAAAAGAAACACACTCACAGAGACAGAGAAATAACACAACCTGTTGAGGGCAACAGAAGGGGAAACTGAGACGGAGAGAGAGAAAGAGACCACCGCCAAGACCCCGAGGAAGAAGCCGCTTCGCTAAGCTCCCACAGCTCCGCTGGTCATTGGTGTTTGCGATAGCAGAGCCACACCTGATTCCCCTTTATTGCTAATAAACAGCCTTGTACGCGCGCCATTTCTATTGTTCGATGAAACTCTGTACAGTAGTTATAGTCCCCCGCGTCGCACAGCTCCTGGATTCGACTTAGGGTCTATTACCGTCTTTTTAATTGTTTATACTTTCGTCTCGTCTTTCGCCTATCGACAGATTGAAGTCACTTGACATGCGTTGAATTTAGTCGATAATATTCGGATGTGTAGATGTACAATGCGAATTGCCACTTGCATAAGAGAATTTAGAGGGAAGCTGCAACACTTTTCGGACATAGCCATAAAATAGTGCCATTCAATCGTGAACGGTCGTGTGAGCAAGTGAGCCAAAATGTTATCGCAGAGCACGCCTAACGGAACATGCAATTTGGTTTCAAATGCAGCTAGAAATCTCCTCCTGCTCTTTCGACATAGGGAGTCAGCAGGAGCGTCGACTACGTGGCTCGACTTGTTGTTGTTGTTGTTGTTGTTGTTGTTGTTGTTGTTGTTGTTGTTGTTGTTGTTGTTGTTGTTGTTGTTGTTGTTGTTGTTGTTGTTGTTGTTGTTGTTAAAGATACACACAGTCACTTTGCTGAACGAACGAATACAGCATTACCGAGCACGTTTCCGCTATCATGAATTCACAAATGCTAGTACTGCCCGAAGCCTTCCAAAATCCCCTTTCAATCAATGATTGAATGTCAGACCCTCTGAACAAATGACGTGCATACGCGTCGGCATAGAGGCTACCTCTCACGCAGACGACGCCAGCGACGCTGTCACCTACTCCTGGACAGGTGACGGAGCCTACGCCCAACTGGTCATGCAGGCAGTCGGCGAGGTTCTTCTCAAGACCCGTGCACTGGACGCCGCTCAGCATCATGGTCTCGTTAGCACCACCGAAATAGTCTCCCTGCGGAAACGCGCTGATTTGATTGTGTTCCTTTTTTTCGTACGCCAGTAACGCATTGACTGAGCAGCCTGCGCAGGTCGTTGCACTGGTTCTTCATGGAACTATTGAGTTGGTCCGCGAAACCTTTAAAGCGTTCAACAATTACAGTTGCGCGTTTAAGAAAACACAGCAAGAAATATTAAAGTGAAGAAAAAGGAGATTCTGGTAAGTATAGACGGTGACACCATAGCCGAGAATAAACACCGAAAATAAGCGGAGGCATTGTGTTGATGTAACAGTAATCTTAATGCTGATGTTAACTCTCTAGCAGTAGGCTCAAACGGACACACCTTGCTGGGTTCTCTTTCATATAATGTCGGAAAGGCCCACCGGTAAGCGATTCTACCGAGCAGAGGCGCAGTGTTCTCCTTTTCGGCCGGAAGTGTGAGAGGAGTGTTGTGTAAAGCTGTTCTCTGAGGAAGCATAGAAAGCGAACTACTAACTAATGTGACGAAATTCTCCGAAGTATATTCGCGCTGGTCCACTCCTCCGGTATTCTACATCTAAAAGACCAATTGCACCTGGTGATTCCTACTTCGTACTGTCTAATGTTTGCATCAGTGACAAGAGAGATCGTTCCTCTTGCCCCCTCCTATACCTCCCTTGCGGCCCAACCTCTTGTTTGAACATCTGCCGGAAGTAAACATAGCATAGAGTTAAATGCGATGCACCGCCCATCGATATCGTTAGCACTGTTCAAGAGAACAAATAAGGTGCCGTAGTATTGCAGGTAGTACAGAGTGCTGGCAGGTAAGTAACGCGACCCGGTGCAACTACCGACGGAGCAGACGCTTCCTCCATTAATCAATGCTCTGTAGAAATCTTTGATTGAGTAGTTCATTATAAGAATCAAATTTATACAAATAACTTGCCTGCACTGCTGCGTCTGCATAGCCGAGTCCCAGCTGCCGACATACCGTGGCAGCTTCAAGGAGGCCCCAGCCGTCTCCGCAGATGGTGCCCCATCCACGCTTTGGAATGTACACTTCAACTCTGCCCTCGTTGCGGGTCCTGCCGCCGATCAGCCGCAACTTGACGCTGCCCCGGCTGCGACTCTGTGCGAGACACGATGCGACCATTCGGACATAGGGACACCACGCCACTTGGGAAAGCAAAGCGAGAAAGTGGAGCCAGTGTGTCAAGTGATCCACTATCTTACATGGCTGCACTTCAGCATAAGCGAAATGCTGAAACGAAGAGCTGTTCGCTAGCCGACAATTGTGCAGAAGGGCAAATATCGTACTGCTTTTAAATTGAATTTGAGGTCACTTGTAAGTGGGAGAAGTAAAAATATTATGAAATAAACAAGCATACATTGGTCGGAAGTGTATTATTCAGATCGCTGCATTAATTTTCCAAGGTGAAACGCTCGAATGTCAGGAAGATTATGCAAGTCTAGCGCACTTTCTGAAGTTCATTCCTTACATCCGCTGGCACCCTTTACCGAGACCCTTATCCAAATTCTGCGACGATCCAGTGTCTCAGCGCGCGCTGAGATGCAGGACCCACCGCGAACAGCAACTCTGCGGCCATATAAAGACCCTGCGACGTAAATGAATGGAGATATACTTATTTTGGATGCGCTGCAGAAACTTTTGTGGAGAAGTGATACGAGCCTTGAGTACGTAGGACATATCTTTCTTTTTTTTCTCAAATGAGCGCCCATATATACAAGTGATATATACACTATAGAGTGCTTATTCGCGGATACCGTTTGGTAATATGCGAAAGTCATGCATTACGCTCTGCCGTCGCTCAATCATTTAGAGTTGCAGCAAGGCTTATTAAAGAGCAATCTATTAGATTCCAGATTGACTGTCGCTGATGTATCAAGTGAAGGTCAACGTGGCGTAAGCGTTACACATTGTTGCCGCATTCATAATCGTAAATTAGCACCACGAAGCAATTGCACATTTCAGAGTAATTGCCGACAAATTACCGATCATGGTAATCATATCATTGTATGCCGACGACACCTGCGTCTGGGCATCTGGTGTAGCAGCGCCTCAGGTATGCTCAAGGTTTCAAGAAGATGTCACATCAAGATCCGTGTGACTTAATGCACAAAGCCCTATATCTAGTAAGAAATGCGCATTACTCGCGCTTATCCTAAGAACGCTTGAGGTCGCACGACGTATCTATCGACGGCCAAAGCATACCTTATGTCAGAATGCATCGATTCCTAAGCGTAATCACTGATCGTGAACTTTGTTGGGGTACTCATGTGACCCACCTTCAGAAGCGTCTGACAAAATTTTCTAATTCAATTACCTTTCTTAACCAAAGATCTTGGGGTACATGAAATGATGAAACTATACTGAAGGCTGTTTCTCGGGTATTTGCGATATAGTTTGCATGTGCTGAACAATACCTGCAAAATTAATAGCCCCACGCTCGACACCGTACAGCCCTAGGCACTTAGGTTGTCTTGGATTGTCGTGATGCTCGCCAACCTTACCGATGTAAATGACTATATAGCCAGCAGAAAACACATATTGTTACGGAAGCGGTCAGAGCACAGCGTTCCAGACCTTGCCGATCATCTAGCGTCACCGCGAGTAGATCAACGACGTGCCTCTTATTGTCAGAGAATATTGTCGTGTATATCCTGCGCACTTTCCGCCAGTTTATACAGCTCCAGCAAAAGTACCTGTTCCTTGATGGTGCTTGGCTCAATAACAAGTTCAACTAATGGCCCCAACAACAGGAACAAAAGCGTAACTCTCGCCTCCAGCGTCCAAGCGGTTTTTCTCTGTTTTCCTTTGACGTTCAACGAGCATAACCATTTGTACCGATTCTTCAACCCCGGTGAACGGATCTCCAAGGTCGGTTATTTATTTATTTATTTATTTGTTTATTTATTTATTTATTTACTTACTTACTTACTTACTTATTTATTTATTTATTTATTTATTTATTTATTTATTTATTTATTTATGGTGCAAGGACAACCACCGCAAAGAATTGGCTTTCTCAATAGCATACATCGACTGCCGTAGCACTTGAGGCTATTTTTTGCGTACTTGACATCACTATTAGTGAACCGCCCAGGAAATATGACGCGTGTTCAGCGACTGCAGGACTGCTCCTCTTTGTTTCGTTTCTGCCTTACGCCCCGCACTTCGCGAACAGGTAGGGCTAGAAGCCAGACAATTGCATGGTCGCCTCATCGAGCAAGGATAGATTATCACTCTTCAGCGGCCTCGAATCCACTGTGGATTAACGGGGCACATTGGGGAATGAAAATGCTGATGCATCTCTCGATCTGTCAAACTCTAACAGGTGCCGATGCAGCTGTCGATACTATTTTTCCAAGAGCATATGCAAGATGAAAGTTTTTGCGCTTGCAAATGAAGCCGCCAGATCTTTGCGGTAGGCTTCAAACTTGCAGCAAACATGTTTGCATCGACTGGAGTCGTCGCTTCGACTTCGACTCTCGACAGTACTCTCAGGGCTTGACACAGCCGTGCTTTACCACTGAAGTACAGCACCAAGTCGGGCTAGTTGGTTGACATGCGCCGTAAAACTCTTTTTCCCAAGCTAGCCCACACGGACAAAGAAGAGGCAAGCAGGACTTGCACATTCTGTCTTCCATCCTCTTTGTCCGTGTGTGCTAGCGCAGTTAAAGCTTCACGATAGCTTCACCAACTGTGGCTTGGTGTCGTTTTCACTCGATCATTCGTCTTCCGAATGGTAGGGACAGTAGCGCTGCTTCTAGTCACTGCGGCAGCGCAGAAACCATGCGACATGTTCTTTTCCGCTGCCCTCGTACACCGCGCTAGCCTTGTTGGTCCACCGAAACGACGGCCATTACTGGAGCCGACAATACTTGATGTGTTTTCACATGCCACAACTATGACATGATTTTGAGGAACGACCCGCAATGGGGTAATTACGGAGTAATTTTGACCACCTGGGGTTCTTTAACGTGCATATAAGTCTAACTACACAGGTTTTTTCTTCTGTTGCATTTGTTCCCCATCGTAATGCGGCCCCTGTGGCCGGCATTCGACCTCACGATCTCGAGCTTTGGAAGCCAAGATCCTAGCCACTATGCTACCACAGCGGTTCTATTGGAGCAGACCATCGCAATGCTGACCAAAACTGTCGTAGCAATGGAAGTCCGGCAATGCGTTGTGGACATTTCTTTACGCTGCAGTGGCCTATTAGAAAGACTGCAAGACACCAACTCCTCTTTTTTTTCCGCACGCCTTCACTTTTTTCTTTCCTGCTCTATCCTTATCGCTTTCAGATGCGAAGCAGCTCATGGTCGGGGCTATGTCACTCCCTCCCTCCTTCCATCCATCCGCCGTGAGGCGTCCACACCCGCACTGCGCAAGCCTTTCTTCCTCCCCCTCCTCTCCATGTCTCATCTCCTCTCCTATTGGCATTCCTACTCTCCTGTCCGAACGGCGCGCGTTGACCATGGAAACGCTCTTTCTTCGATGAACGCTTTACCAACTCGCAAGGAACGAGAACGCGCCCTCGTCCGCGCGAGACAACGCTGACGAAGTCAGCGTCTGCTAGAGTCAAACCGGTGCAAACGCTACACCTAGTCAAACCGATGCAAACGCGGTGTGCAACCCCCGTGCTGCTTCGCAGCGCCTCATGGTCCCGTTTAGTGGGAGATGGCGTAATTTTTTTTATCCCCTTTTCCTTCCACCTTCACCCTGGGTAACCAACAGAAGCGTTTCATTCTGATATAAATCACCGTACCTTTATTGTGTTAAATAGCGCGACACATACGTTGAGTAGCATATAACAGAGAGAGTGCAAATTTTCTGCTACAAAAACACCAAAACATTTCATTCAATGTGCCTGTGGCGTGTGGGTGGAGCGAGGAATACCCTTATCTTCTTCTTGAAATCTACAGGCGACGGTGAACCGGCCGTCGGCGGCGGTGGCGGTAGTTGACACTCGACGCCAGCCGCCTCGTCCCTGCCGCAGTCATGCACGCCCCATCCGTCGAAGGGACACTCCTCGATGTGAAGCTCCTGGCCCGTGCAGTATACGTTGTCCATCAGTATAGGTCCTAAAAGAAAGAGCAATGACACCAGCCGCATGATCGATGAGTACTGCATTTGACTTTATTTATTTCCTGCTATAAGCACCAAGTTGTCATGGCAGGACTGCAAGTAAAAGCTGCACATTCGAAGCTTTACTACGTCGGAACCGCATCCGAATATACATTTGACAGCTGAGAACGCAGCGCACGTCCAATCGTTAAAGTATTGCACTCTATACGAAGACCCAGAGACGCATAAACAAGTTTGTAAGGCAAAATGTTTCACTTATGATTACAACTAGCATCTGTAAATATAGTACCCAATAGACCTTACGCGCTAGGAAGCAGAATACAGCGCAAGTAAATACGTAGAATCGACAAAGCGTACAAATTTCAGGCTTAACGTACCGTTCCTAATGAAGTATCCGATCGTACATGACACAGGCTAGGACCACTAAACTAAGCAGACTTCGTTGTTGATGCTGTTTTCTTTCTTTCTTTCCTTCTTTCTTTTTTTTTTCTTTCTTTCATGATATGTGGCTCTTGCCCACTACGGGGGATTGGCCATGAAGCCGGCGGTTGCTATAAAGAGGAAAAATTTGAGCTATGACAAAGGGAGAGGGAGGAATCAGTAACGTAAGGAAGAATGAAATGTTAGAGAATAATATACTATTTATAATACAAATGAACCATATTAAAATAATTTGAAGTTTAATCAACTACTGGGAGTAATTTCGAGGTACCAAGTTTTGGTTTTCCAAATGACACATCTAACCTTCTTCTTTCTTCAATTGCAGATGTCATGGATGCACGCGCCGCGCTCATCTGATGCGCATATGCGCAGGGCTGCAGAGGGCGCGACACGACAGCGAACAAGTAATCATCAAACGTGCACATTTCGCAAAGCTCACGTTGTCTAAAAAATATCACCTTCGTTAGAATAAATTAAGACTGTTAAGAAGCAACACCGCAAAATATAGAAACGCAGTTTGGTAAAGATAACATGAGGCATACCTGCCAACCACGGCTCCACAATGTTTTTCGGGTTATCAAATAAAGTCGGCTATAAGTACGACAGAGCGTTCACGTTCCGCACATTTCAGTCTGTCTTTCTTTACAATTTACACTTAATCGATAACTTATGTGGTTATCTGGAACATTCGGAAAAGAAATGCGTTCAGTGACCCATATGTTGCATGACAAACCCGGAAAGCAATTTTGAAGATCAAGAGAGCTTGCTCAATATTACAATGCTTTGTCGCCCGTACCGCTTTGCAATAATTAAAATGGCACTGAAATAGCTAGGTCAAAGAAGTAACCTTAGTCTTGAATTAAGCTGATACCTGACACGCGCATTGCGCCATGATTTAAGGTCGATTGTTAGGAAGTGGTTCATATGATTCACCCAAGACATAGTGACGAATATATACCACGACACTTGAACTGCCAACCTTTTCTATATTAACTGATTTAAAAGCGACTGTTTCTTGCGAAGGAAAATATGCTCTTTCAGGCCGAAGTATTCTATTTTAGGTTTTATTTAATTGATTTACGCGTTGTAGAGTGACCATTCTTGTGGCGAATGCATTGGTTTATTACGCAGTAGTACGAACTCATCAATATTCGTTCCAGAAAGATGTCTGTACCATCTTAAACTAAACATCTTGCGTAACGTAATTAAGACATAAGTGAACCAGTAAATGCCTTAAGGCGCAGCGCTCAGTCATTCAACAAGGGTTTGCTTCAACTTTAGAAAGTGAGTTGCTTAACTGAACTATTTATTTTCTATTACACAAGTAAGTCATCGGTAGTGAAAGACCAAGAGGGTTGTGTGATTGGAGCACCTCAAGGAAACTATAGTAATTGCTCAGATTAGATGCTCTTGAAAATTCAATGGATTAAGCTGTCACAATTAACTTATTTTCCAAATGCTCAAGACAATAATTCCCTTTTCGCTTTACAAATGTCGGTTCTACTTATTTATTTTTAGAAATTCGTAATCATGAGTGGTACTTCTTTATTTGTTCATTAAAAGTGGCAAAGCAAGTGGAGGGCTATTTTTCTTCAGAAATGTTTAAGAAGATTGCCAGATAAGTCCTGGTCAATAATTTTCATGATATTCTGATATTTCTTATGACAACAGAGGTTCTTACCACTTTCTTTTTAAAGAAAAGATGCAGGAGTTTAAGATATTTGCGACGACCATCAATAATAATTAAAAAACACGTGTAGCAGGTCTTACTAGGGGGCCAAAACTCCTACGTGTATGCTATGGTTTTTCTGTTGAGCTGAGCGCATAGAAAAATAACAAAGGTCATTATTCGCCTAAATCGCGTCTTTCTGTACCAGGGCTGTTTCGTCTTGCGTTCACTTTGCCGTATCGATGGTGCATTAACGTGTGGTGGTCACCGACGCCGGATCTCTTTTTCCAAGGTAAGAAAGCATGGCGTTACACGCTTCACCTCCCCCCCCGCACATGCACACACACACACACACACACACATACAGAGACGTGTTCCCTTGTGCTTCCTTCACCGGCGTCAACAATCGGCCTATTCAGGAGGGTGTGAAGAAGGGCTGGTGGTTCACACTCCACGGCCCTCAATCGCACGCACCGCGGCCGTGCGCCGGTCCTCGCAGGCAACGGCTGCACAGTAAAGTCAGTCTTTTTCCAAACCTCAAAGCGAGAAGAACTCAGTTTTCTTTCCGCTCCCGCAGGGGCAAGACCCATCAAGTAGTGACCCGCACAATCGAACGAAGCAGCAGCCATACCAAACGTTGAAGGCGCTCAATGCTCATCCGCAATCAACACCTCAGAGTTGACGCTCCCTAACTTCCGCACGCAACGTGCAATGGAAAGAAAAATGATAGGGGTAACGCTAAGGGATAAAAAACGAGCGGAATGGATCAGAGAACAGACAGGAGTAGCCGATATTATTATATCTGTTAAAAGAAAGAAGTGGACTTGGGCAGGACATGTCATGAGGAGGAAAGATAACACATGGAGAGTAAGAGCGACGGAATGGATACCAAGAGAGGGAAAACGCAACAGAGGCAGGCAAAAGGTTAGATGGAGCGATGAAATTAAAAATGTTTGCGGGCATAAAGTGGAACCAACTCGCTCAGGATAGGGTGGATTGGAAATCGTTGGGAGAGGCATTCGTCCTGCAGTGGACCTAAACAGGCTGATGATGATGATGATGAACTTCTGGACATCTCAATATGGAGACCGTTTGAATCGCTCGGGGGCCATAGTCGATAGACTCGCCGCAGCCACCGAACAGCTCGCCCGGTTCAACAACTACAGCCACCACTACTCAGCGCCACACCGTGCGTAGTTCCGTGCTCGAACCTCGCAGCCCCGCAGCCCATCACGCGAGGTAGATCGGCGAGTCTGTTGGTACCACCCTCTTCCGCTTGCAAGCCACCTGCTGCACCCAACCGTGTTCGCGGCCGGGAAACGCACCGACCAGTCAGTAACGGGGGAGTGTGGCAGCGGCCATCGCTCAAGGCGCTTCTTCTACGTGGTTGACCATATTAGCGGCACGCGATTCTTCGTCGACACCGGAGCCGAGCTGTCCGGAGCCGAACATCGCCCACGAGGCAAGTCTACTTCATGCTTAATTGCCTTAAATAATACTGCTATTGCGTATATGGTGTGCAGTCATTGACGATTGACATCGGACTTCGGCACACGTTCAGATGGCTTTTCGTTGTGGCCGACGTCAGTTTTTGTGCCCTCGGAGCTGACTTTCCGAGCCACTTCAATGTTCCTGTCAATATTCGTGATCGTCGCCTTCAGGACGGTGCCACTTCGCTCTCAGTTCTCCGGTTGAACTCTGATCAGTCTTCCTCTAGCATTTGCCCTTTCCGCCGAGAGTCAAACTTGCAGGAGATGCTGGCAGAATTTCCTGCGCTCACCAAACCTCCGTGTGTCGAACTGCCAATCAATCTCAAGGTGACGCATCACATCGTCGCCACCAACACACCCATAGCCGCCAAGCCATGGAGGCTTTCTGGAAAAGACGTCGCCCGCCGTGTTTTCGAACGTATGCTCCATCTCGGCATTATTAGACCGTGCTCCAGCAATGTTCGCCTCTACATGGCGCCAAAACAACAACCTGGCCACTAGCGGCCTTGTGCGATCACCGTGACTTGAACGCTGTGAGTGACAAAAGCATCCGTGATTTCGGCGCTCAGCTTGCGGGAACGACCATCTTCTCCTAGCTAGATCTGATGGCCGCTTATCACCGGCTCCCAATGGAGCCGAGCGATATATCAAAGACGGCCATAACAACACCTTCCGGCCTATTTGAATTCGTCCGCATGCCGCGCGGCCCGAAGAACGCGGCACAAACGTTCGAGCGCTTCATGAATGAAGGTACCCGCGGACTACCCTTTGTCTTTGTCTATTTAAAGAACAGTTTGGTTGCTAGCAAAACGCCCGAAGAACACGAAAATCATCTGCGCCTCCTCTTCGAGCATCTTGACAAGCACGGTGTCGTTTCGAAGCCCCAAAAGTGTATCATTTGCGCTCACGCACTAGAATTTCTTGGACACCGCATCAATCGGCAAGCAATCTTACCTCTGGAATTACGGGTACAGACTGTCACGGACTTTCGCATGCCTCGTTCTTTCCGCAAGCTGTGCGAGCTTTTAGCAGCGAAGCTGCCTAACGTAAAAGCTCTGTCGTTTCAGTCTTAACAGGGCAGCTGTTTAAGCTAGCCTGAATTTGTCAGGCATCATGCACGTTATATTCCGTTACGCGATGATGAAAACCTGTCACGTGACATTTCGTTACGTAATTTTGGCGGGAGCATGTCGCGTGACATTGCGTTACGTGATTTTCGTGGAAACATGTCGCGTGACATTGCGTTACGTCAATTTGGTGGAAACATGTCACGTGACATTGCGTTACGTGTTTTGACAAGAAAATGTCACTTGACGTTACGTGATTTTAGGGGAGCATGTCACGTCACTTTTCGTTACGTTATTTTGGCGGTAACATATCACGCGACATTACGCAAGAGCATGCCACATGATATTTCATTCTATAATTTTGGCGGAACATGTCACGTTACTTTTCGTTACGTGATTTCGGGAGCATATCACGTGACACTTGGTTACGTGATTTTGGCGGAAACCTGTCACGTGACATTTCGTAACGTGATTGTGGGTGATGTCACATGCCACGTGACATTGCTTTACGTGGTTTTGGGTCATCACGTGGCATGTTCCTTCCAAGATATCACATGTCTATCAAGTGAACAGTTTCAGTAAACTGTAGGCCAGCTTCGCTATGATCTAGCCTTCAACGACCTAGCGGAAGCTGCGTACTTTTCTGGGGCTCATCAACTTCCATCGGGGCCTCATCCCATCCTGTACAATTCTGTTCTCTGTGACAATTTACAGCCGCTGACTTGCGGCGCCGGTACAGCAAGAAAGCACGTTTCTCTCGTCAGCGGAGAACAACAAAGCGTTTCAGGACGTCTCAATGCTGCTTGCCTCCGCGATGCTTGAATACACCCTCTTCACGACTCGCCAATGCGTCTTATGGTGCATGGTTCAATTTCGGGAGTGGAACAGTGCCACAACACGACGGCACGGACTGGAATCCGAGAGGTTTCTTTTCGAATCGTCTGAAACCTGCGGAAGTGCACTGCAGCACCTTTCGAATAGAAATGCTACCGATATATTGCTCGCTCAAGAATTCTCATTTCTTGCTCAAAGGTCGCACTTTTCCAATTTTCAGTGACCACAAGCCTTTGAAGTTCGTATTCGAGAACAACAGCCCCTCATATTAGAAAAGAGAACTCGTACAACTTTTCCTCACGCCCGAGTTTTCCACGGACATCCGCCACATATCAAGGAATGATACTAAGCAGCCGACGCACTCTCCCGCATCGATGCTGATTTCGCGTGCACTGATCTTGACGCATTAGCTGCTGCCAAAGCGGGATGATCCAGAGCTAACCGAGATGCGACAGCATCCATCCTCACTCGTGCTCGCGGATATCCCACTACCGTGCCCAACGACCAAGGTTACAGTGACACATCTCTCAGAGAGCTCCAAGAACCTTCGCCCTTGCCCCGTTCGGGCGTGCTGTGTTCGACAGCCTACACGGACTCAGTTAACCAGGAATCCGCGCGACACAGAGGATGATCATGGACCCCTTTGTGTGGCCAGTAATTAATGCGGACGTTCGACGCTGGGTGAAAACATGCCGAATATGCCAAGCAAAGTGACTCGTCACATGTGCGTGCGACTCCGGCCATTTCATCCACCAGTGTGGCTTACATCACATTCACAGTTCACTTGGACTTTGTAGGACCTCTGTCCTCGTTCCCACGGATGCACGTACCTGCTCACGAGCGTCGATCGCTACACACCGTGGGCTGAAGCGCCGCTAATTTGACACATATCCGCCCAAACCGTCACACAGGCGTTTGTGGCCACTTGGGTCTAGCGCTACGGCTGCCCATTGCACATAACGACCGACCGCTGTAAACAGTTTCATAGCAACCTGTTCTCCTCGCTAGGAAGACTTCCGGGAACACGGCTTTAATACACTATGGCTTGCCACCCAGCGAGCAACGGAATGGTTAAGCGTCTACATCGACAGCTGAAGGCGTCTTTAACAGCGAAATCGGATGGAGTGCATTGTGTGGAGAAGCTCCCTATCGTTGTTCTGGGTCTGCGTACCAAGGTAAAGGAAAACCAGGGGCTCAGTGCGGCATAAATGCTATACGGCTCAACAATCCACATACTAGGGGAATCTGGTGAGCGACGAAGCCTTCCGACGACACCTTCGCAACATATGAAAAGGCTACATTCCTGGTTGTAGCACCTGCAACCCACAGCGCCACGCGTCTGCTGAAGGGAAAAAGTGTTCTCCTTCCCAGACATGAATGTGGCCACCCATGTGTTCGTGCGATGGGACGCGGTGAAAGCGCCGCGAACTCCTGCCTACACAGGCCATTACGAGTACCATGGCGTTCGCACAAAACTTTGACCATCCGTGTTCGAACAAGGAGCAAGTCGTTTCGCACGACCGTGTCAAACGTGCCCCCATCGAGGACTACCTCGCGCACTCTTGATTATTTTTTTTTTGTTTACGCGCTCTTCAATCTAGCGGGATAGCCTATACGACGGTCGCCGACGCCGGCTCCCCTTTTTTCAAGAAGTAGGAAAGTGTGGCGTTGCATGGCCCCTCATGTTCCTTTGTATTTCGTTTAACGGCAGCAACACTCAGCACACTCTGTGGGGGAGAAGAAAGTACTGGTGGTTTACGCCCTCCACGGCCTTCTCTCCCACGCATCACGGTCTTGCTGCGCCCCTCACAGGCAACGGTTCTACAACAAAAAGTCAGTCTCCTGCCAGACCTCAAAGCGAGAACTTGTTTTTCTTTCCGCTCCCACTGGGGCGAGACCTAACCAACTTAACGAATATTTCAGTGACCTCAGAAGTAGCTCTCAAGCAGTCGTATTAGTCATGACAAGTGCATTCAAACATGCAGCACGAATTTACAAGAAGTCACTCGCCCATCCCATAATTTCCATTGCATAAGGCTTCTAAGTCTCCTATGGATAATTGAGGTTGGTGATCATTTGAATGCCTGAGGAGGAACCATTCATTGCGGAATGTTGCTGGAGCCAGCATTTCGACAAATCGACTTGTTGGCTTACATTAGCGTGTTCCCACATTTAAATAAGAAAACAGACTTGTGTTACCAAGTCCCCTTGCCGAAATGGCGGTTCAACTGACATAGCTTATTCAACACTTACTCCTCACTTCAAGTGTCTATTACTACCCTGAAAGTGTCTTATTGTAATGACTGGCAAATCGAGTGGAATGTGTGGAATTGGACGTTATTTGTTTAACAGCGAAGCAGTTTAAACTTGCGGCCCTGACTTGCGGCCTGACGGGTAAAACTGTCATCATCAGGGAATAAGTGCACATGCACTTCTATTAAATGCGTAGCATTTGCGCGCGCATTTTGTTCTCTTGAACTCGTGCACCCAGCACACTAATACATAAAGGCGTAACCGTTACATAGCGTACCATCGCCTTGTAGAGGATAGTGAGCGGGTACAAATAGGTAATTAGGGTGAAGAGGAAGGGAAAGAGCAAAGCGTGGCATAGGCTCGTTTAGCATGATATAGCAGAGTAGGAAAGGGAGATGAGGTGAAGATGAAATAAACGAGGGGGGGAGAGGAAGAAGCATAGCATAAGCATGTACAGTATATTATAGCAAAGGGTGGGAAAGGCCGCCGAGTGTGAGGTAAATGAGGAGGTGAGTCGGTAGAGCATAGCGCAGCCTTGCACAGTACAGTATAACCACGAGGTGCGAATCGGAAGTGAAGGTAACGAGGAGAGGAGGAGGTGAAGCATAGCATAGGCTTGTACAGTATAGTAAAGCCACGAGTGGAAAAAAAAAGCGTGACCTTAATTTAAGGTCGAGTGGTCCCATGCCGCCCATTTCCCACAAGGGTGGGTGGCCTCTCAAGCGCGCAGACTTTACAACTGCCGAGCACCAGGCGGAAGCGCGCTTGTCCCTATTTTACCGGTAGGTACCCAGCGGCAGTGGCGGATGCCTCCCTGCCTGCCACAGCAAGGCGGACGCTCAACTATTTCACCAAGGCCGTGGTGGGTAAGGTGTGCCCAGGGGACCTGTCACGTCTTCATGGGGCCACCTTTCGGGATAAATACACGGCCCCGCCACGGTGGTCTAGTGGTTATGGCAATCGGCTGCAGATCCGAAGGTCGCGGGATCGAATCCCGGCCGCGGCGGCTGCATTTCGATGGAGGCGAAATGTTGAGGCCCGTGTGCTGTGCGATGTCAGTGCACGTTAAAGAACCCCACGTGGTCGAAATTTCCAGAGCCTCCACTACGGCGTCTCTCATAATCAGAACTGGTTTTGGGACGTTAAATCCTACAAATCAAATCAATCAGATAAGTACACGTAAACCGAGCGCCAGGTGTGTACTCGTCTACCCGTTTTTAAACCGGTGTGTGTCCGGCCGGCACCTCCCTTTTGCACCCGTCACACGAGTGGAAAAGGGGGGTGAGGGTCAAGAGGAAGGATGTTAGGGTGGGGAAGGAAAGGAGGAGGCCGTCACAACCACACGTTGCCCGCCAAGCCAGTCTAACCTAGGCACCCCATTCAAAGGGCGTAACATGAGGTCACGGTTAGTCACGTAACATGCTCCCGCCAAAACCATGTGACAGATAATCGCGTGACATTCCACGTGACTAGTTTTTCTCGCAGAAGCCAGAAGAAGCTAGTTTGCCCGCAAGCTTCGCTCTTAGTCCGTACTTGCACCAAAGAGAGCAAGTTGCTCTCTTTTTCTTTCTTTGCCGGCAAGAATGTAACCTCGCCGGTTTATTGATTTTAGACGAAAGCAGCCTTGTAGCACTTCATTCAGTTACTCATCGCCCTATCATAGGCCGTCTCATTGTTCCGAAGTCTTTTAGTGTCGCCACCACATTCCCGAGATCCGTGGGTTCGTAAGTGCCTTTGAGCCATTAACCGTGTTACACTCGTTTTTGAATAAGCTATTTTAAAAGGCTCTCGGAACCAGTTTTTTGACATTGTGCTACATATCAGGCTACGTCATTATCAAATCATTCACACCGTAAATTAAGCGATGCACCTTGCACTTACCAAGGCCACTATGGACTTGTTTGCGTCGCCTGCCTTTTTATCCACTGCTGTTCCTCAACTCGCTTATATGTGGAGTGCACGCTAGCTACCCATGGCTGCGCCTCCCACAGCAGCCGCTGTGCCGAGGCATCGTTAGCGGCACGGCACTGCGATGTCGCTACTAAGGCTCGCCGGCCTCAGCACTACAGGTAGTATAGTGCGCCGGCGACGAGAGTTTGCGTTGCCAGGTGCCGAGACGACGCCGATGGCTGTTTTCTCCAGTACACCAGGCTTCAGTCGGAGAAATCCAATCACATCAATCGTTGCTTCCCCATTGCACGACCCATGGGCAGGGTTGGTTAAAAACTATTTAGGTTCAGCTGTCTGGATTCGCAACGATGCGCATATTTAAAGCCCTGTAGTAAAATACCCACCTCACCCAAAGCGCCGATATTGGTGTGCTAATGACCAGAAGAACTTGTGCTAATGGCGCAATATATTTCCGACTTTGCTCTTAACTTGGTGCGCGTGTGATCGCCGCCACTACACACATACATATATACATTTGGCGCGTGTATGCGGTGTATTAGAAAAAGTTGGGCTATCGATGGCGAGCACACTGTGTGTGTGTGTGTGTGTGTGTGTGTGTGTGTGTGTTGTGTGTGTGTGTGTGTGTGTGTGTGTGTGTGCGTGTGTGTGTGGGTGTGTTGGTATGTGGTGTGTGTGTGGTGTGTGGTGTGTGTGTGTGTGTGTGTGTGTGTGTGGTGTGTGTGTGTGTGTGTGTGGTGTGTGTGTGTGTGTGTGTTGTGTGTGCTGCGTGTACTCACTGAGCGCTTTTCCGAAATGCGCGTTGACAGTGACGCGCGCCGAGGAGTTTTCGTGTCCCAGCATACGGCACACAACCTGGGCATCGCGGGTGTCCCATTCGTCGTCGCACACGGAGCCCCACCGATCGGCGTGGAAGATCTCCACGTTGCCGCGGCCCTCGTGCGTCGTCACGCGAGCGCCGATTACCAGCCGGAGGCTGCCCTCTTCCTCGCTGCTTGCAGACGCCGCCAAGCTTAGCAGGATGACCGCCAGCAACAACGCCCTCTGGGCAGCAGCAACACGCCGATGCCTGCGTGGAAGAGGAGGAGGAAATGAGAGACGCTACGATCTTATAGCGCAGTTCGCTTTGTGCAGCGTTATGTCACATGCAGCCATGTGCAAGAACGTGGTAAAGCATCGGCAACCTCTCCAGCTCAATTGATATGGATCCCTACACACTAATTCGAATACTAATGATATTTGTGTTACGCAAAGCAAGAAGACAAACTGACTTACATACTAGTCATCGAGCAATGGACCTGTGCTTCTCGTACGAAGAACGTTGTAACCTGCGCGCGCGCACACACAAATATATATATATATATATATATATATATATATATATATATATATATATATATATATATATGAATTATTTGACGTCTCCATTATTATTGACACCCAACACATCAGCGCTCGTCACACTTTCGCAATCGCCATGCACTCACATTTGCCATAGCAGGGAGTTTTCGGATGCACGGAAAACCGAGCTTGGTGTTCGCTAATAATGCGAGCGCTCTGCTTTCTCGCAAAGCAGTTCAGCAATTACTAGCATTGGTGTCACGCTATGTGTCGCCGATCGCAATTAATCCCAATAGAAAGAAAATTTCTCAACGGTTATTCACTTATTCCCAAGCTTGCGTGAAACGTCTAGTCACGGCTACGAAATCGGATCCGCCGCAGGCCCGATCGCGATGAAAAGTAAGTGTGCGACACCTGCATAAACGTAATTGCTCACATTTATGGCGCTTTCCTCCCACTGGCAATAAACAAGTTCAAAAGTTGTTTGTTCCGGCTATTAGTTTGTAACAATCGGCTCTCCTCTTTTCGATGGTCAATTATTACGGGAGGCAGTCCCAACTTATGAACAGACCCTTACCATTTCGCTCAAGCGGAAATTATATAATTACTGCATTTTGCGAGTACTGACATACGGGGCAGAGACTTGGTGAATTACAAAGAAGCTCAAGATGAAGTTAAGAACCACGCAGCGGGCGATGGAAAGAAAAATGATAGGCGTTACATTAAGAGATAGGAAGAGAGCTGAGCAGGTCCGGGAACAGACAGGGGTAGCCGACATAATTCCCGTTAAGAAGAAAAAATGGATATGGGCAGGCCACAGGATGAGAAGGCTAGGTAACCGATAGACATTTAGAACGATGGAATGGATACCAAGAGAGCGTAAGCGCAGCCGGTGACGGTAGAGAGTAAAATGGAGTGACCAAATTAAGAAATGCGCAGACATCAAATGGAAGAATCAGCTCGCGCAGGGCAGGAAAAGACGGAAACGTCCTGCAGTGTATATATATATATATATATATATATATATATATATATATATATATATATATATATATATATATATAACGAAACGGGTCAAGGGCTCGTTCTTTATTTGTTAGAAACAACTTAATGAGCAAACAAACAATGAAGCTAAGGAAAGCATAGGGGAAGTTACTTGTGGTATTGTAATTGTGAAGAAAGTAGAAAGCAATTAAAGTGGACGAAAAGACAAACCTGCCTTCGGTGGGAACCGAACCCACGGCCTTCGGATGACGCGTCCGATGCTCTTGTCTTTTCGGTTTGTGTTTTCGTCCACTTTAATTCCTTTCTATATATATATATATATATATATATATATATATATACCAGAACTACCAAGTCGTATTGCCTCAACTTCCTACAGGTCAGGTGGTTACGAATACTATTTTCCTGCATGCGGATTTGCGAGCACGGCCATACCGCGTAGAAAATTTTCGTGCTTTGGAACAGCTTGGTGCGCTCCCAGACGTTATCGCTTTGGGGGCGTATCAAATAAATCACGTCTGGGCCGTACGTAACATTCAAGAGTGCAGAGGCTTGATTGATTGATTGATTGATTGATTTGTGGGGTTTAACGTCCCAAAACCAGTTCTGATTATGAGGGACGCCGTAGTGGAGGGCTCTGGAAATTTCGACCACCTGGGGTTCTTTAACGTGCACTGACATCGCACAGCACACGGGCCTCAACATTCCGCCTCCATCGAAATGCAGCCGCCGCGGCCGGGATTCGATCCCGCGACCTTCGGATCAGCAGCCTAGTGCCATAACCACTAGACCACCTAGTGCAGAGGCGATGAAGAAAATGTTGGAAGCGGGCGACATTCAAGTTAAAGACCGCCGGTGCGTCGTAGTCAATCCGAATGACCGTGGAATACGAATGAAACTGCACTGGCTACTGTATGGAGTCAGCGAGGAAGATGTGCGTGTAGCGTTGGCGCCGTACGGGAATGTTACGGAAGTAACGAAGGAAAGGTGGCGTGTACGCGGAATTACGGACAGGGCGTCAACAACCCGAGTAGTTACCTTAAAGCTGAAGACTGGCATCACCGTCGACGACATTCCTCACCAGTTACGTGTCGGGAGCGAACTGGCGTTGGTGGTTGTGCCGAATCGAGCACCATTATGCCTCCGCTGTAACGGTACAGGCCACATTCGACGTGATTGTCGCGTTCCTCGCTGTTCACAGTGCAGGCGCTTCGGCCAGAGCGACACGGAGTGCGTAATGACCTATGCGAGTATCACGAGCAAACTGAAGAAGGACAAAGAAGCAGAGCTTCTGATGGGCGAAGCCGACGCTGAAGAGGCAGCCAGTGATACGCAAGACCAGAAACAGTCGAAAACAGCGAGGCATGAAGTCGCTCAGACAGATGCGTGGAAAGGCATATTTCCTTGAAGACGACGACGCACCTAACGGGGAAAAGAAGACTCTTTGGCAGAAGAGCCGAAGACAGAACAAGCAGCGTTAGTTGAAGAGGAAACTACGTCGGAAGCACCAGCGGATGGACAGGCGACTGAGGCGATGGACGCTGAGAGCGCCGTTTCTGCCAAGAGACCGCTCGAAGATGCCGGAAACGGGACATCTAAGGCCCAGCGCAAGGACCGGAGATGAACCACCTCCCAAGACGGTTGTAGTCAGACGGCCGCGCTTCAAACCAAGGCCCAGCATCCGTCCTGACCGAAAGGCGGGGGGAATACAGCCCTCGTAGTAGCGAGGGATAACATTTGTGCTTTTCAGTGAATTTTCTAGTGGTGATTACCCTGCTACTACCATGGTCTCCAGCAACCAGCCGGCGCAACCGCACCGGTGGTCTGGAAAGTACCGACAGCGTGGCACGACGGCCACAACAGCTCAACAAAAGTTGTGTCCCTCCACAAGCTGCCCACGGTAAGCTCCATGCGGTCCGCCTGATACATCTTAACTATGGCACTAACTATTAATAAGCCCCTTCGTATAGGTACTTTGAATGTTCGTGGCTCAGCGAGCAGACGGCGGCAATACCATTTAAGCCGGCTTTTCCAAGAAAACGATATGGACATAATCGCCGTGCAAGAAACGAAAGTGGAAAGCCAAGAACAGACGGACCGCATGGTGCAGCCCTTTAGAACATATTATAACGTTTGCGAGTGTCATGCGGCTGGTACTTCAGGGGGCTGTGCAATATTCCTTCGAAATGGTGTACGTATCGTAGAAGAACAAGTTACTGTATGTACTACAGGCCGTTTCGTTATTCTTGATTTTTCTTTCACGGGTTTTAAGTGGCGCGTTTTGTGTGTGTATGCGCCAAACGATGAGCGCGACCGCACATTTTTTTCAACAGCTAGAAGCATACCTTAAGTGTGAGCGATATGTAATTATGATGGGCGATTTTAATTGCGTATGTAGACCACAAGACCGCGCAAAAACCCAGCAGCGTGCAGATCCAAGTGCACAAGTACTAAGTGAACTTGTATGTGAGTATGAGTTGGAAGACATAGGTCATATTTTATCAACAGTAGAAACATCACCTTACACGCACCATCAAGGTGAAAGCCACGCGCGGTTAGACCGACTGTATATTCCATTAGAATTGGTACCACTATGTCAAAGTTATAACGTGAAACATGTCTCTTTTTCTGATCATAGTCTAGTCATGTGTAATTTAGGAGAGAAAAGAAGGAAATCGAAATTCAATTGGGATCTTTGGAAATTTAATGATAAACTTCTTCACGATGAAGTCATTGTGAGAGATATAAAAGGCATGATCGATTCCATGAATACAGAGCCGGCATATGACGTCATTAAAACTTGGGAAATGTTTAGGTCTGATTTGAAAATGAATGTTATAGAAAGCCTGGCAACTGTGTTGAAACGGCCGGAAAAACAAGAAGTGAAAGAATTAACTCGCGATCTAGAATTGCTCATGAACATTGAGCAGGCAAATCCTGGATCGTGTATGAAACAGATCAAAGAGATTAAAACTGAACTTGAACTTATAGACGAAGAGCGATATATACAAAGGAGCAATGGTTCGAGGCAGATCGGAAAGATTATAGAGCGGGGAAGTTCCCACAAAACGTGCGCTGAGCGATGAAAAAAGATATGCGAGTAGAAAAGATATACAGGAGAATATATATAAGAACGAGACAACTGCTGAACCTACCTTGATAGAGAAAGCGTTCGTCGAACACTACCGCGAGCTAGTAGGAAACAAGAAAAATGTAGCAGAGGGCTTCAAAAGGCAATTTCTGAATGTCATGCCACGCTTAGAAGACGAGGATAAAGCAAGTCTCGAATCGCCGATCACATTGCGAGAAATAGGAGATGCTATTGATGCACTTAGTTTGGGAAAATCCCGGGACCTGACGGTGTAGGTGGTGCATTCTACAAAGCCTTCAAAGCAGAGCTTAGTCATGTATTGCTCGCCGTGTTTAAGGAAATGTATGCAACAGAAAGAATGCCACCGTCATTTAGAACTGCCCACATAGTTTTAATTCCAAAGTGTGAAGACCCGGTTAAACTGTTATCGGTAAAATCATACAGACCAATAAGCCTTACAAATTGTGATTATAAAATATTCATGATGGTTCTAGCAAGAAGGCTTCAAAGCGTCATCACGCTTCTAGTAGGACCACATCATACTTGTGGAATCAAAGGCCGGACAATTTTTACAAATACACATGTAGCCCGCTGCGTGCTGGAATGCTGTGATGCTCTCTCGGGTCGAGTTGCAATGTTGCAACAGGACTTGGAGAAAGCGTTCGACAATGCATCCCACGAAGTCCTTTTTTCAATACTAGAATATGTTAACGTACGTGAAGTAATATTAGGGGGGGGGGGGGTGAAAATGGCGTACTCAGATTGTACTACGCGTGCTATCATAAACAAGTACTTAACGGAACCTATTCAGATTCTTTCAAGCACTCGTCAGAGATGCCCTCTCTCATCATTACTTTTTGGTATCTATATAGAGCCGTTCTGCTTAAGCTTAATTAGTAAACAAGGTATCCATGGCTTTGTGATTAATACAGCAGAAATAAAAGTACTCGCATACGCTGACGACATTGCTGTATTTTGTCACGATCGGGAAAACGTAAAAGAAATAGCCAAATTAACAGAAAGCTTTTGCAGGGAGTCTGGTTGCAAGATTAATTGGGAGCAGAGTGCAGGTTTTTGGCACGGTGATTGGAGTCAAAAGCCAGAATTATTCGCTGGTATGAAATGGACAGCAATGCCTAGGACATATTTAGGAGTACTGCCGCAGAGTTACGATGATACAGAGCAGTATTGGAGAGAAGACACTGAAAGGATGGAAGACCAAATTCATGCGTGGCAGGGTCGTAATTTGTCAATGTTCGCACGCGCAGCAACCTGTAATGTGTTTCTAACAGCAAAACTGTGGTATGTCATGCAAGTTCTGTTTATGTTGCGTGTGAATGTACAAAGGATCCACAGAGTTTTAGCAATGTTTATATGGGGAGGAACGTGGGAGAGAACTAGTCGAACGAACCTGTTTTTGACTGTGGAAAAAGGTGGACTGAGTTTGTCACATCTGTTTATCAAACAAATTGTTTCACGGTTATGTTTTTAAGGGACCAGGGCAACCCATTTCTGCGTGCCGTTATACAGGCTCGCCTACAGAAAGCACTGCCCCAATTTGTTGTGACAACCAGTAAAACCACCATGCAAGGCTTTAAAGGCTATTGGCGGGAAGTTGTTCTCACCTTCCCAATGCTTACGGTACGTTTTTCTCTAGAATATTTAAGTGCAGTAGGAAGGAAAACATTGTACAAAGGTTTGTTAGACAGCATGTTGCCTGTGCCTATGTACAGAACAATATACTCTGGAGGCTGTGGACAGGACGTTCTAAGACGAATTAAGAACATGCCAATAAGACGAAGCATAAAGTCATTTTTCTTCAAGCTACACACAAATACATTACATGTTAAATCATGGCTACAAAGTAAAGGGAGTTTTGTACCATGGACAGTGAACTGCCTACTATGCCAAAAGCCGGAAACAATGGAACACGTATTCATTGAATGCTGGGATCCCATTTTTCATTGAGCTATCCTTCAACGAACAATAAAAAAGCTGTTACCAATAACACCACATGGAATCAGATATTTGTCGATTGAGAATTATGATGTGCCATTCGATTTGATAATGGTACTCAGCCTTCACAGTATATGGAAAACTAGAATGGCAGTAAGACACGTAGACGTCAAACCCAAAACTGTTCGGGAACATTTTATTGAACATGTGAGCTACATGCGAAATCTTTACCAGAGTCAACAAGAACCACTAGAATGGGTTGGAATTTTTGATGATTTAATTTGGCTTCAAAGTGTTCTGAGTGCTTTGATTTGTTTTGACCTTTGTTCTATTGGTCTGTCATTTCTGTAAAACCAGAAAATAAAGGGAAAAAAAATGCCTCCGTGGCGCAATCGCCTAGCGCGTTCGGCTGTTAACCGAAGGTTGGAGGTTCGAGACCTTCCAGGAGCGACAGTTTCTCTTTTGTAGCGTTAGCTACACTGGCCTAGCCAAGCCCGTTTCGCGCGGCACATCAAGAGCCGTGCTGCGCATGCGCAAGGATCAGTGATGTCACACAGCTTGCGCACCGCATAGAGTTTCCTACTAAAATACTAGAGGGAAAACTGGCGCTGCGATCGTGAGGATGCCATGGGAATGATGGGTATGACATGGATTTGTCTAGTCTTCGCGCCTGCGGCTTCAAACGTTCTGGTGGATTTGGTTATTCCACTTTTTTAGCGTCAATGACACGAGTGACATTACTACACATTTTCATTACGCTACGAATGCAGCGGCTGTAGTGTACTCTTTGCGGCTAGAGATAATTAGACTGTCGCATGTACTAAAGTCGTTTGCTATGATGAGGTGCCGTGCAGTTCGTTGTTGTGTTTGCTGATGGATGGCTACACAAATTATTTGCGGTGGTATTTTACCCAACTTAAGAACTATTTGCGCTGCGTCTCGCGAACCTTATCGATGCGATTTTGCTGTTCTTTTTTTTCTTTTGTATCAGGTGCCACGGAATCTTTAAGCGTAAGGTCGCATTCACGGCTGATACACATCCCTTGTGACAAGGCTGTCCGTATATCTTGTACTAGAGCATTTCAATTCCACTGTCTGATGAATCCAACGCCGACCGAATGCTCCAAGCAGGCGCACAGTTATCGCAGTTATCGTGTGTAGTGGACACCCAGTTGACGATAGGCAGACGCGCCTGCGGACGACGCTCAAAAAGTCGGCTCAAATCGAAGCTCTGGCGCAGTTTCCGACGAAGTTTAACGGCACGGTTGCTTATTTAACATCACATTTTTGCACAGAACTAACCACCATACGATGGGCGATACTGCGCTTCTGCTACGGCCTCGCGCAGCGGCTTGACCCATATAGTTTGTAAAAATTCAGTGGAGCACTTGCCCTGCACTAAAAGAAGCGAGCGAAAGCCCGTTTATTATATTTAGAGGACACATATAACTTTTACATACTTGAAAATGTCTGCATGTCACTTACAAGAGCAAAAATCTTTATTTTAAGTTCGAACACAACTATATCTGGAACTTAAACCTGTATGGACGCTGCTAAATCTTGGTACAAGAAGAGGAGGAAACATTGCCATATCGCACGATATTGCTAAATTTCTGAGCGTTCAGTGTTTTTCTAACCGCGAAAAAGCAACTAGTACCTGCGCACGCTCACAGTTATTCCAAAATATTCCGTTTTAGTACAATATTTTGTCGTAAACGAGTTATTCTTTTGAAGTCGCAAAGCCGTATGAAGCCAGAAGAACGAAGACTAGGCAAATCCATGTCATACCCATTATTCCCATGCTGGCTCAACCACCTTGTTTGAAACTCCCATAGACACTAGCGCCAGTTTTCCCTCTAGTATTTTAGTAGGAAACTCTATGGCGCACCGGAGCCACCGGAGCTAGCACCTCTCGCGCACTCCGCCGCCGCCGCGCGCGACTCACCGCCGCCGGTCTGCGCATTCCAGAGGAGTGACGTCGTAGCCGTGGTAGACGCACTGGCGCCGGCGCGCGCTCGCTGTGTAGTCGCCGTCTGACACTGCGCTGGAGCCGCTGCGCTTCTAACTGGCGTTTGCCAGTGTGGTATAGCCATGGAGAAGGAGAGCGCAAATGCTGCTCAACAGCGCAGAAGAGCGGAGAAGCTTGACTCATCGGATCGCGAAGTAGTTGCCTGGCAATTAGCGGTTGAGCGTAGGAGGAATGAACAGAAGAAGGCTAAACGTGCTGCGGAGACACTGGATCAAAGGGACGAACGTCTAGCAAAGCGGCGTCTCCAGGAGGCTGAGCGACGTGCCCGACCACCCCTGCAGCAACAACAAAACTCCATCGATGACGTCAAGGCTCGCCGATCGACTGAATATACTGTGAAACTCAGCGAAAGCGCCAGTGCGACTCGGACCTTCCAGACGGACTTCGTAAACAATCCGTTTGGATATGTGTGCGACGTGTGCGAAAGACTATGAAAGACTTGACGCCGCTGAGTAGTGCCATGCGTGAAACGTTGAATTTAGCGGCGGCGCCGCAGTGGGCTGAAACCGTGGCGCGGGTTTGTACAACGTGGAAGAACTTTCTCGTTAAGCAGAAGATTCCACTCTTTAGCGTTACCAATGGGTATCGTTACCCGGCCATGCCGCCAGGTCTATCGGTTCTGAACGATGTGGCGGAACGTTTACTTTCGCCACGCATTCCCTTCGTTCAGATCCGTCGTCTAATGAACTGGACAAATGGTCAGTTTGGCATAAAGGAACCCGTGGTGAACGTGCCGGCAGACACGGACGAGATGCTAAAGCAGTTGCCTCGCGGCTTGGCAGAGGATAAGTGCATAGTGGTGAACATAAAGAGGAGAATGTTTGCCAACCAGGAAAGCTAAGAATAATCAGCTGAACCTTTGCTAACGCTACGTATATCCTGGCATAGCCGAGCTAAGCCACTGCAACATTTTTGCTTTCGTTTGAGAAAACACTCAGAAAACCAAAAATCACGAACTAAATGCCACCTGCAGCCCCTGCCTCCGTGGCGCAATGATTCCACTTCCGGCCACCGTAGTGAGCGGACGCGGAATGTCGTGCTCCTCGAAAGGGGCGGATTTAGCGGCCCAGCTGGGTCGCGGTACCAGGTTCATGGATACGCCGACGCAGGAATACCAGCTTATTTTGCCACAACTGCCTACAGGTACGACCGTAACAACAACCGTTTTTTTACACGCTGACGTGAAGGCGCGACCTTATCGAGTTGAGCATTTCCGCGATGCTTTAAGCCGCCTGCAGCTTATGCCGGAAGTGATGGCCCTAGGTGCCTATCAAATGAATCACGTATGGGCGATTACGTTCAAGGATGAAAACGGAAAAAAGAAGATGCTGTCCACCAAAGCCTTAAGCGTTAAAGATCACAAGTGTGTCGTGATAGACCCCTGTAATCAAGATGTCAGGATGAAGCTATACTGGCTTTTGCACACAACCCCGGATGAAGTTGTGAGAACCGCCCTCTTGCCCTTCGGTACTGTGACCGAAATTTCCCGGGAAAAATGGCGTGTGCAAGGCTGTGCGGACAAAGGGTCTCACACGCGTCTGGTGTCCTTGCGCTTGAAGGCGGGATACACCGTGGAAGACTTGCCGCATCAACTTCGTGTTGGAGAAGACCACGCACTCGTGCACGTCCCAGGCAGACCACCGCTCTGCCTCCGGTGCCGCGGCACCGGGCACATACGGCGCGAGTGCCGAGTACCACGCTGCGGGCTCTGCCGTCGCTTCGGTCACGACGAGACCCAGTGCGTGCGCAGTTACGCTAACGTGACGGGCCCCGGAGGAAATGAAGCCATGGAAGAACACTACATGGACCAGGCTGATGCGGAGGCGACCGCCAAGGAAGGCGGGTATTCGGCGAAAACTGGTGGAAAGCAACAGACGGAAGCTTCCGGTGACAGCCAGGAAAAAGGCGACGGCGCAGCTGTACTCGCTGCCAGCATAAAGGCACCTGATGCAAGGGAGGAAGATGCCAAGAGGGAAAACATTGTCCAGGCTACCACAGAGGCCTGTGCGGGCGGACCAGCTAAGGAGGATCTTGACATGGAATGCGAAGAAAGTGCTACTCCAGCGGTCGGAAAGAGACAGCTTGAAGTATCCGAAGAAAACGGCAAGCCGGAAGCTTCTGCTGGCGAACCACTCCCAAAGGCGCAGTTCACCAGACGTCCGACCCTCAAGATACAACCCAAGGTGCCGCCTGATAGGAGGGCGACACCACCAGCAGCGAAGACAATGCCAGCAGATCCGCCTTAGCGGTTACGTGGACTCTTGAGACTTCCCGACTGGCCTGGGGGCAGACGTGCAGAGTTTAAAGATGTGCGCTGCAAGAGGAGACGCCTTTGCCTGGCCAGAGATGGCTAGGCCACTTCAAGAAGAGCGGCTAGATGTGAGTCTGTCACCCGGCAATATGTACGAGTCGCGATGTGGGGGGCTTGTCTCATCACTCTCTGGTTCTTCGAATTCGGCAATTGCACTAAAGATAGCCACGTTGAATATACGCGGCTTAACAGCGAAAAAAGGCAAGCGCAGGTAAAGAGAATACTCATCGAAGATGAAATAGACATATTAGCCCTGCAAGAATCGAAGATTGAGAGTGAGGAGCAAGCGGACCGCATGGTAAATATGTTTAATGCTAATTATGACGTATGTGTGTGCCATGCCGTTGGGAGGTCTGGAGGGTGCATTCTATTTTTAAAACGTTCTAGCAGTATAATTGTAGAGAGGGTCGTGACTTCTGACGACGGACGATTGGTACTTTGTGATATGTCTGTATTTGGGGAAAAATGGCGAATTGTTTGTGTGTACGCGCCAAACGTTGCGTCCCATAGAAAGTGTTTTTTTATTATGTAGCCACCTTCTTAAAATGCGACAGAGTCGTTATTTTGCTTGGCGATTTCAATTGTGTCTGTATGCCTGAGGATAGTGTTAAGGGTGTACCAGTACGTGATAAAAGTGCCCTGCGGCTTAGTGAAATAGCTGAAGAGTGTGCATTAGTAGACGTTGGTGATGTTCTCCGTAGCAACTATGTGCAGTTTACGCATTTTCAGCAACAAAGCCATGCTAGACTGGATCGCATTTATGTGGCTGAAAATATCGTACCTTTATGCGCCAATTATGCTGTGAAGCATGTCAGCTACAGCGACCACAGTCTAGTCACGGTCGAAATTGGCAGAAAAAAGAAAAATATGAAGTTTAACTGGGAATTATGGAAGTTAAACGAAAAACTCTTGAAAGATGAGACCTTCGTGAAAGTTGTGAGCCAGAAAGCTAGGGACGCTCTCTCCATTGAGAACACGAGCATTATAGCCGTTTGGGAGCAATTTAAAAATGATGTCAAAATGTATGCGATCGAGAGAGCAGGAATCGTACGATATAAGGAAAAACAAAAAGAGAAAGAGTTACAGTGTACGCTCGATTACTTACTAAATGCCGACAGCACAATACCCGGATTATTCAGTAAAGAAATCAAAGATGTTAAAAGACAGATGGAACGCATCGCTGAAGAACGATATATGGGTGCAGTGATAAGAGGACGTGCGGAACGCTTCATGATGGGCGAAGTGCCCACAAAACGTGCGCTTGCAGAGGAAAAGCGTTATGCAATGAGAAATGAGATTAAAGAAATACGCTATGAGGGTGTGCTATCAACAGAGCAGGATTTTATCGAAAACGCATTCCTAGAAAGATATCGAACATTACTGGGTATAGAAATGGAAGTGCAAGATGAATATATAAGAGAGTTTTTATCACTGATGCCAACGCTGGATGATGACGTTAGGGAAAGTCTTGAGACGCCGATAACGATAGAAGAAGTTGGGCAAGCAATTGATGACCTTCGGACGGGTAAGTCGCCTGGGCCCGATGGCATAGGGGCAGGATTTTATAAAACTTTCAAGACTGAAATATCGGAGATACTACACCGCGTGTTAATAGAAGCATACGATCTAAAGCAATTGCCTCCATCGTTTAGAGCAAGTCACGTTATACTTATCCCGAAGAATGATGATGCTGAGAAGTTGCAGTTGGTGGAAAACTATAGGCCTATAAGTCTCACGAATGTAGACTACAAGGTATTTATGAAGGTTTTGGCCAAAAGACTTCAAACAGTGATTACGAGCGTTGTTGGTTCACACCAAACTTGTGGCATAAAAGGTAGGAGCATCTTCACTAATATTCATACGGCAAGAACAATTTTGGAGTGTTGTGATGCGTCCTATGGACGAATAGCAATGATACAATTAGACTTAGAAAAAGCATTTGACAGAGTAAGCCACGAAATACTATTTGCGATACTGGATCACGTTAGTGTGGGGACTGTAATAAGAGATGGAGTGAAAATGGCATACAAGAATTGCTCTACCAGACTAGTAATTAACAAAAGACTTACCCCGGACATAGCTGTGAAATCTAGCGTGCGTCAAGGTTGCCCTTGCTCAGCTCTGTTGTTTGCAATCTACTTAGAACCCTTGTGTTTGAAAGTGTTGAATAATACAAAAATAACAGGGTATCAGTTTTTGTCAACGGAAGTAAAAGTCCTAGCGTACGCTGATGATATCGCGATATTTTGTGAAAATGAGAAGAGTATAGTGGAGGCTATAGGGGATGCACGAACCTTTTGTAGACTCACCGGAAGTGCGATTAGTTGGCACAAGTGTCTAGGTTTCTGGCACGGTGAATGGAGTGCAAAACCAGCACAAATGCAAGGGATCAAATTTACAAATATGCCGTCCAAGTATCTCGGCGTTCCTCTGCAATATTATCAGGAAACCACCGAGCAATGGGCCGCCGAAACTGAAGAGATTAGGACCAAAACGACTAAATGGGGTGGGTGTGAGCTTTCCATGTTTGCGCGCGCTGCGGTTTGCAATGTGTTTCTTGTTGCGAAAGTGTTTTATATGCTGCAGGTATTATCTATGTCGCGAGTGTGTGTACAAAAGTTGCATCGAATATTTGCCGTATTTATATGGAGATCTACTTGGGAACGTACTAGCAGACTTAATCTTTTCCGCAAGGTAAAGAAAGGGGGACTTGGTTTGTCGCATTTGTTCCTCAAACAGATTGTTTTGCGTTTCTTTTATCTGAGAGATCAAAGTGATGGGTTCCTACGCGCTGTTATACAAGTACGACTGCGCGACAAGTTACCAGGCTACATTGTATCGGCATACAGCTCGCAGAGGAGAGCATTGAAAGGTTTTTTAAAAGAAGTTGTGTATGCTTTTCAGTTCCTTGTAGTGCATTTTTCTTTTGATTATTTGTCCTTGGTAACAAAGAAACAACTGTATAAGGATTTAGTTGATATTATGTGCCCTGTACCTTTATACCGTGCAATATATGTATTAGGACGAGAAAGGGGCGTGCTTAAAAGAGTGAATAGAATGCCTATCAGATCATCAACTAAGACATTCTTTTTATGTTGCACACTGGCACGCTCGCGGTTAAACCATGGCTGAAAGACAAAGGGTTTTATTTTCCATGGGGCGTTAACTGTATGATATGTAGGAAGGCTGAAACAATTGAACCATCTTTCTGGACTGCTCCGATTCTGTGTTCCTGTGGGACGCCTTCAAAGGACGATAAGAAAGACTTACTAGTAATTAACAAAAGACTTACCCCGGACATAGCTGTGAAATCTAGCGTGCGTCAAGGTTGCCCTTGCTCAGCTCTGTTGTTTGCAATCTACTTAGAACCCTTGTGTTTGAAAGTGTTGAATAATACAAAAATAACAGGGTATCAGTTTTTGTCAACGGAAGTAAAAGTCCTAGCGTACGCTGATGATATCGCGATATTTTGTGAAAATGAGAAGAGTATAGTGGAGGCTATAGGGGATGCACGAACCTTTTGTAGACTCACCGGAAGTGCGATTAGTTGGCACAAGTGTCTAGGTTTCTGGCACGGTGAATGGAGTGCAAAACCAGCACAAATGCAAGGGATCAAATTTACAAATATGCCGTCCAAGTATCTCGGCGTTCCTCTGCAATATTATCAGGAAACCACCGAGCAATGGGCCGCCGAAACTGAAGAGATTAGGACCAAAACGACTAAATGGGGTGGGTGTGAGCTTTCCATGTTTGCGCGCGCTGCGGTTTGCAATGTGTTTCTTGTTGCGAAAGTGTTTTATATGCTGCAGGTATTATCTATGTCGCGAGTGTGTGTACAAAAGTTGCATCGAATATTTGCCGTATTATATGGAGATCTACTTGGGAACGTACTAGCAGACTTAATCTTTTCCGCAAGGTAAAGAAAGGGGGACTTGGTTTGTCGCATTTGTTCCTCAAACAGATTGTTTTGCGTTTCTTTTACCTGAGAGATCAAAGTGATGGGTTCCTACGCGCTGTTATACAAGTACGACTGCGCGACAAGTTACCAGGCTACATTGTATCGGCATACAGCTCGCAGAGGAGAGCATTGAAAGGTTTTTAAAAGAAGTTGTGTATGCTTTTCAGTTCCTTGTAGTGCATTTTTCTTTTGATTATTTGTCCTTGGTAACAAAGAAACAACTGTATAAGGATTTAGTTGATATTATGTGCCCTGTACCTTTATACCGTGCAATATATGTATTAGGACGAGAAAGGGGCGTGCTTAAAAGAGTGAATAGAATGCCTATCAGATCATCAACTAAGACATTCTTTTTTATGTTGCACACTGGCACGCTCGCGGTTAAACCATGGCTGAAAGACAAAGGGTTTTATTTTCCATGGGGCGTTAACTGTATGATATGTAGGAAGGCTGAAACAATTGAACACATCTTTCTGGACTGCTCCGATTCTGTGTTCCTGTGGGACGTCCTTCAAAGGACGATAAAGAAAGACTTTCAGCTCACGCCTTTTGGAATTCGCTACTTGCCATGTGAAGAAACCGAGGGCGTGCCATGTGACCTGATAATGCTGATAACTATGCACAGTGTATGGAAAACTCGAATGGATATAAGAAATGAACACGAAGACGCAAAACCGGCTAAGGTATACCTACATGAATATCTGTTGTACGTGAGAAGTGTATTGCGTGAACTTCCTGAGCCACCTGATTGGTTACCTGTGATGGATAAATTACTAACGGCGAAGTATTACTAACACTATAGCGCAGGACAAGTTGTAAGTCCTGTTTTAGTAAGTAAGTACTTACTTACTCCTGGTTTTAGAATGTACAGAAAAGAGTGTGTGTCCCAATGATGAATTCAGAGCCATGAATTTTTGTCCAATGTGTATTTTGTGAGAAAAACAGGAAATAAAGAAAAAAAAAGCCTCCGTGGCGCAATCGGGTAGCGCGTTCGGCTGTTAACCGAAAGGTTGGAGGTTCGAGCCCTCCCGGGGGCGACAGTTTCTCTTTTTGATTTCGTTTCAGAAAACACTCAGAAAACCAAAAATCACGAACTAAATGCCACCTGCAGCCCCTGCCACCGTGGCGCAATCGGCTAGCGCATTCGGCTGTTAACCGAAAGGTTGGAGGTTCGAGCCCTCCCGGGGGCGACAGTTTCTTTTTGATTTCGTTTCAGAAAACACTCAGAAAACCAAAAATCGCGAACTAAATGCCACCTGCAGCCCCTGCCTCCGTGGCGCAATCGGGTAGCGCGTTCGGCTGTTAACCGAAAGGTTGGAGGTTCGAGCCCTCCCGGGGGCGACAGTTTCTCTTTTTGCTTTCGTTTCAGAAAACACTCAGAAAACCAAAAATCACGAACTAAATGCCACCTGCAGCCCCTGCCTCCGTGGCGCAATCGGGTAGCGCGTTCGGCTGTTAACCGAAAGGTTGGAGGTTCGAGCCCTCCCGGGGGCGACAGTTTCTCTTTTTGCTTTCGTTTCAGAAAACACTCAGAAAACCAAAAATCACGAACTAAATGCCACCTGCAGCCCCTGCCTCCGTGGCGCAATCGGGTAGCGCGTTCGGCTGTTAACCGGAAGGTTGGAGGTTCGAGCCCTCCCGGGGGCGACAGTTTCTCTTTTTGCTTTCGTTTCAGAAAACACTCAGAAAACCAAAAATCACGAACTAAGTACTGCCTGCAGCCCCTGCCTCCGTGACGCAATCGGCTAGCGCGTTCGGCTGTTAACCGAAAGGTTGGAGGTTCGAGCCCTCCCGGGGGCGACAGTTTCTCTTCTTGCTTTCGTTTCAGAAAACACTCAGAAAACTAAAAATCACGAACTAAATGCCACCTGCAGCCCCTGCCTCCGTGGCGCAATCGGCTAGCGCATTCGGCTGTTAACCGAAAGGTTGGAGGTTCGAGCCCTCCCGGGGGCGACAGTTTCTCTTTTTGATTTCGTTTCAGAAAACACTCAGAAAACCAAAAATCACGAACTAAATGCCACCTGCAGCCCCTGCCTCTGTGGCGCAATCGGCTAGCGCATTCGGCTGTTAACCGAAAGGTTGGAGGTTCGAGCCCTCCCGGGGGCGACAGTTTCTCTTTTTGATTTCGTTTCAGAAAACACTCAGAAAACCAAAAATCACGAACTAAATGCCACCTGCAGCCCCTGCCTCCGTGGCGCAATCGGGTAGCGCGTTCGGCTGTTAACCGAAAGGTTGGAGGTTCGAGCCCTCCCGGGGGCGACAGTTTCTCTTTTTGCTTTCGTTTCAGAAAACACTCAGAAAACCAAAAATCGCGAACTAAGTGCCACCTGCAGCCCCTGTCTCCGTGGCGCAATCATTCCACTTCCGGCTTTCGAGCGCAGCGGACGCGGGATGTCTTGCTCCGTAGGAGCGGTGATAGCGGCCCAGGTGGGCCGCGGTAACAGGGTTTTTGCTTCAGGCGCTGAAGATTATCAGGTCATTCTGCCGAATCTGCCTTCCGGACGCATCGTGGCGAACACGGTTTTTATGCATGGCGACCCAAGAGCTCGGCCCTAGCGTGTTGAAGACTACCGGGACACTTTGGCCAAGCTTGGTGCGCTTGCCGACGTTTTGGCGTTGGGGGCGTATCAAATGAACCACGTGTGGGCCGTGACAATGAGGAGCGCTGAAGCTGCTCGGAAACTGCTCTCCGCTGTTGACGTAAAGGTGAAGGATCGCCCGTGTATACTTATTGATCCGAGTAACAGGGAAGTACGCGTAAAGCTGCACTGGCCTCTGCACGGCGTGTCCGACGAGGACGTCCGTGTCGCCCTGGCACCTTTCGGGAAAGTGTTAGAAGTTACGCGAGAGAAGTGGAGAGCGCAAGGCTTAGCTGAAAAGGGATCGACGAAGCGCACCGTGGGGCTGAAGTTACACTCCGACGTCAAGGTGGATGACATCCCGCATCAGCTGAGAATCGCTGGTGAGTTGACGCTCGTCGTTCTACCTGGCCGCGCCAGGTACAACGACGAGCGTGTTGTTCGTCCGACATAGTCTCGGAGCCAGAATAGAAAGTGTGACTATATGCCCGTCTGGCCGGCTTGTTGTATGCGACTTTCTGTTTTCGTCATTAGAATGGCGTGTAATTTGTTTGTAAGCGTCAAATGCTGCTGACGAAAGGCGTACGTTTTTTGAACAGCTGAAGCAGCATACCCAGTGTGACAGGCTCCTCATTATTATCGGTGATTTTAACTGCGTTCTGTCCGCATGTGATAAAACTAGCACTCGTCCGTTCAGGGATGCAAGTACTGCTGCCTTGAGTGATATAATCAGGCTAGATGGCCTGGAGGACGTGGCTGAATGCCTTGGTGGTGGGAGGGCTACACCATACACCACTTTCAAGCCGCCAGCCACGCGCGACTAGATAGGGCATATGTAAGCCCTTGATTTGATACCCTTTTGCAAGCAGTACAATGTGACAGCAGCTTCATTTAGTGACCACTGCTTAGTCAGCTTTTCAGTAGCCAGTACACAAGATAGGAAAAAAGACTTTGAGTGGCAACTATGGAAACTCAATTCGAACTTGCTTAGCGATGAAATGTTCATGGCGGAAGTAATGAAGCAAGTTGAGGAAATGAGAGCAATGGGTAGCACGACATGCAGGGAAAAATGGGGAGAATTTCAAGCAGCTAGTTAAAATCAAAGCGTTAGAACGCTCGAGCGCTATATGTAGAGAAAAAGAAAGAGAAGAAAAACACATGCGCAGAACCTTGCAGAAATTGATGACTGAAGAATGCGGCATGCCCGGCGTGTTCATAGACGACATTCGTGCCTTGAAGCGCAAAATAGAGCAGTTCGATATCGAATGATACCGCCGCGCTATGGTGCGGGCAAGGGCTGAAAGGCTGATAACGAAAGAAGCTCCGTCCAAAACAGCGTTAGGCTCAGAAAAGTGGCACGCGCGACGTAATCAGATAGTAGAAATTGACTGCGATGGGGAAGTCAGCGACACAGCAGAACACATCGAGCGCGCTTTTTACGAATATTACAGTGACTTGTTCACCGATTGTTCAGTTGACGCTGAACGTTTTAAGAAAGAATTCTTAACGTTGATGCCAAGACTAGAGGACAGTGCGAAAGAGATATTGGAGGAGCCCATTTCAGAAGATGAGGTGAAAAGTGCCATTGAAAGTATGCATCCGGGCAAGTCCCCGGGCACTGATGGCCTAACAGCAGCCTTTTACAAATGTGTAAAAGGAGTGATATCACCAGTATTAGCCGACGTATACAATGAAGCCTTTGAGCTCAAAGTGTTACCCCCGTCCTTCTCTTCGTCCCACACAGTTCTTATTCCGAAACCAGAAGACCCCGTTGCACTACGCCGAGTAACTTCTTACCGTCCAATTTGCCTCACTAATGGAGATTATAAGATAATGATGAAAATTTTAGCCAGAAGGTTGCAGACACTCATTACAGAGCTTGTGGGGCCGCATCAAACATGTGGCATTAAGGGCCGAACGATCTTCTCTAACATACACACAGCGAGGAGCATTCTTGAATGTTGTGACGCGATAGGGGCCCGAGTGGCAATGCTTCAAATAGATCTAGAGAAAGCGTTTGACAGGGTGCCTCATGAAATTTTATTGTGCATTCTAGATCATGTGAATCTTGGTAAAATAATTAGAGAGGGGGTTGCCATGGCGTACCGAGACTGCTCAACGCGGCTAATTGTGAATAAAGCGGTGGGGGAACGCATCCAAGTCAAGAGATCGGTGCGTCAGGGCTGCCCACTCTCGACGCTGTTGTTTTGTCTGTACATAGAGCCCTTTTGTTTGAGTGTCATTGAGCATGATCGTGTTCGCGGCTTTAAACTGCATGAGACCGAAGTCCGTTTGCTGGCTTACGCAGATGATATTGCAGTGTTTTGTGCCGACTATAACAGTATAACACAGACTGTCAAATGTGTTAAACACTTCTGTGCTGTGAGCGGCAGCGCGGTAAATTGGGGCAAGTGTTTGGGATTCTGGCACGGAGAGTGGTCGGAAACCTCTGATACCCTCGAAGACGTGAGTTTCGTTACGACGCCGGTTAAATATTTGGGCGCTCCTCTCCAGTGCTACAAAGACAGTGAAGCGTACTGGAGGGGCGAGACGGACAGACTGCGGGACAGAGTAAACAAATGGAATGGCTGGAATTGGTCTATTTTTACCAGAGCTACTATTTGCAATATTTTTTTAGTTAGCAAACTTTGGTACGTTCTGCAAGTTTTACATTGCTCTAGGGTAAACATCCAGAAAATCCATCGGGTGTTCGCAGTGTTTGTGTGGGCATCGACTTGGGAGAGGTCAAGTCGAACCAATTTGTTCCTTCGAGTCCGAAAGGGAAGACTTGGTTTATTGCACTTGTTTTTGAAACAGGTAGTTAACCGGTTTTTTTTAAGGATGTTAAAAACCCATTCCTACAAACTGTCTGTCAACTTCGCTTGGGGCAACAGTTGCCAAACATGGTTGTCTCAACTAAAAGTGTGCATGGTGGCGTTTATGGTTATTTACGCGAGGTTGTTGATGCTTGCAGGTTTCTGTCAGCGCGGTTTTCACTGGAGTACTTGAGCGAAGTTAACCGGAAAAAACTGTACAAGGGCCTATGGGATGTGTTTCTACCTGTGCCTTTATATCGGTCCCTTTATGACGCAGCTCACGAGCACAATGTTCTAAAGCGCGTGATGGCAATGCTTATACCTCCAGGAGCTAAGACCTTTTTCTTTAAATTGCACACTAGTACGTTGACTGTCAAACCATGGATGGCTGACAGGGGCTTCTTTGTTCCTTGGGGCACCCACTGTATAATATGCAGAAAGGAGGAGACAATTGAGCATGTATTCCTGGATTGCTGGGACGCAGTATTCCTTTGGGATGTACTCCAGCGGACAATCAAAAAAGAGCTCCCCATCAATGCGTATGGTATTCGCTACTTGCTCGTAGAAAGTGACGATGGCACCCCATACGATATGATAATGCTCATGGCCTTGCATAGCATTTGGAAATGCAGAATGGCAGTCCGGCACGCTGATCTCGATGCAAGAGCCGCTAGGCAGTATTTTAAAGAAAGCACAAGGGACTTTGTTGAGGAACAAAAGACGCTGGAGTGTATACCAGTGTGGTTGCCACGTGTGGAATTGCTACTGACCATGCGAGAATTTTAACAAGCCAGCGTCCGCAAAGTTCGAGCGGGCGGTTTTAACAGACACCGTGCGGTGTATTTGTAGATCTGTATATAGTATGTGGGCCAAAGACCGGCAATAAAGAAAAAAAAAAGCCTGCGTGGCGCAATCGGCTAGCGCGTTCGGCTGTTAGCCGAAAGGTTGGAGGTTCGAGCCCTCCCGGGGGCGACGGTTTCTCTTTTTGCTTTCGTTTCAGAAAACACTCAGAAAACCAAAAATCACGAACTAAGTGCCACCTGCAGCCCCTGCCTCCGTGGCGCAATCGGCTAGCGCGTTCGGCTGTTAACCGAAAGGTTGGAGGTTCGAGCCCTCCCGGAGGCGACAGTTTCTCTTTTTGCTTTCGTTTCAGAAAACACTCAGAAAACCAAAAATCATGAACTAAATGCCACCTGCAGCCCCTGCCAACGTGGCGCAATCGGATTCCACTTCCGGCCACCGAGCGTGACGGACGTGTGTGTCATGGGCTCAGTAGGAGCGGCTTCAGTGGCCCCGCAGGGCCGCGGTAACAGGATTACTGCCTCGCACTACGAGTATCAAGTTGCCTATTGCCTAGTTTGCCAACAGGTCGTTTTGTTTTGAACACTGTATTTCTACACTGTGATATCAGGGCCCGCCCATACCGAGTGGAAGATTTCCGTGATGCGCTCGCTCAGTTATCGCTCCTGCCGGAAGTGATTGCCCTCGGGGCCTACCGTATGAGCCATGTGTGGGCCGTGACATTCTAGGACGACCACGCCGTGAAGAAAATCGTCAGCATTGGTGAGCTGCAGGTCAAAAATGGCCGGTGCCTCGTCATTGACCCCGCCAACCAGGACGTTCGCATGAAAGTTCACTGGCTGCTGCACAGTGTTCCTGACGAAGACGAACGTCTTGCCTTCGCGGCGTTTGGGAATGTCACGGATGTCGCCCGCGAGCGGTGGCGGGTGCAAGGTGTGGCCGATAAGGGCTCAACTACAAGACTGGTGACGCTGAAGTTGAAGCCGGGTGTAAAGCTCGACGACCTTCCGCACCAGGTGAGCGTCGCCGGCGAGCTGGCTCTCGTGGTTGTGCCAGGCAGAGCCCCTCTCTGCCTACGTTGCCGTGGTACTGGGCACATCCGCCGCGAATGTCGCATTCCGCGGTGCGGTTCGTGCCGACGTTTCGGTCATGAGGAAGGCCAGTGCGAAAGGACGTACGCTAGTGTGACCGGACCCGTGACCGACAACGCCTCTGCCCTACTCATGGACGAGGCGGACATCGAAGAGGTGACGTCCATAGCGACTCATTCGCCTGACCTCACAGCAAAGGCGACGGCACCGCTTCAGCAGCAGGAGCAACGCATCGGCGATGTTGTTGCCGCTCGCCAACAAGGGCCTGCAGACGGCTCTACGGCCGCGCCGAATGCCGAAACTGCAGCACCACCTGACACAGATGCGTCTCGCAGCCTTCCTGAACCTGAAGGCATGGACACCCTTTCCGGACCGAACCTGCCCGCCGGAAAACGACCGCACGACCGGATCCTCGCCCAGGCGACGCAACAGGAATGCAGTGGCAGAGACGAGCCACCGCCGAAAGCGCCAGGTATTAGAACACCAACCTTTAAGCCGCGGCCGAACATTACGGTCGACTCACGGCAGGGGGTAAACCGCCTCCGTCAGTCTGTACTGTGGCTTGAGAGGGGATGGGAGGGTCAGTGTGTGCAATGGCCTTCATCCTGAGCGGATCCTTTTCCGATTTGTGTCAGGAAGGAGGGGCCAAATCACCGTTTGGTGTACGTGCTTACGGGCCCACTAGTGTAAGCAGTTGGTTTTGTTTTTTCGAATGTTACTGTGATGGGCACCTTTCTACCGTTTAGCCATGGCGGTTAACATTGAGGGAGCGCTACGTGTAGCCACGTTAAATATACGAGGGCTCGGCGCGAGAAGGCGGCAGTGCCAACTAAGTCGTCTTCTTTTAGATAATGACTTGCACGTAGTCAGAATCCAGGAGACGAAAATCGAGAGCCAAGAGCTAACCGACAGAATGGTGTCCAATTTTCGTGCAAACATTGATGTGTGCGTATCTCACGCGGTTGGTGGATCAGGTGGTTGCGCTATATTTATAACAAACGGTTTGGGCATTTCTGTGCAGTCAGTGTTTTCGTGTGAAACTGGACGTCTCTTGGTGGTCGATTTTTGCTTGTGTGATTTAGATTACAGCGTCATTTGTGTCTATGCTCCTAATATTGAAACGGACTGGCGTTCTTTCTTTCAGTGTTTTGAGACCTACCTGAACTGAGACTTGAGACTGAGACTTGAGACCTAACTGAACTGTCACAAGGTGGTACTACTGCTGGGCGATTTTAACTGTGTTTGCACTGCTGATGATCGCGCAAAACCTTCACGTGGTCGCGATAAGAGTGCCGAATTGCTAAATGCGGTGGTGCGCGATTGCGATCTGGAAGATATCGGCAGTATTTTTGCCAGCGGTACTCACCGCAGTCAGGGGTGGGCAAAGATACTTTGAAATTGTATCGCGATACGATACAAGATACTCGGGCAAGAAGTATTTCGGATACAGATACAAGATACCACCTCAATAATTGTATCCTATACGATACTTGCCATTTGTATCTTAAGATACTTCGATACATTTATAAATTTCATATTATAGACATATATAATGCAGCAGAAAACGCCTATGAACAGGAGTGTTTGCTTTAGAATTTCAGAACTGCGACCAACCAAGTTTAACTTGAATGAAACATGTGTTAGTATCTCAACAACTGTTGTTTTCTGGCTATAATTATATTGTTTTCATTCCCAAACAACTGATTGGGGTTCTTTTGGCTGCTAAACATGACAGCTACGTGTAAGCTACGCTGTCGGCGGTTTTTTGTGGTTTTTGTAATTCACGGAACTCGATGCTCTACTTGCCAACCAGGTAGTGGTTTCCCACCTAATAACAAAAATGGCGATGCAAAACCTCGGCACGATGCCGCAATTACGACTTTGAGTTTAACCTGGTCCGTACGCGTATACCGTTTACGCAGTACCGGACCACGGGACAAGTGTACAGGAGTAACAACGCTCGTAGCGACATATTTTGTGCCGGATCTTCTATACAGAAAGGACATAAAACCGCAATGACTTCCTAAATTCTAGTTATGTGCTCGCGTAAAGCGCTCGTCATCGACGGATTCACGAATGTGCAATTTTTGTAATAATTTCTCTCTACGAGAGAATTCCAAACATCGTAGCGGTACAAAGTGTCGCAGGATACCTCCGCTACTCATACTCTTGACATTGATTGCGCGAATTACCTTGTGATTTGTGACAGCGAAAAAAACAATGTGACTCAGAAAGGATGTATATATATATATATATATAATAGAACGAATCTTGCTGTAACATTATTAGTTACGATGTTTCTCAGCAAAAGGTGTCGTCAGCCTACCAAGTAAGATCACACACTGGAAATTTCACTGCTTGTGGAAAATGTCATGAAAGAGCTCGTGGGGACGGTCACAATAATAATTGTTGAGGTTTACATCTCCAAACCACGATATAATTATGAGGGATGCCGTACTGGAGGGCTCTGAAAGTTTAGACCATCTGGTGTTCTTTAAGATGCTCCTAAATCTAAGTACAGTACTGCACCGGACTCAAGTATAACGCCGCTATTCGATTTCGGCCTTTACGGCCGGGATTCGATCCCGCCACCTTCAGGCCAGCAGTCGAGCGCATTAACCACTAGGCCGCCGTGGCGGGTGGTTATAAGCGTTATAAGCTTAGTGGCAGCAGTACCTGCTTGAGCAGCGGACTTCTGCCAGTATTTCTAGTGTCGCGCGGTAATGTTCCGACATCAGTATCTTGTATCTTAAGATACTCGATACATTCTTCAATGTATCGAAAATACAGATACTGATACACGTCTTTCAAGATGTATCGCGATACAGATACAAGATACTGAAGGAGTATCTAAGATAGTATCTAAGATACATGTATCTTCGATACTGCCCAGCACTGCCCGCAGTTTACCCCTTCCAGCGTGACAGCCACGCTCGGTTAGATAGGTTAGCTGTGTCAGCCGAATTAGTTCCCTTGTGCAGTGAATATGAAGTGAAGCCTGTATCATACAGGGATCATTGCTTGGTTACTGCGACCTTTGGGAAAAGACAGAGCAAGCGAACCTTTAACTGGGACCTCTGTAAAATGAATGCGCAGTTGCTGGACGACGATGTGTTTGTAGAGGCTGTCACGAAGGAATTAGACAACCTGATTTCAACCAAGGCAGAGAGAGAGAGAGAGATGATGGGCGGAAGGCAGGGAGGTTAACCGGAAGGAAGATATCCAGTTTGCAACCCTGCACTGGGGAAGGGGTGAAGGGAGACAGGAAAGGCAGAATGCATCGCCATTCAATGGGAAGAATTTAAACAAAGAGTGAAAATAAAAGCAATTGAAAGAAGCAGTGTCATTCGGTACAACCTGAAACAAGGAGAAACAAAGCTCCGCCAGCAACTAGATTTTTTGATCAGTATGGAAAGTGACGAGCCTTTTCGGTATGTTAATGAAATAAAGGAAGTGAAAAGTGAACTGGAAACAATCGATTCTCATAAATACAAAGCGGTGGTCGTTAGATCAAGGTCAGAGAAGCTGTGGGCGGGTGAAATGCCTTCAAAACGTGCTCTCTCACACGAGAAAAGGTATGCATGTCGGAAGGAAATCCACCAACTAGCTATACGCCATAACATTACGTGTGATAAAAACGAAATAAAGCAAAGCATCGTCGATCACTTTAAGGCATTGTTGGGTTATCCCCGTGAAGTTAAAGATGGCTATCAAAAAGAATTCTCCAAGGAACCTATCTCCTAGGAACCGGACTGCGCTGTTCTCCGGCTAAGTCGGAGCTTCTCAGTCTACAAGCCCATTCAGCGGCGACGTCCCCCCAAACACCAATATGAGCAACGACCCTGTGACGCCATCACCTTACACCTTCAGGTTGGCAGCCCTATACCACACGTCCCTAATATTCGCGTCCTCGGTCTGACCATTTCAACCAATGGCTCCAACGCTTTGACTCTCAACAAGATATCTGTTCTGTCTCAAAACACGTTACGTCTTCTTAAGCGTATCTCCAACCAAAGAGGTGGTTACAAAGAAGAAAACCTTCTTCGCCTCGTGCAGTCTTTTGTCCTCTGTCACATCACCTACGTTGCTGCATACCTCAACTGTTTGTTCACGCAGCCCAATACTCTAATGGCACATGTTTTGTGGCTGTTACCACACGCGATGGCGTACACACACACTAACACCACGACCCTCTCGTCGAGGCTGCGTGAGGCTCTGCGGAGCTCCAACCTCGACGAACAAACCTAGGCGACCCAGCATGCCCGCGAGGCGGCGTCGAGGCAAGCCCTTGACGTCCCCTCGTGGGACGCCTAGGCCCGGCCATCTCAACCTGCTGGTTTCAAAATAAAGTTCATTCCTCCTCCTCCTCTCGTTGATGCCAAAGCTCGATGAAGAAGTTAGAACATGGTTGGAACAGCCGATTACTGTGAGTGAGATAGAGTGCCCAATAGACGAGTTGGCCACTTCCAAAGCACCTGGGCCTGATGGTTTAGGGGCCAAGTTGTACAAAGCTTTCAAGTTTGCCTTGGCTCAAGTTCTTCACCTTGTTATCAGCGAAGCCTATGAACGCAAAGATTTCCTTTGTCTTTCACAACGTCTCAGATCGTGCTAATCCCAAAGAGTGACGATGAAAAAAAACGCCTGTCGCCAGGGTCATATCGCCAGATAACTCTTGCAAATGTCGACTACAAATTATTCACAAAAGCTTTAGCGAAACGACTGCAATGTGTTATTAAAACACTGGTAGGGCCACACCAGACTTGCGGCATTAAAGGCCGCAGTATTGCAACAAATGTACACGTGGCCCGAAGTGTGCTTGAATGTTGTAATGCAATCAGTGATCGTGTCGCGATGATGCAGATCGATTTGGCAAAGGCCTTCGACCTCGTCTCCCATAAGGCTTTATTCTGCATACTTGAACACGCGAACGTTGGCAGTGTGATAACGGAAGGCGTCATGATGGCGTACAAAGACTGCTCAACGAGAATCATTGTCAATGGGGAACTCGCCGACAGCTTTCGAGTGCTCTCGTCGGTGCGGCATGGATGCCTGTTGTCGTCCCTTTTGTTTGCTGCTTATCTCGAGCCACTCTCTTTGGCTATTAAAAGCAGTGAGCGCATAGCAAGTTACAGGCTGCAGGCAGCACCCGTTAAAATTCTGGCGTATGCAGATGACATCGCTATTTTCTGCACAACAAAGCGAGCATTAAAGAGGCTACTACAGTCGTCCAGGAGTCTTGCGACTCAACTGGGGCCCAAATAAACTGGGATAGAAGTTCCGGCTTCTGGCATGGCTGTTGGGAGGACACGCCGGCGGCATTTTCACGACTGAATTGGTCAACGTTGCCAACACAATACCTAGGGGTGCCTCTCGGAAGCTACCACGAGCCTGAACAGTACTGGTCTCACCAATTTGCGAGGGCAAAAGAAAAGTCTGAAGATTGGAGCGGAAGACAACTGTCAATGCTTTCTAGAGCCACTGTCTGTAACCTGTTTTTAGTTTCTAAGATTTGGTATGTCATGAATGTGTTGTGTGCTGCGCGAGTAAGCGTACAAAAGATTCACCGCGTTTTCGCTATTTTCATCTGGGCCTCTACCTGGGAGAGGATGAGTCGAACAAATTTGTTTCGCCCCACCAAGAAAGCTGGGTTCGGTTTGGTTCACTTGTTTCTGCGACAACTCGTGTCACGCTTTGTGTTTTTACGGGACCAAAATGATCCCTTTCTTCGAACAGTTATTCAACTACGGCTGTGTAGACTTCTTCCGGGATACGTTGTTTCGTCGGTTGGGAGTATGCAGGGAGCCGTGACGGGATACCTGCGAGAAGTGATTCTGTCTTATAGGATGTTGAACGTACGCTTTTCACTGCAGTATCTGTCCACCGTTACAAAGAACCTGTACAAAGACCTTGTTGACAGGATGCTCCCTATACCTTTGTACCGTGCTCCACACCGCGGAGGCCCAGGACAGGATGTCCTTAAAAGAGTAAAGAAAATGCCACTACGTCCATCAGCTAAATCTTTCTTTTTCAAGTTGCACACAAACACACTTCCCGTTAAGACCTGGCTTCAAGGCAAGTGTATTTTCATCGCCTGGAACACTGACTGCCTTTTATGTAAATAACCGGAAGCAATAGAACATGTATTCTTAGATTGCTGGGACCCCATATTTCACTGGGATGTACTGCAGAGAACGTTGAAGAAACAGTTGCCCCTAGACCCATATGGAATACGCTTCTTACCCGTGGATGCCTCAGATGATGTACCCTATGATCTCATTATAGTCCTGGGCCTCCACGCTGTGTGGAAAACTCGAATGCAGTTTGAACATGCATATATTGTTGTGCGGCCGGTTCGTGAGCACTTCATTGAGAGTGTTGTGTGTGTCAGAGGCGCGTACAGAGCACTGCCTGATCAACCAGAGTGGATCTCTGTACTGGATGAATTGGTGTCGCTGAAAAGATTTTAATGCTGTGTTGGCCAAAGTGTGGCTGGCACATTTTATCATTTGTATGCCTTGATTTTGACCGTCGGAGTCGGCAATAAAGAAAAAAAAGAAAGCTCGGGTAGCTCAATCGGTAGAGCGTTCGGCTTTTAACCTAACGGTCCAGGGTTCGAGCCCCTGCTCGGGGGTCTTCTTTTTTCTTTCGCACTTATGCGCCTGGCATGAGCACTTAAGCTTGACATCGGTCTATGTGAGCCCGGGTAGCTCAGTCGGTAGAGCGTTAGGCTTTTAACCTAACGGTCCAGGGTTCGAGCCCCTGCTCGGGCGTCTCCTTTTTTTTTTCTTCTTCCGCACTTATACGTTTTGTATGCGTTTTGGCCTTGACAGCGATCTGCGTCAGCGCGCGTGGCTCAGCGATTCTGCTTTCGGCAGCCTAACTGATCGGGTCCTAGGATCATGTGCTCCGGCGGAGCGGCGACGGCGGCCTCTTTTGCCCCCGGAAACATAGAAGGCGATGAAGCCAAGGACTGTGAGTTTATTTTTCCAGTTTCCGAAAGGACTGATAGCAAAAGCACCGTGTTTTCACGTGGTGATGTACGAACAGACCACACAAAGTCGAATATTTTAGAGACGCACTTTTGCCGACGGGCATGCTGTCGGACGTTGAGCTTAGCGGCGTACCAGATCAACCACTTATGCGGCGGTGACCTTCGATAATGGGGTAGCCACGACGCGTGTGCTCGCCTTGAAGGAGCTCCAGGTGAAGGGTCATCGATGCGCAGTCGTGGACCTCCAGGACCAGCAGATGAGGCTTAAGCTTCACTGGCTATTGCATGGCGTAAGCGACGAAGATACGGACGGACATACGGGACTAGTGGCGTTTGGAAAGGTCGTTGAGGTGAGCCGTGAGAGATGGCGAGTCCAAGGCATGGCAGAGAAGTGTTCAACGACTAGAACCGTGCTTGTGAAGCTCAAGAGTGGCTTCAAGGTAGAGGACCTTCCACGTCAATTATTCCGGTTAAGTGGAGAATTGGCCTTGGTGTTTGTGTCTGGGCGACCAAGGCAGTGCTTGCACTGCCAAGGCACCCGACACGTTCGCCGGGTGTCCAAGCTTCCACGTTGCTCTCGCTGCAGGCGTTTTCGGCATGTCGAAGTTGACTTCGTCAAGATGTACGCGTCTCCGATAGAACAAGAGAAGAATGAGGGGCTCTCCGAACATGTCATAGACGCGGCCGAGACGGAAGACGCAGCGGAAGGAACCGGCAGACCAGTGTTCCTGGTGAAAAGCACAGGGAAGGCGTCTGCGGAAGTGCACGAGAAGGCTCCGGTGGAACCTCAACTGGAAACGGGGCCCCTCAAAACTGGAGAAGACGGTCCCTAAGTACAGGGGCGACAGTGAAGTATAACTGGAGGGCATGGCAACAGGCACTCAAGGAGAGTCGGTAAACAGCGACAGCCAGACGGTAGTTGCCGTTGTAACCATGGAGCGTCTGCATGACAAGGCTGGGAACATGGACATGGCATCAGCTAAGAGCGGGGAAGGGCAGCCTACAAAGACGACCCATGGAAAGCCGCTGAGCATCCAACCTCGTTGATATACCCAAGGACAAGACTGGAAAGAAGCCAAAAGAAAACAAGGCTGGAAAATCGGATGCACCCGGAGGCGGCTAGTCAAGGACTGGTTGTGTGAGGTAAGTAACAAGCTCCGGGCGTACTCCCATTAGTACAGCAGTCAGTATGGCACACAGTCCGTGCCTTAGCACAGCCATTACAAACACGATAGGGTTGGCAGCCAGGCGCAGGTAAAATCAGGTCCTGCTGTTGATCACTCACCAAAGAATTGACGTGCTAGCCGTGCAGGAAACTAAGGTTGGCGGTGAGGCGGAGACCGAGGGCATCGTGCTGCGTTTCACAAAAAGGTACTATGCGGTAGTGAGCCATGCAACGGGGGCATCAGCTGGGTGTGTTCTCTTTGTTAAGAAGCTGTCCGGCCTGGTTGTTCAAGGAAGTTTTTGTGTGAGTCAGGAAGAATAGTTTACTGCGATTTTTCTCTTGATGGTCTTGAAGCGTGCCTTCACCGATTAAGACTTAATGTAGCATACACGAGAGATTATAAGCACAAAATACAACAGTCTGATTCTCCATTGTGCTCCACATGCAACACACGAGAGGACATTGAACACGTCCTGTGCAACTGCCAGCGCTACGAGTCGGATAGAAAGACTCTGAAGGCAGCGCTTCACTTGCCACACGGTACGACCTTGGAGCTGCGGCATCTCCTAGGCCCGTGGCAAGACAGCGCCTGCGCACTACGTAGCACCAAGGCGCTGATAGCGTTTCTACGGGCAACATGCCTCAATGAAACGCTGTAAACTGAGTTATAGTGTATATATGTATATATGAGTGTGTGAGTAAGTGTGACCGTATGTACGTGTTATGTTAGATGTGATCACTGTAAATATCATAATCACCGCTAAGTACCTGGAGTAGCAAGCCAGGCCATTAACCAGGCTAACATCTCCGGTTCATCAATAAAGTCTCTCTCTCTCTCTCTCTTGATGGTCATGAATTCGGAATCATTGGTATATACGCAAGGAACGGTCTGGAAGATGAAAGCGTATTTTTCACGAGCCTGTCCAGCATGTGAATTGTGATAGGTGGGTTGTTCTCCTAGGGGAGTTCAAGTGTTTTGAGTTTTTGACATAGATTTAACAATGCAGGCGTTCGAGAGAAAAGCAGTGATATGTTGTCAACGCTAATTGCTGAGAAAGAACTGGACCAAGTTTATGAATGCTTGGAAAGGGGGGCGTGAAGTGATGTACTGTACACATGATTTTGAAGCACTAGCTATGGTATTAGGCCGCATGTATGTGCGTACGTATCTTTACAGATGATACCAATGTGTCACGGTTATTCGATTTCACCACTGTCGTTTTCAGACCACTGCCTGGTAGTGTCAAAGAAAATTAAGCGAAAGCCTGTGGAAGTGTAACGCCTTATTACAAAATGATGAGCCATTTGTCGACGTAGTGTACAACACTACAGATGAAACGCTATCCAGAAACACTGAAACAAAAGCGAACAGCTGGGAGTGTTTAAAGCAGCAGATTAAAATGAAAATATTGGATAGATCGAGCAGATACAAATTTGAAACGAAAATGAAAAAAACAACGTTAGAGAAGACACTCCAGCAGCTCATACCACTTGAGTGCGAAGAGCCTGGGAAGTATAAAAAAGATGTGCGCAGCGTAAAGGGAAAAAATTCACAGCATATCCACGGAGTGAATGATGATTCGTGGGCGAAGCTCGGGAGGTTCGTCGTAGATCGTGCCGAGTTCCGGATTAATTTAGTTAACGCGCACGCTACGAATCCTTATGGTTCAACTACGCACAAGTGAAATCTCCCACCGGCACTTCATTGCAAGTGAAGATCCAGTGCATATATGTATATATATATATATATATGGGTGGCCGGTGAACGGTTCTCCAGCGCGAGCAGTCGGTATTTCTCAATCAAGAAACTCGCTAGAAGACGCTGCCTGCGCCAACGTTGTCTCTCGCGGGTGAGGGCGTGTTCTCCTTCTTTGCGAGCTGGTAGAGCGTTCATCTAAGAACAGCGTTTCCATTGTCAACGCGCGCCTTTCGCTCTCTCTCTCTGTCTCTCTCTCTCTCTCTCACAAGACAGCAGATGGAAGAGTGAGAGAGCTAGCGCGCCGGGAGGCACGCGCCGGGGGGAGCGCGAGCTTCCCGGCGTTGCGTGGCGTTGCATGGTATTGTAATGGTGTAGGTTACACGATACGACGCGTGGCAACCGACCCACAGCTTAAGGAGCTTCGCCCCTAAAACTAAACAACTCGACAAGGAACGGTGCCAAGGTGCCTTGGTACGCGCACGAGCTCAGGGACTAGTGTCAGGGGAGACGCCCACTAAAAGAGCGCTTGGCTTAGAAACGCGCAAGGATGACGTAGTCATGTCAGCATGATTTATTACAACCGGATTCTCGCGAATGATAACGGGACCGTAAGCCGCGCTTTTATGAGGCGACGTTTGCTTATCGAAAAGCAAGCGTCGAAGGTTTCAAAAGGGACTTCCTTGACCGCATGCCCCGACTCAGCGAATACACGAAATAACAGCTAGAAGGGAAAGTTACTGTGAAGGAACTTGAAAAGGCAACAGAGCACTTGAACCTCCGCAAATCACCGGGACCTGATGGTCTATGCGCTGGGTTTTACAGGGCTTTTAAAAAGAACTCTTTTCGTTGTTGACCGACTTATTCAATTTAATGAATTTTATGAGCATGAAACTTCACCGTGTTGCTTTGCAAAAGCGCATACCATTCTGCTACCTATAAGACTGACGAAGTAGAGAAACTAAGACTAGTGACATTTTACAGGCTGATATCACTGACCAGTGTAGAGTACAAAATTTTTATGAAAGTCCTAACAGCAAGATTACAAAGCGTCATTCACGGTGTAATTGGTGACCACCAAACGTGTGGAATCAAAGGCAGGACAATTGTCTTGAATATTCATATTTTATTTATTTACAACCTACTGAAGCCCTTTTCGGGCCCAAACTTGAATGGGTGCGCAAACACGATTACAATACTATAAACAACCAACAGGAAATTGCAGTTCCATGGAGAACTGCATGAACTGGGAAACATAAATAGGTATTTATTTATTTATTTATTTATTTATTTATTTATTTATTTATTTATTTATTTATTTATTACAAATACTTTCAAAGCCCAAGGGCATTACAGAAAGGAGTAGTTAGTATAGAAATACAAATGTGCAGAAACACATTTCAAAACACAAGTTAACAAAATATCATGTCTTGAATGGCACTTTTGAAGCTCATGTCAGTAATTGCTGCAACGGAGGCGGGAAGGTGGTTCCATTCTCTGCTGGTCTGGGGGATAAAAGAATGGTTATATAGGTTGGTTCGGCAAAGTGGGATACCAACCTTAAAGCTGTGGTCCACGCGTGGTGAAATGTACTCAGGTTGAAGAAAAAGGTGGCTTTTTAACGCTTCATTTTGATGATAAATTTTGTGAAAGAGACAAAGACGAAGACATTTACGACGTAAGGACAGATCAGGCAGTTGTAGTGTGTTCTTCATTGTAGATACAGAAGCGTAGCGGGAGTAATTGGAAAAAATAAACCGCGCGGCACGATTATGAACAGATTCGAGTGTGTTGATTAGTACGATTTGACTGGGGTCCCAGATGCTGCATGCGTATTCTAATTTCGGGCGTACTAAAGTTTTATACAGAATTAATTTTAAAGAAGAAGGTGCATTGGAAAAATTGCGGCGCAAGTAGCGAAGAGTGCGGTTAGCATTGCAGGTTACATAATCAACGTGCATTTTCCAAGAAAGGTCGTTCGTGATATTAATGCCAAGATATTTGTAGGAATTGACGGAATTCAAGGGGACTCCTTTAAGGTGATAGCTGTAGTGTGCACTGTGAAGGCGTCGGGTTATTCTCGTGACCTTGCATTTACTGATGTTTAGTTGCATAAGCCATTTATCGCACCATAGGGACAATTGGTTAAGATCATTTTGGATATTTAGTGAATCAGAGGGGTTCGTTATTTTGTGATAAATAACACGGTCATCTGCTAAAAGTTTAATTGATGAAAAAACAATAGTGTTCGGGAGGTCATTGATGTAGATAAGAAATAATAATGGACCCAGCACAGAGCCCTGTTGTACACCGGACGTACCAGAAGAAATTGTAGAAGAATAATCGGTAGCAGTGACATATTGTGTTCGGTTTGAAAGAAAATCTTTAATCCAGGTAAATACGTTGGTGTCGATATTAAGTTTACTTAGTTTGAGAAGGAGCAATTCATGTGATACAGAGTCAAATGGCTTCGCGAAATCCAGAAAAATGCAACCTACATCGAAACGAAGATCAGCAGCTACAAACAGATCATTAGTAAATGTTAGTAGTTGGGTCTCACATGAAAACATTTTCCTAAATCCATGTTGTGAATCATTGAAGAAAGAATTGTCCTCTAAAAATCCTACTAGGTGCGAATGTATGATGTGTTCTATTATTTTGCATGGGATGCTTGTTAATGAAATCGGTCGATAGTTATCAGCTGAATGAGCATTACCTGATTTAAAGATGGGGACCACCTTCCCCACCTTCCAGTCACTGGGCAATGTCGAGTACTGTAAAGATTGTTCAAAAAGTTTCGAGAGGATTATTGCTGAGTACACTCCGGTTACTTTTAATATCTTTGAGTTCACTAGGTCAGCACCAGAGGAAGAGGAGATCTTCAGATTATCAATGAGCTTGGCGACGCCAACCCAATCTATAACAATAGGATCCATGGGCAAAAAGGTTCGGTCTGGTAATAATGGTAACAAAGCAGGAGCAGTTGTACTGAAGAAAGAAACAAATGCGTTGTTTAACACTGTACATGACTGGCTGAGCGGGAGCATAGTGTTATCGCTATGAGATAACTGTATGGGCCGTGTCATATTATATTAAATATATTATATTAATATTATATATATAATATTAAATATATTATAAAATGTTATATTAAATAACATTGTTTTTAAACAAAAGAAGAGCTACTTCCGAGACGGTTGACCGATTGTGTTGTGTCAGTATTAACTACTGATTCTTCCGGTAAATTGTTCAACGTTTAAACAGCGTGAAGCAACTAAGAATGCTGGTGTAGGTTAAGATGACTCACTGATGAATAATGGGAAACTTTGCAGTGGTTTGCTCTACCTTATCTAGGAACGCCTTCTGGACATGAAGGGAATACCAGCCTCAAACAAATACAGGCCGATACGCGCGTTCATGCAGAAAGAAGGCTTTTTGAAGGTAACAGTTGTATTGCTGTGCGCCGAGCACGGGCAAATAACAGAACTATTTCAGAACGCCAAGGGCATAGAGTTAATATATTGACTCTAGAGGCAAAGCTACTCACAGGGCCCGTGCATGGGAGTGGGGTTCCCCCGTAATCGATGCCATTTTATAACGCTCACGTTACCAGCTAGTGAGCCCCTGGCTACCTTTGGTAACTGGTATTGATCTGGCAACGATATATGTAAGCACGTATGGCCTCTGAAATAGCGCAGAGGCGTGCCGATCTCGAAAGCTACGCGGAGGAAATCAGCGCCAATAGCTGGCAGCAGCTTTCCTGTTTACGATCAGAGCTTGCTTATCATGGCCTTCGAAGGAAACGTTTCGTTATCCCCGACGATAGAACCTTAGAATGCGGGACGGCGGCCGTCCGTGCAGCTGGGAAGCTCAGTCTCGGCAAGAAACCGAGAGACTATAAAGACGCGGCGTTGTCAGTACACCCGGCATTGCCAGTGCAGCCTTGTCGCCTATCGCCGTGTCCGAGCGGCCCGTGCGCGATACTCAACGTACGTACCTGTTAAGCATGAATCATTCTTTCGGGCGCAGATAGCTCTTTCGACGCGCAACCTTCAAGTCCAAGTTCCTTCGCCTGTACATTGCGGCTGAGGCGGGCTGAGGCGGGCTGAGGTACGATCGAACAGCTCGGCTGTCAGGCCGGTGCCCGCGTCAGCACTGCATCAACTTGTCCGTCGCTTACCCCACTATGGTCACAAAGAGAGGGGCCGGCCGTAACGGTAACAACGTAAAAGTGCGAATGCACCATCGCGTCAGCCGATGTCACCGCGCGATCACATGTCATATCAGACGTCCTAACTGAGGGAACCGAACATTAGCATCCAAAAACAAAAATAAAGAGGTCCGAAACCACGCTTTATTGAGCGAATGCGTGCATCAAGAAATATACTCATTACCTCTTTAGTAAATGCTTTCAGTATTCTTATTTATTCACACTTAATCTTCGCAAGATTATTCGTTTATTAAGGAATCGGCATAAGACCACCTGCACTTGTTTTTAGCTCTTTCAGTAATACTTGGTCTGGCCACATTCACACATTGCGACAGGGCGGCGCGCGGGCGGGACCCCCCCTCCGCGGCCCATGGAGCTTTGCTCTAGAGTCAGTATATTAACTCTATGGTGCGACTATTCTAGTTGACCAACTCGACAGCGGCAGAAGTCGCAGATTGAAGAAAAAGGCGACCGGCCCTTATAGTGGACGCGATAAGCTTTTGCGGGAGACAAGGCCTGTCTCTTCGCGGCCACAATGACAGCGGGAAGCCAGACCTCATCGCTGTCCCAAGAGAGAATGAACAGAACTTTAATGTACTACTACGCAGAGGGAGTAGTTGCAGGTGACCTTTGCCCTACGCCGTCCGATAGCTGATGTCAAGCGGTCCTACATGATAGTGGGCCCATCCGTGCTTGATAGTGGGCGGATCCAATAGTGCGCCTTGCTTAGGTGCAGAAAACTTCAGGCGTTGTCGGGACATAGCGCATGTGTGCAGCTCGAAGTTGCGGGTCTGATCCCAGCAGCCACGGCTGCAGTTCCATAGCAGGAAATTCGAATAAATAAGTAAAGACACAAGACATGCGTGAGTGGCTGCTTTCAGGTGCACGTTAGTCAACCACAACTGAACAATAATACCGTGTACTCCGTTGGGGTAGTACTAGAGGTCAGGCATGCTAAGACGGGGAAAGGAAGAAAGAAGAACAAGGACAGCCTGGTTGGGATGAGCGTCTCTTTACAACTAACACAAGTTTGCTGTTTGACCATCTTCACAGAGTGGAAAGGCTGGTTTGTTTGTTTGTTTGTTTGTTTGTTTGTTTGTTTTTTGTTTTTTTTATCCCAGATTTCATAAGATGCTGCAAATATTGACAACACTACCTCTAACCACCGCCACAGCGGAAAGGTTGTTGACCGGTTTAACGAGACTTAAAACCTACCCGCGTTCCACAATGTCCGAGAAGCAGCGTTCCTCTACATTTAAAAGGATGTGAACATCAGCAATATGTTATGTTGGCTTTCGCTGAAAATAGCGCATGCGTCTCTGTATATGCTTTGAAAACTAGTGCCACAGTTACTGTTGAACGTAAAACGTTTAACGTAAAAACTGTTGAACGTAAAAAAAACGACTAAGACCATTTCTTTGCGCTGTTAAGTTCTATCAGTTACTTTTTCTCCGAGTGAGCGTCTTATAGGGGTGTGCTAATAGTGAATGTCAGAACCGAATCGAATGTTAATCAAATAGTTTTCGCATAATACGCAATTTCCAAAAACTCGAAAATTTCACATTTGATTTGAAAGAAATATTTATAAACATTGACAAACGAACATTATAATTAAAGTTAACCGACGGGAAATGCAGTTATGTAAAGTGAGATAGGCTTGCATGCCGCAGTGACTAGAGCCTTTGGGATATTAAACGTATAGGTGGCGTTCGCCCGTGCATTAATCTACCGCCTGCTTTTCACCTGACCGAGGCCTATTTGCCGTGGTTCGCTCCTTTAAATTTTACATGACTAGAATTAGCGATTGTCACATGACGCCCACTCATTCCTTCCTCCGTGCGCGGGAACATGTGATAAAGGGTTCCGACGTATCGCCGAGAGCTCGGCGAACGAAACTACCGATATCGTGATGACGACAGCAGACTTATGACACTTGCGCTTTCCTGGTCCTGAAATTTCAAGCAAGACCGTCCAGACCAGGGAGATCAATATGGCCTCCATAGCACGGTAAAATGTTTGGCTACATGTTTCGTGGTAGTTTATTGGTTTAAAAAATAACCCCTCGCAATTCCGACGTTTCCTTCATTTGAAGTTTTCTCTTCAAGTACTTGAAAAATATTCGGTATTCGGAATATCCACTGGTCGATTGGGATCACCAAATCTAATAGAAGGATATTCGATTCTTTATTCGAAATTTTCGAATATTCGCATACCCCTAGTTTCAAATATGGTGCTGTTAATAAGTGTCTCTCTTTACGCGTTTATTGCCCATCACTTCCAGATTCCTTTTTGTGAAAATTGTTATCATTTCCTCTCAGGAAGGCCGTCATCTTTAGTAACACATTTCAGTGACCTTGCTTGTTGCGAGGTACTTCCTTATACACGAGCTCATTCTTTTTAATCGTGACATATATAGCGCTGTATCAATCCTCCTTCAATCTGTGCGCTACCATCTGGACGACTTCTTGAGCTCTTTTTTTTACTTTTTTGTGTTGGCGAAGATTTTTAGCACTCAGTTTAGGCCAAGATACATTTCACGTGTCCTCGTGACCCAGCTTGTATCACTGTTCATTGTTTTTCCACTTTTATTGGGCTTTCAGAAACTAAATTAGAATTAATCCCTTCCCCCTCCCCCTTAACGTATATGCCCATAAGCATGCCATAAATATTTCACCCGTAACCAGTTCGTTGTTATGTACAGAGGTAGGAACGGCTGCACCATTAGATGCGCAACATCCTGTGAGTGTGGCCGGAGGTGCAGACGACGGCTTCCCAAGAACTGTCGTACGGTCAGTCCGTGAACAGTGAGCCGCAGCGCGACTGTGGTGAAGTGGAGGGGACGACTCACCGGGGGCAGTACCAGATCTGAAGCGCATCCATTGCAAACCGCAACGGAATAATAATAATAATAATAATAATAATTTTTTGGACCATGACTCAAAGGGGCCTAAGTAAAACCTGTCTTCCAAGAGCTCCATGGAGCAACGACTCCCTCCCCCGAGTGGCAGAAACATACAATGTGACATAAGAAGAAGACAATACACAGAAAAGTCTATTACCAGCAGTGCGCCGCTGAGAAAATTAGAGAAACATCTTCTATAAAGGCTGTATCTGGCACATATATTAAGAAAATTGAGAATAAAACAACGCACAGGTGACAAAATAAATAAAAAAGAAGGATGTGATATTATACACAATGCAATGACATGAAAAAAGCACAGAATACATAGAAATACAGGGGAATGACAGCACATTTCTGTAGAGTGATTGGGATCTTTTTGCGTAACGAAATAACGAAAAACCTAAAGAAAGTGAGCGAAGAGTTTCCGAAGTGTGACACATGCGGGTGTTATAGCTTCCCTCAACAGGACATTACTGGCGAACTGCAGTGGAAGATAAGGAGCACTCAAAAGCACGCCCTAAGTGCTCTCTCCACAGCCGCTGTGTTTCAGCTGTCGAACAGGAGTAGGAACACCGACATCTACTGGTAAAGCAAGAGTAGTTTAGCTGGGCCGGGAGCTACCGGGAGCACTCGGATCTTCTCTCGCCTAAAAAACGGTGTAGCCGGATCGCGGCGGACGTCACGTGACATTTTGACAAAATATCAGCTATATTTCTTTTAGGTGCGGAGCACCTTAGGGGCTGGGCTTGTTGGCGCGTCCAGCAGCTGTCGTCACGGTGGGCCCATCGCGGAGGCATTGAAGTCAGACAGTGTGTGTGCGTTTATGGGCCGATCCTGGAGGCAGTGCAACCCAGACAGTGTATGTTAGGGTTGTCGTGTCAGAAGCAATTCTAACGGGTTTCCGCTAATGCGCCCAGGTTGTTGGCGTCTAACGTAGTCGTCGGAGCCACGGCAAAGCAAAGCCCATTACCAGCGGCTGACGTTTCCTGTGGGAAACACCGGCGCATCACCGCATGCTTCGCACCTTCCCAGGTTTCACGTTAGTGGAGCTGTATCTTCTGCATTGCGTGATATAGAACAAGCTGTGCATAAGTAATGCATGCGCGGTCATTGCAACCGCGGAAGTCATCCGTTTTTAGGGGCGAAGCTCCTTAAGGCGTAGGCTTGGTTGGTTGGTTGGTCCTTGGGTACCTTGATGCAACCCACTCTGGGGGATCGGCCATGAACCGGAAAAGAGATTTGTATGGAAGAGAACTACTAATAAAAAAATACAAAAATTGTAATACAAATTTGATAATTAAATTTAGGTTAAACGAATAGTTTTCTGCGATGACTGAAGGTATATAATTATAAAAAAAGAGACGTGAATGCTATGGAGATTGGTTGTCACGTACTCAGATCATGATTAAAATATATAAAATAAAAAGCTGAGCTGATCAACATTGAATTCTTTTTGTCTCACGAAGAAAATCGCATACGGCCTTGAAAACGTTCCTGTGACTAAATCCGAGAGTAGTCGCACCAAGAGAAAGGACTACTGGAAGAGACAACTTTAAACCCATGTTTCTCAAGGGCATTTCCAGAAACCTTTTTCTTTGGACATTGAATCTTCGACATGATATGAAGAAGTGCTCCAAAGACTCATCCTACGGCTTGTCTGCCGTAGTTGTCCGTCGTAGCCACTTCGTCTTCATCGAACGCTGAGCTGCCTCGAACGCTGGAACGCGCTCTTGTGTCACGCGTTCACGCCGGTTCCTCTTCGTCTGCTCCGGCATCACTCAGTTTCGGTTTCGTTTCGTATTACATCGCAATAGCCCCAGTTTTAAGTGGCTGTTCACAACTTTTCTGGAAGGTAGAAGATTCGAAACGAATACCACAGTGTTCTAGAGAACTCAGTTGTCTGTCCATACAGCACGAAGCATGGCTAAATTAATCCGGAACTCGGCACGATTTACCATGAACCTCCGGAGCTTCGCCCACTCATCATCATTCACTCCGTGGATATGCGTGGATTTTTTTTTGTTATTGATTGTATTGTCTGGTTTGCCTCCGTTGTGTAGGGAATACTTGCGCAACGGCAATATTACATGCGCTGATTTCAGCTTCTTCAGCTATCAGATGTTCACCTAAGGAATAAAAGTTTCATTCGCCATGCACATTTTGTGTTGAGAACTTGCGAGAAATAAAACCATCACGGCTTCGATGACTACAAATGTTACTTTAAAAGGAATCGCTCACCCTTGCATTAGAAAAATAGTGACGTCATTATTTGCTGGCGCTTTTTATTTTTCCTTGAGCCGACGGCGGCTGACCTTAGTTTCTGGCTTTCTAGTTCCAGTGATATTGACGGCGCTGAGGCGAGTGAGCTTTCCAATGATAGTGCGCTAAATTCCGGCAGTCCCAGTCCACCTTGCTTGACGTCGGATTCACGAGGGACGCTGGAAACAAACCGTCGTCGCCTTGCTGAAATACTCGAGGCGCTAGACGATGATAGGAGCGGTAGCTGTTGGAGTTCAACGGTAGAGTTGTGTTCCAGCAGCAAGTTACCCTGAGCATCTGAATTCATCTTGCTCCAGGCGGCAACCATTGCAGGAGCCGTCGTCGTTGCACTGAGGTCACCAGTCGCAAACAGTTACAGCGCGCAAACGGCGGGCGGACGGCAGCCCACCGCCACCCACCAATTTCACATACGTCTTCAGCTATGCAATGCTTGTCTGCGCCCTCATTCCGCAATGCCTGCATTACTGCTGAGCTATCGACCGAGTCAAATGCGTTCTCGTAATCTATGAGACCTATATATAGGGGTTGGTTATACTCCGCGCACTTCTCTGTCCCCTGATTGATAGTGTGAATATGGTCTACTGTTGAACAGCCTTTACGAAACCCTGCTTGTTCGTTAGGCTGACTGAAATCTAAGGTGGCGCGAATTCTGTGAGCGATTACCTTGATAAATACCATGTAGACGACTGACAGAAAGCTAATCGGCCTGTAATTCATCCAAGTCCTTTGTGTCGCCTTTCTTATGGCTTTCTTATGGATTAGGATGATGTTCGCATTCTTCCAAGATTCCGGTATGCTCGCAGTCATTAGGCATTGCGCATACAGGCTTGCTAGTTTTTCTAGTATAATCGGCCCACCATCCTTTCAGAGATTTGCCTATTATCTGATCCTCACCAGGTGCCTTTCCCGCTTGCATTACCTTCAAGGCTTTCATTACTTCCTCTGTAATTATTGGTGCATTTTCTACCTCTTCACAACTACTTCGTCGTTCAATATTGTTCTAGTTATCGCGGTATACTTTGGAGATCTCTGTAGAACTTCTCGGCTACTATAACTATCTCGTCCCTATTTGTGATGACATTGCCTTGCTTGTGTCTAAGCGCATACGTCTGAATTTTTCCTATGCCTATACGTCTGATTTTCGCCTATGCCTAGGCATTTCTTCACCGCTTTCAGGCTCCCTCCGTTTTTTAGAGCATGCTCAATCCTCTCCATATTATGCTTTGGTGTGTCGATTGTCTTGCGCTTATTTGTGAACTTCGAAAGCTCCGCTAGCTCGGTTCTGTCAGTTGCATTAGGTAATAGCATGCCTTGCCGTTTTCTAATCAAGGCTTTCGCTTCCTGGGAGAGTTTGCTAGCAGTCTCTTTACCGATCTTACCTCCTACTTCTATTGCACGCTCCGTGACAATGCGTGAGAGATTATCGCTGACTTCCTGAACGCAAATGTCGGCTTGCTGTGTTAGAGCTGAATATCTGTTTTGCAGCGCTATCCTGAATTCTTCGACTTTCCGTCTTACTGTTCGTTCATTGATCGGCTTCTTTCACACTAGTTTATTGTGGTCCCTCCTCAAGTCTAGCCCAATTCGAAATTTTACCATCATGTATGGTCACTGCGCGTAACCCTGCCCAGCACTTCCACATCCTGCACGACGCCAGGATCATCGCATAGTGTGAAGTCTATTTCATTTTTATGCTCGCCATTCGGGGTTCTCCACGTCCACTTCCGATTCTCCCGTTTACGGAAGAACGTATTCATGATGCGCAGATTATTCCGCTCTGCGAACTCTACTAATAAACCCCCTCTGGTGTGCCGTCTGCGACTGGGCGTCGCATTCACCAATTCATATTCTTTTAAAATTGAAATGGCTGAAAGCGCCGAGTGCAGCGATTGCCCTGTGGAGGAGACTATCCAGCACCTCATGTGCCACTGCCCAAAATATGACAACGAGCGAATGCAACTTCAAGCATGGCTGCGAAAGATGACCAGCAACATTTTCACCGTTTAGATGATCTTAGGTGCATGGCGCTGTGCATCTCAGCTACGTCAAGCAACAAAGGCGTTGCTGCAATTTCTTAATGCTACTGGACTAATTAACCGTCTTTGAAAATGGACAAACAACTTCCATAACGTCAGCATCACTGCAGCATTTTTATGTTTTTTTTTGCTCTCTCTCTCTACCTTCCAGAACTTTCCTTCCCCTTCCCCAGTGCTGGGTAGCCTACCGGGCTCAGCCCAGGTTAACCTCCCGGCCTTTCTTCTTCCTTTCTCCTCCTCCTCCTCCCTCTGTCATTCCTACAACCCACGCCACAGCTCCCGACTGCCTTGTCTCCAGCCTGCTTCTTGCCTACCTTGGCATTGAAGTCTCCCATCAGAATAGTGTACTGCGCCTTTACTTTAGCCACTGCCGATTCCACATCTTCACAGAAGCGTACAACTAGCTGGGGACTTGCTGCATAAGTTATACCAAATGTGCAGCGAGGTTTCGCAAGCGCCAAAGAGGTACGTGTATAGCACAAGCCAGATTCTTATCTCCATCAGATCATTCGATGTTCATGCAGAAGCCTGTGCCAACCTTATTCAATTAGCAAATGCCCGATAATTTCGCCGATTCCAATTTAAATCCTCTATATCAAGGCTTCCGCGAGCCACCGGTATAAATCGCCCCGGTTTCACCATCACATACTCTAGACGTCGCCTCCGCATGCAATCTTCTGCAAAGGTAGTTTCACTGAAGCAAAACACTGATATGCTATGAAACTACCTTTTCAGGAGAAATTTCGCATACTAGCTGCCATGTTGAAGCCAGTTTTATTGTAGCGTACGTGCGCTGTTACCTGCACTAGATTGAAGTTCTTGAGTAGAGCGGGCTATATGCTTTAAACACGATGAATTGAAACTGCAGAGTATTTTAGCGGTTGTGACTTCCACTCTCCTAAATTCAAATCCTACTTATTTTTTATTTGGTTTCAAAATTATTCAACACTAAATTATTGCGATTTGCTGCGACATTGCTTCGAACAAAAGAAAACAATTCGCACAAGCCTAGTTTTCCACTTCTTTTCTTTTTTGCATTATTAGCGCTTGAATGAAGTGCATTTTACTGAATCTAAAGCAACTAGTGCGTGTTGTAGCTCTTGCAACAGACTGCACTTAGAGCAGCCGGTGTGTAGATAAAAATCGTTTATTGGAAAGAACCTGAGATGTGTTATCAAATAATTTTCTGTGTTACTACGTGCTGTAAGCGCACAAATAAAGGACAAATTTAAGCTGTTAAAATTTCGTTCTCCAGACACCTGATGAACATTCCACCCTGCAGACTATTCAATTCAGTTTGAACTAAAATATCGCTATCCGCACTCCCCCAAGTAGCTAAGATGACATTGAGCCATACGCCGATTGTTTGTTAGTGCGAATGAAATAAGATCTGCGGCCTATTGCAAATGTATTCAAAATAAGTACTTTTTATTGGCTTGTTCTTCCTGCGAAAAACGTGGCGAAGGCGGGAAGGGGTAGTTGGGTTTCTCGGGAACTCCTGTTAGCATAGGCATGCAGGTCTCCTTGGGACCAAGGTGCTCAAAAACTAACTAGTCGTGGGCACTAACTAGTTACCAGTAACGCGTCACCAGTAACTAGTTACCTTTCTCAGTAACTTATAACTGTAACTATTTAGTTTTAATATAGAGGAAATTGTAACTGTTACACTTGCTTTCTACAAGTAACCGTAACTGGAAGTACCGTTACAGTTACTTCCTTTTTCAAAGAATATCAAGCAGGAAGACTCCTTAGAAGCAGGGCTGGGCAGTGTCGTGATACGAGAATATCGCGATGTTTCTCATAAATGCTGTTAACTATCTGTATCTCTGTATCGAGATACATTTGCAAAATTTATTTGTGTCGCTGGCCCTAGTGGAATATTTTACGACGTATCGCTTGTATCGCCACACTGCGCACGACACGGGCACCTCTCTCTATATACATCTATCTCTTTCTTTAATGAGCCGAAGCGTTTTCAGGGGGGAAACGAAGACTTTCTTCCACGAAGCCACACAAAGCACTGCCGGTCGGCGGCGAATGGTTCTCCCCGCCCCCATGCAGAGCAAGGTGCGCGACGCGGCAGTATGGTCCGCCATTGACAAAATAGGCTGTAGTTCAAAGGCCACTGCAGATCCTTAATTTCTTTTTTTCGCGTGACCAGCCATTTCTTCATGATAACCCCCGCGGAAACCTCCTATAAACAGACGCTTTGCAATGCCTCGCACACGTTCAGTTCTCAATTGATTGATTGATTTGTGGGGTTTAACGTCACAAAACCAGCTGTGATTATGAGAGACGCCGTAGTGGAGGTCTCCGGAAATTTCGACCACTTGGGGTTCTTTAACGTGCACTGACATCACACAGCACACGGGCCTCAACATTACGCCTCCATCGAAATGCAGCCGCCGCGGCCGGGATTCGATCCCGCGACCTTCGGATCAGCAGCCGAGTACCATAGCCACTAGACCACCGTGGCGGGGCACGTTCGGTTCTCAAAACGGCTGTAGTTCCGTATTGTAATGAAGTCTTTCGTCTCTTGGGAAAGCTTGCTAGTAATCTGTCTACCGATCTTACCTCCTACTTCTATTGCACACTCCGTGATAATGTGTGAGAGATTATCGTTTACTTCGTGAACACAAATGCCTGCTTCCTCGGTTAAAGCTGATTATCTGTTTTGCAGCGCTATCCTGAATTCTTCGACTTTCCGTCTTAGTCTTAGTTCATTGATCGGCTTCTTTCGCACTAGTTTATTGCGGTCCCTCCTCAAGTCTAGCCCAATTCGAAATTTTACCATCCTGTATGGTCACTGCACGTAACCCTGCCCACCACTTCCACATCCTGCACGACGCCAGGGTCATCGCATATAGGATGAAGTCTATTTCGTTTTTATGCTCGCCATTCGAGCTTCTCCACTTCCACTTCCGATTATCCCGTTTGCGGAAGAAGGTATTCATAATTCGCAGATTATTCCGCTCTGTGAACTCTACTAAAAAGTTCCACAATCCCTAAGCATATTCTTTCGAGATGAGAACGCGAAAGCGTTTCTTTTGGCTAGATTGTTGTTGCGGAGGGGTGCTGCAAAGTGGTGTTCTTGAGTTGTGTTATAAAAAATGACGCAATGTGGGAGGCCGGATTGTGTTTATTTAAATGATTTGATGCCATCTAAGTGTTGTCGACACTTCACATATCCTCTTGTATTTTGTCGTCCAGGCAGTGTACGCAGATATGTCCGAGCCAGCTATCGGGCATGTCGAAGTAGTACCACCGCCGCGGCGTCGTGGGTGGTGTCATTAGACAGTCGCCGGTGTCGTCACTCTCTTATCGTTCCGGTGACAGCGTACTTGGGCCGGTGTACAAGACACTACCATGGCCTTGTGATCCGAGGAGTAGGTGGATACATACATAACATCTCGCACAATGTATGGGTCGGTGGTGAATGCGAGATCGATGGACGTACATCTCGACGTCGTGATGGCCTCAGTGGGTGTCTTCAATTGGATATTGAACTCGGCACGCATGGCGGCGAGGAACGATGGGCTAGGTGGCGCGTTCGTGCGCCTAGTGCTGCTACGGCGACGCCACGCAGCTGGGAGCGCGCTTTCGCCAACCGAGCGAAAAAATGCGGTGACGCCGTGGCACGCCGCTGCAGGTCTGCAGCAGAGCGGTGCGCGACCTGACTGCCGCTGCGGCGAGTGTTGGCGCCGGCGTCACTTCCGGGGGGAGTGGTCAGGTGCTTTCCGGGCACGGCTTTTGCGGACGCTTTTGCGGGCGGCAGCTGGGCACGCGCTCTCGTCAACCTAGCCAAGAAACGCCTTTGCGTTAATAACTTAATTAATCCCCTTTGTCATTCCTATAACCTGCGCCATAGTTCCCCACTGCCTTGTCTCCAGCCTGCTTCTCGCCTACCTTAGCGTTGAAGTCTCCCATCACAATAGTGTACCGCGTCTTTAGCCTTTGCCGATTCCATATCTTCATAGGAGCGTTCAACTAGCTGGCCGTCATGGCTCGATGTAGGTGCATAGCCCTGTACACCTTCAATTGGTACCTCTTATTAAGCTTCATTACAAGACCGGCTACCCCCTCGCTAATGCATTTCGTAAGAACTGCGTAATGCATTACGCAAGAGTACTGGAAGATATCTACAACGAATACATAGCCACCATAGTACTCTATAAGGAGAGCAGTAAAATACGCATAAGGAAAGGCGTAAGACAAGGGGACACAATCTCTCCAATGTTATTCACAGCATGTTTACAAGAGGCATTTAGAATATTGGATTGGGGACAGGTTGGTGTAAAAGTTAATGCTGAATACCTTAGTCACCCCAGATTTGCTCAGGACATTGCCTTGTCAGGTAACTCTGCAGGAGAATTGCAAAGCACGATTACTGACTTAGACAGGCAAAGTATAACGGTGCGCCCGAAAATTAATATGCAGAAAACTGAAGCAATTTTCAATTCGCCTTGGGCGAGCACAGCGGTTTGGCTTAGGTCGCGAGGCATTGAAAGTGGTAAGCAAATAAGTCTACTTAGGCAACGTAGTGACACCTGATCCAAACCATGAGGCTGAGATAATTAGGAGGATAAGAATGGGGTGCAGGTGCATTCAGCAAGCATTCTCATACAATGAATGGTAGCTTACCATAGTCTCCGAAAAGGAAAGTAGATAACAGCTGTACCTTACCGGTACTCACTGCAGGGCAGAAGCTTAATTGGAGCTCACTAAAAGGGTTCACCTTCTCCACGCGGCTCTCTAAAAGGGTTCACTAAAACGGTTGAGCTGAGTTGAGCAGGCACGGAGGGGAAACAACCCTTGCTCGACCGGCCCGTTAAAGTCACACCGTGGGGCACAGCGCTGACGCGCCCTCTGTCGTGCATGTCGGCTCGCTGAGAAAGAGAAACGCGCGCGTCGCGTTCTCCGCGAAAGCTTGACGGTTCAACGTTTCAACGCCAACCGGCTACAGGTTGTACAGGGTCGGTCCTTAAAGGGAAACTCCGGCGATATTTCAGTGTCCACTGATCTTAATGAAATTTTCAATATGTATTCTCCTCGGTACTGTGATAATATATGCCAAACCAGGCAGTTGCAAGTCGTTTAGTTTTCCTGGAAAAGAATTATGAAATTTTTTAGCGGATTCCCCTGCGGGCCACCCTGTGTTTTTGACGTCATTACCTTCAACGCTGCCTACCCGAGCCAGCGGGACATAAATCCACGCATATCCACGGAGTGAATGATGATGAGTGGGCGAAGCTCCGGAGTTCATCGTAGATCGTGCCGAGTTCCGGATTAATTTAGTTAACGCGCACGCTACGAATCCTTTTGGTTCAACTACGCACAAGTGAAACCTCCCACCCGCACTTCATTGCAAGTCAAGATCCAGTGCCTATATATATATATATATATATATATATAATATATGGGTGGCCGGTGAACGGTTCTCCAGCGCGAGCAGTCGGTATTTTTCAATCAAGAAACTCGCTAGAAGACGCTGCCTGCGTCAACGTCTTCTCTCGCGGGTGAGGGCGCGTTCTTCTTTGCGAGCTCGTAGCGCGTTCATCGATGAAAGAGCGTTTCCATAGTCAACGCGCGCCTTTCGCTCTCTCTCTCTCTCACAAGAGAGCAGATGGAAGAGTGAGAGAGCTCGCGCGCCGGGAGGCACGCGCCGTCCTAGTAGCGCGTTCCTACACGCGCCCTCCTAGTAGCGCGTTCCTAGTAGGTAACGCGCTACAACGGACGGACAGACCCAAACGTTAAGGAGCTTCGCCCCTAAAAAAGCAAAACGGCGGTACTTAAAGGGACTGACAACCGATTTTTAAGGACCCTTCTTTTTATAGCGCAATGGAAAGCTCGCCCCCTGTACTGTTTTCACCTGCAGCGGTTACTTCCAAAAGCGCGTGGATATTTCGCACGCGGAATTTTTCGCACGCGGAGAGAAGCCTCTAAAAAAGGCAGAGTGCGCACTCTAGCAACGTTGAAAAGTGATCGCGATGCCGATAATCCACCTCGCTTCCGGACATCGTTCCGCTTTCGCAGGAGTGAGCGTAGCTGTGATTAACCACTCACACTTTGACCTGTTCAACAACTTTTCGAAATAAAAAGACGGTGTGACGAGCTGGCATTGTTTGCCAGGCCGATCTTGTATTTGTAAGGCGTTCTTTCGCATGTCCGCGCCTACTTCATGAATGGCCGGGCTCCGGCGCTGCCACGCTGGCCATAGCCGAGCCAAGCCAAGCCAGCTAGTTCCGAAACCACGCTTTCGCACGTGACGGCAGAAGCGTGCAGTAGCAACGCGCGCTACAAACGAAGGGTTATCTGCACATTGTAAGTGACAAAAAGCTTACAATATCGAAAGTTTCATGTGGTCCGATACTAATAAACAGATAAAACATTGCGTAAATTTGTAGAAGGTCACGTGACCGCACTCTAACTCTAGTTCGTATGTTTTCCGCTTGAGTTACCATACATCCGTTTTCGCGACTTTACATGAAAAAATAAGAACATAAACCCGTGTTTATTGAGGAAAAGTGGCGTCGTTTGAGCCAATGCAACACACAATCTTTCCGCCAGTGGGGTTATCTCAATTCAAGTTTTGGGTGGTTGTCTGTCCCTTTAAGAGTTCAAATCATCGCCTTCAAGTTCAGAAAAGCTGGCATAACTGAATGCACTGTCGGATGACCTCGCCACTGTCATTTTTCTCCATATTTCTGAGGCGGGAAGGCTGTGACGTCATCGCATACGGTGCAAGAAGTGTCTACCCGTTTCGGTTTCGGTTTGAACACGCCTTTCGGTCGGTTATTTAAAATTATTGGTCCGTTTCAGAGCAAATTGAACCACCCTGGCTGCTACAGGACTATCAGTACTATTCGAAAACATTGATATCACAAAATGGTTAAAAAACCGCCGGAGTTGCCCTTTAAGGCCGCCCCTATCTCTCTCTTTGTATATACTGTTAATAAATGTTTTCCACCACCACCAACCGGCGCTGAGTCACCGTAATGGGTGCGTTTCTTGCGCGTCCTCGGTGGCTACAAATCATCTAATGGAAAAGAAAGTGTCGCATACACAACAATTACCTGCACAGTACCTTTGCTGGAACACGATATGTATAATTCTTTTATAACGCGAGCTCGGTTGGTTAGGTCAGCATCGGTACAGCGTCGTTTATTTTCTGTCAACTGCACATACGCCGTTGTGTGCTTCCTTATCGTTCAAGGCACTGGACTCACGGCAAAGAAACGTGAGAGGACGTGCCATCTCATTTTCCTCATTGTGGCAAGCAGCGAGCATATTTGCGTCTTAACAACCCAAGTCTCCGTCTTTGTACGTTCTCCGTACTTCACGACAGGACCAGTGGCCATGTTCTTTCTTTCTTTATATTTATTCTCTTTTTTTGCGAGCAGAAAACAGGCAGCTGAGCCTGGGGTTTATCCATAATATTGATTTTGGGAAAGGGGGGGGGGGGGCAGGGTGTGTATGGGGGGGATGCCAAGACATTGGTAGTCTGGAGAATTTTTAGGGGGGTGTGAGGATACAACGAGGTATGTTAGGGGGAGCGACAGCCATAAAACTATGGCTGAGACAGCGTGGAAATATTGACGGTAAAGCGTCTTGTTACAAGACAGGCCGTTCCGGTTTGTCAAAAACTTCGCCACCAAGTTCGCTTTAACATCGCCGCGTTGTGTGAATGTCAGAGGAATGCTTCTCGCAAACACTGCCACGGGGCATAAGCCCTTGGTCTTTCCTTGGTGTTGCACGAGCGTCCACCTCAAAATTCACCGAGCCACTGTGAAGTTTGAACTCAATCAGCTTCACCTTGCAGGATGGGCCAATGTTAAGGTTTGGCACAACACATTTTCGCCCCTGAAACGGCATGATGGAAATCCGGGACAGCGCGCGCCTTTGTTGCAACACGAAAAGCGCACGCAAAGTTTCAGGAGCCGCCCCCGCAGCACGCCGCGGAAGCCTGTCAGAGATCCAGAGTCAGTAGATCATAAAGAATACGCGGCAGCTTTCACGCCCTTTCTTCTCAAGACCATTTACCCATGCGTGCTCACAGCACGCCAGCGAGTGGAGGGACTCTGGAGGGACTGCAGGCAGCTCGTTCCAAGCGCTGCACGGCACGTAATTAAGTCAGCATTTATTACTGACTGCAGCTAAAATGTCGGCCACCCCTATTTACTGACGCTACGGACTGAAAATGAGAAAATTCGCAATATGCTAGACGGCAACGCGATTATTCCAAGGTCAATCTACATCGGTCGCGGAAGTTGGAACGAAAAGTGGTCCGAAACCTATAGCCACAGACATCAACACCTTGTGACGATTGAAGCGCGACTGGGTGAGGAGGGGACAAATAACGAGAACGAAAAATTCAATTGAACGTTTGTTTCCAAAATCTTTAATAGATACTGTCACAAAATAAATTCTTAGATTACTTTATAAAATTTTAGGTTTTCTATATATTGTTGACTGCGAAATTTTTGGTGTATTTCCAGAAACAGCGGGCGCATGCAGGCAGTCTGGCAATGTGGGCTTGTGTTTGTCTTGCGCCCAACTCTGTGTGCCTCGCCAACGGTTTTGCGCATTTTCGGGTGAAAGTGGCGTCGCTCGTTCTTGCACAGTATGGTTGCGAGTGTCGTCCGTACACAATTTCCTCGTATAAGCGTTGTTTTCCAGTCGTGACACTTGGCAGAAGGTAATCTAACCCGTCGCAGCCGTTGGGAACCGTTTCAGTGACTGTTTTTTGCCAGAGCACGGACAGCATGCTGTCGCCCTTAGGGACGATAAGTCAGCCAAGCTACGCGAAGAAACGCGGCTCTGTGTGCGTCTGCAAGAGCAACCCTTTCACGCCGGGCGTCTCACTCCATCCGTTTCCCCTTGATTCTGAAAGGTGAGTTTTCGAACTATTTCTCGTGAGCCGTCGTAAAGACAACACACGAGTTCCGAAACCGACACGATAGCTTTCATGCAAAATGGCGGTGCATCCTGCCCTCGCTACTATTGTTACAATAAGTGCAGCGTTTCGTGTGTTTGACGAGGGCCTAATTAAACGGGGAGGCGCGACGGGCGCAATTAAGAGCGCTTATCACGTGTCCCCTCATGCCCGGCCATGGTCAGAGTCAAACACGCGAAGCGCTTCCAAGCTAGACTACGCCGATTGTGCCTGAATGTTTTGTCAAGTTTTTCGTGTAGGAAAGCTGCCGTGTAGGTTTAGAAAAAGAGATATAGATGCTGGGTTCAGCTTTAGATTAAATTGTATACTGTGCACGTCATGTTTCGTCTGTCTGCAAAGCCATTCCACGCCAGCAACTGGCGCTGCGTTGATAACATTTGTTCTTATCTTCTGTGTGCTTTTTTACTGTGCAGGATTACATGTAGACCTTCTACTTCGTCTGCGTGTTCGTCCCTTGTGTGCGATGCTGTGAAAGTGATTGAATCTGTAAGTGTCCTTTTAGTTGTTATGTTGTTATGTTGTTACAGTCGAGCACTGTGGCTGAGGTGTGATACCATGCTTGTTTGACTATTAAGTCGTGCAACGCATGATAACCTGCAGATGGCTCGTTTATTCTCAGTTGCTCTACCCTGGGTGTCGTGGTAGGGTTCATTTCACCCACACGCTTTAAACAATGTAGTTATTTAGAGCAGCATGAACTGACACACTTGTAGTTTCACTTTCACTGTAGCATGCGTAGGGGCAAATTATATGGTCAAGAAGATATCTAAGTGGTTTTGTCTTCTGTGTGCATAGCTTGGTTCCGGATCCTTGTTATTACCACATAATCAGCATTCATTTAGCTTCCTCTATGATTTTATCTTTCATGTGCAGAAGCAACTCCTCAAGAAGCTCCAATATGTGCATCTGCGGCATCCACTTCCAGTCAAGACGTGCAGAACCCCGGCAACAATGGTGGCAACAGCGCAGTAGAAATTGAAATTCGCTTTACAGCAAGTGTGTGGTACTTTTGCTGTGTTAATAGGGAATAGTGAATTCCCAACAGTATCACATCTCATTCTATATGCAGGCACACCTTCACAGCCGTCACCAGCTGCCCTCCATTGTGCATGGAACTGCTATTGTCATGAGGAGCAGTCTTTTGGTGAAGAACTGCTTTTGAAGCAAGGTTACTTTCTACCGCAAACATTTTAGCAGGCTTGTCACACAAGAAACGGAAGTGATGATTTTGCACCCTCTTCAAATTAAATGTACAGAGACAAGTTTACCAGTTCCTTTGGGGGAGACATGCCCATCTTCACCAGAGGCGATTATTCCAGAGGAGCATGGTCATCACTACGAGTAGGATTAGTGATTTTGTCCTGATCTGTAGCTGTATGCTTACACTTCTCGAAAGCCTGCTTTATTGATCAGCGTTAGTGTTTAAAAAGTCATAAAAATAGTGTATCTTTAGTTTGAAATTTTGTTTAAGATGTTAAAGCTTTTTTCAAGGCTGAGGAAAATGACACAGCCAAGGACAATGAAGTATTAGGGCATAAAGGCTGATGCGTACTGTCTATCACGTATACGTAATTTTTCCTGTGTTTAAAACGATTTCTCCTTGTAAACAGAATTGAGGTGCTGTATTGGCATTTAAATATTCTGCTGGAAAAAAATACGCCGGATGTGCAATTATTTCAGCGTCTGCTTTGATTTATCTTTCTGAGAGCATCTCTGGCGTACAGAAGAAAATAGTCGTGAAATCAATATGCGGAGATGAGTAGAGTAGTGGCCTAACTGATGCTGCACAATTAGAGGTGCGTAGCATTTGTACTGCGTTTGGTGTAAGGTATCTACTTTCTTTCTTCCGCAAGATTACACTTTTCCCATTACTAAGTAATAAACAAATTGTTTTAGAAGTGTCTTAGCATGTTTTTGAAAGCATTTACGTTTTATAAGACCAAACAAGCCACTGTTAGCGCGGCTGCTGTCATTGTTCGGATCACGCGACGCAATAATTTATATGCCCTCATGATGGCTGAATGATTCTGATGAAAATGCGGCGTTACAGATAGAAGGGATAACACAGCACCCATTGCCCAATATTTTTCCCTGAGTTAGAAGTTTGTTAACCTTCAGCAATTTTGATCTAACTCGCTCAACATTTCATACTATTGCAGAATTACAATTCCTGATTTCTGGAAGTTTTATTCGATGAAGTTATTGTAGGCTTTTGAAGTTGTCATTGAGTTTCCCTAACACATCACTGGGCTGATATTTTCTAACTAGGTTAGACACGAAAGAGTAACGTTCTAAGTTAAGTAGCTGATCCTAGTATTTTCTGATGAGAAATTTCTACTGTTGATTGCTTATGTTTTTTTTTCTCAGCTGGACACACATGCTTCGGAGCCAAACAGCCCCGTTGGAGCATCCAGCACTAGCATGGCGGGCATGTAGTGTTCGCTTGCGAGACTGTCGCCAAGGCACCTGTCTGTGGGCAGCACGGGCCTTTCACATCAATGTATGTGTCGATTCATGTTGCCAGTATTGAGCTGCTCAATGATGTAGTGTAGGAAGGTGAAAAGTTGCAGCTGACGGTGAAGTTCGTTTTTATTTTTGGTTAGAGCTAAAACTAAGTGCTAAGTGGCTACCAGGGAAATAACTGATATCAAATTATATAGCAAGTTCCTCCGTGACAACAATATTTATGTGGAAGAGCAACTAAGATTGCACAGTAAATTCCCCGAATAAAATAATCAAATTTCTGCTGAAATATACCTTGATGTGTAGCAGGTAAAGTTGAAATTATAATTCTATATTTCAGGATGGATCACTGGTGTACTTTCTTGATTTTATGGTAGCGTTATTTTGGTCGTGTAACACTAATATTTTTACGAGTGGTTAAGACAAACGAAATAACACAGCAGCCTATTAACTGCACCTACAGAAAGTTCTTTGTCTTTCCTCTATGGAGCTATCACCTGTTTTACTTTTATTGATAGCTGACTTAAAAATCAGTTTTTTAATACAAATTGGGCTTGAATTTGCTTTTTTACAGTACCATGAAAAATGGCCATAGGCAAAGCAGCATCAACATTATGGTTAGCGTTGATAAGCTTTACTTGGGTATACCAAAATTATCTTCTACTTGATTGATTTTCTATAGGGCGGTTCAAAGAGCATAGAATGTGATTTTAGGCGTTCTATGTTTCCTTATTGTGCTTGTGAAGTATCTGTTTCCCCTTGAGTGTATCTTGCTTACATGTTTCTTTTTCGCTGTCTCATAAACCTCGACAGTTTCCCTAACGGAATCCATTTTTCCTTAGCGCCACCCAGTGTTTCCATTACTGAAGATAAAAGAAAGACGGACCGGCTGCGAGCAAACCTTTGGAAGCTTCAACGACAGGCACAGAGGACCAGGAAGCGACTGCAACGACAATGCAGCATGCTGTCCACTTCATATATAGTTGAGGCGATCTCCAGCTGTAGGTCGTGAAATAATTAGCAGCCAATTTCTAAATTAGTTCTTAACTTGTGCACTTAGATGTTTCTCTGGTGTTTTTTTTTCTATGCGTTATATATTTTGGTGTAATAACCAATACAACTGCAATATTTTGCCAATAAAATACAGCTTGTATTTCAAATCTGTCTTTGTTGTCTTCCTAGTTTGTTGCAGGCTGGCATTATGTAGCCGTCATAGCCACAATAAAAGAAAAAGAAAGGAAAAGAACGCGCAGCTATAAAAATAAGTGAAAAGCGACGCCCGCCCAAAATATTTCGTAATGTCGCGCCATGTAGCATTAAAACGTGACGTCGTTTCCGCTTCCGGTTGTGACGTCATTTTTTAGTTGCCCCCTCCATACGTAGATGGCGACAGTTGCAACGACTAGCCACCTTCTTGACACATGGGCTTCTACGGAAGTTACGCTACCAGTTTACATATACCTTGATTATTCTGCGTCGTTCCCATACGATGACACGTAAACGATGACAACACGCCGGAAGCGTCATCTGTCGTGATGCGGAGAAAACTGCACTTCCTCCTCCCCAAGCGTTACAATAAGGGGCAACTCCGGCGGTTTTTTCGCCAAGTTCTAATATCGATGTTTTCCAATGGTAGTGATAGTCCTGTAGCAGAGCAGAGTAGTTCAGTTTGCTCAGAAACGCGCCCATAATTTTAAATAACCGATGGAAAGGCGTGTTCAAAAGAAACGGAAACGGGTAGACGACTCGTGCAGCGTATTCGATGACGTCACAGCCCTCCCATCATCAGAAATATGGAGCTGGTGCAAGAAAAATGACAGTGGCGAGGTCTTCCGACGATGTATTGAGCTATGCCAGCTTTTCTGAACTTATGGTACGATTTAAAACAGAGAATGTCGCGGGAGCCAACGTTTCGACAAGCGGACTTGTCTTCGTCAGGGCCCTGACGAAGACAAGTCACGTTGGCTCCCGCGACATTCCGTTTTAAATCGTACCTTGCGGTTTGTTCATCGATTCAAGCATCCATCTTCCCCTGAGCTTCTCTTCTAGTTTGCTTTTCTGAACTTGACATTTGAGCATTGAAGTATCGGCGTTCTGCTTTTGAAGGCCCGCAGGCTCGGGTAGGCAGCATAGAAGGGGATGACCATTGCAAAATCTCAACGAATATGCTTAGAAATTGTCGGTGTGTGTGTGTGTGTGTGTGTGTGTGTGTGTGTGTGTGTGTGTGTGCGCATCATGCAGCAGATATGTTAACTAAAGCAAAAGCTTAGCTGCAACTAGTACACAAAAAAAGTTCAGTCAACACAAACACTTGACAGATACGTAACTGTGCCGCACAGACGTTGCCAGCAAAATGAATATTCGTATAGGAAAATAGAAACACTACAATATAAGACACCGAATAGGATGGAGGCACACCCTTACACGCTCAACGACCTGCAAACGTTTCCAAGTGCGGTACGCACTTCAAACGTCGGCAATATCGCGTCTTATCAATATCGCGTGAGCAAACGTGCTTGCCACGAAGATAACACCGGCACCCGCACAAATGCTTAAAACGTATTCATCTTCTGCAAGCGTGCGTATTTAGCCCAGCAAGTCACTCGGCTTCCGAGTGTCAGGTCGCAGGTTCGAAACTCACTAGTGCCAACGCATTCCGTTATGGAGCACGTCGTATCACCCGTTATGGACTAAAGGGGACGGAATTCCGGGGAATGTTTACGCATTAAAAGGTATTAGTTCGTGCTCTAATACTCGTACTACATGTTCTGTGCAATAGTAGGTATCATCTTGCTCCCAATACACACACTGCGCAATATTCAGGTACGAGACATCAAACATCGCGAAATCTCCCGGCAAACATTTTTCCTTGGTTACTTTTTAGGAACCTTAATTTGCGTAAAAGTGTTATTCTTCTCGATTCAATAATTTTGTCCCCTCACCCAACATACGCCCATTACCACGTGCAATCCAAATGGCGCCTCAATGTTATGTCACTCAGAAAGCGGTAATGACTTCACAAGTGATCTTGAACGATACAAGGCAAAACGAACGCAGTTTCTTCACGAGCCGGGCAACATTATAAATCAGCCTCAATACATTTTATAAATAGCACACTCCACTGGTCACGCACCGATGACACCGAAAACAGTCCCGAAAATAGCATTCACGACACCGCCCAACTTTCACACAACGATTAGAGTATGCAGACTGATATTTGTCCTTGGATGGCCACATGGAGCGAAGCCTTGCATTCACCTATCATGTGCGAGCACTCACGTGGCGAGGATAGCAAACACTGAAACATCGTCGTTTTTTTGCGGTGTACGTAAAAGATGTGGCGCTTGCACGTTTCGTTGCTTTCGATACAAATTCAGTCTTTTGATTCTGCTTCAAGAGAAAGGATTCTTCATTCGAGCACATGTTCTTTCAGGAAGAGCACATGCATGAAACTTGTGCTTTTAGCTTGACACTTTAGTGGAATCACGGTGCCTGTCAGGGGCTCTTTTTAATTCTACTTCTGTACTACTAAAAGTGTTGTTTCGTTTTATCAAGTTTACCTAATCTGTATACATCAGTGACATATACGGATCGTCGTGGCGAAGGACTCCCGTAAAACGAGCGAATTCTTTTTGCCTATTCATGAGGGAATCATTCCGTTTATGCATACTTCTTCTGGAGGGAAAGGTTACGAAGGCGTACTAGAAACACAAACAAAAAATGAACTACTGGTTCAGCCAAGCCAAACAGGTATTGTTTGTGAACGACTCGGCTTCATCAGGTCATTTAATTTTCAGGCACCCGATTATCATAAGCCCTTGCGACAGTCAGGCGTCAACAACGCGCAGATATCTGTAGATCCCACGGATATGCTGCTATAGAAAGGCACTAATTGCATCAATGAGTGGCGGAGTGATGTGCCTTACTCATACCGCCACTCATTGATCGTCGAACTTATTCAACCAGCCGCCGCGTGCAATACGTATAATCAGTTTGCATAGACTAAGCGGAATTCCATTCACAATTTCCTCTTTACGCAAGACAATCGCACTAGCGCAAACATGTTCCGCAAAAGCCGACATACAAAAATTGCTGTACAAATAACACGTTTCATAGAAGGAATTCATTACAATGCTTTTACGTGTACATTTAGTGGTTTTTGCGCTTGCCTATCTTTCAGTCGGGCCATCATTCCGTACATCGTGCCCCTTCTTAGCTAAACTGGCTGACGTCAAGTTGTGACTCTTTTGCGCCTAAGTACGACCCAGCTGCAGAGCTTCGCTGGCAGTGAGCCTGGGAAACCGAGCGCCTACCTCGCGTCAACGGCGTGGTGAGCCATGGCTGGTCGGTGGATTCCCGCAGGAGCCGAAGAAAGAAGCCGCTGCTTTCCCGCACCCCGTGTTGCTTCCTGCCTCGGGACGGTCCGCCGTTCGGACTGCGGTCCGATGCTCGTCTTCGGGGAGGAGGACCGGACAAACGTAGGAGAGACAGTTCCAGACGCGGCGGGCGGCGGTCGCAGCTGTCTTGTGTCTCGCGCCCAGACGGGACGGCGTCAAACGGCGGCCGAGGCGTCTCCCGATCCGCCAATTGCACGCGCTGCATCGCTGTGATGCTATAGTCCGAGTACGCCAGTGGGAGAGGGGAGGGGGACCCGAGAGGGCCACGTGCGTTTAGGCCACTCCGCGTATTTTGCAAGCGGCGTCCCCTCGCAAAAATAACAAAAAGGGGGTGTTCGGAGGGTGGGGTGGTGGGGGTCCCATGCTCGATGACAGCCGTTGAGAGCGGGACTGCGTGAGCGACACCCGTGTGTCTGGTGTCAAGCGCTTCTGGCGGTGGCCCTGAAAACAAACGAAACTACCACGCAAAAAAAGAACAGGGAAAAAAAACGGCGTCGCCCTAGATGTCAGCTGGCCGAGCAAGAAATGCGAAATGTCATAGTTTTGCGCTCATGGTCTGCAATTTCAAGGTCACGCAGCTGAAAATTTTACAATCACAACTGCTTTCCGTACAGCCACAGCGTTCGTATGTACAGAGTTCAGCGGCCGGAATGCTATGAGAGAGCACTGACAACAAGGACCGTGCTTTGTGCGTCACTCTTGCTGCCTCTGCATGCCCAGCTAGAGGCGAAACGTACGCCCGCGATGGTATCAGTGACAGAAACTGAGCGTATGGTGTTGTATGCGGTTCGTTGTGCAAAGAACATAAAGGATAAGGGGAGGGGGGGGGGGGGGATATTTCACTCCGAATATTTCATATGACGATGAACTTCCATTACTATATTTTCACAAAATTACACATACATTACCAAATCTGCTGTTGTTACACATACGATACTTTATAAGGGTTTTTATGAAATGATAGAGTGCTCACGTTGTAGTCTAACATTCAGCGAAGCAATTATGGTATCGACAAGGCGTATTATAGACGTGAAGATGACATCCGAATTCAACAAAAACGTACCACTTTATCTTCTGTATGTTGTTGCAAAATGCTCACTTTTTGTACGTGGCATGAAAAGCCCTCACTATCGAATGTTACTGATGTGTACATGCATATTAGTCCACAGCTTTTGAAATCAAATTTCTTTTGTGCGAATCTACTAAGTACCCATCTGTCCTGCTCAACCAACCACTCAAGCAAGCTGTGTTGTCCTAAACTCAATCATAACCTTAATTTCAACGCACCTTACAGTACCTGCTTGGTATAATATGATTCTCTTTTATGTTCACTGCTTCCAACAAGCTGATCGAGAAAGAAGTGGATAAGCTTCTTTAAAGTAGAATCAGTAGGGCTTGGCGGTATGCGTAGAAAAGAAATCACGGAAATCAGTAAAGAAATGCCATACATTACTCCGTGCCATCAATATCATTTCACTACTGTGCATGGTCACCCGATCCTTCAGCGATGGTTCTGAGGGACCATGTTTACGCCAGCAGTATATGTTTACGCATGCACTTTTACATGGGTGTGTTGATGACAACCCTAGCTCACTGCCTGTGCTGCTACAGGCTAAATTTTTTTTAGATCAAATTAAAAACGCCGTATCCGAGACTGCAAAGTCTGCTGCTCTTCTTGCTTCTTGTCCTCGCAACGTATACCTCCAGAATTACCAGCACAGCGAAGTAGTAAACCTCGTTAATAGTTATCAATGCACATTCACAGTGAACAAGACCGACGCTACAACTCAGCGATGACTTTTTTGATAAGCGCCACTTGTCCCTCCTGCTCCTTTCCTTGTTTCAGCCGCGCGCATTGTAATTGCTAAACGCTGAGTAATCCGAAGGTATACTAAAGCACAAGGCCACAGGATCGTGGCTGATTTTTATTGAGCGATTTGGCGGCTCGCATTCTAGTACTTTTCTCGGGACTACTGCTGACTCGAGACTGAACCGGTATCCGCCCAGTAACTGTGGCGTAGATTGGGCTGCTGAACTCGGTGCCCGCGAGTTCATTTCCGTACGCGATGATAGCATGTCATGGCGATCCAATTCAAAAAGCCTCGTAAGTCTATAGGTCAGCAACATTTATCCACAGCCCGTGAACTACGGCTTCCCTCATAACACATTTTACAACTCATTGAGACGGAACTTCCACTCATAAACAACGAAAGAGAAAATTGACATCCAGCATGGTTTGTAGCGCAAACGTACAAGAAAATCCGTATGGGTTCCTTAGACAAGGCTCCCTCTCAGCGCCCGTGACAGGCGTTAGTCCCGGGTTCGAACTCCAGACCAGGACGCATTTTTCGTTAACTAAGAAGCTTTCATTTCTAAGGAATCCGTATGGATTTCCTCGTAGTTTTGTGCTACAAAGGGGTGATTTCATAAACATTACTCTACCTTGCGTGTTCTCGCAGAACTCATTTGTCGTATACAGTTGAATTACGGTGACAACTTCGTCCCTTAAGCCGTCCTTGTTTCGTCTCCAGCCCTTTTCTGCCGTAGCGGTACAGTACAAGCCCGTGTATGGAATATTCACCGGACACAATGCAGAGACAGAATCGGTTGATTTAATTGATTGATTTATGGGGTTTAACGTCCCAAAACCAGCTCTGATTATGAGAGACGCCGTAGTGGAGGGCTCCGGAAATTTCGACCACCTGGGGTTCTTTAACGTGCGCTGACATCGCACAGCACACGGGCCTCAACATTTCGCCTCCACCGAAATGCAGCCGCCGCGGCCGGGATTCGATCCCGCGACCTTCGGATCTGCAGCCGAGTGCCATAACCACTAGACCACCGTGGCGGGGCAGACAGAATCGGTTAGGTACATTTCAGTTGCGGAAAACATATCTTTTCGAGAATTACCAAACCAAATCTCTTGCATGCACAGAGGGAGGTAGAGGAAACAAGTAGGAACGTTAACGAGGTCAATAGAGTTACTTACCTTGCGGGGTAAACGAGGATTGCATATTTAATGAAAAAAAAAATGAGAAAAATGGCTGCGAGGTTGCATGCGCAGTAACAGATTCAGGGTATTTAATGAAGGGTAGTCTCGACGCCCGTGTTTTTAAATCATTATAGTAAGATTGTAGCTGGCTTTACTTCTGGGTTGAAGCCGCACTCAGAATTTGATGAGCTGCAAGCGGCCTATTATCGCTCGGAGGTTCACCGTTTGTAACCTTGAAACTCAACGGCTGCGGCGGCTGCATTTCGATGGAGGCGAAATGTTGAGGCCCGTGTGCTGTGCGATGTCAGTGCACGTGAAAGAACCCCAGGTGGTCGAAATTTCGGGAGCCCTTCACTACGACGTCTCTCATAACCGTATCGTCCATTCGGGCCGTAAAACCCCAGGAATCAATGTAATCAATAAACCTCGAAACGAAACCTCTGGAAATATCGGGAAGAAATTTCGAACGCTCGCGTCCTGTTGGCTTGGTATTTCTATACCAAGATTGGCATGGTAAGGTATGGATTTATGGCTAATATGACTGATCGACCATGTCGTCGATAACATGGCATGCTTGTCTGTTGCGCCACGATTAACAAGAAAAACATACCGCCCCCTCCCCCCGAACCCTCTCGATGAGGAATAAAAGTCGGCAAAAATTCTCAAACTCGCGTCTCATTCACTTGGTACATGCCATAACTGGCATGGAATGGTACCAATGTATCACTAACCGGTACGACAGGGCATGACATGAATAATGACGCGCTCGTCAGTTACGTAACGGTTAACGATGATGAAATCCTGTGTGGCTCATACCAGCATTGGATATGCGGATATCCAATGCTGGTGTGAGCCAGGAACATGCCGACATGAGCCGCACGTGTTTGAATGTTGACCTTTACACCTTATGCTAAGTTACATTCACGTGATGCTCGACCGCCAAATGTTCGAAATTCGAACACCTATAGCTCCCGCGTTCTACTACCAAAAGTATTGGCTTTCGTTTTTACGCGATATCTAAGAGCTCGAACAATGCAACCCGTAAGCTGTAGCCTAAAGTATGCGTGCAGCTAGCTAGCGCCAGAACGTCACTTAAGCGCAAGTTAGGGACACCTAAGAATTTTTCTTTGTTAACATGACCGCCGTATATGCCGTTCATGTGGCACGGTTTTTATGTTTTCGTCAAGTATCAAGTGCATGTGCGCAAAATGGTGATAAATAGTTTGCACCAGCTACAACATTATTATTAGCGCATCCGGAACAACAATTCCAGTAGCAATGTTCCTCCAAAAATGGGCCCTTTGTATCGGTTACTTGAAGTCGGAATGGATTGGACGTGCGTGGTGTCATTTTCCATGCACGCCGATTGGCTGGTACATGCGTCGACGGGACCTCCGTTAATTGCCTCAAATTTTCTACTATATCTGTGCAAAGCGTAAAAATTGTATTGTTAAATGCTCTCGTGTCTACTATAGAAGGCTGCATTTCCCGTAATCGAGATACATCTAAGCTTCAAATGATTACCGGAAAAGAGAGAATGGTTGGAAGTGATACTTTAGCAGCAGCGGCTTACCGTACGGTAAGTACGGGAATGCCGTACAGTCGTACTTGGCACGTAGAAAATTTAGTTTCTGAGGACTTTACCAGCAAGTTTTATCGTCTGACCACGTTTCTGTGCTCACCGAGGAACTAGTGCAGCTCTTTCCGACTGAAAATAGCCGCGACCATGACGGTACGGCATTACCGTCATTGCCGTACGGTAAGCCGGCGCTGCTAAAACTCTCTAATAGGGAGCTTTAGAACCGCCGGCTTACCGTACGTATGGTAATGACGGTAATTCCGTACAGTCATGGACGGCACGGGGCTATTATACTCGGAAAGTACTGCACTAGTCGCTCGGTGAGTACGGAAACGTGCTCAGAAGATAAAACTTGCTGGTAATGTCCTCAGAAACTAAATTTTCTACGTGCCGCCAACGACGGAACGACATTACCGTATTACCGTACTTAGCGGACGGTAAGCCGCAGCTGCTAAAGCTCCCTATTAGCGACAACCATAACGTACAAAAGCGTATGTGACGACGACGCGACGCGAGCCTGAAAGCTTGTTAAGTCATAATGAATACACTTTGAGCTGAACCTCCTTGCAGGTATCTGTCTGCTCGACCGCACACCACCCGCACCGCGCCGAATGCTGCCGGCGTGTTCATCGAATTAGTGTATATGGCTCCGCTGTTACAAGCTGCCGCTCTAGCGTCGCCAGCGCTAAGCTGGCGAAGGCAACGACAGAACTGTATGTTGTTCAGTACGCAAGCAGAAGCAGTGAAAGGATCAGAGAAGTCTTTTTTTGAAAACAAGAGAACAAATTAGTTTAGCAATAATGCGGCAAATTGATCTAGAACAGTGCAGCACTTACAAACTGCACATAATATGAATTAAAATGTTTACAAGCATCTCAAAATCAACAAACAAGTAAAGAAATTACCGCAGGCAGTAAATCAAAGCTAACAGTTGACACGAATGTACTTTATAATGACCAACAACGGGAAAGTTCGAGAGATGACTGGAAGTGAGATGACCAGAAGCGTTGAGTCCCCGACAATACGAAGTGAGAAGTAACGGTGGAGTTCAGGCACAACCGCGATGTCGACGGAGTTTCAGCGCTGACGTTTGCGGGAGTCGGGTCTTCAAGGCGATCGTAAACAGGTTGAGCTAACTTGAGATTGAAGTCCCAGACTACGTTGCAGATTGTAGGACGCGTCTGAACGAGACTGACGATTAAATTTAGCTGGCCGGCAAATACAAAGACACACTAAAAACTTTTAGAACGGATATACCATGCTGGTATGCTCCTATGTCATGTTGACCAAGCGACGACTCATTTGCATGGTGATCCGCCGCGCTTACATGCCACCGTTTCCTTCGATTCGCTGCTTGGGGAAACCGGGCGGGGTTGCAGATCTCCTCATTCGCACCTCTCAGTTGGTGTGAGGGAGAAAGGAGAAGAAAGAAAAGCTGCCCAACTCGCTGACGCCTGCTCTTGTCGCCGTGGTTTGGCCTTTGTGCAGACCGCCACGACGGCAGAGGCGCAGGCCTGATCTGCTAATGACACACAACAATATGCCGAAAAACCACACCTCACTGCACACTCATTTCTGTTGGGCATCGCACACACGACGCTAGGCTGCCGTCACGGGAGATTATCCTCCCCCGAGTCAGTCGCTTCGTTGACGGTGACAACCGAACCGTCTCAATGTTCCCACGCCGCAGGTTTCTTGATCTCAGCAAGGGGTGCAGGTATCTAGAGCTACCTCGCTACGAGCATTTTGCGACGTCGGAAAATTTCATTTTGCGGCGTCGGAAAATTTCATTTCCGTGACACTCCCATAGGCAGTCATGTGCGGTAACTCAAGCGCGGTCACGCAGAGGGGTGCCACCACTCGAAAAAGGTTGCCCAAAACCCGCGCCGCCAAACTCACTGAACGCTGGAGCTGGGAAGAGCACAGGCAACACTCTCTCAAAATATCGCAATCTAGTCTATGGTGCCATATGCGTATGTCTTTAGGACGTCGCCATTGGAAATAACCTATAACACTCCAGCGTACTAAGTTACGGCTTCAGAGATATTGTAAACAAACATTAGAAACTCGGAAGAAATATGTTTGGTAACTTCTTTAGACAGTATCTATAGGGTACGTGGTGCCACCCTGTGTAAAGGTTTCAGGGGCAGATACCACATCTTCCTAACTTTTGACTCGTTGCCAAAAGGATCTCGTTTGAGAGCACGGATAACGGCCCTGACTTTTAGCTCAAGGTCCCCCGAAGGTCGCCGACAACGCGAGCTCAAAGCATTTCAGCCAACCTCCTGCACGTCAGTTTTTGATGCGTTCCCGTAGCACCGCCACGGTGGTCTAGTGGGCATGGCACTCGGCTGCTGAACCATAAGTCGTGGGATCGGCTGCTCTTCGGTGGAGGCAAAATGTTGAGGCCCGAGTGCTGTGCGATGTCAGTGCACGTTAAAGAACAACCCAGGTGGTCGAAATTTCCGAAGTCCTCCAGTACGGCGTCTCTCCTGCTCATATCGTGGTTTTGAGACGTAAAACCCCGGCAATCAATCGATGCGTCCCCGTATATCGGAGCATCGTGTGCATAACATCTGGCTTGATTACAATAACAAAAAAACGTATTCTGTGGATGGTAGCACCGTGGTGCCGTGGCACGGTAATTAATAAGAGTTCTTTTACCTCCCTCCCCTCAGTCGCGTCATCTTTGCGTCTGTGTTGAGTTAAACAATATTCGGCAAACTATACTACTATGGCGATCATATATGCAGCGAGACGCGTCTTTGTGAAACCAAGGGGCATGGTTCGCATCCTGGCACATACTCAGCGCTTGCGTAAGACACACGCGATGGATGGAATACACTCACATGGATCTCTTTCCACGTCGTCGGTTAGCGACCCAGTTGGCTAATCTTGCTTCGTATCCTATTACCGCGGTTTCGAAAATCAGACGCTGTTTCGGCACGCCAGTAGTTCGGCCCACTCAAGGACGCCGCTGGCATTGCTATGATCCTCCAGGACATTCCTCTATGAAATGACCTTCCTCCGACATAGATAGATAGATAGATAGATAGATAGATAGATAGATAGATAGATAGATAGATAGATAGATAGATAGATAGATAGATAGATAGATAGATATGGAAGTGGCGGTAGAAATGCCCGCGCCGCTCCGCTTCGCCGCCCACCGCTTTCGATAGAGCATCTACCCCTCCGACAGACACATTTTAATATTTAAACGCGTTCATGGGGAACAAGAAATTGCGGCTGTGCGCGTGCCGTCTGTAGCAACATCACCACCACAACAAACACAATTGACACGAATTGCTACGGTTGACGCCATGACGCTTTCGAGTTGTTCGAGTTGATTGCGAGTGGAGGGCGAAGGATTCGCGAGCTAGTTCTGATCTGTCCGAGTTCATTCCCTTGTCAGTCAGATTCAGGGGCCCCGCATATAGCACGTGACATGTAGCTCTTATGCGCGCACACTCTGTATGTATACGTAAGGGCGTGACACCCACCTAGGTGCATGCCGAAAAGCATAAGCAGGGCTGGCTCAAGTCCGAGTACCGAAACACCAGCGCCCTGGTTCTTACTAATTTAAGGAGACTAATTTAAGAATTTAAGGAGTGGCTCGGCAGGTCACCCGATGATGCCAACGCAATGGGCACAAACCCGATGATGATGATCACACACAAGCGATGAAGAAGACACGCAGAACGCATGGTGATGATGGTAAAATACAGATGATGAAGACGTGCCTAATGAACGGCCACACTATATATATATATATATATATAGCCGAAATAGGTGGCCGAAATAGGAGCAAAACAGTCATCGAAGTTGTCTTCGTCACACACCGTAGTCGGTAGAGGAAGGCGGGAAAGGCAGTCAGCATCTGCGTGACGACGACCGGACTTGTAAGAGATGACAAAGTCGTACTCCTGAAGTCGGAGAGCCCAACGTGCCAGTCGACCACTCGGATCACGGAGGTTCACCAACCAGCATAGAGCGTGGTGGTCCGTAACTATGGTGAACGGGCGCCCGTAGACGTAAGAGCGAAATTTGTGAACCGCGAAAACTGCTGCCAAGCATTCTTGTTCCGTGACGGTGTAATTGCGTTCCGCCTTACTCAGAGATCGACTGGCATAAGCCACAACGTGCTCAGATCCGTGATGACGCTGTACTAGCACAGCTCCGACGCCAATTCCACTGGCATCAACGTGCACTTCTGTAGGCGAGGAAGCATCGAAGTGGCGTAATATAGGTCCCGATGTCAGTTGAAACTTTAGTTGGCGGAACGCCTCGTCGCAAGCCGACGTCCAGTTGAAAGGAACATCCTTATGGAGAAGGCATGTCAGGGGGTACACCACATCGGCAAATCTTGGTACGAAGCGACGAAAATAGGAGCATAAGCCCAAGAAACTCCGCAGCTCCCGTAGTGACTTCGGTGGTTCGAAAGAACTTACTGCTTCAATCTTCCGTGGATCAGGCCTCACACCATTTCTGTCGACTAGATGTCCAAGTACCAATGTTTCAGTTTCTCCAAAGCGACATTTCTTGGAGTTCAGTACCAGACCAGCCTTCTCGACACAATCAAGGACGAGGCTAAGACGTCGGTTATGCTCATCCAAAGTGCTTCCAAAAATCACAACATCATCCAGATAGCAAAGACAAATTTCCCATTTCATTCCACGGAGGATGGTGTCCATAAATCGTTCGAACGTCGCCGGCGCATTACAGAGACCAAAGGGCATGACGTTGAACTCATAGAGGCCATCAGGTGTCACGAAGGCTGTTTTCTCTTTGTCGTCTGGGTGCATTGGTACCTGCCAATAACCTGATCTCAAATCCAGTGAGGTGAAGTAAGCGGCAGAATGGAGGCAGTCGATAACATCGTCGATCCGAGGAAGCGGATACACATCCTTTTTGGTGACAGCGTTTAGTTTTCTGTAATCGACACAAAACCGCCATGATCCATCCTTTTTCTTCACTAAGATCACTGGTGCTGCCCAGGGACTTGAGGACTCCTGAATGACGCCTTTATGCAGCATGTCCTTGACCTGTTCAGCGATAACTGTTCTCTCTGCTGAAGACACGCGGCAAGGCTTTTGGCGAATGGGGTGTGCCGAGCCGGTGTCTATTCGGTGATGAGCACGAGAACGAGGAAGTGAAGCCTGCTTGTCGCCTTGTGCGAAATCGAACACAGGCACATGCGCCAGAAGAACTCGCGCAAGAGCTCGGCGCTCATCTGAGGGAAGAGACTTATTTATCATTCTTAGGACGTGCTCTTCAGAAATAGCTGAGTTGTCGTAGTAGGTTCGACACTGCGCTTCGTCGCTGAAAGCCATAATAGCGCTGTAGGTCATTTCCTCAAATGTGGCGAGTTTCATACCGCGCGGTAGAACAACAGGGGCCGATGAACAATTGAAAGCCCACAGATTCGCGGCACCATTCACTACACTCACGACAGAACGCGGTATGAGTACATCCTTCTTAGCGCAACTAGGAGCAAGCGGTAAAACTTCTGCATCAAATGAACAACGGTCGGTAGTAGTGGCTTTGACACAGACACGCGAGAATGAACAAGGCGGTATCAACAGATCATCGGAAACAACCAAGCACTTTTTGTCTTTCGGAGGTGTGTCTGCAAGGGCGGCAAGGAGTGCACTATCCAGACTTATTTCACCCGTACCGCAATTGACAGAAGCGCCACAATCCTTAAGAAAATCAATACCCAGAATGACATCATGAGTGCAACGCGGTAATACCAAAAATTCTGTTTTAAAGTCTTCCCCGCAGAACAAAACACTTGCAACACAAATGCCGAGAGGAATAAGGCACTCTCCACTGACACCACGAAAGGTCACACTGTCATTCCACGGGAACATAACTTTCCGTCCCAATCTCTCTTTGAACGTGGCACTCATGACGGACACGGTAGCACCAGTATCTACTAAAGCACTTGTAGGTATACTATCGACGAAGACATGCACTTTGTTTTTCACCATCACCAGAGGAATATTTTGCAGAGATCCAGGCTGTCCGGCGACCTCACCTCCATTGGCCGCGTCGGCTAGTTTCCCGACGGCGGTGGGGACGTAAGGCGTCGCCGTGGTGATGGCGAACGGCGTTGTCGATTGGTTGGTGGCGTCAGGCTGCGATCTGAAGCTGGTGAGGCACTCCTGTTATGTTGTCCGAAAGCATTTCTGTGTGCTGAGCCTGTGGTTCGGGCAGCGCCAAAGTCAGTTTGCCAGTGGTTGTCATAGACGTCGCGATCGAAATTAGCCCAATCTGGTGGTGCACCGTATCTTGACTGTCGGCGTCTGCGACAAAATCGGGAGATGTGACCCGTGGCACCACATCTATAACAAACCGGCGATGTGCGACTTGGGTTGTAGGCCTCGCGGTCAAACGTGGGTTGTTGCGTATAGTAGTGAGCACGACTTTCACATTGCCGGCGCGTGGTGACGGGTCCGTAAGAGCGCTCGTCGTGCGTCACTTCGTCGGGAAAATTAGATCGATGCTGCGGCCGCTGATCGGCAGGATAGCTTAGAGCTTCTGGCATGACAGACAGCGCGGATACAGCGGACGCAGGTTCATGGGATTGGTTGGGACGACCAAGCTGTTCGACACCCGCTGCTCCTTTAGTGTGTCGCTCGAGTTCTTCGCGGACTATCTGCCGTATAGTGGTCGCAAGGTCGAACTGATAGCCGGAGCTGTCGTCAACGCTTGCAACAGTGGTAACGTTAGGTAACCTTCCGAACTTTGGCGTGATACGGCGCAGCTTCAAAGTTTCAAACGTTCGGCACTGCCTGATGAGGTCGTCGACTGAGCTAAGACTCTCTTTTCCAATGAGGTAGCTATAGACGTCTTCAGCAATCCCTTTGAGAAGGTGCCCAACTTTATCTTCTTCAGACATAAGGGGGTTCACCGTCCTACACAGCTTCAAGACCGCCTCTATATAGGTCGTACAGGTCTCACCTGGGACTTGCGCGCGTTGAAGCAACGTCTGCTCCGCCCGTTTCCTCTTCGCGGTGGAATCTCCGAAGCATTCTGTGATGTCGGCAACAAAGCGTTCCCACGTCGTTAGTGTATCCTCATGGTTCTCGAACCACAGAAGTGCGGTATCCGTGAGAAAAAGAACGACGTTCTCCAACTGAGCGGACAGGTTCCATCCATTGTACTTGCTCACACGCTTGTAATGTGTGAGCCATTGTTCTACGTCCTCACCAGATTTACCCGAAAAAGAGCGTGGCTCCATCGTGTGCCTCCAGACGCCAGTAGACCGCGCCGGAGAGGACAGGGGTGACGGGTCGTTGTCGTTTTGAGACATCTCCAGCGGCGGCAGTTGAGCGAGGCGTCGGCTTCGTCGTAGGATTCCCGGTAGCAGCTCCGTCTTCGTGGTCAGCGTACCCAGCACCTCCACCACAAAACTGTTACGGTTGAAAGGTCGAGCGAAGGTTTATTTACACGAGAGCGCGGAGCGCTAGGTAGCTGGTACAGCCGAGGCAAGATGGCGTCCAACCGCTAGACAAGATATCGTCCTCGTCGTCTTCCACCCTTGCCTGGCTCATACCTTGACTGCCCGTCTGATACCGTAGCACTATATATATATATATATATATATATATATATATATATATATATATATATATATATATATATATATATATATATATATATATAATCACGGGTCTGCTTCCGCGAGTCGATATGGCCAACTTTCCAGTGACCCACATTTCTGTCTCAAGGCCGGGACCGCCGGAGATGACTTTGTGCCAGCCCGCTGTAGGAAATCCTACACATCTCACAGCGCACGAGCGGCGGCTGACTGTCGCATGCGCGCGGTTGCGCCATCGTTTAAAGACGGGCTACGTAATCAGGGACGACGCAATACTCGTTGCGCACTCGAGGCACTGTTCGGTTCCCTTACATTGGATGAATTTTGCTGCCGGGAACTCCTCGAGAGGAGCACCCGTAAGCGGCACGTGTAGGTGGCACAGCTCAAATAGAACCAGTTCTTAAACTTCTTTTTTTTTCGGTGTCGGCGGCAATGGCCGTCACTGCTCCCGCTACGAGTGCCGTGGGTCACGGCTGCCCGACGAAGACGACACAAAAAGCACGATCACACGCAGACACCGCTCGCTTCTCATCGACGTTCCGTTGAAGAGCGGCATTGTATGCCACTATGCCAAGGGCATGCTTTCTAGGGGAAAAATAGACAAAGGAGCGGCATGCTTTTAGTGCAACGACATAGCCCACACCGAGTGTGGGAACGCAGCACGAAAGCACCCAGGATCGACAGCTGTAGGGCCTGCATGCGGTACCACAGGCAGTTCAGGCCCCTCAAAAGCAAGTTTGCATGGCTGCGCCCAAGCTTACGCTATCTGCTTAAGAGACGCGAGGATTGCTTTTGCTGACTTTAAGTGTTTTGTTATTTGTTGTTTTGTTGTTTTTCGCTACGTCCCCTTTCCCTGTCTCCCTTGGAAAATAAAGCAGTCGTCCTGGTGCGCTGAAAGTGAACGGACGTGTCGTGCCTTTTTCAGCTCTCCGAAGTTTCTCTCCGATTAAGCCTACAGAGCGATAGCTAGAGCTCAATCCGCGTAAGGTTTGCTGCCAGTAGCGTTTGTTCAAGCCATGGAGCACCAGCATACTTGACCGGAGTTACGAACGGATGTACAACGAGGCCAGGATGAATGAAGACTGTAAGCGAAGCGCAACTGCATGAAGGGATTCATGACAGCAACGAAGGAGGAATATTCGGGAATGAGGTGCGTGTGCGCGATCCATTTTTTAATGAGTTGAACCCCACGTCAACTCACGGTCTTATGTGAACTATTCGTCCTCCATCAGCGGATACAACAGGCAACGTGCTGGAATAACACCTCTATCTTGCAAGGTAACATTTCTTTATTGTGATGATCTGAGGGACCATGCGCATTGCCGGATGTCTGCTCTTGCCTATCCGTGTCGTTATTACAAAAAAAAAACTGTTTGACTACGGGAGTACGGAGCAATGGTTTCACTGAAATACACGCTTTGATGTGCTAGGCGCGCGTTCTTCGCGGCTAAGGCCGCGTCACATACGCGGCATTTGCATGCCTGCACCGTACGATGATGTGAGAGAACTTCATGTTACGAAAAATGTGTGTCTGGATGTAGTACCGGCCCAGCTGGCGCCGAGTATCATTACTTTCGGTAACGGGCACACTGTTCCGAACTGCCCGCCGCTTGCGTCGTCTGCTACTATGCCGTACGGGCAGTTTGCGCCGGTTTCGGCGCAAGCGCATTAGGACCATGCAAGAGGCGGATTCTGGCTAAGCTCGCCCTTGCATATTCTGCAAAAGGCACGAAGCTATGTTTGCTCTTTATATTTTTGCTTTCTTTTGTTACTTGCCACCCCCTTTTCTGTCTCTCCTGGCGAACATAAACAATTCCTCTTGGGGCACTGTAACTTCGCGGACGTGCTGTTCTCTTCAATGCGCGGAAGTTGGCCCATGCGGAGTGCGGGGACGCGACATGAAAGCACCAGGGATCAACATCTGTAGGGCCCGTGGACCTGTGGTAACAACTAAAGCCACCTCAAAAACTAGTTTGCATGGATGTGGCCATGGTCACGCTGTCTGCTAAGTTGCTAGAAGTCTCGGTGATACCTTTTGCTGACTCTTTGTATTTGCGTTATTTGTTATTGTGTTGTTTTCCCTTGTCCCGTTTCCGTTTCTTTCGAAAATGAACCAGTCGGCTTCGTGCGCTGAAAGTGAACGGACGTGTCGTGTCTTTTGCAACTCGGGAAAGTTTCTCACAGAGAGATATCCAGAGCTGAATCCGTGTTTCTCACAGTAGCGTTTGTTCAAGTCACGGAGCACCTGCATACCTGGCCGCCGTCACGAACGGATGTACAACGAGACAAGGATCAATGAAAGCGCCAAGCGAGAAGCAGCTGGAGGAATTCATTGCAGGAAGTGAATCGCGGTGTAATCTTACAACAACGAACGACGAATAATTGGGGGATGACGTGTACGTGCGCTATCAATGTTTAATAAGTTGAAGCACGGGTCAACTTACGGAATTATCTGAAGCACTCGTCCTTCAACGCTGAAAGGTGCTGCTATATTCATGCTGTCAAAGGAATACAACAGGCGACGTGCTGGCACCCTCTGCCTAGCCAGGTGAGTTTTCTTCATTGTGATGTTCTGAGTGATCATGCGTATTGCCGGGCATCTGCTTTTACGTGTCCCTGTCGTTGTTACACAAACTGTTTAACTACTGGAGCGCGGAGTAATGGTTTACTGAAATACATGCTCTCATGTGGTCGGCGTGCGTTCCTCGCTGCTAATGCCTTATTGTCAGATAGCCAGCGTTATCCTGCCTCCATTGTGCGATGATGTGAGAGAACTTCACGCTATCAAAAATTCGTGTGAGGATAGCGTACCGGCATAGCTGGCGCCGAGTGTCATCACTTTCAGTAATGGGCACACCGTTCCGCATTGCGCGCCGCCTGTGTCGTCTGCTACGACGTCGTACAGGTCGGTTGCGCCGGTTGCGGCGCATGCGCACTCGGACCATGCAAAAGGCGCAGTGAGGATAGCAAGATAGTGCCTGAATAGAAGACACCCCCTTGAAGCGTCCAAGAAAGGTGGGGCCTTTCTGCCCATTACTTATCTGCCCTACGCATTAAGTCGCCTGCCCCGTCCGCATTTTTCGTTCTCTGTGGCGCAATCTTGTACGCGTCCAAAATTGCCCAAGTGTCGGTGAGCCTACTGGCTTGCGCGAGCCCGCAGTGTAACAAGAAGACAGCGCGCAGTGGTCATGGGTGGTCATATATATATGACACCCATGACCATATATATATATATATCCATAGCTTGGAGACGTAATAGCGGGAGAGCTCGTCAAGTTGGGGACGCAAGCACAGGGAATATTGAAAGTGTAAATTAGACAGGCATGGAGTACTTGGAAAGACAGTGGGAGACACAGAGGCGACAACGTGGACGTTACTTAAGGGAAACCGGAAAATGAGACACTTGAGGGATATTTGAAGTATACGGTATGAAAGAAACATTGTACGGTAACACAAAGGGCCGTTCTTTGTGAAGTGCTCCACAACAACAAAATTGTTGGGGATACTTTGAGTCTGCTCAATAAATGCCAGTGAAAAGTATTGTCTTGACGAATTCCCATTAAAAAAGAATTCGTACTCTATTTAAAACGGGATTCCATTTCCGCGTATGAGCTGCCTGAAGACATGCCGTAGGAAATAGCAGCAGCAGGGCGCGGCACGGGTCTGTCGCGGCAAAAGCTGGACGATGACCCTGCACACTGTAATGCGATGGCAGAGAAACCTCCAAGCAAGGCCCGTACGCAAATCACCTACTTTCCAGAAGAAGTATTCTAGAACTAAACTTAACTTATCGCGATAAGGCTACTTTTGTAAGGAGAACTTGCGTTAAAGGGGCACTGACACGAAAATCTTCGTCTGCTGTTTTTTTCGCTGCAATACGTAGCTGGGGACCTATTAGCCATAACACGGCACATCATTTGCTCCAGCGCACGTCAGATAATTATTTACGGCCTGTTTATTACCCAATAGTTTCAGTTTTGGTTTGGGAGAGCTCAAAAAACGACTATGCGCCCGGTGCAACTGGCGCCATCTAGCACTCGCAATGGAGTAAACGAGTTCGACCACGTGAGCACGCACAACTGTGACGCACTTCCGCGCGACAACCGCCGCGTGCTCGTTTTCTTTCGCCTGTCGCGCGTCCTGCGCGTTGTTGTCGCTGTTGCTGTCATCGCTGTTGGGTGTCAACTATATTCTTGAGGTCTGGCGTCGCCGGCAGTCTACTAACGCAGCCGCGGCGAATAAGCAATGGCGGCTATGACGTCATCATATCTAGCTGCACTGTCGGAGCTCGGCTGCCGTGGTGACGTCGCGGAAGTTGGGGATCCCCTTCAGGTCACCTTTACTTTTGTCGATGTCGCGATGTACGGCGTCTAGCGCTCGATTGCGCATGCGAACTTCAATATTCATTTAAATTACCTTCGGAGCTGTGTTCGCTATTGAGATTTGGTAGATGACATCTGTATGTCCACGAAAATCGATCCCGCAAGCTATCTTAGCAGCGTAATTTTGGTGTCAGTGCCCCTTTAAAGTTTCAGGAGAGGTAAAGTCAGAAACCCACATTACAAGATTTTAAGGCGACCTTACGAAAGGCACTCTTACCGAGTAAGTGAGTGACATGGGAGCGAGGCTAAGCGCATTTTTGTGTGTTTTCTTTTGTAAGCGGGCGTACAGCGGGCGTACAGCAACGAAGAAGGAGGGGAGCAAGGGGAGTGGAGTGGGTCATTTGGGGGGTCGGACTGGTCGGACGGGTTGAGCGCCGGCACGTCTCGTCAAAGCAGTTTCCCGGAGTCTCGGCAGTTTACGTGCGTTTGCGAGTGACCATGGGCTTGTATCTCCCCTCCGCGTGTGTGTGTGTCGGCACTGCAGTGTGGTCCTACGCAAGCAACCGCGAAATAGCGATGTGTTTGCTTCGACGAAGTAAACCATCGGGTAGTGTGTGCTAAACGAACGAACTGTGCGCAGTGCGTGAACGACGTCTGTTGCGGTACCCTTTCTAGGTACTGTAATTCATTGTTTTCTAATTAAACGTGTATGATTTTCTATTTACCGTGTGGATTATTCTGGCTCATTCTGGCACCCCTTCGTGCTTGATGCGTGTACTTTTCTTCTGTCCCCTGGGCTCTGTTCCAGCTACTCGCCACTCTAACTTGATTCCCTTTTCAGTAAAACCACATTTTGTTGACAGTGATCCCTGATGTATGCTAGCTCCGCCGACGTGTCGCGTTCAGCTGTTTCGGTGATATAGGGCACATGCGATCGCTTACTTTCCTTCGATGCTCTGCTGCAATAGCTGAAGGAACAGAATTGTTTGTTTCGTTGTCTATAAATGACTTGTTGCGTGCCGTTTACAAAAGTAAGAGTCTCGCTGAAGCGGTTGTAGCCTTGTTGGCTAAGGAGCCGCCAAGGTACCTCCGGGACCGTCGGTGTCCTTTCGCAGGGATAGCATGAAGCTTCAGCACGCGCTTGTTGTGGAGCGGAAGCGGCACAAGTACCCATGCTCGTCGAAAATCTCCATGGGATCTAGGCGATCTCTGATGACATGCCGCGACACTCGCACTTAGGCATATGCTGCCCGCAGCTCGATAATTCAAGCCGGTCCACGTTTTAAACCAACTCCGCAACGTTGTCATCCATGCCTGCCATTTTGTTTGCTCACAAGTGAGCGTCAAGGTAGGTCGGGGGCTACAAAGCAAGTTCGAAATTACTGCATATGATTTGATGTGCACACGTTCGTGTTTAATATGACAGGTTGAAATTTCGAAATCATAATGTTCGATATCTTTTTCATTCCTGTACGTTATGCGTCCTCCTTTGAGTATTTCGCAGTTCACGTGTGTGCACTGTATTTTTCTTCTTTTCTTTGTTTTGTTTTTCTTTGCGGATATGTAGAATAATTAGGTTGGCTACAACCTTATAGATTGGCCGAGTTTATATCCACAGACGACCGCTGTTGAGTAACTTAAAGTGGTGTGGCACTTCAAACCGAACTCCCTGTAGCCCGAACCATGTGAACCGATTCTTGTCTGCCTTTATAAGAGGTGACATGTCCGATGCTTTTTGAGCGTCACAAGAAGGTTTTCATTAACTTTGAGGACGACCGACTGTTTTTGTCTTGCAAATTACAAGAATGCAATAAAACCTAGCCTCTTACCTCTTCAACATTTACAAACTTGGTTGTAGAAAAACGCATCTGTGCGGTAAATGAGTAAATACGGACTTGCCGATGGGCTGTCATTCGTAAACCCGCTGCACATAGGAAAATTTCAGTGCGGCGAGCTGCGCTATTTCTTTTTATTGTTTCTTTAACATGCGGCGGATTGCGATGCGCGAGCCTGAGGGTTCACTAAGGCAGCCGGAGCCAAGGGCCACTGCAAATCATACTCTAAAAACAAAAATGAGGGTGCTTGCATTTCTTAGGCGGTGACCGCAGCCCCATGAACAGTATCGTCAATAACATATGTCAGCATTTATTGGTGCGTACTAGAAATATTGACAGACGTGTCAGGAAAGTCATTACGCAGTGTTCTGGCCGGATGATCTTGCAGAGTTAATCACTAAGGCTAAACCAAGCCTCATTCATCGTATTAATTCTCACGTCGATTTTTTTTTTACTTATGGTCATGTTCTCTAAGGTTGTTGCCAACAAGCTAGGTGCACAGTGATCCTGCTGTTTGAGGGGCCCGGGAAATGACTAAAAAAACAACCAAACTATGCTCCATGAACTTTGTTGAAGAATACTTCTTTCCTTCTGCCGAACGTGGCGGACGACTCTCGAAATACAATGGTGCTCCGTTGGTTTTTTTTTTCTGATGGAAAAAATAAAACAACAACATCCGTAAACAGCGCGAGCACAAACGTCGCCGCGTAGATAGCAGTGGCAGCATGTTTGTGTGCACGCGCAGAGCGATACCGACTCACCTCTCTTGTACCTAGGAAGCACGAAAAGTTTATGTCGCGACGTAAATGTCGCCAATATACGGCGAGCCCCTTTTCTCGTCCCGGTAGTGCCAGGTGTTGATGGTTCACGCTGCCCCATGTTGACAACGCACACTTGCAGGTTTATCATCGTCCTGCGACCGAGCCGCTCTGCCCGATCAACCTGTTAATGGGCATAAAACACCACTCACTGTTGAGAAGACGCGCTTCAGAGGGCACGAACTCAATTGCATCAAAAGCGCATTCACAAACACAGACGATGAGATTTCAGCGGATCATACGGGAACCAGCTACCACAACACTCGTGCCTTGCCCCAGCTCTCCAGCGATGCCCTCATAATGGCGCTCGCGAACCCAGGATGCCTTGAAAAACGAAAGTGACGAAAAGCCCACCACCAGGTGACGTATTTATACTACACGTGGGTGTGCTATAGATTACCCTCTCCCTGCTCATTTCACTCCTGCCAACCCTCAATTTCCTTTCCCACCTCCTTGCTATAGTATTATACTATACAAGGGGGTGGTGGGAAAGGAAATTGAGCATATATGCTTTACTTTCTGCCCTCCTTCCTTTTCTCCTCCTCAGCCTCACTTTCCCACCTCCTTTCTGTATTATAGCACACATGGATATGCTTTCCTATTCACCACATAGAGGGATTTTCATCCGAAGCAACGTCGGCCTTTGCTAGAACATCTGCTTGCCACGCAGACGACCTGGGTTTGACTCCCGCTCGAACCCAGCTAGCGTTCTTGCGATGTTAGCATGAAGGAATCGTAAAGTATGCTGTAGCTAAATCCTTCTGATCTAACTGCTCAAAATTAACTAGGTGCGACGAAGAATTGTTTCAGTTCAACCAAAGAGAACACTGAGGCTTTGTTTCCGTACCCGTCTGGTGCATACTGATGTGCCGAGTTTCTTGCGAGACAAAGACAAATCCTTCATTTATTTTTACATCAGTAAAGAAAAGGACAAATCACAGCGAGCTAGAAGAGCTTCGCTGTTTGAAAAAAAATATGAAACGCCGGCGAACCATAATAATAAAAATAATAACTAAGGGGCTTTACGTCCCAAAACCACAATATGCTTACGAGAGACACCGTAGTGCAGGGCTCCGGAAATTTTGACCACCTATGGTTCTCCAACGGGCACTGGCATCGCACAATAGAAAGGGCCTCTGGCATTTGCCAGCAAACCAGATGACGGTCTTTGCTGTGGCACACGAAGACTCCCCAAATGGTGCAAGCTGTTTTTAGAGCGCATTATATCATACAGCCCTCTATTGCGACCATAGAACACTGTTAGATCTGCCACATGTATCATGCCGCATCATGCCAGAGATGACGAGGTTGTGAATAAGGGCAGTTTGACTTTAATCTGTAGTTAACGCTGCTAATATTAATTACATCCTAATAAAGGTACGACTGCTGCCCACCTTTCACTTCCTACAGCTGGACCCAGTCTCTATTTACGAAATGGTATAATTTCATTTCTTTATCCGCAGCAAGAAAGCGAAAAAGAACTAGGCAGTACGTTCACGGCATCGTTTCTGCAGAGATAGGAAAAGGGGCTTTTCTTCGACGTTGTTATTTTATAGAAGCTCGATGACGCAAATCTCTAATCTCTCCTTGCTCATGTAGCGACAGCTGATCTGAGAGAACCAGACATTTCCTTCTCGTAAACATCAAACACGGGCGATGTCATGTCAAAAATGAACGACAAACCGATGCGTCGACATTTGTACTTGCGGTCAGGGTTATCACTGCCGGCACCCATCCGAGATCATGTCGCAGATTTTACAGGAATGAGTGCACCTGAACTCTTTAGTTCAATGTGGACTCTTGCCAGTGAACCGACCAATGGCATGTTCTAATTTGTTTCGCGCGTGTGTGTGTGTGTGTGTGTGTGTGTGTGTGTGTGTGTGTGTGTGTGTGTGTGTGTGTGTCAATTACTACTTGGTTTCCCTACTTGTCTATTTCTATTTTCGTGTAACAAATCTTCTCCCAACCCCCTTTACTCTCTCTCTCTATTTCTGCTAAAAACGGCAATAGAGCAGCCGTACTCAATGATCCCCAGCGGATCACGCTGAGAGACCCTCGCCATGGGGTCTGTACACCCAAGTTGGAAACTAGCCACATATAACTGGCTTTTACTTCTGTTAGAGACTAACTTGCCTTGTTAAAGTGTTTCACCGAATTTCATTTGGTGACGGTAGTTTGCCTGGAGATGTTGTCAAGAAACTTTGCGTTCAATGATCGCGCATCTTTTTTGTCCCTCCCTGCGACTTTGTGAAGAGCTTGTTAGTCACTCATCATCAGGGGAGCACCAAAGCTGCCTCGCCTGACGAAGCATAGTGTCGAAGTTTCAACAGCGTCGGAGAAACATCGGGCCCTTTGCCTCTCTTTTTTTTCCTTTTTTCCTTCTGTGCTCAGGCCACTGACTCGGCCAATGCTTCAGTTATGTAAAGGTTCAAAGGTTATTTCTTTTTTTTCCTCGGTGAAGTTCTTTTTTTTGGCGAATTATTCAAGGTTATCCCGACCAAGTAAGAATGATGCGACAAATACAACCAATCACCAAAAAGCCATATTTCTCGCACCAGGCCGGCGGATGGTACGTACATTGATACAGTATCAGATTTCTTTATGTGGTTGTTTCGTTTACCATACTAAAGAAAAACTGTAGCTATGAGAGACGCCCGTTCGAGAGATCCCGAATTAATTTTCACCACCTTTTTTCGCAACTTTTAACGTGTATACCTCAGCTAAATACATAAACGTCAGTGCATTTCGCCCCTGTGTGCAAGTACATTTGGCCAGTGCGTCCGTGAATTGAAGCCGCGACTCTATGCTGAGTAGGGGCATTTTTTGATAACTGTGGTAGCATAAGGTAACAGGACACAAGGAGAACACAGAGAACACATACACAGCGCTACACTTCCAACAAATGATTTATTTCTGTGCAAAAAAAAAGTGTATAAGAACCACGTGGTGCCCAGAAATAAATCATTTGTTGGAAGTGTAGCGCTGTGTGTGTGTTCTCCGTGTTCTCCTTGTGTCCTGTTACCTTGTGCTGCCACAGTTATCAAAAAATGCAATACCAACAAGCCCGCCTTGCAACATTAATAAGTAGGAGGTCCCCCCCCCCCCCCCCACGCACACACATCAAGTATGTATACACTCTATAACAGTTGGCTTTGTACGAGGCGTGCCATAAACGACTGAAAGCAATAAACTTAATACGCTTAGCGCTTGCATGCCGTTCTCTTTTAAAAAGACTATCAGCTGCGCTCCTTACTTTCCTGTGAATAACGATATTTAATTTTGATAAGGTGAATGCCGTTCGTGACCTATCAGTGTCAAGCGCCCAGCAGCAAATAAAGCAAAGATATAATCGAGATAATGTTCGTCCTCGTGAGACGAATATATACGCCCCAAACCGGCGTGAACGGCCTCTAGACTAGGGCTCACAATACAGGAAAATGTTTTGACTATAAATAATAGGCAATCACGCCAATTGTATTTCACTGGTAACAGAGGAAACAATGAACCTACTTAGAGGTCATCCCAAGGTTGGTAATTCTTGCCTGATTATTCTGTTCCGTCACTATGCAATATATTTTTTTCTCATACTCTCTATCTCTCCAAGTGTTTGCATATACATGTCTCCAATGGTTAATCACGTAGTCTAGCATTTTACCACATTCGAGTTGGGCCGACTAATTTTAGCAACCCTTGCAAAAGAAAAAAAATAAACGCTGATAAAATATGCAATTATGATGCCCACGCTCGTTGTGGGCCAGTACTATTCAGTCACCAGGATAAATTCGTTCTCCAGTTAGCTGGCTAATGAAAAAACATTGTAATGCAATTTTTTTTCACTTGCAAATAGAAAATGGCTCTAAATATCCTTTGTGAAAATTTTTAATGCATCCTAAAATATCATAAAACATCCTAAAAGCAAAAGTCAGACAATTTCGTCTTTAAAGAAAAATAGAAGCGCACATGCGCACGACGGAAGCTTGAAAATTTCGCTGTCCTTGCCCTTCGTAATTAAGTATTTCGCACTAGTTACTCATATATAGCGCGCGAAGTGCGTAATATTGTGCTTGTTTGACGCCCCCTGCGAGAAAAGCTTGTAAAATTTTGGTCTTCCTTTCCTTTTTCTGGCTTTCTAACGTTCGGTTACGTCATGCTAATGTGGAACACAGCAAACTTTTGAGTACTTCACGCGCGCATTGTGCGTACTTCATACGCACAAAGAAAAAACAAAGAAAGAAAAAAGTGTTATACGCGAGACACGGCACGATCAAAACGCTTGAACGGTTTCATGAAGTAGACAATAACATGTTTTTCACGGTCTTTTAGTTCACACAATAGGAATTAGCAAATCTTGTTGAGCAACTTACCGGTACCCTTGTAAAATAAATCGTTCAGTCGTTACTTTCTACCAGTACTAACAGAGGGTGCAGAAACTCGGAGGTTAACCTCCGTGAGAAAAATAAAATGACCGCGCAAAAGGCGTTGGAAGGAAATATCTTTGGCCTCACGTTAAGGTTAAACAGGTATGAGTAAGCAGGCAGGCCATGTGATCGCAGTCAAGTTGCAATTAATGTGTTTACACTTACGTTTTGTGGGGCCGCGTCCCGCTCGACTCCATGTTTTTGCACGAAATGCCTCGCATCCTTCTCCCTCAGCTGGACGGAGCGGCGGTCCACCACTGCGACGGGGCCGCCCGCTTCGCCCATGTGGTTTTAACATAGGCTGCCATTGGGCAGCGAGAAATTCCCAGAATGTTTGCGCGTTCTGGCGTTTCTGGTTTTTGAGATGCTCGGAAGAACACGCTGGGACTTGGAGAAGTGCGCACGTACTTTTGGGACCCTCCGGCCGACCAGGCCATCGGTCGGATGGCGTGCTTCTGCGAGCCCCAGCGACCACGGCGGCGACCTGCGACCGACGCCCATGTCTGTATGTCTTCTTCTTCTATTTTCCTTTTCTGAGGGCTCGCGGTCGCGGGTGCGCTAGCCGGGGTTAGGCTCTCCTTCCTTGCATGGTTATTTTTGTGTGTTATTCTGTGTTCGCGTGTTGTTAATTGTTACTGTCCTTTCTTTGTGTTATCGTGCTCGCGTTTTGTTAATCGTTATTGTCCTTTCGTTTTATTTAATTCGATCCTTGATTCGGCCTTGTATTATTTGTGTTAACGTGTTTATTAAATTACCATGCTCGGAGAGATGCGCCTAATGTTCTCGTCTTTCGCCGCGTGCGACGGTTCGTGCTGCCCTGCCTCGAGTCGGGCCGCGGGTCGACGCGCGCGGCAGCGCGGCGATGGCATGGCTGAGATAGCTAGCGCGCGAGCGCGACTCCCTCATTCTCTGCTCGTTGAGTGCTCGAACCCACGACAGGGGTTTGCTAGCGGCGATGCCGCTGCTAGCAGTAGTTATTAGTAGAAGTAACCCCTACATTTTGGCGCCCAACTAAGTGGGGCCAGGGGCCTTGCCCTTGGTCGCTCAAACGACGAGCAGGTGTCGGCAGAGTGGGGAAGTTGCGTTCGGTTCCCAGCGTCAAATGCGCTTTTGGTTGAGCGCGGCCGTCTCTGCCGTGTATCGCGCGTATCTCTTCCTTTGTCTGTTCATCCTTTTTCTCTGTCGATGTATCGTGGTGTGAGGAGAGGCAAATGTCACTTCTCAAACGGATTGGTAACCCGCTTCGAAGTTGTGTGAGGCGAAGCGCGGACGAGGAAAGGCGTGATGCAAGTTGCCACCGAGATGCAGCAGTTCGTTCTTGGTGGCGGAAACTCGTTGGATTCACCAAGGCTTCCATCATGCCATGGTCGGGAGATTGACCATCGTGTCTCCCGTGCGACGTTCAAGTCGGTGAGTCCAACGGTTTTCTTTAGACTTCGCGTCGTGTGCGTCTTTCCTCACTAAATTCAGAACCAGTGAAAGAATAGTTGACGCGCTATTTCTTGCCCGGGTCGCCGAAAGTCTCTTTTCTTTAAAAGTTGACAGGCGCTGTTCGGTGCACATGGCCGACTTGCACCGAGGGAGGCAAAGATGGCGGAAAGGCCGCTGAGGCGAACAAAGGAAGTAGAAGGAAGGCCATCTTCCATGAATAGCCCTTTGGGCACCTGTCTATCTTCGCGCACGCAGAAGGGGAGAGCGTTTCAGCGTCCCCGCGGCGGGAGAGAAGGAGGCCATTGTGGCGTTAATCAGCCGGCCGGTCGGGGGGAAAGGATGAAAGAGGAGGTCCATCCTCACCAGGCTCTCCTCAGGAATCTGGTTTTTTCTTGTTTGTTGTTCTTTTGCTTTTTTTCGTTTGGCCCGAAGAGCGACGTAGTTGACGGCAGAGTGACCCAGGTGTACATAATGTAAATAGTTTCTTTCGCGGTTTTGTTTTTCGCCTCCGGGAGGCGAGGCGCCTGAATGTGTTGGTACTGCACATGGCGCGCGCGCTGTATCGTTGTCTGGTTTTGCGACGAGCGCGGGTTTTGGGCCCGAATCGGCTTGTGTAGCCGTGGCCTGGGAGAGAAAGGGGTTCACTCTGCGCGGTCTGTACGAGCTTGGCCACAGTATCATGCCACCTTTGCGGTTAGCGCTGCGTGTTTACGCGCGTCGGCAGTGGCACCCCCCCGACAGCAGAGGAGAGCGATAGCGCGCCCCTGCAGTAGTTCTTGCCAGTCGTCAGAGCGGAAGGCTTTAGCTAAAGTTACTGTGCTCTGCGATTTGGCACGGTGCAGTGTGAATGCTCAGCTGTTGCCGTCCCTTCCGCGTCTGTTCATTCCGTAGGCAACACGTTGTGGATCTCCCGTTTCGTTTGGTGTCACGGATGGGCAGTGTGCGTTCGCGGAAGGTAATCCGCTAGTGTAAGGTCATGTGGCATCGCACTAGTGAAGACCACGTTTACATTGGTTACCGCCCGACTGATTCCAGACGGAGAGATAACCTGACAGAGACGTCTTTCTCTTTCTCTCCCTACCCTTTCGCTACCTTCTCTTCGCTGTCTCAAGTTTTGTACTAAGCGTTCCTTTCTTTTTACGTATCGTTTCTTTTAGTTCGGTTTTGTTTTTGGCTACATTAAGAATGATTTCTAGCCCTGTGTTGTTTTTCTTGTTCGTTAGTTCAACTGAGTTTGATTCTTGTGCTGCGCGACTGTTTTGTTCTTTGTTGTTGTTTTTTGTTGTGTTTTTCTGCCGCGTTGATTTGGCGGCCGAAGTCTGCGTGTCCGGAGCGAGGCGGCGTCGACGGCGAGGCTGCGGACGGAGCCGTGGTCGCGGCACTTGGTGCGGCCAGGAAGTCGACAGGGTCGACGGCACGTGAGACCTGCCGCGGCCGGCGTCCAGAGTCCGGGTGAAGATGCCGTGGCGCGCGTCGGCTTCATCGGACATCTGAGACTTGCCGCGGTTGTATTGTCGCGTTTGTTTCCTTGTTTTTTGTTTTGGTTTGGGGCTCTCGGATTTTATAGCGTATTGGCACTGTCGGTATTGTTTTTTTAGGGGGGCTTTTAAGGAGGGAGGGATGTGGGGCCGCGTCCCGCTCGACTCCATGTTTTTGCACGAAATGCCTCGCATCCTTCTCCCTCAGCTGGACGGAGCGGCGGTCCACCACTGCGACGGGGCCGCCCGCTTCGCCCATGTGGTTTTAACATAGGCTGCCATTGGGCAGCGAGAAATTCCCAGAATGTTTGCGCGTTCTGGCGTTTCTGGTTTTTGAGATGCTCGGAAGAACACGCTGGGACTTGGAGAAGTGCGCACGTACTTTTGGGACCCTCCGGCCGACCAGGCCATCGGTCGGATGGCGTGCTTCTGCGAGCCCCAGCGACCACGGCGGCGACCTGCGACCGACGCCCATGTCTGTATGTCTTCTTCTTCTATTTTCCTTTTCTGAGGGCTCGCGGTCGCGGGTGCGCTAGCCGGGGTTAGGCTCTCCTTCCTTGCATGGTTATTTTTGTGTGTTATTCTGTGTTCGCGTGTTGTTGATTGTTACTGTCCTTTGTTTGTGTTATCGTGCTCGCGTTTTGTTAATCGTTATTGTCCTTTCGTTTTATTTAACTCGATCCTTGATTCGGCCTTGTATTATTTGTGTTAACGTGTTTATTAAATTACCATGCTCGGAGAGATGCGCCTAATGTTCTCGTCTTTCGCCGCGTGCGACGGTTCGTGCTGCCCTGCCTCGAGTCGGGCCGCGGGTCGACGCGCGCGGCAGCGCGGCGATGGCATGGCTGAGATAGCTAGCGCGCGAGCGCGACTCCCTCATTCTCTGCTCGTTGAGTGCTCGAACCCACGACAGGGGTTTGCTAGCGGCGATGCCGCTGCTAGCAGTAGTTATTAGTAGAAGTAACCCCTACAGTTTACAACGTGATTGAAATTGGGGCGTCTCAAAGTAATGCCTCATATATTGTCTCCAGCGAGCGCAAGAAATCTTGCAAACGGTGAATGATCATCTAGCTCCTCCTCCCTTGACCGGACGTATTTAGGATATGCCGCAGCTCTATGACCCGCGCTGACTTACATAATACTGTTCAACAACAAAGAGCGCAGCAATCACTAACGTACACAGACAATTTAACTCCTGTATATGGGGCTATTTTTAACCCCGACAGGCGCTTATGAGTGTTACTATGCAGCGGAAAGGAAGTCCCCGCTCGAAGGTCGACAGCGTGCCGCGGACGGTTGTTTACAATTGCCGCGACACGTGACCGCGTGTAGTTCAAGGTAGCGAGAAAGTCGTTTCAGGGGCAAGCAGCGGCACAACACTCTCAATACAGGTTCTAGACAATTGAGAGGGACAGCAGGAGGACTTCTCCTTCACTCGGCCAAGAAATTTAGCGCATCCGTTGGCGAAGGAGCTGCTGCGTTTGATACGGCGCCACGCACTCGCCGGCATTATCTTATTGACACGGCCTTGGCGACCCCCACGACGCTCGCTTCGGAGCCTCCGAGGCCGCGAAGTGCTTCTCTCCGCTTCGAAAGCAGACGGCGGTGAGCGATGGCAGCGAGCGAGGAAGCTCCTCCCGGTATAGATGCGAGAAAGTTTTACGGGCGCTCGTGCGTGCCCGAGGTTTCGGAGCCGGTCGCGGGACTGCTTCGCGGAGAGCTGCCGGCGTGGCTTCGAGGTCGGCTTTTACGGAACGGTCCGGGACGGTCTTCGATAGGGCCCGACCGTTACAACCCCGTATTCGACGGCCCCGCCCTGTTGAGACAGTTCACCATCGATGATGGCCGGGTGCTTTACCAGAACCGCTTCCTGCGAAGTGAGGCGTACGCCCGAAACCTCAGAGCCAACAGAATCGTCGTCTCCGAGTTTGGAACCATGGCGCATCCTGACCCCTGTGCCACCGTGTTTGAGAAGCTGGCGTCGTACTTCTCCATTGACTTGACGGACAACGCTCTGGTGAACGTGATGCCCGTGGGCGACGAGGTGTACGCAACGACCGAGACGCCTCACATGACTCGAGTGGACCCTGCGTCATTAGATACTCTGGAGAAGAAAAACTTGCGAGAGTTGGTGGCCGTGCACATTGCCACGGCCCATCCACTTTTGGACCCCGACGATGGCGCTACGTACAACATCGGCACCCGCATGAGCACCCGTCCTTCGTTTGTGCTCGTTCACTTTCCTCCCGGCGGATCCGAAAGCTCTGTGGACCGTGCCAGAGCCGTAGGTACAATACCGCTGCAGTCTCTTATATCCGTACCATACATCCACAGTTTCGGAATGTCTGAAAAGTGGGTTGTGGTGCTGGAGCAGTCACTGTCGATGCACTTGCCTTCTATGTTCGTTTCGAGGTACCTGGGCTACAAGGCGTACATGAACGCCCTCAGGTTTGATGCCAACAAAAATGTCCGCTTTCACGTGGTAAACAAGAGGACGGGAGAACTCCACCCGACCGTGTTTGAATCCCCGGCGTTTATCACCTTCCACCATATCAACGCTTTTGAGCAGAATGACGAACTCGTGGTCGACCTAATATGCTTTGACGACGACAACATTATTCGCTGTCTGGACTATACGATGGAGAAGCCCACCGTCTTCAAGGTGGGCCACATGCGCCGCTTTTCTCTGCCTTTGAATCGAGGTCCGGGCGAACACGTCCTCGTCGAGTCGCAAGAACTAGCCAAGGGCGATCTGCGCGCAGAGCTTCCAAGAATAAACCAAAGTCGCAATGGGAAAGAGTACAGGTACTGCTACAGCTTCAGCAACATTGATGGCGAAGAGCATAGCGCTTTCGTCTCCAAGCTTGATGTCGCTACTGGCGACTGGCTGCGCTGGGAACGACAAGGGTGGTTCCCCTCGGAACCCGTCTTCGTAGCACGTCCAGGCGGTGTTGAAGAGGACGATGGTGTCGTCCTGAGCTCCCTCTTGCACGAGGATGACGAGAAGAAGCTGGCTCTTGTGGTGCTGGATGCGAAAACACTTAAAGAACTGGCCCTTGCAGAGTTCGACTGCCCTTCTGAAATTCCAGCTGATTTTCATGGGTGGTTTCTCGAGCAGAAGGTGTGAGAAGTGTCTGTAGCTGCTTAATGTGCTTTTACTGTATAATACAGACATGTTTCACCAATCTGCATGGTAATCCGTTGCGCTACCTTTGTCCAGCAAAGTTGAAAAGAAAGGATTGCCATAATGGGCACCTTTTCGAAAGCCTTTCTTTTTCATGTCTACTAACATTACTGGCACATAATTACCTGCACATTGGTGGCCCCGCCTCTAAAGATTCTATTTATTTCTAACAGCGTTTACTGATTAGTGTAGGAAGTCGAACGAAATATCGCAATTTGTCATAAATAATGTGTCTACATCAGATGAAAAACACATTGCCAATGCGCTTAACGAACATTCCGCATCTGTCTTTACTTGTAATGATGTAACCACACCTACTTGTAACAAATTTAACGCTCTGCCTCCAATTTAAAATCTGGAGATCTCTGACGCCGATGTACTTGAGTTACCACTAAATTTGAATGTGAGGAAATCTTCGGGCCCAGATGATTTGTCAAATGCTTTTTAAGGAGATATGCTGAATGGTCTTCAAAATTTCTCAGTTATTTTTTATACATCGTTATCCGGTGTTGTCCTTCCCGATAATTGGAAGTTCTTAAAATTAAGCCTTTATTCAAACACAGGGACAAGCGGTTCGTTTCTATCGCCCGACAGCCTTGACTTCTAAATGCTGCAAGTTGTTAAAGCACGTAATTCATAAGCATATTGACACACATTCAGTTCTTTTTTCAGCTCAGCATGGTTTTAGGCGAGGTTTTTTGACAACAACACAATTAGTTGAAATTGTCCACGACTTCGCAGGCGCAATAAATAACCAGTCTCAACTAGATGTAGCATTTTTTAGACTTTGCGAAGGCGTTCGATAAAATATCTCATTCTAAGCCAGTTATGAAACTTTGGGAAGTCTTGAAAAATCTGCAACTTTGTCATTGGATAGAAGCACACCCGTATTCTCAAAAATATTATGCTGTTTTTAACGAACACTCTTTAAAAAAGCTGCCTGTTGATTCGGGTGTGCCCCAGGGATCAGTTCTGGGGCCGTTATCGTTCCTTCTTTTTATAAATGACATTGTGGATACCTGTAGTGTTAAAATAAGACTATATGCCGACGACAGTGTTGTATATAGCGTGATAACCTCAACTTCTGAACAAAATGAATTAACTTGTGAATTAGCTCAATTGATGTATTAGTGCAGAACCTGGCAGATTACGAAAAATGTGTTCTAAGGACTATAAGTAGCCACAAAAGGCCTCCTTTTTATACCTACACAGTTGATGGTAAATCACTAATTCGTGTCAATGAGTACAAATACTTAGGTCTCATTATAGCCAATAGCATTCATTGGGCTAATCATATCGCTGCTGTCTCTAATAAGGCTATGTCAAAACTTCAATATTTAAAGGGCCCATGACAGCTATTTTTTTGTTGGATACTTTTATGTTCTAATGAGTAGAACAGTGCCTTGTCATCACGGCATGGAGTGGCAAATTCTCCAGCGTGAAGTCTAATTAGTCACAGCATCGTTAATTTTGTTCAGTTTTAATGAAGCTTCGAAACGCGCGCCAAAAACTGCAAGAAACTAGCGCCGCGGGGCTAGCGCGGCGGCTGTCGGAAGTGAGCGCATGCACTGATCACTTGAGCTCAAGATTCGGTGACGTTGCGGAGAGCGCGAGCGCCAGACCAGCTCGCCACACTCGCTTTGCATCATAGCGTGTGTACAATGTACAGCTTGAGGGACCAACACGGAGAGGAAGCAGAAAAATGCGGCTTTTGGCGTGGCCTCCGCGATCGGCTGCGAGAGCCGATCTTGGAGGCCACGCTCGGAGGCCATAGCGCCTCTCTGTGACGTCACGATATCAACTTACAAAAGTGAAACGTCACAGATGGCCCACAAACTACGTCATACTAGTGACGATGTCGCGAGGTGCCGCAAACCCAGATGAGCATTTCTGGTCACTTTAAATACATATTAAAATATCTTAACGACAACGTTCGCCGTAAATACTTGGCCACAAGTGCCTGCAGATGTTGGACAACCAAACAACACAAACATATCGGGTTTGAAATTTTGGTGTCATGGGCCCTTTAAGAAGGTGCCTCGAAAGTGCTTCTATCATCTGTAAACTAGCCGCTTTCAAAGCTGTAATACTACCGATCTTGGAATATGCAAATGTTATTTGGGACCCATTTACACATACTAACACCCCTAAGCTGTAAAGAGTTCAAAGGAAGGCTGTACGGTTTATTTTCAATAGTTACAGTATCTTTTCTATCGCTGAGCTACTTAGCCAGGCAGACCTGAAACGTACAGCTGTACGAAACAAAATCGCTCGACTTAACTTCACGTTTGAAATTAAGGGTAAGTTTAGTAGCCTAACACGTGACTATATTTCATTCTCTACTGGTTATCCTACAAGACAACGACATCCATTTTCATTAGTTCCATTTCAGTCGAAAAAGAACGTTCTTAAATGTTACTTTTTCCCCCGATCTGTAACCGTGTGGAATAACCTCGAAGTACGCATAGTTGTGACGCCCCGAGGGGCGTTGGCGGGATGAGAGAAAGGAACGCAGGGAGCGGGCATTTTTAATCCTATTTTTCGGCTGCCGCGGCGGTCAGGGAGACGCCGGGGCTTTAGTTACCCGCGAGTTTGCAGAAACCGCGCTTTGACAGCAGAGCCGACGTCTTCGCAGTGGCCCCAAATGAGTGTGTAAGTTAGGCGACGCCAAAGTGAACCCGCTCATAAGTGCTTGAACAAAGCCAGCGGAACGTCCCCGGCATGTTTCGATCAGCATGCAATGCAGTAAGCAGAACTGCTTCTTGGGCGCGCACACCTGACCGGCCACAAAGGAGCGACTGCCGACCGGCACGTCTTGTCACCGGGCGCTTCCAGCGTAGTGTCATACCGCCTGCACGTGGAGTGTTTTGGAATGGAAGTGGTAGTGGCTAACGCTCGTTGCGGTAATCTGTACACAAGTGTCTCCGTTTAGGCTGTCCGACGTCCTCTTCGAATGTAGAGTTTTGTGTATGTTTATATTTTGCTTTCTATGTTTTTGAAGAGGAGCTTATACTGGATTGTACTATGGAGGCGGGCCGTAGTCTCACGGCGGATTGGACTGATGCGTTTTTCTACTGGCGACGTTGCCGTAGACAACCATTTGAGAGACGTACGCTGGAAGCGCCCGGTGACAAGACGCGCTGGTGTGGCGGGGCTGTCAGAGAGAAAAAGTCGTCTCGGGGCCGATGACGAGGGGAATTTTGAGATATTCGAGAGACGCGGGGAGAGACGCGGTAACATTCCGTTATGTTTCAGTCGGAGTAGTAAACTTCGTTTGCGATCCCTCGTACATGCCTGGCCGTTCGGTTCTCCAACCTCGGAGAGATGATGTAGTGGTCATCCCCGCAAGGGCCTGATGTGAGCAGCAATAATCGGAGATGATCAGTGAGCTACGGCGACTTCGAGGGTGGCATCCCCATTCCTACTCGAGCACCAGCCCACAGACCGGCGACGAGACCTATGCACCGATGGAGCCCACCCATGCAGATAAGCGTTCTTTGGTTGCAACAGATGTGTACTTAAGACATTGCGCTTTAAGTTTTACCTTTTGTATCGGTCATTCATTGATGAGTTTGTCTTCCATGTTGGTTCCTGTATTGTACTACTGTCACGGAATGACATTGCCTCGTGGTCCACGGTATCCCCGCACGTGCAACGTTAGAACCCCTTCGACCGCTCCAAAGACGTCAGAAGCTCCAAAAACGTCAGAAGCGTCAGTAGTTGGGTTACTTTGGTGTGTGAAACACTGATATTTTACGTTGGCATTAACTGCTGTATTACTTCACTTTGCCTGAATTTATTATGTGTACTAGCGGTCTTGTTATATGTTGTTTTTTATACTACCCTGCTTATCATTGGGTATCGTAGAAGAACTTCTTGCTGGGCGAGTTGGTGCATGACTTTTTTCCAAGTTGTTGCGCGTAGAATGCTCAATCACAGGAAGAACAAGGCAGACAGAAGGAGCGCAAACTATCAACTGGTTTATTTGCTCTTGAAACAGCTTATATAAGCATGCCCAATCGGCTGTTGCATGTAGCATGCCCATGGCGGCTGTTGACCAGTAGATGTGCACGCTGCCTATAAATTGCATAAATACTGGTCAACGGCCGCCATCTCGGCAAATTACGGCTTATGTTGGCGCTGTCCATACTTTGAGCGCCACGGGCCCAAAAGCACTCGCGCGCGAAAAGGTTTTTCAATTCGGACCTCAAACTTCCTCTTTTCTACGTTCTTAACTGCCACTAACTTAGGGTGCATTTATCATGATTTATCGTATATGCATGACTATTTTGTTGCGATAATAAATACATAGCACGTTAAAGAACACAAGATGACCAAATTTTCCGGTTGGCTGGGCGTGAATGCTGATGTGCTCCTTGATAAACATGGCGTCGCTAGGTGCCAGTGTCATAAAAGACCAAGGAGGACTGGACGCCATGCGAGAGACTTGAATATGTAGTAATACCGAATGAGATCAAGCATGCTAGCTGGCTTTCTTGCCGCCCTATTTCAAAGCGGATGTCAACAATAGCAATCGGCAGAAGCACCAGCAGCCGCGCTCGCTTTAGGTGTCTCACCCTTATCTGCATCGCTTGAGACATTCACGAATCAACACACATTCGCATGTCGTCATTACACATGTTCATTTGTTAAATGCTGGGCTATTTTTATCAGAACTCTTCAGCTTTTCATGTTACTCCAATATTTGTGCATTTGTGATACACAGTAAATTTGTAGCGTGTGCACACTCGACGTCAGTGCATGCACATGATGGCACCTGGGGGATTATTTTTTTTTAGAAAAATAAACTCAATTGCGAGTGAGAGCTTGTCTTGTCTGCAGCTCTTTCTTTCCTCAATACTTCTGCGCTCTCCATTGCAAGTACATGAACAGGTCCGTAGCAAGGACAATTTCCCGAGGGGAAAGCGGGGGGGGGGGGGGGCACTTGCTGAAGGCCCTTACTATTTGAGAAAAAAGATCTATTTACAATCATTATGTTCTGGTAAAGCTCTCAGTATGTACATTATGTGTCTTTTTAAATAGAACGTTATTAACAGGCTTAAATTGTATGTTATTATAGCACTACACTATGTTATTAACACTACCACTCAACCAAAATTTCCGAAGGCGTCCCGGGCCTATAGCTCCCCCCCCCCTACCCTGTCAGACATGATATCCATGTATGCCCAGCCCAATCACAAAAACTGGGACACTATCCTTCCTTTCGTAACCTTCGCCTACAATACCGCCGTTCAACGCTCAACGAATCACAGTTCCTTCTTCCTCGTGTACGGCCGTACCCCCTCTTATGTCTTGAACACTACGTTTCTATCTACGCCCTCTGTTCCCTCCGCGTCCCTTCCTGAAGAATTCGCTGCTCGCATCGCCCGATGTCGTGCAATTGCCCGTGCCAACACCGCGACTATGCAGCACAAGCGAAAAATTCGTTATGATGCGACGCGCCGTGTTACTTCGTTCCGCCCTGGAGACGAAGTCCTCCTGTGGACACCTGTTCGAGCTTCAGGAGTATGTGAAAAATTTCTTCACAGATACCTAGGCCCGTACAGCCGTGCTTCAAAGGACGTCTCCCGTAAACTATCATGCGCGTAATAAAACGCGCATGATTGTGAACCAACTGGCCCAACGTATCACTGTTTTGTAGAGTGTCTTGAATATCAGCTTACAAGTCGGCAGAAATGCACATGCTTACAAGCTTACATTTCTATGTGATTATTCTTTTTCCGATCTCAAGCTCGGATTGACGTCATCAATACAGCCTTAATCCGTTGTATTAGTCAGAGCTATAGCCGCCACTAACTTTATGCATTACCGAAGCGTTGTTCATATTTACTGCATTGAATATTCTATGCGCATTTGCAAGATTAAGATAGTAAAGTGTAAGCTACTAATGTTGAACAGGCCCGTAGCAAGTTCCAAATACAGAATGTACACCGGTTTTGTTCCTTTAAGTTTACGAATTCTCGCATGAAATAGCGAGCACACAGCCACAGCCACAGTACTAGCCACAGTACATAGAGAAAAATGAAATTGGAGAAGCGACATATTTTAACTGTTGTTGCAGGCTCACACCACTATACCGGAACTAAATTTAACACTAATTTCAGCCAAGATTTACAGATGTACAGCAGATTCTGTACTACGCGAAACCTTTCAAACACAATTGGATAGCACGGAAAACTAGTAATATTCTGCCAAACAATGCCAGAGAGGACGAGGGCGTGTAAATGACATTTTGATTGAAATCCGGTGAACTCCGCTAATGTTGTTGTATGGTAGGGCTGAACGAATAAACATTACATTATACTGCAATGTTATTCCCTTCACGGTTACAAGAAATGTTGACCCCCAACTTCGAATTCTTCCAGATGGACCCTTTCTGCGTTTACGTAAGGTGCTACATGAAAAAGAAAAAAAAAGAAAGCTTGGCAGGATGCGCAAAGCGTCGTTCCTGCAAAAATAGGGGGAAGGGGGGAGACGGGGGGAGGGTGATTTTTGTGCGTTATTTGATAGACTTTCCATATGACGCAAACCCACTTCTCTACTCTCTACACATATTTGCCAGCCGGTGAAAGTAAGAGATACTACTTTCATGTAGTCATTATTCTCCAGATCTATGGCCACGTACATAAGCGTTTCTGAGTATCGACGATAAAATAAAGCGCCTACATCTGTTTTTGCAGCGATCCGCTGACGGCAATGACGCGTCTCGCTTCAATAATTCGAGGCCTTCGCTGTTTGCTCCTTCGTTCAAGGACGATGGCTGTTTACAATGGAGGGGAAGGGGGGAGGATTCTGTTTGTATTTATCTTCTGTTATCGCATGCCGACCAGCGGTGTCCGGCATGCGGTGTCCCGATGGAAGGAGGGGGTCACTGTCACCGACTAAGGGGGCGATAAAGGTATATTCCCCCCATAGTCCTACAATTTGGTCGCAAGGTAAGCCAATCATACATCAAGTAAAACTTGAAAAAATATTCATTAAAAGCAGAAAATTTATACCTCTGCGTTTTACTCACTGAGTATACGTGCAGGTGATCATGCTGGTGGCCGTACACCGCCGTGATTTGTACAAACCCGAACCAAATTAGCTAAGCATCATCAACGTGTCTACGCCCTCTGTAGGGCAAAGGCCTCTCCCATAGTTCTTCAATTAACTCGGTCTTGTGCTAACTACGACCACGTTATCCCCGCAAACTCCTTGATCTCATCTGCCCGCCTAACTTACTGTCGCCCGCTTGCACGCTTGCTTTCTCTAGGGATCCACTCTTACCCTTGATGACCAACGGTTATCTTGCCTTCTTATTACAAGCGCTGCCCATGCCCGTTTCTTATAGAATTCCACTAAGACATCATGAACACGTATGCGTTCTCCTGACGCTTTCAGCTCTCTTAATGGCTCTTATCATTACCCCCCCCCCCCCCACGTTCCGTTCCATGCCTCGCCGCATATCGTCCTCAGTTCAACTCTTTAGCGAGCCTCCAAGTTTCTGCCCCGTAGGTTAGTACCGGTAAGACGCTAAATATAACCAGCTTTTCACGCGCGATAGTTTCAAGTATCTCGTGTCCCAGAAAATTTGGTGTTGGCCTCGGCGTAGGCGTCCACAACAGAAATAATCCACTCGAACAACCGCCGTGCTTCCCGAAGTATCCGACCGCGCAAGGAACTGCGGGACACAGCTTAATAAGGAACGCGCACTTAGTAGCAGTTATTCTATTTAAGGAAACACAAAGTCGTGTAGCTCTCTGGTGACTAATATCAACTCGAAGAACTTAAGCCAGTTCCACGCCTGTGCAATCTGAGCAAACAGCATAGCTGACAAGAAAGCTCCAACACCTTGGAAACACAGACTCAGTTCTTTCTTCGTGCTCCTTCATCTTCTTCTTTCTTTCATCTTTATTTTCTTACTTATCTCTCTTTACATTCTTTCTACTTCTTTATTTTCTCTTTCTTTCTTTATGTCTTTATATCTTTCACTTTCTCTTCCTTTCCCACCCCTTTCTATACAACACTGAACATGGCTATACTGCGGTTTACGATCTCACGTACTCCTTTTCCTCCTCCTTATCCTTACGTAGACCCCTCGTCCTCACTCCCTTTTCGCATCCCCTTGATAAACTGTAATATAGAAAGAAATGCAATGCTTCCCTCTCTCACCTCGTCAGTTCCTTCCTCCTTAAAGGGCCCCTAAACCACCCGCGACATTTCTTTGAACATTTCAAGTTAGCACGCACATCATGTTGAAAATGCCGTCACGATGAACGATGTCAAACGCGGCAGCGCTACGCGCCGCGGCCGCACCACAAACTCGAAAAACAATCCCGTGCGCCTCTCCACCAGTTCCGGCACGCCAAAGTTAGCCGTGACGACATTGTGGTTTTTGGTGACGTCAGAAGAGTCCGAGCTCCGCTTATTGGTCGAAGGAGAACGTCGACTTCCGGTTAGTCTGCTAGCAAATGCACGCGCTCCCTGCCTGTTTGTTTTCCTCGTCGTGTGTCGTTCGTGTGGTGTTCGCGTGTGAATTCGCAAATGCGCTACGCTACGCAAGTGCAAGTGAGGTACAGCCGACTAGAAACTGCAGCAACTGTCAGAACACGACGGATAGCGCTAACAGAGAGCGTTGGCACTGCGCCAACAGAACACTTGCGCGAAAGCGGGAGCCCGGCTGAGGCGCGTCAAACGGATGCGCGTCATCGGCGATGTATGTCACGTGACATTCGGAGGAGCACTCGGCGAGGAGGTGGCACTCAGAGTTCTTCAATCATACCAGTTGCCAAACTGCGCTCCGAAATCTGGACAAGCCGACGGCCAAATCGGCGGAGGTTAGCAGACTGTCGCCCCATCTGGGAGCCGTAACTGGAAACGCTACACTTACCAGATCTCGGAGGCGATGTTTCTTGCATGATAGTGGCGGCCACAAACGTTGGAGCACCGTAACAGTTGGTTGCTAATCGCTCTCTTATCACGCGGCTAAACACGGGCAAAAGAGAGGAGCGAGATAGAGACGCCTTACATTGCAATTCGCCTGCACTTGGATTGTTGACTTGCACCATAGGCTTTTTCGCTTGCAGACGACAGGCCTTCTGCTGCTTTGTTGACACATCGATGCTGTAGTCATGTGAACTGAATTCCACTGGTGCGCGCTTTGTGCTTGATTCCCAATGACACATCGACATTCAAAAACGAAAAGAAAAAGAATAATTATTCACCGAAAATCATCCGCTGTTCGAATAGCTTTTTTGTTCTTTCACCAGCAGCCTCGGCAGCCGAACAGACGATTCCATGCTTCTTTCGTGTGAGCACTTAGCACGGACAAAACGCTTCGTGGACCCTCAGTGTTCGTGCAGAAGCAGAGGCGACGGCACAAGGTCAGTGAATTTCCTTGCTCTGCAGAAGACGCCATTGCCGCCAGAACCACGGTGAAATTGACGGATGTTCTGTGTGCGCAACATCGTTTGCATAAGGTTCGCTTCATTGACGCGGCGGAGCTCTCTGTGCTCCGTAACACAAAACACATTAACCTGCCATTTAGTAGTCGGTTTCTGTGTCGACAGATGGCGCGACAATCTGCTAACCTCCGCCGTTTTGGCACTTGGCGTGTCCGTATTTTGATACATGGGGCTTACGGGGAGTTTGGTAACTGGTATGATCAAAGAACTCTGGTGGCACTGGCAAGCGGCCGGCGGGCGCAGGAGAGAGCGAAACAAGCAAGCGCCATGTTTTAATAATCAAACGGGTTTAACTCGGCTATTTCGGCATCGTTTCGAAAAATTCTTGCGGCTACGTGTTTGCTGCGGACCCCGGCACAAAGGCAACGCCACAACTAAATTTCGACCTCTTGGTGGTTTAGGGGCCCTTTAAAGGGCCACTGAACAGGTTTAAAAAAAAACCGAGTTTACCGCACCGCTTGGTACTTTCGAACACCCTGAACACGAAAATCGACAGTGCTCTAGTGGCTATGGTACTCGGCTGCTGATCCGAGGGTTGCGGGATCGAATCCCGGCCGCGGCGGCTGCATTCCGATTGAGGCGAAATGTTGAGGCCCGTGTGCTGTGCGATGTCAGTGCACGTCTTTTCCCCAGGTGGTCGAAATTTCCGGAGCCCTCCACTACGGCGTTTCTCATAATCAGAGCTGGTTTTGGGACGTTAAACCCCACATAACAACAACAACAACAAAATCGACATAGAATTCGCACCCGCTCCACCAAAACCGCGTGATTTGCAAAGAAACTTCGAGCTGCTGCTGGCCGGCGCGCGGCGAGTCCGGCTAGCATCCATGATTGGTGGAGCCCATTGTGACATCAGCGAAGGGCTCTCCGAGGGGCCGCCGCAATGCGATAGCTTGTGATCAGGTGCTGCGACGCTGCGACTACTTCGCAGACGATTTGGCGAAATCAATCGCCGTTATCGATAACTTCGATCACTTGGAGGTGATCGGTGTGACACCATACGCGTTTGAATCATTATTCCAAGAAACACCTACGCCAAGCACGACCGCGACGGTCAGCACGGCGGTTGGAGTGGAGCCTGCCGGACCCCACGACCTAAATGCGACATTCACCCGCGTTTGGAATACCGCCTGATACGTATTCGCAAGCTTTTATGACTCTGTGCCGTGCTGTATAATCTTACAAGTCAGAGTGGGATAGTATTAGTATCATGCCTGTCGTCGTCGTCACCGTGGATACCGAGAAAGGTACTCATTTAGTGCACAATGCATTCTACCGCTTGTTTGCGAGCAACGTACATCGGCCGCATGATATTGGTACAATTCTAGCGTCGCACGGAAGCAATTGCCTTTGCAGTATAGATTAATTCAGTGTGGATATTACGTCTGTCGTTGCATTCTGTCATGTGACCACGTCAGACAACGCGCACAATTGTTGCTCTGCGTGAGGCTGCAGAGAGCGCCGAGATGCGCTGTCTGCACAATCCAATTTGCATTTACGATGTGACTAGGAGAACCAACATTGAGTGCAGGAGTGCAAGAAAATTACACACCGCGCACGGAAGTGAACCTTTCTCCTCTTTCGCGGTATAGCTGTGTTGTAACCCGCAGTACTAGAAGCAGCGTTCGAAGGCCGTGGGTGAAGCTTACGAAAAAAAAAAAAAGCCTGTACCTGCATGTTGACTTGCATATATGTGCGGCTTACCGTGGTACCAGCTTGTGCTTGCTAGCGCTCGACTCCTGGTTGCTTTGAAGCAACAATAAGTAAAATTCAGCATATAGGTGCTGCTTATAAGGCATTCTCTCCTGTTGAAATACGGTTTTCGCGGAGGAAGTGCCCTGCGGAGGAAATGCCTTGCGCACACTGATTAGGCGCATCATCAAGTGCGGTCAGATGCCAGGCGCGATAATGAAGCTTTATTTTATGCGTCATCTCCACGTAATGTACTTCTGTTGCAACAGGTGTTGCAACAGATGTTGCAACAGGCTGCATGCGAAAAAAGCATCGGTAAGGAGAGAAGCGAGCGACGGATCGAGGTATGATGGCGGTGTCACACGGCGCACTGCTATCACGATTAAGCTCCATAAAGATTAAGTTTACAAACGGAGATTGCCTCCCTTCCGCAGCCTGCTTATAATGGAGACAATCGTGACCAAGAAATTTGATCCGGATGGACGTTGATTGCGAATATAAGTGCCCGTGTGGCACCGGTATACGTAATAGGAGAAAATGCAGTGAACGCCAAAAAAAAAGGAGGGGGAGAGAAAATAACATGCATTTCTGTTCTACAAGAGTCATAAGCGTCAATTATAATGCATTCGGCATATTACCTCATGCTTTCGTCTCTTTGTAAACTCTGGTCGTGATGGAGGCGATTCATTCTTTTTGTGAGCGTGGATCAATGGTACCGCGCCCGGCCCTATAGTCGAGCAGATTTTACAGGAATTCCCATCGCACGCACCAGCGATAAACTCTGATAGTAATCACTGTCCCGAAAGTGTTCCGAGCAGAGAATACTGGTTTTGGAAGCCTTGAAATTACTCCGCTTCACCGCAGTGATCCACTTAGCAGCTTGTTTTCCTCCCGTGGGAACTTGTCAAAGACAACATCGCTTCGGCCACCAGTGCTTGTACAGCCGAAGGTGGCGCAAAAGGCCGGCATGGCGGCACTGTTGCTTCTCTGACTAAATTTCACTTGCGGCAGCAGTTCTTTGAGCCGTATAAGCCGGAAAACAAAGGTGCAGAAGCTGAATATTTGCGACAAGGGCCGCTAATAAAACGCGGTCGCAGGATCGACGACCAAACCTGCACTCGACGCTGGCGCGCTCGCCCGAGATGCCTGCATCGACGTCACTTCCGGCCATATTTCTCCTTCCGCCGCCTCCGCTGGCTTGCTCCGCGAGGGGCGGAGCATAGCTCCAATTTTAGTTCTCCATTACGGCGCCGCTAATTGCGTGATCGCAAAACAAACCTCGGTAACAGTGATTTGAAGTGTCTGCGCACCAGGAAACGGTCAGTCTTTAGATATCTAAAACCTGTTCAGTTTCTCTTTAACTCACGCCGCAGCTCCTTCCTCACCCTCACTTCGTTTTCCCACCACCTTGCTATACTATACTATGCATGGCTATGGCATGCTAACAGGTGCTTGGCAGACAACCACTTTCTGAGCCGTATACCCGCCTCTATGTAATAGGGGGCTGAGGGCATGAGCGCAAGAGAAGAAAGAAGTGCGTGCGCAAATGCCGCTTATCAGGCATTTCGTGAAAGTGCACGCGCGCTCATTAAATGCGAAGCATTTCTTAGCGAACGTCGGCTACTTTGAGCGTATCTATCTATATATCTATCTATCTATATATATATATATATATATATATATATATATATATATATATATATATATCATTATCTAGCCGCCTACGCCTTTGTGTTCTCCTGGCCGTTTCGTTAATGGGATATTTACGAAAATTGATATGCCACCACAAGACTGCATGACGAACATAAACGACATGTCATAACATGAAAATCATGACATGCATGTCATGAGCGGCACGATTTATATGCCATAGTCTTGGTGCTCTCCTGGCCGTTTCGTTAATGGGATGTATACCGATATTCCTATCCGGTGGCCATGCATTGTTCCCGTCGACCGGCGAGGTTGCTTTTGCACGTGCACCACGTCAACTGCTGACGCACGCACCCCTTCCAGGAATGCACTCAGTGGACGCAGTGGCCAGCAGAACCGTAACTGCTGGCACGGAAATTCGAGGCACAACACCCCCCATCGTATGAATTCATTTGGCCAGCGCGTCAACGAATCAAACCCATACCTTTGTATTGAACCAGAAACTGTTGTGCATCCAATGAGAGAGGGATATACTGCGGATGATATACATCAGAAGTTTCTGATTATCTCCTCTTTGGATCCAAGGTAGCTGTAGCGTAGCCGTTTGTCGAGCGGGGGTTTCGATGAAGGAAACAAGGGCTTGGAGTCAAAAGAAAAATAAGTCCATTTAGGTTATTTAGAGGATTCACTAGCAGTGCCGACCGAAATCGTGGACAGTCTAGGGAAGTCTAGCGTATATACGGCACGTCGGTCCAAATGAGTTGCGCGACATGACAGCAGCCCACCGACTACCCACGACTGCCGATATGCCCCACGCCTTCATGTCCTAAGTATGGTTCCGTTAAGGAAAGGACGCTACTCTCTGCTGCTCTTGATGAAAGCATGGCACAGCGTCCGTTGGGCAGGGGAAAGGGAACGAAAGAGTAGCAAGGAGAGGAACGCGGTACTGGAGAGCTCCGGAAATGTTCCGGAAACCACCTGGGGACCCTTAACGTGCACTGACAACGCACAGTACACGGCCCTCTAGCATTTATGCCTCCATCGAAATTGTGACTGCCGCGGACAGCTTTGGACCCGCGTTCTTCGGCTCCGCAGTCAAGACCACGCCCATCTAAATCGCCGCGGCGGGCTTTGGTGTTCTCCAAGACGTTGTGCGCGTGTGTTGCAGAGAGGGGCGCGCGTGCCCTCTTCGTCCGCACACCCTTTCAGTCGCGCGCGGCTCACGCACACATACGCACTTCCGAGGTAGGAGGGCTTGCCCATGTTTCCAGCATCGTGGAGGCAATTCACCAACGCAGTATAGCAGCGCTCGATCATTCTGCAGCACCTGAGAAGGAGAGGGTCGCTGAACTAATTTCGGGGAAGCCAGAGAGGTCACCCTAATTGCCTCATCGCAGTCGCACGGTGCAATAGGAGAGTCATTGCATGGGGTACGTGAAAGACATGAAGCTACTCTCCTTGCCCTATCTTCAAAGCGTACTCTGCTGTTTCCTTCATTGCTATTGTTCTGAGCGCTTAATTCCCGTTGCTTTTATTCCGAACGAGAAGCTCGTCCTTGTTCCATTCGAAGAAGGAACCAAGATGTGCTGCAAGTGGACTGCTGTCTTCTACTTGCGAGTGCTGCAAGTAGAAGACAGCGATTCGCTGCTTCCTTTCAGAATCGTAACAGTCTGAAGAGATCCGTGCCAGCAACAAGCTTGATCAACATGGATTCTGGTGAAGTGGGTTCATCTATACGCTCCGCTTTCGTTCAACAAGCTTTAGATACCGGAGCTTACGGAAAAGACTGCTCAGCTGGTTCGCATATTGCAAGAACCTCGCTGAACTCTCCCACTATATTCTCCCCCTCACGTAACAGTTAAATACAGGCTTCGCTCCTTTTTTATCGGCAATTAGTGACAATTGAATAACACACAGCATGCACTCCCGCATGGTCTTTTAAACTTAGGGGCGCTGCTTCGCCATTGTGCACGGAGTGCAATGAACTGGGAGACATTGACCACTACATCTGGTCCATGCAAGCGCTTTTGCAACGAGAGAAAAGCACTCATGGACAACATGTAAAAAAGAGGGTTTCCACATGGGAGCACTGAACAAATTATATATCCGGAAGGTACACGGACGGCTCGCAAGAAGGTGTCAGCCCTTCTTGTAACACTTCTTCAAGAGGCAGGATTGAGTGACACGTGGTGACTAATGCGACATGGACAGAGACGCTCGGGCGGAGCAATCGCCGGCAAGGTCTGCCAGACTAACACCGCCTGTTGCCACAACATCGCTATCATCTCTCATCTATTATCACTTCCGTAGCATTGTCTTCAAACACCGGATACTTAGCGTCTATCATAACACATTTATTTTCTAATTATTTTTGCTGGCTCTCGTTCGGAACAGCAGCATGCGCTTAGGTGCGTCATTATAAAGCAGAAACAAAGATGCTATCAGATACTTAAATACACCATTAACGCTGTTCCGTGGCCTCATGCGTATATAATCTCTCTCTTTGAGGCTATACAAACACTTTATTGCGAATGCCAGCGGGTTCTGCTACATGTACGTTTTGAGAGAAGGTGTCGCTAGCTAAGTTGCAGTGACCTTGAATACTACTGGCTGAATTCGAAAGGCTTTCAATTGTAACTTCTTTTCTGTTCGCTAATGTAATGTTCAGCAGCAGCATTGGCTCAAATGTTTTAAGAAAAATTCTAGCGAAAACGCCTTTTTACACTTACGGATTCTAGGGTGCATAAAAATATCCCATACAAATATTGAACCTTTTTTCCGCAGTTTGTTGCAGCCATCATCATCCTTGCTTGCACTGAAAAGCTGGCTAACAAGGAAATTGTGCATGTGCCTACCATTTCAATATTACCCCTTAAGTTTGAGCGTCTCAGCCATGAGACAACGAGTCACCCAGCAGTTGAAATGCTTAGTGTGCATTCCAAGGTCGGGCATATGCCGCGGGTGGTTGTTTACGATGGTCTCATAAGAGGGCGTTCAAACAATTTTCATGCCTTATTATACATAACGATGTGGTGCATCTTCGAGGGAGAAGCAGTGGCCAGGCAACATCGAGACCGGTTCTACAGCACAGAGGAGAGGGTAGGCAAGGGTAGTATTTCACTCGCAGCCGCTTGCCAGGATATTTAGAGCACCCGTTAGCGAAGAAGCTGCTGCTGCATTGATCCCACGCTACACGGCCTTTATAGCGAACTAAAGACTCTCGCCCGCTTTGCTATCTTGACACCACATCCGCGGCGCGCACGCGACGATCCCTGGTGAGCGAAGATTCTTTTGAACATTTGTTTCTTCATTGAACCGCACGGTGGTAAACGATGGCAGTATGCAAAGAATCGTCGTCGGGTACCTGCATCGATGTACGAAAGTTTTACAGGCGCTCGTGCGTGCCCGAGGTTTCAGAGCCGGTCACGGGACTGATACGAGGACAGCTTCCAACGTGGCTTCGAGGCCGGCTTCTACGGAACGGTCCGGGACGACATTCGATTGGCACCTGCAACTACAAGCACGCATTCGACGGTCCCGCCCTGTTGAGACAGTTCACCATCGAGGATGGCCGGGTGCATTACCAGAACCGCTTCCTGCGAAGCGAGGCGTACGCCCGAAACATCAGAGCCAACAGAATCGTCGTCTCCGAGTTTGGAACCATGGCCCATCCTGACCCATGTGCCACCCTCTTCGAGGCGCTGGCGTCGTACTTCTCCGTGGACTTGACGGACAACGCTCTGGTGAACGTGATGCCCGTGGGTGACGAGGTGTACGCCATGACCGAGACGCCTCAAATGACTCGAGTGGACCCTGCGTCATTAGATACTCTGGAGAAGAAAAACTTGCGAGAGTTGGTGGCCGTGCACATTGCCACCGCCCATCCACTTTTGGACCCCGAGGATGGCGCTACGTACAACATTGGCACGCACTTGAGTACGCGTCATTCAGTCGTGCTAGTTCATTTTCCTCCTGGTGGATACGGGAGCTCGGTGGACCATGCCAGAGCTGTAGGTACAATACCGCTGCAGTCTCTCGTATCTGTGCCATACATACATAGTTTCGGAATCTCTGAAAAATGGGTCGTGGTGCTGGAGCAGTCCCTGTCCATGCACTTGCCTTCTATGTTCGCGACGAGGTACCTGGGCTACAAGGCGTACATGAACGCCCTCAAGTTTGATGCCAACAAAAATGTCCGCTTCCACGTAATGAACAAGAGGACGGGAGAACTCCACCCGACCGTGTTTGAATCCCCGGCGTTTTTCACCTTCCACCACATCAACGCTTTCGAATGGGCGGACGAACTCCTGGTCGATCTAATATGTTTTGACGACGACAGCTATATTCGCTGTTTCGACTACACGGTAGAGAAGCCCGTCGTCTTCAAGATGGGCCACATGCGTCGCTTTTCTCTGCCTTTGAATCGAGGTCCGGGCGAGCACGTTCTCGTCCAGGCCCAAGAACTAGCCAAGGGTGATCTGCGTGGAGAACTTCCAAGAATAAACCAAAGTTGCAACGGGAGAGCGTACAGGTATTGCTACAGCCTCAGCAACGTTGATGGGGAAGAGCATAGCGCTTTCGTCTCCAAGCTTGATGTCGCTAGTGGCGACTGGCTGCGCTGGGAACGACAAGGGTGGTTCCCCTCGGAACCCGTCTTCGTAGCACGTCCAGGCGGTGTTGAAGAGGACGACGGTGTCGTTCTGAGCTCCCTCTTGCACGAGGATGACGAGAAGAAGCTGGCTCTTGTGGTGCTGGATGCGAAAACGCTTAAAGAACTGGCCCTTGCAGAGTTTGACTGCCCTTCTGAAATTCCAGCTGATTTTCATGGGTGGTTTCTCGAGCAGGAGTAAGAGGTGTTTGAGGCTGTCGTATGTGCTTCTAACATGTATTTCGTCTCTTTATTTTTGCAAATCTGTGAAGAAATACGTTGCATTAAAGTCACTGTGTGACTTGTTCGCGAAAATGAGAACTTGCGAGCGCGCTTCTCTGCGGCCCGAAACACCGCTGCACGAGAGGCCGTATTAAAAGTACCAAATGTTAGGAAGTCGAATGCCGTTAACTGATACAACGTGAAAGGGCGCGAATGCCACGGAGTTTTGATCATTTACACTGAGTACCGCACATTGCACACACTGCATCGCATATTGTAAGAATTGAATTTTTTTGCCAAAACCTTGTTTTTTCATTCGGAAGCCCACTTCTTTATACTCACTGGCGCTTAAAATTAACCATGGATAGAGGTACTCACTTTTTACGATTTTTTAGTGCTAACGTTTTCTTTTTGTCTTACAGATCATGGTACTAAATAGGATAAATATGATAAGCATCTGTAAAAACGATGCGCTTTATTAAGGACACACACGATAAGTTTTATTTCTTGTCCATGCTGTATACGTCCGGTGATGGGCGGTCGCCTCATTCCTGGTAGCCGTGACTTTGGGCTAAAGGCCTAACCTTGTCCACCAGCTGTAAATTGCCCTCGGAACTCGGGGTTCTCATCTATGCCTTCCATTGGTCTTCTGGGAGAAGGAAAAGGAGTAATACCCCTGTCACACGGGACAACTTAAGCGCACTTTGGGTGAGTGCACTTCGCCGCTAGTGTAATTCACACGCTGTCACACGGGAATGTTTAGTGACACTCGCTGCAAAGCGCACTTGCAGGCTAGTGCGTTCGCCGAACTCACTTTGCGGGCTTCGCGACGACTGAGTGTGTAGCCTCGGTCGCAGTGGCTTGCAAACAAATACGCTAATGCATAACGTGGTGTCAGTAGCACTTTTAAAACATTGTTTTCGTCATTATAAATACTGCCATGTATTAAAACAAATCATATTTCAACAAAAAAAAACCTTGCTAATCTCACCCTCGGGCAGTTTTCGGCCAGGTCCGCTGGGGGAATGCACATTCCTAAAGCACACTTTTCTTTCTCGTGTAGCAGCGCGTGAGCGTAAGTGCACTCTGTGAGCCTAAGTGCACTCGCTCAAAGTGCACTTAAGTTGCCTCGTGTGACAGCGGTATTAGTGGGAGGATAAGGAACAGCATAGCAAGAGGCGGGAAAGAGAAGTGAAGGTTAGGAGGAAAAGGAGGCGAGTGCATTGTAAAGATACAAAGAAATGAAGAAAGATGACAGGCGAGGAAGATGATGCAGTAAGATATAAAGAAAGAAAGATGAAAAAAGAATTCGATTCGAGTTCGCGAGGTGGTGAAGCTTGCTTGTCAGCACAGGCGCGGAACTAGAACCCCAGGCGGTTTCAATATAAGACCTCCACTACACCGCACAGCAGTTACGTAGCACGGCTTCGTCGTGGTGCGGCACTGACGCCAGTTTGCGAGCTCAAAAATATCGCCTGGTGAACTCACTGGCGACGTATCGTAATTTCCAATATTTGTCATAAAAATCAGGCAAAATGAATTCGTTATGTTTTGGATAATTAATTGATCACGCATCTTGATGACTCGCATATAACGTTCGCCTCTTCGAATAATCCAGTTGGGAGTAGTAAATTAATGCAGAACTATCAATAGTACCATCGATGCTATCGATAGTTGAGTCGCTGTCTAACTATCCATGGTGCAAAAATGCTATCGATGCGATCGATACTTCAGTCACTGTCGAACTATCGATGACACCATCGATAGTGGTATTGATTGTGTCAATATACCGTCTGTATATAGTATAAAATCACCGCTATTTCTTACCTACTTCTGAAGTTCGGACCTACTGAGTTCACCCACGGATTAAGAAAAGCAACCGAATGAATGTAGAAATCACGAACCAACCGCGATCCGAAACCGAATGCGCTCGAGGACACACAAAACAAGTAGAGAAAGCAATATCGGGGCTGCAAGGTTCAGCAGTTTACCAGTAGCGGAAGGGAACCGTTACATGCGCGAAACAGAGCGGCTTCAAATTTATATTGCATTTTGTGATTTAAGAATTAGAATTTCAAGAACTATTTTTGTTGGTGTAACTGGTTACGTTTGAGAATGAATTTATTAGTGGAATGTACCGGCATATTTAGTGCGGAAATAACGTATTTCATTCGCCAAAGACTACTCGTAAATTAAATGAACTGAGTATTGCAGACAATACGCTATCGCAAATATTTTCGAAATATCGCTGCATAACAACAGCACGCTTATTCACAAAACAATCACCGATTGTTTTGTTAATAAGCGATTTCGCTCCCGTTGGATTAACTATCGGATGTTCTATCGATATTTTATCGATAGTAATACCAGCGATTACACTATCGATAGCACTGTCGATAGTATAATGCCATCTAAAGTGTTTCTACATTATCGATAGTTTCAAAGTTTCAACGAAACTATCGATACTGTGAATAGTCCATTAAACGGTAGTTTTGCATCCCTAGCTGCAAGACGAATCCTATTGCGGAAGGTTGTTTGAAGATCTGCTTTATCGAAAAAATATAATAATATAACTAGCTGGCACAGATTAATCGACACTTTATTTGCAAACACAAATGTGAATATTTCCTGCATTTCTCTACCAATCTCCCGTAGTGGGCACGAATCATATGTTCGCTAGACTACCACGAAAACAGCAAACAATGGTGAGTCCTATGCTTCACTAGCTCGCAGCGTTCGCCCGCTAGTTAAGCCACATGGCGGTCTTTCCTTCCACGCTTCCGTTGGTTAGGTGTATGCAAATCTGGCGACCTCGCTGTACCGGCGACGTTAAAGGGGTCGTGAAAAGAACGTGGAGATGGCCGGTTGTAATTTTCACTGCTTCGACATGCATTCGACAAGACGATTCCTCAATATTTCGGCGAAATATTCAGTGCGCATTTAATAACGCGCGTTTGAAACCTCAGCGTTCTTGCGCTCCCGAAACTTTACCCGAAACGACTATGCGACACTACCGACCGGCATGGTACTATTCGGTGACGTTGCAGAAAGATATTTTTAAGTTCAAAGGTATAGTGAACTCGCGTTTGCTCTAAAAGAATCGATTTACTTGAAAGCTAGAAAGAAAGAAAATACTTAGAAAGCGCGCGGTGCCGCCATTTGGGAGCAAAGCTGCAGCACGTTTTTTTTTTTTTTCGTGGCCTCCGAAGGCGCGCCAATCTCGTAAGTCTGGTGGCCACTAAGATGACGTCAACTGCAGAGCTGGAGGAACGCGCGCAGTGAAACCGAAACCGCGTTTCTTATCGCTCTAAATCAACCTACACGGCGCAATGCAGCACTGCATATTGTTGGTTGAAGGGTCAGGATCCCAAATACGCACTCACTGCAATATGTTCAGAAAGCGTTTCACGACCCCTTTAAGGAGGAATCGCGTGTGGGTCCTCTTCGGTGAACACGACGTAGTCGTCGCCAGTCTAGAGGTCGACCCACGTGCGTCACGTAACGTCTTCTGTGTTTTCTTTCGCAGTGCGACTTTACTTCGGCGGGATGGTACGCCGTGACCGAGTTGCTCGATGAATGCTACCATGCCTATATGGCGTCCAATGCCGCCTACGGTGTGATGCAGTACACGTACTACCAGGCTAAAAATAAGCGGCATTCGATCATCGTGGACATCGTGACGTTCGTTTTACATTCGATTTTTCTGGGGTGAGTTGATGGCCAGACGGCGTTGTCGCGCAGTGATTATCTACCGCCAACAGAGGCGCGGGTGCTGTTGTTGTCCTGTTTTGTCCGAACGGCGCAGGCAGAATAATGTCTCTGTGAATTCGTGCCACCTACCCATTCCGCACCCTCGCGACCATGAAAGAAAGAAAGATAAAGTGAGAAACAAAAAAAGCAATCCTATGCCGTCACAGTGTAAATCAGCTAAACTTGATGCGTAGCAAGGCTATAGACGCGTGTGTGGTCATTGTGAACCAGGCTTTGCAAGTGCTATCCCTCAGCTTGACCCCAACGTGCATGACGGCGATTAGCGAGCTAAATACAAAAGGTATGCATTTAATATGTAGCCAGAGCAAGAAAGCAAGGCAAAATTGCAAGCATGTATTATATATATATATATATATATATATATATATATATATATATATATATGAGTCGTAGCACTTCAATGATATGCCATTTATTCGTCGACGTTTCGGTCGGAGCCTGACCTTCGTAGAAACGTCGACCACGCCACCTACTTCGCCTAACTATATATATATATATATATAGAGAGAGAGAGAGAGAGAGAGAGAAATAGCAGACACGACTTCGCAGTTATCCTTTATTGCCAACAATTTCGACCGCGGGTCCGGTGCCTTGAAAAAGACCGGACCCGCGGTCGAAACTGTTGGCAATAAAGGATAACTGCGAAGTCGTGTCTGCTATTTCACTCCAAATACGTTTGGCCCACTGAGCACAAGTTCTCATATATATATATATATATATATATATATATGAGTCGTAGCACTTCAATGATATGCCATTTATTCGTCGACGTTTCGGTCGGAGCCTGACCTTCGTAGAAACGTCGACCACGCCACCTACTTCGCCTAACTATATATATATATATATATATATATATAGAGAGAGAGAGAGAGAGAGAAATAGCAGACACGACTTCGCAGTTATCCTTTATTGCCAACAATTTCGACCGCGGGTCCGGTGCCTTGAAAAAGACCGGACCCGCGGTCGAAACTGTTGGCAATAAAGGATAACTGCGAAGTCGTGTCTGCTATTTCACTCCAAATACGTTTGGCCCACTGAGCACAAGTTCTCATATATATATATATATATATATATATATATATATATATATATATATATATATATATATATATATGAAGGCAGAAGTGTCCTTGGATCTAGTACTCGATGCGAAGGACGCACAAGACGAACACTTTTTATTGCTCCGACGTTTCAGTCGGCCGCTGGCTCCTTATGATGGGCGACGGTGGAAATGGTGCCCACACTCCGACTCAGATCCTGTACTGAAATTTTAAGCTCGCTGCTGAAGAACCAAAAACGGTGACTGCGCGCGCGGTGGGCAAAATGGAGGTGACCCTCTGGCTTCAATAATCGCGAACTCAAGTGCGAGCGCTCAAACACAAGCGCTCTTGCTTCCATTTTATATGTGCAAGTCTCTTCAGGTGTCGCTGCTCATGCTTTGCCCGCGATCACTGCGAGTCAGAGCTGCTAGGAATGCACGACCAGGACTGCATGCTCATCGCGTCTTTTCTATTTTTTTTTTTCATTTTCGTTTGTGAGCTTCCACATCTAAAGACTTCGCGGCACCATGGGGTATTGAAGCAGTAAGTTTGTCTGGTCCAATGCGCTGTATTGTCGTGGCGCTATATTGGTTCTCCCCATACAATATCATTATTATGCGGGCAAAACCATTACACACACACACACACACACGTGTGTGTGTGTGTACAGCAGGGTTCATCATCATCATCATAATTTATTTTAGGGTGTCACGCAAGGGGGAACATACAAAAGGAAAAAAATTCACAGCATATCCACGGAGTGAATGATGATGAGTGGGCGAAGCTCCGGAGGATCATCGTAGATCGTGCCGAGTTCCGGATTAATTTAGTTAACGCGCACGCTACGAATCCTTATGGTTCAACTACGCACAAGTGAAATCTCCCACCGGCACTTCATTGCAAGTCAAGATCCAGTGCCTATATATATATATATATATATATATATATATATATATATATATATATATATATATATGGGTGGCCGGTGAACGGTTCTCCAGCGCGAGCAGTCGGTATTTTTCAATCAAGCAACTCGCTAGAAGACGCTGCCTGCGCCAACGTTGTCTCCTTTGCGTTCTCCTTCTTTGCGAGCTAGTAAAGCGTTCATCGACGAAAGAGCGTTTCCATAGTCAACGCGCGCCTTTCGCTCGCTCTCTCTCTGTCTCTCTCTCTCACACACAATACAGCAGATGGAAGAGTGAGAGAGCTCGCGCGCCGGGAGGCACGCGCCGAGGGCGAGCGCGAGCCTCCCGGCGCGCGAGCTCTCGAGCGCGAGGTGGCTACATACATACTACTACTAATGCTACAGAGGAGGGAACGACCCACACCATAAGGAGCTTCGCCCCTAAAAAAGAAACGTACAAACAGACATGAAGAATAAACCAACATTTAGAAAGGAACGAGGTGAAGATGGTCAAAAATAAACAGGAATAATGCACTCAGTGGCAGTCAAAATACACAAGAAAAAGAAATCCAAACTAGAAGAGAAGCTCAGGGGAAGATGGATGCTTGAATCGATGAACAAATCGCAAAGTACGATTTAGAACAGGGAATGTCGCGGGAGCCAACGTTTCGACAAGCGGACTTGTCTTCGTCAGGGCGGGAACTGCCTTCTCCAACGTTCGTTTATGTACACCTTTGCACACTCTCCCCCGTCCTCAGAAAGAGAGAAGAAGAAGAGCAGCACGTGCGAACAAAAAAAAAGGGGGGGGGGGGGGTTGGGTGCAGGGGTATTTGGGTGACAGGTGTATTTGGGCGTGACTAATATAAATGGCAAAAGCGAAAGCTTCCAAAGAATCCGCTCCTTGTACATATATTGCAAATGCATTGTATGCCCAGCGCTAGAAAGCAGGATGAAAAAAGGAACACACGCTCGGAACCAAAGTTGCTCCTATGGCATGTGTCCCCCCCTCCACCCTACACCACCTGCGTCGCACCAACAATGCATTTCACCGAAAGCTTGTGGCTAAAAAAAGTAACTACACTGTTTAACGCCGTTGTTCTCGTCGAACTGGATGGGGGCTCCTAACCTGAAAGTAGACTTTCTGGTGGAAACATTATTAGCTTGTGCATACCTCAACCTTTTGTTGTCTTTGTTAACCCTCTACCGTACCTAATGGACTCAAGGGTTCCCTTTGAAAGGTTTATGCCTGTAGGCTGGAGAGTTTGAGATAGATTCAATCTATCTCAAACTGGAGAGTTTGAGATAGATGGAGAGATGAGATACGATTCCCTGTATTTTCTATCCCTCGGCGAGCGGAAGTTTCCTTGAAGTATGTAGTTTTAGTTCATCGAAATTATGACCTGTCATATTAAAATGCTGCGCCGCTGCCTTCGGCAGGTTATTCGCGGTGTCCGCGCGGTGCCCGTTTAATCTAACATTAATTGGTTGACCAGTTTCGCCGATGTACTGCTTGTGACAGAGTGAACATTCCAACATGTAAATAACGTTTGAACTAGTGCAAGTGAAACTTGATTTTACATGATGGGCATAGTCACTTCCCGTGCTTTTAACTTTAAGATCATTTTGAATATGCTTGCAAGTCTTACATCTGGGACGGGAGCAAGTTATTACGCATGCGGTGCGCTGAGGGTTTACTTTGGCATGTACTAACACGTCCTTAAGGTTTCTCTTACGGCGGTAGGTGACTCTTGGTATTTCCGGAAACGCTTTTCTAAGGCGATCGTTGCTTGTTAGTATTGGATAGTATTTCCGAAGAATATTATTTATGTTTGGAAGCGCATTGGAGTATTTCGTTATGAATGCTAGCGGCTGGCTGGCCTGCGCTTTAGGGGCTCCTTTTTTTTCTAGTGCTTTTTTTTTGTTCGCGCGTGCTGCTCTTCTTCTGCTATCTTTCTGAGGAGGGGGAGAGTGTGCAAAGGCGTACATAAACGAACGCTGGAGAAGGCAGTTGCCGCCCTGACGAAGACAAGTCCGCTTGTCGAAACGTTGGCTCCCGCGACATTCCCTGTTCTAAATCGTACTTTGCGATTTCTTCATCGATACAAGAAAAAGAATGCACTCATGGTATAAACTATTTTACGGATCAGCGATCAAAAAGGCTGTTATTACAGTTCTAAACTGCGTGGAGTCACGTTCAGTTACTGCAAGGCCAAGTACACTATTTCATTCTGCAATGGCTACTGGCAGGAAAGACTTTTAAAGGATTGAGTAGAGCTGTCAATTCTTTGAAGACTCGCCAAGAATTTTTGAGCGATGGTGGACATTTTGCGAGCGGGGAGGGGACGGGGGCGGAGCTCGAGACGGTGGTAGTATGTGGTGAAAAGTAGCTGCTCCTACAAAAACTAACCACGTTAGAAGTGCTTGCGGTTGCGTGCACTTAAGGATGCTGTTGTGCGCCTGCCATTGCCAGTTTTCATTCTTCCATGTGAATTTAGTGTCAAAGTGGGCAGTAAGAGTATATACTAAGAGCACTGGGCGACATTCCATCGTTGCCCACCGCATAGGGAGAAGCCGGAATGTATATATATATATATATATATATATATATATATATATATATATATGTATGTATGTATGTACTCTTAGTAAACGCCCGCTTAAAACAACGCATACAAGGCGGAAAGTCAAATTCTTGACGTTTATAAATGGCTCCCTAAATAGTCTATTTTATGCGACTCTTTTCTATGCGGCCGCGGTTTATGGGGCTCTTCCACATGTCAGACCATCTCATTGCCAGAAGGCCGCTTAAAAGTGGCCGCTTATAAGGCCGCATAGCGTTGATTTGGTTATGCGGTATGGTACGTCAAATTTGTCCGGCTTACCAAGCGGCCCAAAAATATGCGGTCGCAAATATAAGCGCTACTTTAAAGAAAGAAATGTTCCGTGCTACTGACTTTTCATCCGCCTACACTTTTTTTCGTATTTCGCGACCTCTAATCACATGGCACATGGTGACTAACAATTACTGATATCAAAGACACACTGGCGGAACAGAAGAAAAGCGCATGTACACAATCAGAAACAGCGGGGATTCCAACTTGGGTAAACCGTATGAGAAGCAGGCACTGTCACCATTACGCCACAACACCGTACATACACTTCGTAATAATCTTGAACTAGCTTGCTTATATTTGACGATGCGCTACAAAATTTCCGGAGAATATTGTAGAGAAGAGCTCACGCGTGTTAGGTAATCTTCGCGGACCGTCGAATAGAGTTGGTATGCTGCCTTTATTATATATATATATATATAATTAAAACATATGTGTAGTTCGCGGAGCTTACAAAGCATCAATTTATACATATTACAGGAACATTTCAGAAATAAAGGCAGCATACCAACTCGTCAGCAAACAGTCATGGATGCTCCTGTGAACATGCGAGCCAATTATTATTGCACTGCACGCACCAGCAAACTCACAATTTCGTTTCATACACAGCTGGTAAATGCCACACTCTTCTTTTGACAAATGTAATCACTTGGAATATCATTTAAGTCTCTTGAAGCAGAAATAGCATTGGCTGATTTCATGATCCCAGCAAGATCGTCTGCCATGCTTTATATTTGTTTGTTTTGAATTCAATGTGCATATCACTCATAAGGAGAACAAAAAAGGTAAAGTGAAATTGTTGGTGGCCCCAGTGATGTCATTTGTTGGAGGGAGAACAGGCACTTTCTAGGTATGTTTGACAACAAATTGCGAATTTGCTAGTACATACAGTAATAATATTTAGCTCACATATTCACAGGAGCCTTCTCGACCGATCCACACCATTTTCTGACTATGTTCAAAAAGATTTGTAAGGCCCTTTTAAAAGCACACTTCTCACGCCTAGTGCATTTACAAGAATAGGGCTTTACTAGCTGTCTCAGTTGACCTCCCTTATATTCCCTACCTTGTAGAAGTACGTGCACCCCCGTTTAAAAGTCGACTGTAATGCAGCATCCTTAGCTTTCCTGGTATCACAGCTGATATACTCATCTTGCCTGAGGATTGAACTTGCTATACACATACATAAAAGACCTTCTATCCAACTCATGTGCAATGTGACTGCCTTTTCTCAGCATTAGCAGCTTATATAGCCATGGCTTATTTAGTATGCAGGTATTCACATACTTATATGTGTACTGTGACTGTCATTGACATGGAGTAAATGCCTCCTTTCTGAAGTCGTTTTGAAAGCTGCTAGTGGATCAAATTTAACTAACTGAACCTCATCAACTTGTCCTTTCAAAATGTTTAGGGGGCAGTCAATATTTGATTGTCTAGTGGCTAGCTTAACAAACTGACATCTTTGAATAATATTGTAAAGCATGAAGATGGGAAGGGGTACAGCACATGAACACACTGTGCACAGCATTGCATGTATATGTGCACTTTCCTTGCTTGTGTCCAAAAGTATATGCACTGCAGTGCACATTAACCCATGTTTAGTTAGAGTAGTTTGTGGCCTGTAGGTTACGTTTCTAATGGTTAACAATTTCTGCATGAACAGTTTTACATGTATATTAATGCATCATGTAATAGATGTACAATTATGACATAAAGCTTATGCATGCCAAACTCTTCCGTTGGAATTCTGAACCAGTTACTCTACCAGTAATGACCACATCTGCTATATAATTCTTGGTACGAATAATCTGCATGTACAATTTTATGCATTCTACAAAGTTTTAAGCATGCATATTATTACTAGTCCTACGATCTCATAAGTCACCCATGTCCTTCAGTAGCCTGTAACAGCTGTGAAAGCTTTGCACCACATGACTTAGCTTTTTTCCAACCAGCTTGACTTACCTCTATTTGCATTCAGTAAGCCTGCACACAGACAGTGCACACTTTTACAGTCTGACAGATTTTATTTTCAATTAGTACAAACAAAAATGTATGCAAATGTATCCAATAATAAATAGAGTTTATAAATAAACAAGAGAATCTCACACTTTTACAAGAACAGGCTCAAATAAATAACCACAAAAAGCTATTTAAATAATTGAACACACCAACTGTTGTTTTCTCGCACTTTAGGGCTTTCAGGCCTTTTAATCTCAGTATAATTAATTTGCAGTGACAAAGACGAAGTTTCATCGTGCGTATATTTAGAAAACATTTAAGTGAATAGAAAATTTCACCAGATAAATGCCAGTAGGTATCTAAATGTCTCTTTCAATCATAATACTTCCCTTTGACACAATAAGATTACACAGAATTGACTAGAGAAATAGAAAAGCATCGCAAGTAAGTCTGCCTTGATCGATGTAATAATGTAGCCCTGGAAACAGAAGAAGGGCTTGAGATATGCTTCCTGTCTTAATAATTACCTGTTTCCGGCACTTAGTTTGCAATATATGACTAGAATACATAAAAAAAATCAAATTTATATCACAGGCTACATAGTGTGCTTGCTATGATATATCACAAATGTTTGGCTAAACTAGACACCCTGTGTTCTAGCAGGCACGAAGTTTGAGCAGGCACTAGGCAGTGGCTAATAAATGGCAAAACATGGGTATCAGCTGTGCATGAAAGACAAGTGACCAGCAAAAATAATGCCCTGATAGTAGAACTTTTTCATAATACAAGTATCGAAAATAATGTGATAGATCATGTATATTAAATGCCGAGGAAAGTGCAGAAAGGAACAATGAAGAGATATGTATGGTGTATATCGAAAATGCCACTGCTTGTAGACCTCTTGCTCATTTATCCTACAGACAAAAGCATCGTAAAGAAAAGTGCATGAGTATAAAAGAAACTTGAAATCTAACGTTGGTGAAAATTCAGCTAGCCTAACAATGAGGCAATCTCATATTTATTAAAGGGCCCCTAAACCACCCCCGGCATTTTTTGTTTATTTCAAGTTAACATGCGCATAAAGTTGAGAATTGTACCACGATGAACGATGCCAAATGTGGCAGCGATACCTGCCATGGCCGCGCCACAAGCTAAAAACACAAACCCACGCACTTCGCTGGGCATTCCAGCATACCAAAGTTAGCTGTGAAGACAGCAAGGGACAGCAACGTGGTTTTGGTGACGTCAACAGAGGCAGATCTCCGCTAAAAAGGACTTTGACTTCCGGTTAGTCTCGTAGCAATTGCGCGCACTCCCTGCCTGTCTCTTCTTCCTCTTCATGTGTCATTTGTGTGGTGTCAGCGTGTGCATGCTTGTGAGTTTGTAACTACATTCCACTACACGCTTGAGCTCCAACACAGTCATACACAGCTGCCATCTCTTGCGCAGGTGCTTCGGCACGGCGCGTCACAATTTGGTTCATGACAGTGGCGAGTCATTCGAGACAAGAACGCAATGCAGGATCCATAGCGGCACACTTTGCCTGAGCACCAGCTAGGTACAGCCGACTAGACACTGTAACAACAGTAACAGTGAGCAGAACACAATGGGCAGTGTTAACATAGAGCGTTGGCGCAGAACAAACAAAGCACTTGCACAAGCACAGAGGCCAGCGGAGGTGCATCAACTGGAAGTGGAGTCTTTTGAACTGTGCGTCATCAACAATGTATGTCACGTGACATTCGGAAGAGCACTCGGCGACCGGCAAGCGGGCAGCGCATGGTGCAGGAGAGAGCAAAACAAGCAAGCACCGCGTTTTAATAATCAGACACGTGTAACTCCACTATTCTGGCACTATTTCAAAAAATACATACGGCTCCATGTTCATTACGGACACCAGCACACAGCACCGCAACTAAAATTTAACCTATGGATGGTTCAGGGGCCCTTTAACAATGTAATACAAACATACAAAACAAAAGTAAAACTGTACTGAACGAAAAACAAGTTAGGTGATGTTCTTGAGTGTGTCCAGGATCTTGGGCAGTTTACTGCTTGCCCAGCAGCGTGGAAAGCTGTCCTCCTCAACCAGCACACTTTGTATAAAACCCAATGCTTGGGCAAATGTAGATGGGATGGGTAGGTGAGATCCTTTATATGGTATCCAGCCAAACACAGCAACAGTGCCTTTTCAAGTGCGCATTCGTCTTTTAGGGTAACACACTCATCCTCGGCAGAAAAAATACATTTTCCTGCCAGACTCCAAACAATCATGGGTCCTGGTGACCCATGGACATCTGCAGAATGCTGAAAAACAAAGAATATAGGTCTGACACTTCATGAAACACATCTTTAATGAAAAAGTTAGCAATTCAGAGGTGGTTGACTGATGAATGCCAGCACTAGAATATTGTGAACTTTAGATGTAAACCATGTATAAATAGGCATAACATTACAGTAGCAGCTTATGCCACAATAAAGAAAACAGTACCCCCTCCCCCCAGGTATGGAAACCTAAAATGTTATGTGACTTGATGTGTTCATTATTGATTCAGGACCCTGATATTGGAATTGAGTGGTCCAGCAATGCAGGAAATGCAGCTGCTCAGTTATATCAGACTGGAACAAAGAGGTTATGTAATTTGAACGAAAGCACATCACAGAAGAACACGACCAGGAAAAATGGAAAGTCATCTGAGCTACGCAAGTGGATCATTTATTCCTTGCATGTGATGTGCGGTGCTGATCAATTTTAAACTATAAAAAGGCACAACACACACTTTTGCCTGTTGCAAAAAAGCACCACAGTGGCGTTACCGAAGTCTTGCACTGTGCAGTGAAAGAGATAGAGGAAATAGCAGTTTTTGTTGATCTAGCCATAATTTTATTGTTAGAATGATGAACACAAAAATCAAGGAGGTTGGGGAAAGAACCAAAAAACTTGTGCCTAGTGCACTTGCTATGCACCATAATTGCCACTGAAGGGTATGACTGTACGACTAATCTCTAACCTGAATAGGGTGACACAGTAAAACAACTTCCTCGTCAGATACATCAAGATTAACAATAATGAAATTAAATAAGGTGCATACCTGCATTCCTCATCCAAGGATAAAAGTCAGGTAAAAACCCTCACAATAAGGCAGCAATGGTTAGTGAGCCTAAAAGGATTTTGTTACAAGTAATAATTACTAATAATTATCATTAAAACTCTCATTACACCCCACCTCATGAAGATAACAGGCAGTGAGGCCAATAAAGGCATATGGAAAGTTGATTACAGTTTTTAGCTGTAGTGTAGACTACAACATAAATTGACAGGAATTAAAATGGACAAGAAACAAACCAGCTGTCGAGACCCACAACCTTCCAAACGGTTTCGGGTTCGGTACCCACCAATGGCTGGTATGTTTTTCGTCCATTTTAATTCCTTTCTATTTATGTCATAAATACTACATTATACAGTTAAAAACTACAAATAACTACCCTGTGCCTTCCTTGGCCTCACTGTCTTATCTTCATGAGGCTTTGCCTAAAATTTTAAAAAATGTGACCTTGTCCTTCCCCCTTTCATCGCTACACCCCAGCGTGAGGCAGGGCCACAACCTGTCAAGCCCATCACGGTTTTTTTGTTTTTTTTTATTTACAAATACTGCAGGCCCTATTCGGGCCCAAGCCGGAGCGGGTACATCAATGTCAGTGACAATATCAGAAACAGAATATTAAAAAAATGAAATAGAAGGTATAAAATTTATGAATATTCTCAACATCAATGAGGAGCATAATTAATATATAGCAACAATAGCAGTAACAGAGTACAAGGTACAACACAAAGATTCATAGCACCAATGAGAAACAAATAATATATAGCAGAATTTTAAAAATCAAGAGATAGGTCATTGATAAGATGGGCGAACGATTGTGTTGAGTCAGCATTAACCACTTTTTCTGGTAACTCGTTCCATGATGAGAGAGCATGTGGGAATAATAAATATTTATGTACGTTGAGGTGACTGAATGGTTGCCAACTGTCTTATTATGATGAGTATAATCAAAGTGCATGGGTGGTCGGTTATGTAATGTTCAATTGGTATTTTGAAGTGGCCATGGTACAGTTGATAAATTAATTTTAATCAAGAGACTATTCTATCATGAGCGAGTGACTTCAGCTTTGCCCTCTCGCAGAGGGCAGATACGCTCGCAAAACGAGAATAGCTCGAGTAAATGAACCTTAGAGCCAGGTTTTGCACACTCTCTATCCTTTTAATTAAATATTTTTAATACAGAGCCCAGACCAGGTCTGCAAGCACTTAGGCCTGATAAGCGCTTTGTAAGCTGTTAGTTAGGGTGAAGTATGACGTAGCTTACGTTTTAAAAATGCTAACTTCTTTATCACAATGCTCCAGATGTCTATATGGGTTTCCCAATTTAAATTACTTGTGAGCATTACACCCAGATATTTGACTTGCGTAGTTTGTTTAACATAAGCGTTATTAATAGTATAGTGGAATGCTAACGGATTTTGTTTGTTTGTGACTTTAATGGATGCCGTTTTAGATGCGTTGAGCTTCAAGCCCCATTTATTACACCAGGCGCAGATGGAGTGCAGTGCATTGTTAAGTCTGGCTTGATCAGAATGTTCATAAATGTCAGCATAAACAAAACAATCGTCCGTAAAAAGTCAGATTTTCAGAGGTGATTCAACTGAAAAATGCCGTTTATGTACACCAAAAGCAATAATGGTGCAAGCACTGACCCTTGCGGCACTCCTGAGTGTACATCTAATGTGTTAGAAACGCCGCCATCAACCATCACATATTGTTTCCTTGAAGACAAATAGCACGTAACCCAGCGAAAAATGTTGTCGTCAATACCAACAGCGTAAAGTTTCGTAATTAAATCATCATGTGGTACTACCACAAGATGATTCTATAAACACTGCATCAATCTGGCTCTTTAAGTTAAGTACATTTACAAAATCATCAGTTATCTCGGCTAGTTGAGTTGAAGTGGATAGTCCAGATCTAAATCCATGTTGGTTATGAAGCAGTTTATTATCTTCCAGATGTATCATAATCACCTTAAATATAATGTGTTCTAGTAGCTTACAAGCTGTGAATGTTAGGGAATCTGGCCTATAGTTGTTTAATTCTATTGAGCCCGATTTATGAATTGGGACTATCCTCACAGAGCGCCAGTCATTGGGTATCACGCAAGTATCTAATGAGGTTACATATATTTTATACAAATATTCTGACACCCAGATTGCATATCTGCTAGGAAAAACATTCAACACATTTTTATTCACAATACTGTTGGCCATACGGCTGTTACAGATTGGGTTGTAAGGCTTCACAACAAGCAAAGTGGGTGTTACAATACAAAATTACATCAATACAATATCAAACATGAAAATACAGCTACACTCATAATTTAAACAGTAGTTATCAAAGTATGACCCAAATATTACAAAGGCAAGTCAGTTCTTCAGTCAAAATAAATAACAAATAAGTACTTGAACAGCAAACATGAGTTGTTTATGATGCAGCTAATACATGCTGCACGGCAAAAAAGAAAGAAGGAAAAAAAAGCATGCATACTATGCAGAAGAGTAAGAAAGCATAAGCACTCAGGTTTGTAATGTCACTATTATGCAATTTTTTAAGGTTTCTGCTGAGGTGCACTGCACAACTGATAATGGCAGGGCGTTCCAGTCTCTTGTAGTGCGAGGCATGAATGAGTTAGCATATGCGTCGATATGTAGTTGTGGCATAATGAACATGAAGTCATGCTTTTTCCTGAGGGTTCGCTTTAGCTATGGTGTTAGGTAGGGTGAAGTATCTATGTTAAATTGGTGCTTGGAAAGTAAAAATAGAAATTTTAATCTTGATACTAGGCGCCGCTGTGATAACGGTGGTAGTTTAAGCAGATTCAATATCGCTGATACCGAGTCAGTGGATGAATATTCAGACAAAATAAACCGTGCAGCCCTTCTTTGTACTTTTTCGAGTTCATTTATTAGACCTACTTGAAACGGATCCCATATGATGCTTGCATATTCCGGAGTTGGCCTAACATATGTTAGAAACGCAGTTAGCTTGATAGATTGGGGTTCAAGCTTCAAATTTCTACGCAGAAACCAAAGTTTCTTTTTGGCAGCGCTTGTGACATTTGTGATATGAGTTTTCCAGCTAAGCTTCGTGGTGATAGTTATTCCTAAGTATTTGAGCTTATCAACTGTAGCGAGCATTTGGGAGTTTACAAAGTATTATGGTCCAGTTCGTTCTTTGTTGGATACCTTGAAGACAACTGTTTTTTGTTCATTTATTTTCATTTTTCACCATTTACACCACGCTTCAATCGCAGCCACGGCATCGCTCATTGATTTTTGATCACTCACGTCATTGATCTCATGACATGTTAAACAGTCACCTGCGTACAAATGCACAGTGACGTTTTCACTGATATCAGAACTGATGTCATTAATGTAAGCCAAAAATATGACAGGGCCTAAGACAGACCTCTGTGGTACACCTGAGCTAACTGATAAGGTACTCGATTTTATGCCATTTATTTCCACATACTGAGTTCGACCAGACGTGGAACCATTCTACTAAATTGTCATTGATTCCCATTTGTGTCAATTTGCTGATCAACCGAGAGTCAGAGTGAACGACTCTGTCGAAGGCTTTAAAAATGTCTAAACAAACTGCATCGAGTTGTGCCATTTGTGTCGATTTGCTGATCAACCGAGAGTCAGAGTGAACGGCTCTGTCGAAGGCTTTAAAAATGTCTAAACAAACTGCATTGAGTTCTTTTTGGTTGTTCAAAGTGCTGGAAAAGTCGTTGAAAGTTTCCATTAGCTGCGTGGTGGTAGAAAGGCGTTGCCTGAATCCATGCTGGTTTGGATGCCAGCGCAGGACCTGGTGATTTCTTTGTATCTATTTTACACAAGAGGCTAAGAATGCCGTATTTCGTTAGGTGTACTTCAGGCATCTGTTTGACGAGCGCATAAGATGGCATCTGTGCATGTGAAGCCGTCAGCATAAAAACAGACTGAAAAAAGGTGTTGAAATCTTGAGCAATTACAGCAGGATCATCTGTAGTTCCACCAGGTGTTTTTATCTCTGTGATACTGTTTTTATCTTTAGACAAGTAACGCCAGAATTTTTTGGGTTGATCTGTCCAGAAGGAAGAAAAAGTAGACGAAAAAAATTGGTCTCTTGCTGCATGCGTCTTTTCTATGAAAATGTGTATTAGGTTTTGAAGCCATTTCTTGTCACCACGCTTACGACAGCGTTTAATTTTGCGCTTCATATGAATCAAATCACGATTCATCCATGGGTACTCTCTGTGAGTATGCCTTCTTTAGTGGCACATAGCTGTGTTCACAATAAAATATTACAGCTTTAAAACGTAACCATAACTCACTGACGTTATTTATTTCACTGAAAGAAGGAAATGAAGATTCCATGTATCTAAGCACTGCATCATCATGCGCATGCATGTAGTCCCTGACAAATGATTTGAATGGTCTAATAGTTGATCGGAAGCCTGAAATTGGACACTCTATAACAAGTAACTTGTGATCAGATATGCAGTCTTTGTCAGTGACCGAACACTCTGTGACTGAACTGCTTGCAAACGTAAGGTCTAGAACAGAACTAGTAGTTCTGGTAGCATGAAAAACTAATTGGTTTAAAGAAAACGTAAATGCAGTTAACAGTGATTCAGCATTTCGAGAATCTTTGCGGTCACAAGAGAGACTGGGCCAATTAATGCTGGGCAAGTTGAAATACCCACTTATAAGAATGTTTGAACGCGAATTTGTATTTTGCAGCAGGTAATCGTAGAACATTTCTAAGTATTCTGGAGGTGTATTTGGAGGACAATATATACCACCCAAATATATTTTTACCAAAAAATTTCAGCTTGCACCACATGCTTTCGTGATTATCAATACCGTCTAAGCAGGTAAACTTAAAATTGTTTTTAATCGCAACTGCAACGCCCCCTCCCCATGACTCTCTGTCCCTACGAATAAGGGTGTAAGAAGGTGGCACTATTTCAAAATTTTGCACGTCAGAACGCAGCCAGGTTTCTGTGATCACCAGAACGTATGGTTGGTACTTTGAAATATCTTCAAGAAGGTGTATCTTATTCAAAACACTTCTTGCATTGAGCGAAATAATGTGAAGCATTTTGCTAGCTTCTCACTTGTTATCGCATTTACGAGCGGTAGCACAAGTGAGGCGAGAAGGTAACTGTTTGGAATGCGCAGGCATTGTCAGTTGGGACAGCTCTACCCTGCAATTACGAAGTGCGTCCCACACATAAAGTTTACCATCAACTTGCAAACTTTCAGTTTATCAAATACAAGAGAAACTTTAGAACCAGCCTTTCTTTCATCAGCAGTGGAACGCTATAATTTTGCACAAGTATCCCGAATATTTTTAGAAAAATCTTCCTATATGGATATCTTGGTACCTTTTAATTTGAAGCAGGATGACACCTTAGTTTTGTCAACATAGTTATAGAGTCTCAAAGTGACTGGACGAGGGAACTGTGCATTTCTTCGACCAATTTGGGCAATTTGCTTTATGGAATCAATTTCAGCACCAAGAATTTTCCTGAGTATATCGCTGTTTACTTTCTGTTCTAGTTCGTTTGAGTCTTCCCCCTGGTTTTCTTGTACACCATAAACTACAAGGTTATTACAACGACTCCTATTTTCACTATCATCGACTTTTGCACTTAACTCAAGAATAATCTTAGTAGTACTCTCGCAAGCTTCTTCCACCTTCTCCAGCCTTTGCTCACATTTCTCAGTTCGACCCATCTCTTGCTCAAGATGGGTAATCAGAGTTTGAATGTCCACGACTGTTGGCTCTAGCTGTTTGAAGTTATTAGTTAATGCAACACGAGTTTTATTTGTCTTTGTTTGTTCTTTCAAGATTTTCTTGAGTAGTTCCCTGTTTAAGTTAGCCTTCGACTCTGAGCCAGAAGAGGGACCAGGGTTTCGTTCTATATCTCCAGACGTTAGTAGTATCAAATGGATCACATGAAAACAATCGCACAATAATCCAAGCAGACACTTTGGGCTTGGCAACACTGTCAGCGTGAGTGAATCATCTTTAATAGAGGAAATTAAATATTTGTCACCAACCTGAACAAAGAGAATCAGGGTAAGCATCCGTCTGCCAGCAGTGTCACCAAGCCCACTGAAAGGATCTTCTAACGGGCTCCGGCTTTTATGCTTGAAATTAACAGCACTTGATGAAGTCCTGGAGCTGATTCGTTGATATGCCTCGCGCAAATAGGGTGTAGGTTTGTGATGAATCCATGGCTGTGCTGCGTTGACAAACCCGTCTGAGCATGTTCCCGGTCAGATGGTGCGTGTCCGTCAGAGGAAGCCTGCACATAGGCAAGGCCAGTCGATCCAACGGCAAAATACACCTGCCAGGCAATCTGAACAAAGAGAATTGGGGTAAGCATCTGTCTGCCCGCAGTGCCAGCAGTGCTACCAGTGTGGTATGTGTAATACAGCAGCCAGATGGTCTCTGTTCCTGGGCCACTGAGACTCAATACGAGGGCCTTGATGCATACCTCAAACTACATGCAATTCTTTGTATTTCCAATTAACTGGATCTGGCATAAATTGTCATGCCCTACAACTTTCCCATATAAACGCACAAATGAAAAAGTTAACAAAATTTAAATGAATGTTTCAATGCAGCTTTGGAAATAGCAAATTATTGTTGCCATTATGAAGAGTTCATCATGAACACGGGTGCTGTGCTCTCAAATATTTTTATAAGCATTGTGCATTGTCAACAAAATGTATGAAAGATCACCTGCATATGCTTATTTGGAAAGCTGTTCCCCCAGCATGAGTACCAGGCTAGAAGCCTTCCCCACTTTCACTCATGCTGAGTCCTGAGAATTTCTTCCGCTATAGCCTTTCTCTCATTAAAGAACGTGATAAGCTATTGTACAAAATGCAAGTGAGGAGAACATTTATTTTTCCAATTCCACTAGAGGATGTCATTCCATAAACCTTTAATGGTCAAGGAGTGTAACAAAAGGGTGACCAAATAAAGAGCAGTTTTCTTAAAATTGACTGTTACTAAATAATATTCGAACTTTCTAGCACCATCACTCACTGGAGTTACGAAGATTTTGAATGTGCACCATGCAAGTAGTTGTCAATGTCACAAAAGTCCATTGGCTGGTTGCACATTTCACCAATGATCTCTGGCCTTACACAGATGGTGAATAGCATCATCAGTTGCCGTCAGAAGCCTCAGTTTAGCTTCCACTGTGAGCTGTAAAAGGCAGCTCAGCATTAGGGTCTGTAAAAATTTGTGGCAGCACACATCTCCCAATGAATTCTAATGCTCTTACAATTGGCATTGCAGAAAATTATTAACACGAAGCATCACAAGTCCCAAAAAGAATGGTATAATTTGTACATGAAGCCACGCCCCCCCCCCCTCTGCATCCCACTGAACACACTGCCATGTGAGATATCTTTGCAGAAGCACCACAGCTGTATGTGCTAACCATCCAACATCAGGCTGCCCACTAGCAGCCGCCTGTGCTGGTGGGAAAATGGTTACAGGCAATACCTTGAAGCACAGAGAGTCTCCTAAATATGCCCGAGGTGCCCAGAAAATGCTAACTGCGATGAAAGTACACATGACCTTAAGCAAATGGCATTAATTAGGAACTCTACACTTTTTGTTTAATATGGCATTCAAAGCTTCTCCTTTACAAGCCTAATTGGGCCACTTGGTGTGTACAAATTATAGATACTTTTCGAATAGACAACTCAGTAAACTAGGTATGGGTGCAAGCAAATCGATACATGAAAAATTAGGAACCATGGATGGGCAAGTGATTTATGCAAGAAAGAACAGGCCATTCGGTACATGCCACGAAACAGAATTTTAGCCAGTACTCGAAAATAGGTAGGTGTGAAATCGTAGGCACACCAATAAGTAACAGGAAATGTATGGAGAAAAGGAAATAAGAAATGGTGGCTAAAAAGATGTGGAAGAGTAGGACTAAGAAATAGCCATGCGGAAGAAAGATAAGTGAAGAAAATGAGACAAGAATGCCCATTGTGTTCAGAGCATGGAAGCTGTTGGTAACGGAAAACCAACACTTCTAACTATTGGACCCTTCAGTAGGACAGGCTGTTGAGCTACTTGATTTTTCATCATGAAAAGCTGAGCTTAGTGTTAATAAGCATGCACACAGAGACATGAAGCTGACAAAGACAGGCACCGCCAACAACTGTTTATCGAGAGAGACTCTCACCCATGTGTATATATGTTTTCATGCAGCAAGCAACACTTCCTGAAGACAGATGGGGAACCCATGAGACTGACACCCACAAATCAAACTATGGTCTGCATGAAAGAACACTCCAAAGAATGCCAACCTATCAAATCCACACCAATACAAATTAACTCAGCCTTTCTTATGTAGAATGCTTCTAAAGCTATTGAAGCTGTGCAGCCTTTACTTTTGCCCCAGGATTTTTTTCTTCAGTTAGGGCTCACAATTACATGCACTCACATTCACAACTAAATTTGCATGCTCATTTTCTCTTTGATTTACTTTTAGTGCATTCTCCTTAAGCTGGTCATGCACTGTACAACGTGAATATCCATTCACGAAATGCCCAGTCGGAGTCATTTATTCGATTCCTCTGTCATTCAGGAAGACCTACATCAGCCAAACTGAGCAACATGTTAATGAGTGTCTTAAGGAGCATGCTCTAAAAGTAGATTAAAGAGAAGACAAGCATGCACATTTAGTTGTGCGTGTGACTGCATGTGACTGTGAGAACCAATTCAAAGAGACAAAAATCCTGAACAAAAGAAAAAGCTTCACAGCTTGGCTAGCTTTAGAAGTATTTTACTTAAAAAAGACTGAGTTAATCTGCATTAGAACAGACTCAATAGCTTTGCATTCCTTATAATTTCTCATCATGCAGACCATTGTTTAATTTGTGTGCTTCAGTCTCATGGGTTCCCCTACTATGCTGAGGATGTGTTAATGTGCGTGCATGAAAACGTATATACACATTGGTGAGTCTCTTGCAACAAACAGTTGTTGGTGGCCCCTGCCATTGTCTGCTCCATCTCTTTTTATGTGTGTTTTTATTTGAGCTAAGTTGAACTTTCCATGAATCTGAGGTCTTACACACCAGAACATGCACAATGCGAATAGGCTGAAATTGAACCAACCCTTTTTAATCTCTCTTCTTGTAGGTTAGCTACATGGATAATTTACTGAGCTTCAACTTATGATGCAGTGTAAGTACAATGAGGTTGATTAGGTACACGAATAATTTAGTGAGCTTAAACATGTCATGCACTGTAAATATACTGAGGAATGCATAAGATATTATTATCCTTTGCATACGTAAACACGGGCCAGAAGAGAACCAAGCTTTCGGTTGACAAAATGGTCTCATGTCCTGTAATGCCTCCTACAAAGGCATTTACTTCTGAAACATAAGTTGTATTCAAAAGTCTGCAGTCGAAATCTGCTTATTAAAGCATACCATGTCATGAACTTTAGAAAAGCATGGCTGCTCACTGACTCGCCCAGTGAAAACATCATTCACCCTGATCACGACATTTTCAACTGGTGCTTTCTTCAATGACAGGCCACATAGTCCCACATCAGAAAGAGCCAATCCTGCATCACAAAACTTCTGGCTAAGCACACAAGGTATGCCACATACAGGTGGAATTTTGGTGTCTGCATAGCCTCTCTTCGATATGCCATCACCATTCCAGAGAGCATAAGATGTGTTAATCTGAATGAAATCACTGACAGAAAAAGGCATATTTCTTAGGTTAAAATTTTTTTTTACTCCAGCAAAGCATTTTTTGCCTCCATTCACATTGTCCAGTGGTTACGTGCTGGCCCATGTTTTCTCTAAAAGTACGACTATTTGGACTAGTTGGTTAGATACATTTGAAGGAAACAGCACTAGAAGACATGGACAAGGTCGTTGTCTCCTTGCCCATGTCTTCTAGCGCTGTGTTTCCTTCTAATCCACGTTTTCTCACTTGGTCAACAACGTGGATAAGCATACGCATGTTTGAAAAGAATGCTCGATTTCCATAGAATTCAATAAACAATTGATGGTGGCTAGCAATGAGCTCCTCTAAGTCTCCAACAGCCTCTGCAGTCAACACTGGTGGTAAAATTATTTGTGTAGTCTGAGCAAGTTGAATGAGACATGTCATGTTAATTGTGTCCTCTGGAATAAATTCCTCTACATTCAGTGGGAAATGAAGAATCATGACAAGGGAGGCATTTGCAGAAGAAACTTCGAGCTAAATCTTTTTCAATCTGCTCTTGCCTGTTACTTGTGGAGACTGCACAGTGAAACTGAGAACTAGTAAGAGCTGTTAATTTGCTTCCTTGTGAACCATTTCTTTTCCCGGATAGCAACACAAAGAAAAAGATATCTCTCTTGGCCCTCGCTTCCTGCTGCTACGACAAAGCAGGCAATGTTGACTGCTGACACCGCAACGATGACTAGCCTGGCGACATCACCTGATCTCGTCGTGTACCCGCCACGCGTGCCCAAGTCATTTCACGGTGACATATACGAAGACGTAAAGGATTTGCTGGAGCACTTCGAGAGGGTCGCAGACATCAACGGCTGGGACTGGGCACGGAAACTTCGCCACATGTACTTCGCGTTGGAGGATGCAGCAAGGACATGGTACGGGAATCACGAGGCGGTTATGATGTCATAGGAAGTTTCGATGACAGCTGCTTGCTGCGTATGCAAGCACCGATCGCCAAGAAAAGGCGGAGAATGCCCTACAAGCCAGGAACCAATGCATGAACAAGAGTGTCAGCATGTATATTGAGGACATGCCCTGCCTTTTAAATGTGCCTATCTAAACATGACGGAAGACAAGAAGTTGTGGCATCTTCTGTGTGGCGTGAAATAGGAGCTTTTTACAGGACTGGTTCACAATCCATTGCTTACTGTTGCAGAGTTTCGCACCGAAGCGACTACAATAGAAAAAGCATTGCAGCTACAAAAAGCCTGCCACCACAATTGTGACACCAGTGGCTCACCTGTTAACGTCCTTTCCGCTGGCCTAGGCAGTAACACGGAGGCGCTGAGAGAACAGGTGCAATCTTTCGTGCAGGAAGAGCTTCGGAAGCTGCAGCAACCACTAGTCGCCCCGACTGTTTCCTCTCTTGCCACTGTCATTTGGGATAAGGTTAGATTGTCATTCAGGATGAGCTCAGGAATGCAAAGGCGTCTGCTTCGAACATGTCCTCCGCACCTCATAAGTTGGATAAAAAAAATGTGTTGCAATACCATACGTCCATAAATGATCGCACAACATCAAGAGGATTGCTCAATGAGCTGATGTTAGAGTTTTGTTGTCTGCGCCAACCAAACTTGCTTCAATGTGCAAATTTACTAACCCAAACTGTGAAGAAAAGAAATCCTGTAAGAATAATCAAGATCATAATAGTTATGTAAAAGGTGTTGAAGGGGCTGTGTATCATGTTCTGCTGACACGTAACCGCCTGTATATTGGTCAGACAGGTCGCTGTATCAACGATCGCCTCCGTGAGCATGTGTACAACGTGAAAAACAAGACAGGGGGTGGCTGGCCATTCACTGCGAGAAATATGGGTGTAAACATGAATTTAAAAATACCACTGTATGCAAAAACAGGAATGAAACAATGCGCCTAATCATTGAAGCTCACAAGATCTCATGCTTTAAAGACAAATGCATCAGCATGCCTTCCATCTCATTATCACCTAAAGAAATAGCATATCTGGGTGGCACTACATGTGTGATGCAAGATCTTGTTCTGCTCTGTAATATGAGGTAAGTGTCCAGCTGTGGTATAAATAAGGTTACATCTCCCACCAATAAAATGTTGTTAGTTTGCGCTTCGTTTGTCCTTTTGTGTTCCTTCTTGTGTCCTTGTTCTTGTGTGCAATACTTCAGTTCATTACTGCAGTGAGAAGCTTGTGTAGCCTGGAGTCAGGGCCACCTACTGAGAAAAACGACGTACGACGCCGCAGCAGCAGTAATGCTCAGCCCACATCTATTGCCATCCGAGAAGAAAATCATGGAAGACCTCGTAAATGATACTGCAGAATGCTCTTCTACCTCGTCAAGAGTGCGGCGCACGCAGATGGTTAAACACCGTATCATAATGGACGAAGTGACCTCGCCTGTATACCAGCACCTGTACAGAGTATCACCGGAGGAACGAGAGGTTATAAAGAGACAAGCAAGAGATACTTGAGGACGATGTCATTCAGCTGTCCAACAGCCCATGGGCACCTCCTGTAGTTCTTGTTAGAAAAAAAGATAACACGTTGCGATTCTGTGTCGATTACTGAAAACTGAACAGTGTAACAAAGCGGGGTGTATACCCCTTGCCCCGAATTGATGACGCATTAGACCGGCTACGACATGCTAAATTTTTCTCCTCATTGGAATTAAAAAGCGGATATTGGCAAATTGAAGTGGACGAAAGGGATCGTGAAAAAACAGCTTCAGTGACCCCGGGCGGACTGTATGAGTTCAAAGCACTTCCGTTCGGCCTCTCTTGCGCGCCAGCAACATTCCAGCGAATAATGGATAGTGTCCTGGCGGGTCTCAAATGGCAGTCTTGCTTAGTCTACTTGGATGACACTGTCATTTTCTCTGCAACATTCGAACAGCATGTAGAGCGACTGCGTTCAGTACTCCTGGTGATCCAGTCGGCCGGCTTGACGATTAAACCTGAGAAGTGCAATATTGGATTTTAAACGCTCCTTTTCCTGGGTCATGTCATCAGCACTCAAGTGTTGAACTGGACCTCGAGAACACAGCAGGTGTCGCAGGGTTTCCCAGCCCTAGAGACAAAAAGGAGGTGCATCGCTTTTTGTGCTTGAGCGCTTACTACAGGCGATTTGTCGAAAATTTCTCTAAAATTTCAGAAACTTTAAAGGGACTCACAAAAGAAGATGTACCTTTCGTTTGGCATCCTGAACAAAAGGCAGCTTTCAGTGAATTAAAGCAATGTTTGCAAGCCCCTCTCATCCCTGCCCACTTTTATGAGACCATGGACACAGAAGTCCATACAGACACAAGCAATCTCGGTCTCGGTGCAGTTCTAGTTCAATGGCAAAACGGAGAAGAGAAGGTCATAGCGTGTGCTAGCTGCACCCTCTCGAAAGCTGAACAAAACTACTCTGCGATGGAGAAAGAATGTTTGGCGGTCATATGGGCCATCAGCAAATTCAGACCGTGCCTCTATGGCAGGCCGTTCCGTGCAATCAGCGACCATCACTCACTTTGCTGGCTGGCAAGCCTGAAAGACCCATTGGGACGACTTGCGAAGTGGAGCCGAAGGCTCCATGAGTACGACGTTACTGTTATTTACAGGTCCAGGATAAAGCATAACGACGCTGACTGCTTGTCACCCTCCCCAGTAGATTCTACCCCCTCAGAAGATTTCTCATCAATTTGCGTCATGGAAGTGTCGGAAATCGCCAAGCATCACCAGGTGGACTCAGAGCTACTCCCACTCATAAAATATCCTCAAGGGCACAACCTTGAAGGTCCACGTGTATTCAAGAGTCCTCGTTCTGCCTCCGAGGTGATACGCTCTACAAGAGGAAGTTCCAACACAAGGATGAGAAGTTCTTGCTCGTTGTACGATCATCCATGTGGCTTGAAGTACTGGAAGCCTGCCACGATGAACCATCTTCAGGTCACTTGGGCATCAGCCGAACATTCGCCAGAATTCACTTAAAGTATTACTGGCCCAAGTTATTAGCCTCAGTTCAGCATACGTGAAGAATTGTCACGAATGTCAAAGGCGCAAAACACTACCTGTAAAGCCGGCTGGCCTTCTTCACCCCATAGACCCACCTAAAACTCCCTTCCAACAGGTTGGAATGGATCTTCTTGGGCCGTTTCCCACGTCATCATTTGGAAAGAGGTGGATCATCATCGCGACTGATTACCTCAAGCGATATGCTGAAACTGGCCGCCTTGACCAGGAATTGGCATCGGAAGTTGCCACGTTTTTCGTTCAAAATATAGTCCTTCAGCATGGCGCCCCAATAGTTATGATTACAGACCGCAGAGCAGCATTTACAGCTGATTTCATGAAGTGCTTGCTGACGATGACCAACACCAGTCATAGAAAAAGCACTGCATACCATCCTCAAATAAATGGGTTGAGGGAACGTCTAAACCGGACCATTGCTGATATGTATCTATGTATGTTGAGCTACAGGAAACGACCCTACAGGAAATCACTCACGTAACTCCGTTTGAACTAGTCTATAGCCGCACAGTCACAACTATACTTGATGCAATGTTGCCAATACATAATGGCAACTTCGATCCATCCAATATTCATGAGTTCTTACAGAAAGCAGAAGCTCGTCAATTAGCCCGATTCTGAATACGTCAACAGCAAACAAAGGATGCAAGCTACTACAATGAGCACCGCAGGGAATATCAATACCAGCCAGGCGACAAAGTGTGGGTTTGTACACGAGTGCGACGCCGCGGTCTGTCAGAAAAGCTCATGCGACGGTACTTTGGTCCATATGAAGTCATTTGCCGAATAAGTAATTTGACTTACGAAGTCACCCCTGACGGACACAAGCGCTTTATTCCAGAGACAGTTTACATAGTTCACATGAAGCCCTGCAACAAAAGGCAGTGACAAGGCTCTTCTACAGTGGAACCCTGTTCATACGTTTTTCAGCGGACCGGGGGGGGGGGAAACGTAACAGCATGGAAAACAGCACCGAAAATGAATGAGAACAGGGCCGCTTTAACTCAAACAATTTATTTCAGCAAGGTGAGCCATCTATGTCGCCGACCGATAATTCGGACAGCCGCGCGGTACCGCCAGTGCCCCCACAGACTTAATGTGTTAAGACGACCGATATTTCCGACGGTTTCTAGCTCTAAATTCGATAATTCGTACTCCATTAACGGCTGTCGAGCGCAGTGAATGGGCCGCCATTATAGCCTCCGGTGCCCCGATGAGAGAAAGTATGGCCTCAGAGATCGCAATCAAAACTGTGATCATTGAGGTTTAGTTCCAGCATGACGCGCCAATTTTGGAGGCAGGTTGCCCCGTCACACTGCGATCACCGCATCCTGTTCCGGCACCCCGCGCGTGGTTTGTTATTGCGAGTACGGCTGGTCGCATCGGGTCTGCGATCGCTCGATAGCGCTTTCACGTTCCGTCTTCAGTGCTTGTTTACCGTATTTACCAGCATAATTTGTGCGCTCCTGAAATTTAGCCAACTTTGCCCCAAAAAAAATCCTCGCATATTTTGCGCTCGCCGTCCGACCCGAACCAGCTCGCCGGAGCGTGCACGGACAGACTTTGGACAGCCGCGCGGCCGCGCCCCTCGCTGCGCAGGCGAGCGCAGTCATACGCAAAAGGCGCTGTGAGTGCGATGTCCCTTTTTCCGATTCTTTTCTCCGGAATCCCCCTGAACCCATCGTACGGTCGCTAGAATAAAAGTACGCGAGTGGGGGCGACGAAAATGGCTGAAGCAGAGAGATCAAACGCGCCCGGCCCATCTCGGTCGCTCGGAGGCGATAACATCACCCCTATCGGGACGCCTGCAGTCGAAGCGGGGAAGAAACGACCCGCCCATCTTTAACGAGCATTAAAGACGCACAGGCATGGGGGGGGGGGGTCTGTCGCTCGGCTGCCGAGATAACGCTGGCACTCGCGCTATCTCGGCAGCCATCAGCGGGCGGCAATTCCCTCAAGCGTGACCAAAACTGTCAAAAGTCAAATCAAAATAGCGGTGCCCGGGCGGGTACGGCGTGCCAGGTTGCGATGCATCATGCGGGAACAGGCCCACAGTTGCGGCGTAACAGCGGGGTTCGCAATACATGGAATCCTATGGGAGCTATGCCGGGAACGATGAAAAACAACGTAACAGCCGGGAAAACGCAGCAGTGAGGAACGTAACAGCGGGGTTCCACTGTATTTTCATAACCCCTTAAGCGAGCACATCGGGATGATGCATACTCGGAGGGAGACTAATGACGCTGAGGCTGCTGCTAAACGTCGGTGGTAGCGAGCGAGCCACAGAGAACAGTGTCTGCTATGTCTCGCATTCCATCTTTATCCATGGTGGCGGCGCAATGCGTGCCTCTCGTGCACGCACACGAGACAGACACGAGCCCTGGAGTTTGCCTGTAAGAGTCATTCGAACGAAAGATGCCAGCGTGTGTGAAATGCTTTTAGTGATTCAATTTTGTTTAACCTATTTTTGGGCAGAGCTTCGCCCTTAATAAATCAGTTTTTATACTCTCCTACTGCAACAATACAATGTTTTTTGCCAAGGAGGAAAAAGGGACAGATGTCAGCACTGAATTGCTGTTGGTCCCGGATTCTTTGGGCAGTTTCTGTTTTTGTGTGGGGTGTTCCCAGTCATTAAGATTCTTTACCAGCATCCTGATGCTGCCCTCTGTTTAAAGATTGCACTGGCCATGAAGGGAGTACAGTGCATACTCTGCCGTACGCACAAGACGTGCAACAGGAACGATAAACTGCAGGGCTAAATGAGTGCTTAAATCCTGCCAATGAGTGTGTGGCCAATGCATCTCCTGTGATTGTCATAAGTGCACCAAAAGATCTTTCAGAACCCTTATCTGTCTCAAAAACAACGCCTTCATTTGTAAGCAAATTCAATGAATGCAAAAAATTATCAAAAAAGTTGAGCCGTTCACTATGCTGCTTTAAACTTGTGTGGCCAGTGCCAACAAAGGAAATATTGCTTAAATTGGGTTGTTTCTGAGGCAGAAGGTTCAAGAGAGTCACGTAAAACATGCTGATTTTTCCCTTTTCACCTCTCTTCATACCAAGTGGGTTTGCAAGTTCAACATCATCATAGTATACACAGAGCAAGGTAATATATTCTTTTTGCTTTGAAACACTGGGTGTGAACAAAAGCTTGCCCCGTCAGTTAAGTCATGAATTATACAGTCATCTTGTGTTCTGTTAACTTTTCTGACATCGGGAACAATGTGTGGGTGATTGAGCAGGACTTCTAAAAGATCAAGAAGCTTTATGATATAGGCTTTTTCCCCTCCAGTAAGCATAACTTCAGTGGGTGCCACAAAAATTTTTGCATTCTGATAGAGTTTTTTCCAAAGGCAGTCATTTTTTATGCTTTCGGCATTGACAGAAACTCCAACTGCATTAAACATGCCATCTACCTCCTGAACAATATCATCCACGACCATTTTAGGGCACTTGTGATGGCCTTCCAGATGCCTGCAAAGACTTGTCAACGTTTTATGCACTACAGCACCTTGCTCACTTTCAGTCAAATCTTCAGAAGTGGTCAGCGTATTGCCCTCATTATCAGCAGACAAGATCTCCTGGTTTAAGTCAGTATGACTTGCCCACTTTCTTTCGCACACTCTATGATGCTTTTTGTAGTGTGTGAGGAAAGCAAACTTATAGTTGCCTAATGTACATTCAAAAATTGCATTTTCACACTGGTGGAGTTTTTGTGGCCGGCAAATACACTGAATGCATTGCAATAAAAAGCCACACATGCCACACACATGCTGTCCAGTCAGAGAATGCAGCACCTTTTCTGCTTGTCTGCTTGTGGTCCCTGCTCCGCATCTAGAGGCTCTCTCCACAACGGCAGTGTTTTCAGGTTGATCAGTACCTGCGTTTTTTCAGAGATGTGTAGAAGCACAAAAGCCATCTCATTAACAGCTAGTATGTAATTTTACTTTGATAATTACAATACAATGCCATTTAAAACCACTTCAACTACTATCACTCTGAAGTTTACAACAATTGCCATTTACAAATGAATGCACACAACAAAGTTTTAAACACTCAAAGAAAATACTGAAGCAAGATGCATTCATTATGAGCACTTGGAGAACTGTTACAACTGCAGAAAAAATGCACTGCTACAACTTTCGAAACAAGAATTTCAACATACTTTGGTGTATTGAAGCGTAGAAAATTACTAGGACACCAATAAATGATTCTGTAGCAAACCTCGAAAAGGATGTTACACTGGACTGGCAATCCTGAGGATTCATACCATGTGGTTAAAGGTGCACTGACACAAGAATTCTTGTCCGATTTTTTTTTTTTGCAATACGTAGGCGGGGACGTGCTAGCCATAATGCACATGGCCCATCAATTGCTCCAGCGCACCACAGATAATTATTTACATACTGCTTATTATCGACTAGTATAAGTTTTGGTTTGGGAGAGCTCCAAAAATAGCAAGCCAATGATTCCCAAATATTTAGTGTAATCTATAAGAAGACATTCATATAAGCAATGTAAATGCTTATTGCAATTTTAAAGGATAAACAACAGTGGATGTGGATGTGTAAGACATTACAATCATGCTGCTACAAGATAGTTATGGTTTCTGCATAAGTGCATTGAATTTATGAGTAAGAAAATATAAAAAATTGATTATATTCAAAATAATCAGTCTTGTTAATGGTAATGGGCAGCTTTGAAGCAGGCCATGTTCGTAGTTTTACTTTTGTTATTTAGCCTGTCTAGCAATTTTTCAATTTGACTGCAGAATTGTAGTGGCACACTTTCCCCTTCGGTGAATGCAGCACTTCATGTAGCTGTTATTATATTCCCTAGCTTCATTAATATCGCTGCCAGTGTGGCCCTGACAATTCAAAGCAGCCATTATTTGAAAGCTGCCTATTAACAGAAAGAGCTAAAGGTTAACAGCATTAGTGCCATTCAGTCATAAATATAAACCTGATATTTTTAATGGATTAAATCAATAAAAATTTATGTTGTTTCAAAACTAAGAAAACATACTGTACATGGGCATGTGCAGGGCTCTCTATTATGGGGGCAAAGGTTCGCTGCAGTATCCCCCCCCTTCCTCCAAACCCCCTCATTTCGGTCAAAACGCAGTGCAATGTAAAGGTATCGGGTAGATTTGGCAACCCTCCACGTGACTACAGAAGGCGGTGGCATTCTTCCCCTGTGTGCACGCCTATGATACTGTGCAATACAGGGAGGCAGGTATTTGCATTCTATTGGTAAACACTATTTGGACAACACTAGCTTTATGTGGTTTCATTCCTGCTGTTGGTACAAGTGTGCAAGCAGATGTACACCTTTTAGCATAGCCATAAAATATGGATTTATACAAAAACCAGAATCTGTAACTTACCATGAAGTCCCAATCAAGTGCCCCACTCCCTTTTTCAAGAGATTTGAAACTGGCACCACTGACCGAGCAAGTGCCCCCTCACCTCTTTTAAAATCCTGTTTACTGCAGTGCACATCGAGGCCAGGTCATTTTTCAACTTTTCAAAAAATTTTCAAAATAAATTATTAGAAACAATGTAATTAAGTTAGGAAAAGAACTTTGTTGTCTAGATGCGCTTGTGCCAAGGCCTCATAATGGCTGCACCATAACCGTGCACTTCTAATCTCCATAGACAGCCATGACTGTAGCTGGGAGGTGAAAGGCTTCGTGAGTTGCCATGTTCATGGGACCAGAGTTATCTAGAATTGTTCTACGTTGCTCTAATCAGACAGATGGACATGAGACACACCAGTTGCTAGAGTAAATTAAATGTTTGGCGCTGCTGGGGCTTGCGGGACTGCAACTTGTGTGTCCGACTAAAGGGAGTCATGTGACGTCTTCAAGAGCAATGACATTGAATAAAAGCAGTAAATGCACTCATTATTCCACAAGTATTAATGAAAGGAACAGCTCTGCATGCTTTCTTCTTTCTGGAAGTTCCACCACCATAATGAATTTTTGCTTGAAACAGCGCAAGGGCCCCTTCCTATCATTCATCCAATTATCTCTTGTCCAAGGGGTGGCACTTGCTTGGAATTTTACGGTACGCCATTGACCTTAGAAGTCGTACTTCATAAGTATCTGCAAGATGTGAATATTCTGACAGGTTTGTAAGCAGTGGAGGGAGTCCACCTTCTTGATTTGTTAACGGAAATAACAACCAATTTATCAGAATTCTTCAATCATACCAGTTGCCAAACTGCGTTCCGATATCTGGACAAGCCGACAGCCAAATCGGCGGGGGTTAGCAGACTGTCGCCCCATCTGGGAGCTGTAACTGGAAACGCTGCTTTCACTGAATCTCGGAGGCGATGTTTACTGCACGAAAGGGGTGGCCGCAAACGTTAGAGCACCGTAACAGTAGCTAATGGCTCTGTTATCACGCGGCTAAAGACAGGAAAAACGGAGCGAGGAAGAGAGAGACGTGTTACGTTGCAATTCACCTGCGTTTGATGGTCAACTTGCACCATACACTTTTTCGCTTGCAGGCGACATGCTATGTTGACACATCGATGCTGTAGTGATGTGAACTGAATTCCACTGGTGCGTGCTTTGTGCTGGATTCCCAATGACATGTCAACATTCAGAGACGAAAAAAACTGAATAATTATTCATCAAAAATCATTCGCTGTTCAAATAGCTTTCTTGTTCTTTCACCAGCGGCCTCGGCAGCCGAACAGACGATTTCCTGCTTCTTTCATGTGAGCAGTTAGCACGGACAAAATGCTTCATGAGCCCTCAGTGTTCATGCATAAGGAGAAGCGACGGCACAAGGTCAGTAAATTTTCTTGCTCTGCAGAAGACGCCAGTGACGCCAGAACCACTGCAAAATTGACGGATGTTCTGTGTGCGCAACATCATTTGCGTAAGGCTTGTTTCATTGACGCGACGGAGCTTTCTGTGCTCCATAACACAAAACACACTAGCCTGCCATTTAGTAGTTTGTTTCCGCATCGACAGATAGCGTGACAATGTTCTACCCTCTGCAGTTTTGGCACTTGGCGTGTCCGGATTTTGATACATGGGGCCTATGGGGAGTTTGGTAACTGGTATGATTGAAGAACTCTGCCAATTTATAAGGTACCTGTTTTTTTTTACTTTAACTCAAAGATTAGCAGTCAGAGTGTCCAATCATGCAGTCGCAACTCGGAAAAGGGCATGAAGCATTTTTAATCAGAATTTTTTGCCTATGGAGTCTCATGCGCAGCACATGTTGCAAACAGTGGCTGACAGCTATTGGGTGTGTTTGTGCAAGGTTCTGTGGTAACAGAGAGCATGTACGCAGCAGCTGCAAGAATCCGCACACAAGCACCACTTCTCAGAGTTGACTCCTTTTACTTTGTAGAAAGCTAATAGTACGGTAGGGATGCATTTTTACGTACTGACTGCAATTTTAAGACCGAGTTATGGTCATATGAACAGCAGCCAGCAAGGTACAGCAGTTTAAAGACTCCAGAATGCAGTACCAATGCTTCACCACCAGGCTATGCCACATTTCAGCTGCTGCGATTTTCATGCTCAATTTAGAGATACAAATCCTATTAAAATCACGAAAGCGTGCTCAAACCCTTTACTATAATTCAGGTTCTTTCCAACTGCAAAAAGTCCGTTAACATGTTCTGGCAAGTTGTCGGTCCCTTTAAGGTTGTTGCCAATTTTAACTGTTGGCTCAGCCCAGCATATGCATAACATCCGTTAGATTACAGTAACAGTATTACTTGGCATGCTTTGGAAGCAAATTTGTCCTACAAGTCACAGTTCACAAGAGCAAGCAAAATGCTTTCATAAGGTGCTTACTTACCAACAGTGAGATGTGCAGCTCCTCCTCCTTGACCTGCTAGAGTTGCTCTTGAAGTTGATGGCTGGCTCAGCCCTGCATAGATAAAAAATACATTAGGCTCTCAAATTAAGATATTCACAGTGCCCTCCAAAACAGCACTTTACCCCACAAGTAATAGCTTACAAGACCCAGAAAGATAATTATATCTGGACAAGATTCATACCATTGCCTGCAGCTTCTGTTTGATCAGTTAAGGCTGCTCTGGATGTCGATGGTGGGTTTGGCCCTGCATGGTGACAGCACCAGGCTACAGTAAAAATTATTTGCGGTGCCTTAGAGCCATTTCATTTATCCTAGAGTCATAGTCTGCAAGAGCCAGCAAATGTTCATATCCTGACAAGTTTCATACCTTGTGTTTCTCCTAGTTGATTTGTCAGGATTGCTGTGGACACTGGTGGTTGGCTCAGACCTGTGCAAGTACAAAATACATTAGACAACAGTAAAAAATTCTTTGCGGTGCCTTAGAGACAAACCATTTCCTGCATGAGTTACACTTTGCAACAGCCAGCAACATAATAATCTCATCACACACCTGGAAATGTTTGTACTCACCAGCAGCTCCTTCTGCTTGATTTGGCACAGCTAATGTGGATGGGGATCGTTGGATAGGCCCTGCAAGGTTAAAAACACATCAGGATAGTATAAAATCTATTTGCAGCACCATGGAAAGAAACAAACTGGATTCTATATGGAGGTTCTAATATTCAAATTGCATGTGCAAACTTTTGTTGAGTGAATGATACAGATTACATTAAAAGTGAATGTCACACAATTTAAGCACACCCAAAGGGTGTATACTTTGTGAGCACAGATGCATGCAGCGAATGGTGCCACTATATATTGACTAATATTACAATTTCAGATCCTTTATACTGTCAATGTACAGGGTCGTCCACTCTTAGGGTGAACACGGCGCAGCGTGGCTGCCTTCTTTAGAACGCCAGCGCTCGCGATGGGACTGCGCATCGACGCTAATCTAGTGCAGGCATAGAGGGGCTTGGATCACTCTCTGCGCCTGCACATTATTAGCTTCGATGTGCGCCCACGTCGCAAGCACTCGAGTTCCAAAAAAGGAAGCCACGTTGCGTCATGTTCACCCTAAGAGTGGACGACCCTGTACACTTTTGAAAGTGGTGCTGCCACTTGTTCATTGAACTTTTCATAGAATTTTTTAAATTCGACATTGTGTGCTTGCATAATGCATATTTGGTTGGATGTAAAATTTTCCTGAAAATCTGATACAATTCGGTCATGACGAGCATGTATGTTTCGTGAATTGCAGCTACTCCTTTGTTAAAGCCTTTGTCGATGGTCAAACATAAAGGGCTTTTCTTTCTTTATGTGCAAATTCTCGTGTGAAAGAGAATTCTTCAATCAGATGTACTAGCTATAAATTGAATTCCAATTCAGCAACTCTGCACCGGAGACGAACATATCTGTTGAAGTATCTAAAGCGGTGATAATGAATTGCATTCTTCACCAATGATAGGAAAGTCATGCTCATGAAGATTCGTTTTTGAGCAATATATATGACAGATCGATTCTCTTCGCTTCAAATGTACCATTAGATGCCGCTTAGAGAAGTTTATTATCGTTTTCCATTTGCGAACCACAAAATTGTGAACAATATAGTTCCGCTTTCTGACAATTTGTGACCACGCATTTAGATGCTCCGGGAAAAGGCTCCTCCCGATCCATCTTTCACAAAGTCAAAGCTTATACGCGACACTAGCTCGAAACGGTGCTACGTTTGTGAATCGCCCAACATTATAAAGGATAGAATCGAAAATCACTCACCCAGTCGGGCGTGGTTCACAGGGCTGTGACCGCAGTAGGCGCAGCACGCAACTTGATATGGCACACCAGGCTGCCCTGGCTGACGGCTGCCCGCGAGAAACGCATGAGCTATCATAGTCGCACGCGCGCCTCCGTATTCCCTTGACGTCCGTGGATGCGTACACACCTTGAAGCGCTGAACTAGTCAAAAACTGCATTCCGCATACAGTTCCTACGGCACAGTGGCTGATCGGCGCTGCCGAAACAGTGAATCACGCCAAGACGACCGGCAACGAACTCTCGACGAACAAAGCAAGAAGAGGTTACGCAAGGAGCGGGGGCAAGAGACACATGCGAGAGAGACAAGTGTGGAGGGAACAGATAAGAGAGAGAATGCGTTGAAAGGTGGAAAATCTTCGCCCTTCGGAGTTTCGCTCTCGCTTCTCGACGCGGCCCCGCAGCGCCGCCAAAACCGAAGGGCTCCATATACGCGTTGCGCTCGGTCGGGCCATTTTCGCGCCAAAAAAACCAAGGGCTCCATACAAGCGATGCGTCCGCTCGCGGCCGCATACAGCGGGCCCAGCATCGCGCCGTAGAATCTGTCACGCTTAATTTCGTCTCAAAGACCGCTTATATACCGTATTTTGTGGACACGAGCCGTTTATGTGCCGGACGATATGCGGGACTTGAATATATATGTATATATATATATATATATATATATATATATATATATATATATATATATATATATTGTGGGGAATTCGGCTGCTTACCTCCGCCGCCAGTCATCATCGGAACGGAGCTAGCTCGTGGCACGCACCCCCGGCTTGGGGGCGGAGCGCGTGGAGTGGATCCGGCAGTCTGGCCTGGGCTTACCTGAGCCCACAATATATATATATATATATATATATATATATATATATATATAATCTACCTGGCTATCGGGATAAATATACGATCAGAAAGTCACAGCGACAAACATATTTACTATTGTGACGTTTCGGCTGGAGACCTGGAGACCAACCAGCCTGAGGCTGGTCTCCAGGTCTCCAGCCGAAACGTCACTATAAATACTAAATAATATGCTTGTCACTGTGACTTTCCGATGTGTATTATATATATATATATATATATATATATATATATATATATATATATATATATATATATATAAGCATGCCGCCACCAATGCTGTCGCCGAGCCCACTGCTAGAGCTGGCTTGATGTGCTTCTTATAGCAGGAGAATGGATCATGCGAACACTCTATTCAAGCGTACTGCGGCAATTTCTTTCGGGAGTAGATTATAGTGAGCATCGCCAAACTGTTCATGCGCACTGCAGGAAGACGGCTTCTTAGACCGATCTCTAATGTTGATCCGAAGGTCGCGGGATCGAATCCCGGCCGCGGCGGCTGCATTTCGATGGAGGCGAAATGTTGAGGCCCGTGTACTGTGCGATATATCAGTGCACGTTAAAGAACCCCAGGTGGTCGAAATTTCCGGAGACCTCCACTACGGCGTCTCTCATAATCAGAGCTGGTTTTGGGACGTTAGACCCCACAAATCAATAGATCGATCTCTAAATATCCCTGTCTTGCGCTACCTAAATGAATTTTCTCCCTGGAAACCTGCCTGGTTCATTGTACCATATCAGGTCCGCCGCGGTGGTCTGGTTATAACGTTTGACTGCTGTTGCGAAAGGCACAGACTTCGTTCCCGGCCGCGATGGTCGCATTTCGATGGAGATGAAATGCCAGAGGCCCGTGTACTGTGCGTTATCAGGGCACGTTAAAAAAAACCCTGCTGGACGAAATTCCCGGGGCTTTCAACTACGGCCTCTCTCAAAATCGTATCATGGTTTTGGCAGGAAAACCTCAAAATTATTTCATCGCGGCACCGGCCGTCCTTGACTGCGCTTCGCTTCTCAACCATTTTGCGCCAAATTTGAACAGCCGATTATCTGCCATATACATTACGTGATCGGTCTAACTCTCTTTCTTCATTTTTTTTTTCGTTTTGGCATATCGGTTTCGCAGCAGCCCGCAGAGTGAAGGAAGGTTTGGAAAAAAAAATCGCTTCATCTGTTTGCAGCATGAAGCTATGAGATGCGGCATACGCGTCTGTCAGGAAGAAACCTTCGCAGTTGAGCAGAAAATCCGAAATATTAAACCAGGACGAGTTGTGGTAACCACCGCTGGAAAGAAAAAAAAGAGAGACCCCTTTCTATTACAGGCTCTGTAATAAATCGTCGTAACAGTGGCCTCAGATCACCCACACGGCCGCGTGTGTATGCATCCAGCGACCGTCCCATGTGGTTTCATGCAAAGCATATACATGAAAATAACATAATTAAAACTGTGTACAACAGCCTTTTTGGAAAGATTATTATTTACACTAAGCACAAAAATTCATCTGCGATTAAAAATATTTCAGTGGTCGTGCCTATAGCCTGTTTCAGGAGTTCCGTGCAGCACTGTGAAAGCTACAGGCCCCTTCTGCCAATCAGGAGGGCAAACACGTGTTAAACGTATCCCTCCGCACCATGGCATCTGCCAGTCGCGAACCGTGCAGTGGCACGAGAAGCCTTGGAAAGGGAAGGAGGAGGACGGAGTGAGGCACTTATTGGCAGGAGTGTCTCGCAGCTGCTTGTCCGAACAATGACATTCCGTCTCTCCTCGGAAGAATTCGGCGCTCGATGGCCTCGTGGCCTTGGCTCTGCTGCACGGAACTCCTGAAACAGACCATAAGCAACTTTCTCAGCGGTTAACAGGTGAGCGGGTTACATGATGTTCTTTGCGATGAATGGTTCAACAGCTGGCTCTGACATTCGTAACTTATTGCAGCTTTCGGCAGTTCACATTGACTCGCAGAAAGACCGCCGTCGTTGTCGAACGCGCATGTCTGATGCCTCGCGATGACAATCGATCAAATTAACGGCATTTACCTTCCAAGAAGTCTCCGACAAGAGCGTGTTGTTAGCCTTCGGCTGAAATTCAGTTCAAGCTCAGTTCCAGGCCTTTAATGCTTTGTGCGCGAACATGGCTGCGTCACTACAGAACCTATTAAGCGACACTGTCCACCATACTAACGGACGCAGGCGGCAGCTGCTATCTCAAGTGCTGCCACGGAAGCTGCTGTACCTTGTAGACATGCTGCTCCACGTGTGCCACCTCGTCTCGGACGCGATGCTCGTGGTGGCCCTGCTACGCTGCTCGCCCGAGTCGCTCGCGTTGGCGACTGGCCGGACTTTGTGGGGCGGCAGCTGTCACCTGGGCTCTCTGATCGTGGCACTCGTGAGCGTCGTCTACCAAGCGGCTGCGCTCGTGTAAGCCACTCGACGCGTGAACGAGGCTTCGCCTATACGTAAACTATGGAGTTACCGGTCGTCACAGGATCGACGTTATAGCCAGCTTGCTTCGAAGATGGATGCGTACTCTCATTAAGACGACGGGGGTAGTGTAGACCGGCGAAACAATGCAGCGGCAGAGCTGGTATCCCATCCTCATGTATGTATCCCATGTGTGTATCCCACGTGTGTGTGTGGGTGTGCGTGTGTGCGTGTGTTTGTGTGCAAGGGGGGATCAACGGTTCCCGGTTAAGTTTTCCAGGTCGGAGGCCCGCCCCACCACTCGGCGAACGAATCCTCGAACGTGGAGGCGGGCGGCCTCGTTTCCAGGATTCCCCGAATGGGCCAGGACCGATACAAGATCGATGGGGCATGTGAAGTTGTCCTCATCGTCGTTCTTCATGCTCGCACTTGCAGGAGGGAGAGGAAGGGAGAGAAGAGGGTGGAGTGCCCCCATTGACGTGATTTGTTGTAAGAAAAGCGGGTGCTTTCCAGCTGAGTTTGAAACCAAATTGCGAACTCCTTGGTGCGTGCAGTGCAGTAACATTTGGCTGACGTTTTCACAAGAGACTCCGCGACTGATCGACACTGTTTTCTGACATTGTACAGAAAGTGTTGCAGTACCCCTTAAGTCAATGTACTTGGTCAACGGCACAAGCGCGGTGCAAAGGATGGCCGTAACAACAAGCCCGTGGGCACTTTTCTTCGCGCGAAGTGATACCTGCAATGACGACAGAACAACTTGGGACAACGCTTGTTGTGATGCCTTGGAAGGTGGTCAACACGGTCTTATGCACTAGGGATATAACGGAGGGAAAAGGTTGCTACACATGTGATTGTTCCAAAAAAGAAATATCTATTCAGTCTTGATACTGGAAAAAGCTGTTAGTAAAGGTTTCCGGTAAATGCCAAAGACCACTTGTGAGAGAAAAACGTTGTGCATAATTGGCAGAGAATTTTTTGAACGTTTCGCCAGCATACATTAATTAACCGTATACTTGTCTTTACCGTAGACAATACAGAATTGATGCAACTTAGCTTTGATAGACAGCTCAAATGCAATCATTGAGCTCGGCGCACATTATTAGTGCGACAAATTCAAGTGCACCACCGGCTAATTAACCAGGAATAAGCAATTACATATTAATGAATTTCTTTACAGCACATGCTGCAACTGACGAATCGTAGCTTGCGTGAATGTGCAAAGCGTGTCCACTGTAAATTTTCAAGGTGACGCGTCTTTCGACATGTGCATTGCCAAATGCCTCGAAGAAACGCATGGACATTCCAGTACAGTTTGTGCATCGGCGCACAGAGCAAAGCGTTCTGTTAAGTAAGCACCTAGAGCAACGCATTTTTGATGCATCTTTCATGGGACATAATTATGCCTCGTGCATGCCAAACTTGGATTTATGCCTTGCAAATCATTTGTCCTTTGAAGTGTATTACCTTTCGAGGTTGGTTAGTCAATTCTAGTTAATTAGTTACTCGTGCACTCCAATCCTGCAGTCAAGTGATGTCAGCCGAGAGTAATTGAGGTAAAGTACACCACACTCATGTCTAGCTGTCAGTGGCAATTTTTTAACATGCTGTAAAATACGATTTGTCTGCAAATAACGCGTTGCAGATTTCTAAACATTATGACAGAAATTATTTTGTACGTCTCCCTCCAAGTGCAATGGACTCAGTATTGGGGGCCTCCTTCCCCCTCCCCCCCCTCCCCACCTACACACATACACTCAGTGGGATACGTACGCCTCGTTGGTTCCTCTTGGTTAAATGAAGCATCTGACTTTGGGGCCAAGTTTCACGCACTTAAACGGTGTGAAGGAATATTCATTAGGGACGTTGCAGTTGCTTATCTCGAGGATGTCAATGAGACTATAAAATTTTGTTCGCTATTTACAATTAGTAGTGGTTCACTAAAAATATCGTTTTTCTCCGTTTCACTCGAAGTGCATTGGTCTCGCTTTCAAAAAAAAAAAACAATTCCCGTCGAATTGTCTCGTTGACGTGAAGCGAACAAAGTTCTTGGATTCATAAATTGCAGGATACAAGTGAAGCGACCGTTTGCCTCAACTCCGACTTGTGCGACTCTATATATGGGACGTTTTCCTATCCAGTGTCGTCGATCTGTGGCCCTCAGTGGCAGCAAGACATCGATATTTCTTGAAGTTAGAGCGATATGGTTTCCGAGTCTGTGCAGCTTGTTGCTGATTTATTTATACGTTATTTACCCAAGGTTACAGCGAACTCGAAGCTTGCGCGATACCAAAGTTGGTTCGCCTCGATGTCTTTTTTTTTTTTCGTGCTGTTTCCGTGGTTTCATTTTTTACGTCGCTTCCGTGATAAAATTAAGACGATTGAAAAAGTCAGTGTCACGGGCGAGTCTTCGGGCACTCACCACCCTCTTTCTATTTTTCTGTGTGTTCAAGAATCTCTCCTTTCACTAGCTCCTCCTCTCCACATCGCCTCCCCCCGCCCCCCATCTTTTTTTTTTTTTGAGCGGTGCCGCAGAGGCGGCCGGTTAGGGTTCTCATTCAATGCTGAGTTGAAAGCCGAATGCTGCCAGGAACCCAACCGTTTTGCAAATGGGGAGAGAGGTACCCTGTCGGGCGCTCGTTGAAGGTGTTAACAGTAACGATGTCTCGGGTGAGGGCAACCCCATCGCAACACACGCAGGAAGGGGACCACAAGTGGAACAGAGGAAAGGAACTCGCTAAACCTGTCCTGGGGTACGTCACGAAAGGGCAGTGACGTCAGTCACGTGACCCTAGCGCGCACGTGCGAACGGACTGGTCGGCAAAACATTGCAGCGTTCGGCGTGCTTCCATGCTGCCGTACGGGTGTAGATCGAGTTTGTACTCGTTTGTTTTGTGCGCGTGCACCTGGCCGCTTTGACATGGTGGTTAGCGTTTGCGATGGAGGATGTGCCAAACGCGCGATAAAAGGCAGCGGCATCGCGTCCTTCTTTTTCTTTTTTTTTTCCTCCTCGATTTCCGAAGCCCGAACGACACAGTGACGGAAAGCGTGGGTGCGAGCTGTGCGCTGTGTAAAACAGCAGCCGTCAGACAGCAACAGGATTTTTGGAGTACATTTCATCGCTGGTAAGTGCTAGCCTGTTACCTAGAGCTTTTAGGCGTTTTGTTATTTGTGCCGCAGCATCTGTGAGCATGTATATTTTATCAACTCGGGTGCCCCGTCTCGATTTTCTGAGCTCCTGGAGTAAGCAGCTAACGTGTTTGCTTTCAAGAGGACTAGCCTTGAAACACGAAGAAAAAAAAGTGTGAACGTTTTGAACGCACTTTGAAACGGAAGCATTTCTTCAGTAAGCGGTGGTTCTGAACGTTGTGCAGATTTTCTCATTTCGCGCTCACTTCGCTGCAACTTGCGTCGGGCTAGCACTCCACAGGAAAATTTTGTTTGCGTTTTCGGACGCGATAGACAGTACCAGTCTCGCCTGTTGTCGACCGTATAAAAGTTTAGTTCCTGTGCCGAAAGAACGGAAGGAAGTGCAAATGAGAAGTACAACTCAACTGGCCCTGCAGGTGCAGTGCGCAGTGTGGACGCTGCGTGCAGCTCGTAGGGCATGACGGTGGTTCTCCGTGAAGGTGTTTGCTTTGAAAAACATGCCTTCCATGCCCGGTTGGCAAAAGATTGCAGTGTTCGGCGTGGTTCCGTGCTGCCGTACGGATGGACCGTGTGCGTACTGGTTTTTGTGCGCGTTACCTGGCCGCTTTGACATGGTGGTTAGCTTTTGCGCTGTAGGATGTGCCAAACGCGCGACAAAATTAAGGCAGCGGCACCGTTTATTTTTTTTTTTCCCGTGGATTTTCGAATGACAGCAGTCGACGGAAAGCTTTGGTGCCCCAGTACGAGAGAAGCACTACATGCACGTGGCCTTTCACTACGCCGTACGCTTTGAGCGATCAGTAACGCTTCATGGCCTCTGTATTGTACGGGCCAGGCATGCTCGCGAGGTACACACAGAGCTGAACGTTTGGTCAAGGTTTTAGGGTTATTCTTCCATTCCGAAATGGTGTACTGCATTCCACGAACTTGCAGCTTCTTTTCGACGAACCGCCGGCGCGCAACCTCTGGAAGGGACAGTACCATCGCGTACGAAGCCCGAGCAAACTGCTGGAGCCGCCGGAGCTTTTTGCCAACCACTGCGAAACTGGTCCGCCGCGATGTCGATGCTCAGCGTGACGTCACATTGTTGACAAACAGGGACGACTTCAGCAGCAGAAAACACGCACACACACACACACACAAACCTAGCCTCTTTTTACACTGCAATATGACAAGTGGAGGACAGCAAGGGCAGTGCGGCGCCGTTGCTCGGAACCCGTAGGGAGCGCGAACTCGTCAAGCAAGCCTCGTGGGGCCGCTTCTCGCATCTGTTGCTGCTGCTGCTCGGGCACACATGATGTCACGGCCTCGGCGCTCAGCCGGCGCGCGCTCACAGTCCGTGAAATGAACACTGCATGTACATGATCAAGGGCGTCGTTAAAGCCGGATTTCAAAGCTTCCGCAATATTTTCACATTTTTGTTCAGTATCCGTGTAACGAACCTCAGGTGGTCAAAATTTCCGGCGGCCTCCACTATATGCAGCGTTCTTCTTTCTCTCTCTTTCGATCCCTTTCCCCTACACCCACGGTCGCCGAGCCGTGCTCCCGACATGGGCTGCAGAAAATAGCGTCCTTTCCTTTGTCGAAGGACAACCTTTGTCGAAGGACAACTAAGAAGGACTGTGACGCCAACCCTGCCCTCGCGCGGTCTCTCCAAAGTTTTGTCCATACGACGAGCGCCGAAATTATGATCAACGGGGAAGAAAAGCCTGTCTTAGTTAACCTGGCGCGCACCTTACAAAAGAAGCTCTCACTCTCTCGTCACACATTCGCGCCGTCGGCGACACTGTAACCCATAAGAATGTGGACTTCATTGCGTCTCTTGGACCTGTGCAATCCCCCAGGCTCGGCGGCCGGTCTTCCTCTATTCATATCTGGCCCCACGAATGACTCGGCAGCAAGCGTAAGCCCACGGACCAAAACGCACCCGCGCTTTGCAAGCTTTAATGCGGTAATTAACCCCGACAACCAGAGAGGCAATCCGGCGGCCTCACAAGGCGCCCTCGGCGCCGCTAGATCCTAAGTGAACAAAGGTGCGGCTTGCCGCCAAATGACATTTACCTTTCCACAGTGCGTGGTGCGCTAGCGGCCCGTTTGTGTTCCCAGGCATTGCAACCCGTGTCTCCAACGTCGTACCAACAAGCCCAAACTAGCACTCCTTTAAACAGCGACTTTTGCAGCTGCGCCTCCCCGCTACGGTCGCGTAGCGCCGCTGCCATTACATGCGCTGTCGGGCACCAGGGCACTTGTGCCCCCCTGCTCATGCCACTGGTATAACACGGTGTCACGTTTCTTCCACGAAGTGCACGGAACTTAAGCAAGGGCTCTTTAAACTCACTCTTCGCTGCCGTATGCAGTGTCTACTACCAGCGGGTGACAGTTGCAAGCGCCGAAGAGCCACCCTGCTACACGTTCGCTTGCATCTTCTGGCTCTGCGAAGTCCTGCGCGACGTGTTCCAGGAGCCTGACAACGCTTGCGACATGGCGCCGCTCAACGAGGAGTTCGAGATGGAGCACACGCTGCGGGCAGATGAGGTGAGTGGCCCTTTCCGCGGACAAATGCAAAAGCGTGGCGTACCGTTTCAGACGCACATAAGGGCTTTTCTTCAAGGGCGTGCACTCCAGCCGTGATCATGTCGCCATAGGGTCACGTTCTACGTGACGCCTATCGGCAAAGAGTGTTCCGCACTCGCCGCCATGGCTACGAGTGGCGCTGCCTAACGCTTCCAGGATTACGTGTACATAAATACCCAATAAAGTGGACGGCGGACGACCGCCTTCGTCGCTCAGCGACAGAGCATCGGATGCGTTATCCGAAGGTCGTGGGCTCGGTTCCAACCGAAGGCAAGTTTGTTTTTTCGTCCACTTTAATTCCTTTCTACTTATCCACAATTACAATACCACAATTAAGAACTTCAATAACTTTCTGTATGCTCTCCTAGGCTTCAATGTTTGCTGATTAAGTTAATATAGATATATAGACACACAGAGAGAGAGAGAGAGATTTCATTTTTCTCAGGAGGTGGTAGGTCGAGCCCCCCCCCCCCCCCCCAAGCCGCGTGAAAATAAAACTTTTCGCCGATGTTATGTACTACGGTCGGGACGCACTGTGCAGGTGATAGGGCACCATGGAGCCTCCATGTCACTGAAAAGTGAAAAATCTAGGCACCTTACGTGCCACGTGCGCTGTTGCGGCCATGTATTGTTGTGGAATTTTTTGATAATTTAGAACATAAAAACCTTTGCTCCATGCCTCGTCTCATGTGCGCAGTGACTGCAGAGTACTGCCCACGCACCAGAAGTTTTATGCATACTACAGTGCCCTTGCCACTTTCAAAAGCCTATCATTTGTATCCGCGCAATGTCAAGCTGCAATGTATGTGATTCGCTTAAACTAAGAGCCCGAGAACTACAAATAACATATATAGTTGCTGCTAACCTAGCTGTTGCTAGTGCGACCGAGTATATTTTGAGTTGGCAGTGTCTATATTGCCGGCAGCCGGCAAAACAGACCAGCAAAATAGTTGCCGGTAGTTCCCGCCTATTGGGTGCCTGTGACCATGTGACTTGTCGACAGCACGGTGATGACTGCCTCACCGGCCCCTTTATCCCTTTATCCGCACAATAGTTCAAGTAATGTTACCGGGCGCAATACCGGAATTTGTTGTTTCCACGGTAGAAAATGGCCAATATAGGGTATCCCGTTACTTATGCGAGGTTGTATCTTCCTTTAGGTTCCTCATAAGCAAATTCTCTATTGAGTACTTAAGCAGTGTCCCAAGGAAAAGACTGTTAAAAGATCTCATAGACGTAGTGCTTCCCCTCCCGATTTATAGATCTATTTATCGGGAGGGACCAGGAAGTAACGTCCTTAAACGCGTCAAGAAAATGTTAGTTTCTGGCAGGGTAAAAACGTTCTTTTTTGAACTTCACACAGGCACCTTACCAGTTAAAACATGGCTTCAACAACGAGGTATGTTCATGCCTTGGGGAGTGAATTGCCTTTTATGTCGTAAACCGGAAAATATTGAGCATGTCTTTATTGACTGTTGGGATGCAGTCTTTTACTGGGATGTACTGCAAAGAACACTGAAGAAGGAACTCCCAATAGATCCCTACGGTATACGATTCTTGCCTGTACAAGGAAATAGTGTCCCTTATGACCTGTTTATGCTTTTAGGACTTTATAGCATATGGAGGTCACGCATGGATGTAAGGAACGCTGATCCTCATACACGATCTGTCAATGCTCATTTTGTTGAAAACGTCACGAAACTTGGTGAAGTGCTAAAGTACCTAGAAGCTGATGAGGAACTTCTTCGTATAATAGATAACGTCATACATCTGAAAGTTCACAAGCATATACAACCAGCCTCATAGACGCTGGCGGGTTCTAAGTGTTATTTTTGTGTTTGCACTGTTTTGTGTTTGTACTGCGATAAAGAAAAAAAAAACGGTTGGGTGGCGTAGTGGGTTAGCGTGCCCTGGTGGTTTGGAGGACCGTGGTTCGAATCGCAGCCTTCGTGAATTTTTTTTTCTTTCGGTGTATCATTTTTTTTGTAAGAACTATTAACGCTAACACAACTGCTCCGAAGGAGCCGTAATGTCATTTTAAAACAGAATCGCGTTGGTGTCAGCGGCGGGCGCGCTAGCGCCCGTCGCGGACGCTCCTGGCTCTGGCAGTAGCGACACGAGCAAAATAGTGAGAGCGCCGAAGGCGCACCGCGAAGCGGCAACGTAGGTCAACGGGCCCTCCAGTGACACGGGCGAACCACGGACACGGTTAAAATAGCTATAACAGGAAATGCGCCGGCAGGGATAAACTGCCGGCAACTATTCTGCTGGTCTGTTTTGCCGGCTGCCGGCACTATAGGCGCGGCCTTTTGAGTTTTACCTTTACCGGCGGGAGTCGTCACTGCTTAGCTTATAGGACTGTCCGGCAGGTGCACGTGTTCATGGGCAAACGCACATATCTCGAGGTCGGTAAAGCCACGACTGTATCTCCCTGGCCGTTGCGTTCTGAGCAGGCGCTTTTGTCAGCGAGAACTGCAGCGCGGCCGAATTGTTTATCATTCACCTAATTGCTTAACTGCTACCCATAAGATGTCATAACATGTCCTTAAGCGCGAGTTTCCGTGTGTATTCGTAAACGCAAGTGGTCTGTGCCATGATAGCCGGTTTTGTTTCGCTTGTCCTGGTTAGCAAGGTGTTCCCTCTAGCTTATATACTTCAGCTGGATCTTTAACTGCGTGGGGTTCCACAATACGAGAACTGCAAGTTATTGTGCACGACAGCTATTAAAGAATAAGAGCAAAAAAAAGTCACTCGGAGTACGGGAAGACGATATTACTTCGCGTATGCTTGAAGAAGATGATGAATGGGTGCTGTGCATGCCGCGCAGAAATTGAAAAAGAGGAGGAAGACGACGTAGACACCGGCAGCTATACCTCACTGTTTTTGGGTTCGCCTCCGCGTCCTCAATAAAGAATTCAACCGTGACCCCTGTCATTCGTGATAGAGCATGTTCGAGGTGCGCGCTTAAAGGAGTACTGCGACGAAAATTTTCAATTGGCGTTTTTTTTTGCATGAAATGAAAGGCCAAGCCCTCCAGAGCCCAGAAAACGTAGTGGTAAGCGTGAGCGCGCCGTGAAAATTTATCTGCAGCATGCCTTTAAAAGCCGGTTTCGGTTCCTACTGTAACCTGACGTCCCGACATAGTGTGTGCATAGCAATGAGCGCCCCCGTGACGTGCTCCCGCAAGAAATCGTGACGTTTTCGCCCAGTGGTCTCTCGCGCTCAGCGCCTGGGCCAACGATGTACAAAATTTTGTATAGCGACTCCGCGACGACAGCATATACTTCTGCACAGTGCAAGATGCAACGTACGGCACGCACGGTGGGTGTCGGCGTGGCTCCGGAGCCCGCGATAAGCTAAGGTGGCCTCCGAGATCTCCGCGGCATTTCAGGGGCAAAATGCCGGCACCATAGCAACCTTGCCTTCCGATTATACGCGAGCACACACGACGATAGAGGGTAATTAGACTTCGCTCGCTCGCTTCACGGGCACTCTCAACTACGGCGACTGAACGTCGAGAGCAGACGACCGAGAGTGACGCGCGAGCGGCCATTTTGCATGTTTTTTGTACCTGACGTCATCACAACTTGCCATACTGCTGCGTGAAGTCACCAAAATTTGTACTGTAGCCTGATGTCACGCTAGTGTCGATGTCAGTAGGCCCGCCACGTGAAAATTGACTTTGACGTCAAATTAAAATATCTTATCAGCATTTCCTGAGCCTAATATTTGCTCAGAGCTGTCTACACATAGGAGAGCTGTATGGTGGAGTAAACTCAGCTTCGAAAATTGGTCTCAGTACTCCTTTAAGACGACGAAACTACTCCCGCCAGAACTTCACCGGAGCCGTCGGCCTGCCGACCTTCCACCGACAAGAAGATACTTCTGAATATCGTAGCGTGGTATCGGTACTCCTTGTCTACCAGGGTGATCGAAGGGGCACTGACACAAGACGCGTCTTTGCACATAATCCTGTACGCCGCATATGTCTCACGTGCTCGGTTGTCCTTGTATCTGCGCCGAACCTCGGCATCTTGTATATATAGTAAAGGAGAGCACCCGCAGTCGGCACAGTGAACAGCTAAATTCGCAGGCTCGCGATTATCTGTGAATGCGGACATTCACACATAATTGCCATGCTGCTGTGCCTATCTGGTGTACCCAAACCTTGTCGCCTATACAGCAGCTCCATTAGCCGATCATTTTTATTAATAGGATCAAAATAGGGCGGATTTCGCTGTAATTTTTTTTTATTACGGCTGACTTTGTAGAGCGGAAGAGCTTTGTGCAAATGCGAGGCTATCTTCAACTTTCGTGGAAGAATAAGACGTCGCCACTGCCGCGTAGGTGACATAGCACGAATAAGAGGGCAGAAACGAACTGCGCGAAAAACACGGACGAGGAAGACACACGCGCAAGCGCAGACTAGCTGAAGGATAGAACGCTGGGCGAGTTTTTCGCGCAGTTCGTTTCTGTCATGCATTACCAACTCGCCCAGCGTTCTATCCTTTTGAATAAGAGGGAAGGGCAAATGTACTTGGGTGCTTTGTAGAGATAATTTCAGTCGGTGCGTTAAGTTTTTTTTTATCTGTGCAGGTGTGCTGCGCTTCGTTCGAGCTCACATACCGCCCCACTAGCAGCGGCTTCACTAAGCGGTGTACGGCACAGGCCAGCGCTTCGGCGACGCTTCGTGAACACAACAGCAACGACTAACGCAACACGATGCCGTCGCTGGATGTCATGTCGAATGGCGTTCTCTGAACAATCCTATCGCGGTGTTCTGCTCTACAGAACTAATACACATCTTTTTTTTTCCTCTTTTGTGCACAATGTTACGATTGAATTGACTCTTTTGTGGAACTTAACAAAGCTGCGGTTATGGCATTGTTCCAATGTCCGTGTGCTGTTATATGTGACGGCATCATCCCAGTTCATCCTATAGTGCATTTTGGATATGTAGGAAGAAGAAGAAAGCTATGGGAAGCGGGAGGCTACACTCATGAAACGCGTAAAAGAAGCGTAGACCACAACCACGTCCAGTTAAAGTAAAGCTATTTAGCAAGGAAAATTATCCTTAAAGAAACGTAGCGACAACTGGCCAGAACATGTGAACGGAGCTTTGCGAGTTTAAAAAGACCCCGAATTATTGTTATGGAATAGAGCACCCTTTCGCGATTTCAGTAAAATTTGCATTTTTAAATGGCGTTTTAAAATCACAGCAACCGCAACATGGCGTCGCCTGGTGGTGAAGCCTTGGAGTTTTGGAGTCTTAAAATTGTTGTACGTCACCTGTTCCTGTTCAGATAGCACTCATTAACAAGGGATTAAAATTACAGCTGGTATATATAAAGACGCATCCCCGCCCTATTCTTTGCTTATTACGCAGTAAAAGGAGTTGATGATCAGAAATGGCGCTGCCTTAGAAGCAACCGAAAAGCTCCTTTTAACCGCGGAGCATGCGCGCGGCATCTCTCAGGAGTTGCACTTGCGCTCCGTCGCGAACCTGGCGCAAACATTCCCGGTGGATATCGGTCACAGTTAGCAACGTGTGTTGCGAACAAGGCTCAATCTGCAAAAAAAGAAAAACGATAAAAATTGTTTCACGGTGTTTTTCAGGCACTCTGACCGGTAAGCTGTCCGTTACCTTAACAATTTGTTGTCGGTCCCTTTAAATTAACATCTTTCACTGTACTTTTGGTCGACGCGGTGGTGGTTGATTGATTCGTGGGGATTAGCGTCCCAAAACCAGCTCCGATTATGAGAGACGCCGTAGTGGATGTCTCCGGAAATTTCGACCACCTGGGGTTCTTTAACGTGCACTGACATCGCACAGCACACAGGCCTCAACATTTCGCCTCCATCGAAATGCAGCCGCCGCGGCCGGGATTCGATCCCGCGACCCTTGGATCAGCAGCTGTCGCCGAGTGCCGTAGCCACTAGACCACCGTGGCGGGGCGACGCGGTGGTGGTGGTGGTAAAAAACGTTTTCATTCTAAAGGATTGTCGGGAGGTATACTGGGACCAGCCCGTAAAAGACTGGCCTTTACAAACACTAGGTGGAGGTAACTAGTTCGGGACTCCAGCGGTGATAGCCCAGGCGCGCCCAGCCGAGCAGGGTCGCCTCACAGGCCTCCCGTGTTGGGTTGGGGTTGGTGGGAATGGCCGGGTTTCGAGGGGCAAGCTCACACCATGTGGTAGAAGTCTGGAGACACCCCACTATAGTACGGGCGGCTGCCACAAAACGAGGGGTCAAAATGTTTTAGTGCTGACGGTCACAGCAGTGTATTGGTGGGAAGCTGACTGTTGGACGCTCTTTACGTGGACATAATCGAGAGTGATCCGATGTGTGTGACGTGCGACACGCCCCCGAAGTATGTACACCGCTGAATAAAAGAATCAGGGGCCGGATTCACAAAGCTTTCTCTTACGGACGATATTCTTAGCTACGAAATCTCTTAGCGACAAGGCATGCGATAGGAATGGTGCGCATTTAACATATTCGACACTATTGAGGGCAAGGAGGAAACTTGAAAGCAGACGGAACGACAACAAAACAAGGATGTGTGGTCACATGATAGCCTCACAGCACTCAAAGCGTCTGGTGTCGAGTTTATGTTATAATCGCGAATCGATCCTCGCTGCACCTCATCTTCCTGTTCCGGGCGTCTGCTACAGTGCCTATGCACATCGCGCTGCAGCAGACGAACGCGTGGTCAGCGTGAACCCGTGCGCTAGCGCTTTATTAACGACGATAGCTCGAAGAAGAAAAAAAAAGAATGACGCCCTTGGTGACACCGGCAGGTGCCGGCGAACAACAGGACCGGAACCATGAAGCCGCAATTAAGGTAAAATATTAAAGGTGGGCAGATCTCACACAAGGTTTGCTCCTTTTCACTGCCATTTCAGATGCATTTTGATGAATATGCACTGCCTCGCAATTGATTCGGGTCGTTCGTACGCAGTACACTTATTTGCATGATAATGTCTTGTAGCTCGACGTAAATGATTGTTTCGCTAAAAAATCTTAGAACAAACATCGATGCAGCTTTTGAGGCCATATAAAAGGTGTTCGGCTTGATAAACAAGTTCCAAAATGCATCCTCCACGTGATGTGTCAAATTGAAGCCATGGGTGGAGTTATGTTTTTCTTGTTCGTTTTCTCCTTGATGTGGATTGAAGTCCCGTCAAGGAGATGATCGACGTCGATGAAGCAGGAGGCAGGTTGGAGTTAATGAACTTGAAGGTATATTGCAGCAAATATTTACAGTCATATGTACATCTTGCCGAAGCACACTGATGATAACATAGACATCAACAGCGTCTTACTCTTCTACTTAACTTTTCTTAAGTTAGAGCCTAGAACACTGTTACTACATACAACGAACCTAGTCTCACTGTTCGACCACCGAGTGGTTACGGCCCAGACAGAAGTTGCATCGTACGGAGTCTTACTGATCGATCAGTTAAGTGATTACAGCCTAGACTGAAGGGAAACGAATCCCGTCCAGTCTTTAGTACCTTGCGGTAACAAAGAAAAAGGGGAGGTGGCCACTGCTGGTCCGCCTCAACCTTCTGTCATCCAATCTGTTTATCCTCAGATTAAGCCACTCCCTAGTGGGCTGTCCCTAATCCCGACAGCAGCGTCTTTGCAGTTTAAACAGGCATTTTGGCATTCTTTCCCATCATGGCTCTCCCTCTCCTTATCCCACGCTCTCAGATATTCTCACAATCGAAATATCGGTATCGTAGCAGCCCTGCGGCATTCGGGCCATCTCCCACGCTCATCCAGCCGAACCCTGTCGTTCCCGGAAACACAGCGTGTCTTCGCCTTTCCCGCAGTTCGGACCTTGCACTGCTGGGACTCAACCCTTTGTTCCAGTCGGCGCGCCGAGAGCGCATGCCGGTCGTTAAAGAATTGGTTGGGCCAAGCGCATTGTCGCTCCGAGCGACGGCGCACTTCTCATGCATTCCTTCCTACGCGTCCGAGCTGCTCTTCCCCGAAACGGCCACTGAGGGGCAAGTACGGTCGCGCAGCCGCGACCCCCCCGAGCGACGTTCAGCGAAAGGGAAGGGTCTCGTACCAGGAACCCCTGGGGGCCAGCGTGGGAGACCAGCCGCTCAATGGGAGCAGTTTGCTTTCCATTGATAATTGCTGTCCAAGACCATGCAGAGAGAGAGCCGAGAAAGAAGCTTTGTATAGCGTACGGTGCTACGTCGTCCCTTCTGCACGATCGCCTTATGAGCGGCAACATAACAGGTGGATTTCAATAAATCCGACATACCGAAAGATACATATGCTTATAAATGTGCCCACTTTGAATTGAAATGCCGCAGTACAAGATGTACGAACAGCCTTCTGACAAGGGCTGTATGTCAGCCGTGAAAGCGACCCTGCGGTTACAGATTCTATCGCATCTGATGCAAAAGAAAGGAAAAAAAAAGAGCAGCGAAACCGCATCGATAAGGTTCGCGAGACGCAGCGCGAATATTTCTAAAGTTGGATAAGATACCGCTGCAAATAACATGTGTAGCCATCCATCAACAAACACAACAACGAAACACTGCATAGCACCTCATCATTGCAAACAACTTTGGTGCATGCGACAGTCTGATGATCTCTAGCAGTAAAGCCAATAAAGCGTACACAACAGCCGCTGCCTTCGTCGCGTAATGAAAAAGTGTAGTAGCGTCACTCGCGTCACTGAAGTTAAAAAGCCCGAATAAACAAATCCACCAAAACGTTTGAAGCCGCAGGCACGAAGACTAGACAAATCCATGTCATACCCATCATTCCCATGGCATCTTCACGATCGCAGCGCCAGTTTTCCCTCTAGTATTTTAGTAGGAAACTCTATGGTTGCCCGTTCCAACGCCACCATGTTGCTCGTAAGAGTGCTCCGGACCACTCTTAGGATTTCCGCTTAGCTACGCTGTTTTTGCGACCATTTTCGCTTCGTGAATCCACTTACGAGCCTTTTTCGCCTACGTCGCAAATGCATCACCATCGCTGATATATTAATCGGCAACCCCAGCGCTCGCTATAGCTGCGGCCGATGTGAGAACCACGTCCTCTTACGACGTTTTCTTCGCTTCGTGAATCCACGTACGCAGAAAAATTTCTCTTACGCGAAAATTTTCTCGTAAGTGAGTTTTGTGAATCCGGCCCCAGATACGGAACAAAATAGCGCGAAATGTTGCCCTAGCCTTCGGGGAAGAAGGTAGAATATGGGTCAAGCCGCTTCGCGAGGCCGTAGCAGAAGCGCAGTATCGCCCATCGTTTGGTGGTTGGTTTTGTGCATAAACGTGATGTAAATAAACATCCGGGCCGTTAAACTCCGTCGGAAACTGCACCCGAGCTTTGATCTGAGCTGACTTTTTGAGCGTCGTCCGCAGGCGCGTCAGCCTATCGTTCACTGCATGCGTCTACTACGCACGATAACTGTGCGCCTTGCTCGGCGCGTTCGGTCGGCGTTGAATTAATCAGACAGCGCAATTGAAATGCTGCAGTACAAGATACACGAACAGCCTTGTCACAAGGGATGTATGTCAGCCGTGAAAGCGACCCCACGCTTACAGATTATGTCGCATCTGACACCAAAAAAGAAAAAAAATCAGCAAATATCTACAAGGTTCGCGAGAGGCAGCGCAAATACTTCTAAAGTTGGGCAAAATACCACTGCAAATATGTGTAGCCATCCATCAGGAAAGACAACAACAAAACAGACTGCATGGCACCTCATCATTGCAAATGACTTTATAGTACATGCGACAGTCTGATGATCTCTAGCAGTAAAGCATACACTACAGCATACACTACAGCCGCTGCCTTCGCCCCGTAATGAAAACGTGTAGTAATGTCACTCGCGTCAGTGAAGCTAAAAAGCAGGAATAAACAAATCCACCAAAACGTTTGAAGCCGCAGGCACGAAGACTAGACAAATCCATGTCATACCCATCATTCCCATGGCAGCTTCACGATCGCAGCGCCAGTTTTCCCTCGAGTATTTTAGTAGGAAACTCTGCGACCAAAATATCACATGACTATCAAGTGGCCTGTTTCGGTAAACTATCGGCCGGCTTCGCTGTGGTCTGACCCAGGGGTTTATCCAGAATTTCGATTTCGTGTGTGTGTGTGTGGGGGGGGGGGAGGGGGTGTTGGTGTAACCAGTACGCGGGGGGGGGATACCAAGTCATTGGTTATCTGGAGAATTTTTTTTACGGGGGGGGGGGGTGCTATGAACCCCTAATCTGGCCTTGCGCGACCTAGCGGAAGCTGCATATATTTTTTTGTCACGTGACTGCACGAATACCTTTATCCCTTGTGAGAGATCGTGTGCGTCATGCGTAGTCTTCAGCGCTACCTTCAGTTGTTGGCCTGAACCGGTATTATCCGACTTCTATGATTCTTAAACCACAGCCGAAAATACTGTGTCGCCGGAATTCTTGTGGACGTCGGCATTCCACCTGCCTTTCGACTCTATGCGCCTCAAGGCATTCGCAGAGGCACTGACCTCGTGGCCTCGGTTGTAGCGCAAAGCCAAGGAGCGAGCACGCATATAAATTCAGTGGAACCCCGCTGTTACGTTCCTCACTGGTGCGTTTTCCCGGCTGTTACGTTGTTTTTCATCGGTCCTGGCATAGCTCCCATAGGATCCCATGTATTGCGAACCCCGCTGTTACGCCGCAACTGTGGGCCTGATCCCTCATGATGCATCGCAACCTGGCACGCCGTGCCCGCCCGGGCACCGCTTTTTTTATTTGATTTTGGAAAGTCTTGGTTACGCTTGTAGGAATCGCCGCCCGCTGATGGCTGCCGAGATAGCGCCAGCGCTATCTCGGCAGCCATGCGATCGCTCGGCAGCCGAGCAACACTCCCCCCCCCCCCCCCCAACCCCCGTCTTTGCGTCTCTTCATTAAAGACGGGCGGGGCGTTTCCTCCCCGCTTCGACGGCAGGCGTCCCAATAGGGGTGACGTTTGAGGAAAGGTCCGGTTGCCTGAGAACCCGAAGTTACAGAGCGAAATTCAATAAAGAAGGGGATACATGTACGTGCTGTGGAAAAGCTAGGGAAACGACAGACCATATTTTGATTGAATGTACAGATGTCCACCCAGGTGTAGCTGTGGACGCTACCCTACATGAGGCCATGGGTTTCAGGAGTAACAGGGGAAAGCTGAACATGCCGGCGATAGATATAAGTAAAAGGCGCTTAGAGCATTGGTGGCGCAAAAGTATGGAGCAAACAAAAGCGCAAGGTAGTTCGGGTAAGATTGTTACATCACAGCAGAACGATAATAGATAAAATAAATAGACGAGGAAAAAAATTAGTTGTGAAAATATGTGTGATTCGGGAAAAGAAATGGTTGTAAACGAAAAAGAAATAAAGCTAGAGCTTGGTGGCCCGGCCACCGCCACGTTATAAAGGGGACGCTCCTAATATCCATCCATCCATCGTTATCGCCCCCGAGCGACGGAGATGGGCCGGGCTCGTTTGATCTTTGCTTCAGCCGTTTTCGTCGCCCCATGCACTCGAGTGCTTTTATTCTAGCGACCGTACTTTGGGCTCCGGGGCTTCCGGAGAAAAGATTCGGAAAAAGGGACATCGCACTCGCAGCTCCTTCTGCGTGTGACTGCGCTCGCCTGCGCAGCGAGGGGCGCGGCCGCGCGGCTGTCCAAAGTCTGTCCGTGCGCGCGCCGGCGAGCTGGTTCGGGCCGAACGGCGAGCGCAAAATATGCGAGGATTTTTTTTTTTAAAGCTGGCTGAATTATCAGGGGTGCGCAAATTATGCGGGTAAATGCGGTAAACAAGCACTGAAGACGGAACGTGAAAGCGCTATCGAGCGATCGCGGACCCGACGCGACCAGCCGTACTCGCAATCACAAACCACGCGCGGGGTGCCGGAACAAGATGCGGTGATCGCAGTTGACGGGGCGACTTGCCTCCGAAATTGGCGCGTCACGCTGTAACAGCCTCAATGGTCACAGTTTTGATTGCGATCTCTGAGGCCATACTTTCTCTCATCGGGGCGCCGGAGGCTATAATGGCGGCCCATTCACTGCGCTCGACAGCCGCGAACGGAGTCCGAATTATCGAATTTAGAGCTAGAAACCGTCCGAAATGTCGGTCGTCTTAACACATTAAGTCTATGGGGGCACTGGCGGTACTGCGCGGCTGTCCGAATTATCGGTCGGTGACCTTGATGGCTCACCTCGCTGAAATAAATTGTTTGAAGTCAAAGCGCCCCTATTCTCATTCATTTTCGGAGCTCTCCTCACTCTTGCGTTTTCCCGCCTGTTACGTTTTCTTCTGTCCGCTGAAAAACGTATGAACGGGGTTCCACTGTAAATTAATAAATAACACTGCGTGCACCGTAACGGAAACGCTTGAGGTCCGCTCTGTCCCGCGTACCCGACGTGGCGATATGGTGCAGAAAGGCAGCGCGCGAACGCACGACCTCGCTCAACAAGGGGGAAAATAATAAGAACAAAAAAATCACAGCATATCCACGAGGTGAATGATGATGAGTGGGCGAAGCTGCGAAGGTTCATCGGTAAAAACCGTGAATCTTGCCCAGTACATCATCAAAGACGTGACAAACACTGTGTGTCGCCATCTAGCACTCTCCTATCACACTTGAGCACGCAGCGAGCGCCTCCGCGCCATCTATTGATCAATTCACGCACTAGGTAAGCAGCACCGCAGCGCTCGGACGGACGGACAGACAGACAGACTCCCATACTACGCGTTCCCATACATCTGGATGAAGCGAGCACCGCAGCGCCATCACGCCATCTAGTGAGCACTTCATAAACAGTGGTGTAGGTTACACGATACGACGATACGTGACAACCGGCCCACAGCTTAAGGAGCTTCGCCCCTAAAAGAAACTGTCTCTTGGGCGGCGCATGCAGCCAAGCAAGCCGCTACAAACACTTGCCGCCTCGCCGCTTTGAAATCCCGCTGGCCCGTACTACGGGCCCGCTCTCCGTGTGAACGGGCACTTAAGGCCTTTATAAACATGGGATGGGTATCTCCGCAATCTGGCTCAAAACCAGGCGTGACGTTAGCGCCGTACTCCTTGCCCCTAGATAGGTGCCAGAGTAGCTATAGGGAACGATTTCTCTGCGATGTCCCCAGTCCCTGCTCGCCCAAACAAATGCTGCCTTACGAGGCCTTGCCAGCCTTGCGTTGCTGCCTGTCCCAGCGCAAGCTGCACGTTGTACGAGATCGGCAAAAAGATTTCGCGGCTGTAAAGTTTATGTGCTACATCGACCATTCTACCTTCGTCCCCGAAGGCCAGAGGCATTAAGGTATACGTCATCTGAAATCACATCTTGTGACGTGAAGCAACGTGGCTTATGTATTTTTCAATCTTGAATGCATAATCGTTTGCCCGTCATGGACTCGGTCACAGACACTTTCTTCGCATGCAAGCTACTTCTGCCGACGAAAACGGTGAGTTGCAAGCCAATGACTTGTTTAACTGCGACGAATCAGTGCGCTTGTGATTGAAATATTGCTTGCGGCTTTGCGGTCCTCGCATCGAACTAAAGCAATGTGAACCATGTTGCGGTGGGTAGCTCAGGCGTTGCAGCAAGACACTGGCTCGCGTTGTCGTCTCACGCGACGATACGTCAGTCTGTGATACAAGTAAATCGTAGCGAGCTCCTCGCTCTCAGTTTCACCAGTGCAACCTTGACGTGCATATACCGCTGATGTATACGGTAACCGGCGAGCTGCACTGAATGACGGGGCGGGATTCCTGCACCAATTCCGCCACTTCGATACAAATGTGCTACAGGGTCGTCCACTCTTGGTTCGGACACACTGCTCAGCGTGGCTGTGCTCCACGTAGAGCCAGCTATAAGCTTGTCTACCGCAGGCGCACAGGGCTTGAGAGGCAGGGTTGCGTTTACAAATCGCGGGCTCCAAGCTTGCTGTGTATATCGCAGCAATGCAAGCAGGGCGTGCTCCTGCGCTTTTTCAAACGAAACGCAGCCCAGCCTCCCAGTCCCCTGTGCGCCCGGGGCCCCTTTAATTAAAGAAAGTACGCTATTTTTCGAGTCCCTCGCGGAGCACGGCTTGGCTTCCGTGGGGCTGGGTAACCAGTACATCGTCAGATGACATAGCCGCTTTCATTTTTCTGGCACCAGCTACATATTTCAGACGGCGTCGAGGCTGTGACCTCATCGCATACGCTGCACGAAGCATATACCCATTTCGGTTTGAACACATCGTTCAATCAGTTATTTAATATTATTGGTGAGTTACTGAGCAAATTGAACCACCATGCCTATACTGCAAAACTATATCTGTGCCTTTTGATATCAGAATGTAGTGAAAAAAAAAACAAAAATACGCGCGAGTTCTCCTTCAATTACATTCCCCCCCCTCCTTTTTTTTTTTGTTGCCATACGTTTTTCGCCCTTCCATTCTTGTCAGTTTTTGAGCGCGCTGCAACATCTTGACACGCGCTTTATACATAATCGGCACCAGTATCGTTTAATTGCGTTCGTCAGCGTTAGACAGCACTCCCATTGTTACACGGTCTTCTTTAGGAGATTGGTACTTATAAAAAAAATATAATGCTCCAATTGCTAACGTAACCCAGGAAAACGATTCCATCTGTGGATTGTCAGCGGCCAGACTTCATTCCATTAACGAAGAAATATCCGATGCCTGCTATGTTAGGAGGCGTCGATCGCTATTATTCGTTTCAATGAAATGATTTCTTTTTATGCATGCCTTTCTACAATCCCCGACGCCCCGTCCCCATGCAATTTCGCAAACCCCACAGATACAAAGCTGTTTTCAGTGATACCTAATATATGTGGAATTAAATTTTAGGGCATTTAGACACGCTATATGTGCCCAAAAAACGCCGCTATTTCTACGCTAAGTACGCCCTAAAAGCCGACTAGCGCCAGCAAAGCTGCGTCACGCTTTTTTTTTTTTGAGATGTAGGAGTAGGAATTGCCAGTTATAGAAAAATGTGCTTTTATTGAAGGAACGAGGAACAGCTTTGGTTTTTTAAGGCTTGCTCTGAGAAGTGATTTCGAGCATGTCCTGTATCACAATACACTTTTTTTTATTAAGAAAAGCTGCAGTCATGAAGTAGCACCAGTGTACACGGCGTCCTATGACACTTCGCACAGCCGGGTCTTTTTAGTGGACACAAAATCCTTGTGACCGTTTTGGTGGATTCATACGTTACGTTTGCTGGTACTTTGGTCGCCGCGAAGAACAGAAAAGAACTTTGGGCCATCCTTCGCGCTTTTGCGACAACCAAAGGCACAGCAGCTCGGCACACGTCACGTTGCGAACGTGGATTCTCATAATTTCTGTGCCCGCTCAAGCGTAATGTGCCTATGTACGTACACACTTCCAGTTTACAACAACAGACATGTTTAGTTTATCGGGCTTAGCGTAATAGCGTAGTTATCCGAATAGCGGGATGGAAATGCGCATGCGTAGTATCGCAAACGGCCGATACCGCTTAACGTGCCCACGGTGTTTCGAAGATTTAACGTTACCGTGTCACCGTGTTTATCGTATAGTTTACGTAAAACATGGCAGTGGTTTCGGACGCCCACTTCGAATTGAATTTGGCGTTGCTGTGGCAGGATTCACTTCGTTCGCAGCAAGTGACTGTGCAAAATGGCTAAGCTTACCTTCAGGTAGCTTCGACGACGCTGCATTAGGGATAATTTAGCCGAATTTTCGAGATCGTTTCCCATTTCGAACGTTGCTAGGCCTAGCGAGAGAGCATCTGTTTACATTTCTGCAACATGTCAATTCATGCTCTTGGCGCTTGGTTCGTATATATTTACTTCTCTGTTTTCTCGAAAAGTTAGAATGCCGCTGCACGCGCAAGTTCAAGTGAACATTTTAAAGTTTTCTTTTCGCTTTTTTTAACGCATGTATCCTTCGCCAGATGGTGCCACATTCACAACTACCGGGCCGTAAACGCTATTTCGCTAAACTAAAACTCGTTTCTCCAACGAATGTTTACGGTACGGTAACGCCCTTAGCCCCACTGTCACGCCGACGCACTAAACTAAAAATGTCTAATCTTGGAGTCGCGCCAAGATCCTCCGAAGTTCCAGACTACGTGTTCAAAAAATTGGCAGATCGCCCTTGCAGTGGGAATCAAGGAAATGCGAAGCACATATCAGGAACGTAAAATGGATTTGCATTGTTGTCTCGCTATACCGAGTTTGGTACATATGAAGTTAATGAAACGACCGCAAGAGCACCATGACTGTGGCATGTAAACCATGCCGCTCATACACGCATGTCATGATTCTAACGTTATGACCTGTCATTTACATTCGTCGTGCAGTCGTGTTGTGCCACAGCAATTTTCGTATACATCTCATTAACGAAACGAGTGACATGTAGATCATGCCGCTCATGACATGCATGTCACGATTTTCATGTTATCACCGGTCATATTTGATCGTCATGCAGTCATGTTGTGCCAAACCAATTTTCGTATACATCCCATTAACGAAACGGCAGTATAGCGCCAGGACCATGGCATGTAAATCATGCCAGTCATGACATATATCTTGAAAATCATGACATGCATATCATGATTTTCATGCTATGACCTGTCATTAAGGATAGTCATGAAGTCGTGTTGTGCCATAGCAATTTTGGTATAGCAATTTTGCAGTATAGCGCCAGGACCATGGCATGTAAATCATGCCAGTCATGACATATATCTTGAAAATCATGACATGCATATCATGATTTTCATGCTATGACCTGTCATTAAGGATAGTCATGAAGTCGTGTTGTGCCATAGCAATTTTGGTATACGTCCGATTAACGAAACCCGTGGCATGTAAATCATGCCGCCCATGACATGCACGTCGTGCTTTTCATGTTATGACCTGTCCTTTATGTTCTTCATGCTGTCATGTTGTTGCATACCAATTTTCCTATACATCTCACTTACGAAACGGCCAAGAGAGCACCAATACCGTGGCATGTAAATCATGTCGCTCATGACATGCATGTCATGATTTTCATGTTACGACCTGTCATTTACGTTCGTGATGCAGTCATGTTGTGGCATGCCAATGTTCGTATACATCCCGTTAACGAAACGCGTGACATGTAAATCATGTAGCTCATGACAAGCATATCATGATTTTCATGTGACCTGTCAGTCATGTTCGTCATGCAGTCATGTTGTGGCATTCCTATTTTTGTATACATCCCATTAACGAAACGGCCAGGAAAGCACCAAGGCCGTCGCATGTAAATCATGTCACTCATGACATGCATGTAATGATTTTCATGTTAAGACCTGTCATTTATGTTCGTCATGTAGTCATGTTGTGGCATACCAATTTTCGTAAACATCCAATTAGCGAAACGGCTAGGAGAGCACAAAATCGTAGGCGGATAGATAGATAGATAGATAGATAGATAGATAGATAGATAGATAGATAGATAGATAGATAGATAGATAGCCCCGCCACGGTGGTCTAGTGGTTATGACACTCGGCTGCAGATCCGAAGGTCGCGGGATCGAATCCCGGCCGCGGCGGCTGCATTTCGATGGAGGCGAAATGTTGAGGCCCGTGTGCTGTGCGATGTCAGTGCACGTTAAAGAACCCCAGGTGGTCGAAATTTCCGGAGACCTGCACTACGGCGTCTCTCATAATCAGAGCTGGTTTTGGGACGTTAAACCCCACAAATAATCAATCATCAGATAGATAGATAGATAGATAGATAGATACGCTCAAACTCGCCGAAGTTCGCGAAGAAATGCTTCGCATTTAAAAAACAGAACAGCCGTACAGAACAGCCGACCGATAATGGACCCTTTGCGACGGGCGCAAAGGCTTAAAATCGCGTGTCGCCAACCGGCCTTTCCCAGGGAGCGGCGGCTGGATTAAAGGGCCCCTGAATCCCCTAAATAAAGGCCCCTAAATAAAGCGAAGCACCATGCGCTAAGGCAGCTATGGGCTTATTTCTGTCGCCTTCCTCCTTACCACTGCTGTTCCTCCTCAACTCGATCTGCTGCGGAGTGCGCGCTAGCGACGACAGCGCCTCCCGCGTCAGCCGCTCTGCCGAGCCCTCCGTAGTGACATAGCACCCCGATATCCTCACTGAGGTCGCCCGCCTCGGCAGTGCTACAGTGGCTAGAAGAGGAAAGTGTGCAGACCGCGCCGCCGGCACTGACGCCACTCCGCGATGCGCGGGAAAGGGAAATCCAGGGGGCGCTGAAACCCGTTTACACGTTCCTCCACGTGGCTTCCTCCACGTGGCTGAGGTGCACGTACACCCACCACGAGTTTTGAAGTGTGGGCTATCCATTGAGTTTTTGGGTACGCATTGTCTTAGGGAAGGGTTTGTAGTACCGAGGGAAGTGTTTGTATTTAGGGTTTGTACTTAGGGAGGTGATTGTAGTACCGAGGTTATTAGTTCGTACAGTTTTCTGGAGGGGTCAGTAACTTGTTTTTGGGTTTTTTTCCCCACGTGGCTGAGGTGCACGTGCACCCATAACGAGTGTTTTGAAGTGTGGGCTATCCATTGAGTTTTTTTGGGTACGCATGGTCTTAGGGAAGTGTTTGTAGTACCGAGGGCCTTTGTTCTTTAGATAGTGTAACTCTTGTGCTACGAGTGGTCATGGTCAAAAAGACCGCAAAGTGTTCAGGGTGCGGGGCAGCTATGAAAATGGAAGTTTGTGGGGAAGAGAAGGCAGAAGAAGCTGACGCAAAATGTAGACAGTGCGAGATCGAGGCAAAAATGGAAAAAATGATGGCTACTCAGAGCGGACTTATGGACAGAATCGCTGAGCTTGAGAATGCGTTGGCAAGAGAGCGTGAGAAAACGCAGGCCATGGGGGAGAGGCTTAGGTTAGCAGAGGAGGAACTAGCCATGGTAGTTAAGGTGAACAAAGAAGCAGGCAACAGGGAGAATAGTGCGGCGCCGACCTCCAGCGCGGGGGTACAGTGGCTAGAATAGGGAAGTGTGATTACCGCCAAGAGGCGCGTATGGGAGGCGTTGACGCCACTTGGCGATGCATCCGCTAGGTGGCGCGCTCTCCCGCATACACGTCAGGCCGCCCCATGAAATGCGCACTTGTATACTCATCTGCGCGCGTGGCTTCTAGTGTTTTCTTTCTTTTTGTGCAAATTTATTGCTGCCTTGAACAGTAACAGTGCGCCGTGAGTTGCTATTTCATATCTAGCTCCGAAAAGTGTAAATATACTGCATAAAAACGACGAAACAGTCGGGCATACAGGCACTGTACCCAACTGATCGTCCTTTTCTTTTTTTTTGCTTTTTGTCTAAGCGCTGCACAAATATCATAGACGCATACCAAACTTCTGTTTTTCCTCCTAATAAGTACAGTAGTTGTTCGTTGTGCCGAAAAGAGAAGAAGTATTTCAACAATGCATGAAATTTTTAAAGAGCAGAGAGACCGCGCTGGAACAATATTGTGTTCTTCCTTTCAGCAACAACTTCGTGTCACGCCATATTGAACATTGCTATACATGACAGCTTCTCTGTCATGTATAGTAATGACAACGAAGGGCTGTACCCACTGTGCTCAAAAAATGACAACGAAAGGCTGTGCCCACTGCCTGGCGAGGCTGGACGCGCAACTCGCTATTCATTCCCCAGGCTCGTAAGATTATGGACATGTATTCTCAGGGACAGGATATCGAGTTTTCGTTTGTGTGTTTCGTTAGAACCCTTCGCCACAAGAAACGCACAGGAATTTTTTTAGCCTGCAAATATCTCCGAATGACCCTGATCGAAGTAAAAAAAAATGTTGCAGAGGGGAATGAAAAGCGTAAAAAAAGGAACCAAATGGTTCTGGAAATGTAAAAGCTGAAAACACAAGATGTGCAGCAGCTGGAGGGCGAATTAAGTCATGCTGTTAGATGAAGTAATTTTGCATATGAAACGAAGAATGAGAACGTTGAAAAATCGGCCGCTCTTCAGAGACAGACCGGAAGCCTTAACGTCTCGGGAAAGAAAGAAAAAGAAGCTGCTATGCACCTGTCTCCATGCTGCACGGTGAAAATTACCAAAATGCATGCTTTAAGATGGGTTTCGAACCCTTAAAGGAAAGGCGCCTTTTCTTGAATATGCTTTACCAACTGTCCCTTCACGAAATACTTCCAAGGCATCCTGTCTGTCGTTCCTCCACCGTCCTGTGTCTAGTGTTGTTTGTTCCCGTTGTAATACTCCTATGGGTTTTCGAATATGTCCCATTATATGAAAGGCTGTACGAGCACGTATTCAGAAAAGAATTTTGATATAGTGAGTCATGGGCTGGAATAAAAATATTTTTTATCCGCTCATAGAAGAATGTAGCCAAATAAACAATTCAAGCAGATAAACATTTAAACAGACGTACCGTTCTCACCACATGATATTTCGGCAGTTCCTTCTCATGCGCTGCGACTATTGATACCGGCACCGCTACACCACTTCGGCTAAATGGCACAAATATCGCTGCACCTGGGATTAAACGCCGTTATATAAAAAGAAGCACGACACCCGAAATAGTCCGCAATAACAAATTTCACGACAAAAAAAAATAATCGCTTTACGAACGTCTTTATCCATATTGAAAGAAGGGGAGGATCAAGCTTCAAAGGCTTGTTTCCGCACAAAAAGAGAAAAGGGAGAAAGAAAACAAAAGGAAAAAAAAGAAAAGCGGTATGCATGTGCAAGTTACAGAAAAAAAGAAGCAGAACGAACGCTGCGACGTGTAAGCGCACGTCACCAAACTCGGCCTATGTGTTTTCTGCGCGGCGAGCAGACGATTTCGCATCGAGCGAACGTGTAAACGGGTTTCAGCGCCCCCTGGATTTCCCTTTCCCGCGCATCGCGGAGTGGCGTCAGTGCCGGCGGCGCGGTCTGCACACTTCCCTCTTCAAGCCACTGTAGCGGGGGGGCAGCAAGAACAGGGTGTGAAAAACGCAGGTGCAAAGAGCGCGGGGCACAGCTTTCAGGAAGTAGCTTTGCAGGAGGGAGTAGACAATGCAGCAGCTGGGACTCAGGCTAAACACCCAGACAGTAGCCAGGTGCAGGTGACTCTAGCTGGAAAACCTCACCGGGTTATCATAGCTGGCGATTCAAATTTAGTTCGATGCGCCGAGGCACTCAAAGAGAGGGTGAAAGGCGACAAACGAGTAATGGTAGGGACGTTCCCAGGACATAGGCTGGGTTCAGTCATGAGGCAAGCAAAAGAACAGCTCAGGTCTGGGGCTCACGGACGCAACCTCGTGATGATTGCGGCAGGGCTAAACGACGTCCTCAACAAAGAATCGTCAGGGTTAGCGACGACCTTGGCAAAAGGCGTCGACGAAATGCGCGCCATCTCCCCCCAGGTACAGATAGTAGTGTGCACGTTACCGGAAATACCAGTGCGTGACAGCAACCTCCAAAGAGCCGTTGTCGAGGCAAACAAAGAGATATGGCGTACGAGTCGAGAGAAGGGTTTCGAAGTAGTGGAAATAAGCAGGGAGGTTCATAGGTGGGGGGGGGGTTTCCAAAGAGACAGAATTCACTTCGATAGGAGGCTTGGTCATGAGGTGGGTTGGCGACTTGCAGGACGTGCAGTAGCTTTTTTGGGGGCACGCGGGCCCTTCGGAGTCCGGGATAGCAAGGAACAAAGGAAACAACCAGGGGTATTTTCGGGCAGGTAGCACTGAGAAATGCCAGAAAAGAGGTAAAACGAAGAAAAGAGCGAAGGCACGTGTAGCAATTAGTTACATAAACATGCAGGGTGGCAGAAAAAAAGGCAAAATGGTTAGAGATTGAGGAACAGTTCAACAAAGAAAAGATAGGCGTTTATGCGGTTACAGAAACACACCTTAGGGATCTGGAAGAGCCACCACATATTGAAAATTATGTTTGGGAGGGTGCAACAGGATCGCATCAGAAAGAAAAGGTGGGGGTGTTGGAATGCTTATTCATAGCGGAGCCAAATGGGAGAGAGTAAAACAAACGTGTTCAGAGCACCTCTGGGTTTCGGGCACGGTAGGTGGAAAGAAAACGTGGCTAGGTGTAGCTTACATGTGGACGGGAAATAACTGTAAGGAAAAGAATCTGGAGATAAAGCATTGCATAAATACCGATATTAAAGAATTTGGTCATGGGGCCGAAATCATCCTCCTAGGGGATATGAATGCCCACATCCACGACCTTGACGGATATACAGACACCAATGGGAGGTTATTGCTCGATCTTTGCGAACACCATAGTCTTGTCATAGTTAACACAGGGCCCAAGTGTGATGGACAGATCACGTGGGAGGTCAGAAACAGACAATCGGACATTGATTATTGTCTTATGACGGAAGGAATCTATGAAAAACTGAGAGAAATGAGAACAGACGAGGACGGGATGAACAGTTTGGGTAGTGATCATAAACGCATAACGTTTCAAGTGGGATATAAATCTGAAAATAATAACGTAGAGTCGAAGTTTGGCAGCTCGTATTTAAATGACAAACAAATAAAAAGTATAGCCGCAAGAGTAGACGAAGAAGTAGGCAAAATACGAGGCAAGGACTGGGGGTATAATGAGCTAGTTCATGTAATGACGAAAGAAATAAGTAAAGAGAAGAAAACTGTTTGCTGGAAAGGAAAGAGAACGCCAAAAAGATGGTGGAACAGGGAAATCCGGGAAGCGATCGAAAAGCGACGTAAAGCATCAAGGGAGCACAGGCAGGCAAAAAGGGAGAAGCGGCCGCAAGTGGAAGTCACGGAAAGATGGGAAATATATTTAGAGAAAAAATCTATTGTACAGAAATTGGTCGAGGCACAAATTAAAGGTGAAAGCGAACGCTGGGTGACAGAAATTCATGACAAAAAGAAGGGCGCGCCTAGGATATTTTGGAACCACATAAAAGCGCTAGGTAAAAAGTCTGCCACATTGCAACAGCATATTGTTGATGAGAGAGGAAATCAATTGGAAGGGTACGAAGCGTTGGGTTACATCCAGAAGGTAACAGCCGGCTCGTTTAAAAAGATCGCCCAAGAGATTCCCCCAGTGGATAAAACCATGACGGTGAGCGAAACTAAGGAAGAGCTAGAACTTGAGTATTTCAACTGGAAAAAGGCCGAAGGAAAAATTCCAAAGCGCACTGCTCTGGGTTTAGATGGGGTCCCCGTTAGCCTCATTAACGAATTAGGACAGAACACTAAAGAAGCACTATTGAAAGCCGTAGAAAAATGCTTACAGAAGAGGCAAATACCGGACAGTTGGCGAAAAAGCAGAATGAACTTAATCTATAAAGGCAAGGGGGAAAGAATAACATTCGCTCGTATAGACCGCTAACCATTACATCGGTACTATACAGGATGGCTATGCAAGCAGTAAAATTAAAAATAGAAGCATGGGCAGAACGTAACAATATTTTGGGAGAACTTCAGAATGGATTTCGAGTAGACAGGCGTTTAGACGATAACCTATTTGTTCTTACTCAGTGTATAGAAATATCTAAAATAGAAAGGAGGCTGTTGTATGTGGCTTTTCTAGACATCACTGGAGCGTATGACAATGTTAATCAGGAAATACTGTGGGAAATTTTGGAAGGAATGGGCATAGGCGACGATTGCGTACAGCTTTTGAGGGAAATATATCGAGAAAATACAGTTTGCATAGAATGGGAAGGAATCAGTAGCAAAGAAAATGTTGATATTAGCAAGGGGCTGAGAGAGGGATGTCCTTTGTCGCCGCAGTTATTCATGCTGTACATGGTTAGAATGGAAAAAGCGCTAGGAGATAGCAACATTGGTTTTAATCTGTCACACAAACAGGGCGGCGTGATGATTGAGCAGAGGCTTCCGGGTTTATTTTATGCTGATGATGTTGTCTTATTCGCGGACAGTCGAGATGATATACAACGGCTGTTGAATATATGCGGGAAGGAAGGCGAGGCTCTAGGACTGGGATTCGGTGTAACAAAATGCGGACTGATGGTATTCAATGATCCCAACGACCAGGCGGTATCCATACAGGGCCAAGAAATACCGAGAGTAAGCGAATACAAGTACCTTGGCGTATGGGTAAATGAGGATGATAGATACATGAAGGTACACGAAAAAGCCTTGGCAGCAAAGGGAAAGAGGAACGCAGCAATAATGAAGCACAGAGCGTTATGGGGACACAATAGGTACGAGGTGCTTAGGGGTCTGTGGAAAGGGGTAATGATACCGGAGCTTACATTTGGGAACTCAGTGGTGTGCATGAGGCCAGAGATACAATCAGGAATGGATGTGAATCAAAGAACTGTGGGACGCCTCGCGTTGGGTGCCCACGGGAAAACGACAAACGAGGCTGTAAAGGGCGATATGGGATGGGCGAGTTTTGAGGCAAGGGAAGCGCAGAGCAAAATAAGGTTTGAAGAGAGGCTAAGGAATATGAAAGAGAGTAGGTGGGCAGTGAAGGTGTTCCGCTATTTATATAGAAAGAGCGTTGACACGCAGTGGAGAAAGAGAACTAGGAGGCTCACGAGTAAATATACGGCTCTAAGAGAACTGACAACAAAGAGCGTAAAGGGAAAAGTCAGAGAGGCAGAGAAGATTTACTGGAGGGCAGCGATGGAAAAAAAACCGACTCTGAATAACTACCGAGAGGGCAAAAACGAAATAAAGAGTGAGGCATTTTATGATAATTCAAGAGGAAGCGCTTTATTGTTTGAAACGAGATCGGGCTGCCTTAGAACGCGTATTTATAAAGCGAAATTCAGTAAAGAAGAGGAAAAATGCACATGCTGCGAGGAAGATAGGGAAACGACGGAGCGTGTTCTGATTGAATGCGGAAATATCCACCCAGGTGTACGTTTGGGAACCACCCTACAGGAAGCCTTGGGTTTTAGGGCGAACAACGGGAAGCTGAACATAGCCGCGATTGAAATAAGAGACGGTTAGAGTACTGGTGGCAGAAAACTAGAGAGAACGGACAAAAATAATTATTAAAAAAATATGGACATTCTGCCATAAGGGGCAGGGAACTGGGCTATGAATTTCCGTTTTTGCTATAGTATGATCGATTTGATTGAAGTAAATTTAAAAGGCATCAGGAAAATTTAAAGAGAGGAAAAAAAAAGTTCTACGAGCCTGGTGGCGCACAAGTCACCGCCCCGTTACAAAGGGGACGCTCATAGCATCCATCCATCCACGTTCGTTCGGTGCGAAATCGTCTGCTCGCCGCGCAGAAAACACATAGGCCGAGTTTGGTGAAGTGCGCTTATACACCGCAGCGTTCGTTCTGTTTCTGTTTTTCTGCTACTTGCACATGTATACCGTTTTATTCTTTCTTTTTTCTTTTTGCTTTTGTGGAAACGAGCCCTTGAGGCTTGGTCCTTCCCTTCCAATACGACTGAAGACGTTCGTGAAGCGATTATTTCTTTTTCCGTTGTGAATTTTGTTCTTGTAGACTATTTCGGGTGTCGTGTTTCTTTTATATAACGGCGTTTAATCGCAGGTTCATTGATATTTGTGACATTTTGCCGAAGTGGTGTAGTGGTGCCGGTATCAAAAGTCCCGACGCTTGAGAAGGAACTGCCGAAATATGATCTGGTGAGAACGGTATATATGTCTGTTTAAATGTTTATCTGCTTGAGTTCTTTATTTGGCTACGTTCTTCTATAAACGGATAAGAAATATTTTTATTCCGCACATGACTCACAATATCAAGGAATTCTTTTCTGAGTACATGCTCGTACAACTTTTCTTATAATTGAGCATATTCAAGAACACATAGGAGTATTACAACGGGAACAAACAGCGCTAGACACGAGACGGCGGGGGAACGACAGACAGGATGCCTTAGAAGTATTTCTTGAAGGTTGGTAAAGCATATTCAAGAAAAAGGGCCTTTCCTATCCGGGTTCGAGAATCCACCTTAAATCATGCATTTTGGTAATTTTCTCCTTACGACAGATGCATAGTAGTTTTTTTTTTCCGGGACGTTAAGGCTTCCGGTCTTTCTCTCAAGAGCAGCCGATTTTAGGGGCGAAGCTCCTTAAGGCGTGGGTGGTGCGTCCCCGATGTATGTAGTAGTAGTAGTAGTAGTCGTCGTAGTAGGTAGCCACCGGCGCGTGCCTGCCGGAGGGCACGCACGCGCCGAGGGCGAGCGCGTACGTGCTCCCCGGCAAACGCGAGAGACAACGTTGCCGCAGGCAGCGTCTCCTAGCGAGTTTCTTGATTGAGAAATACCGACTGCTCGCGTTGGAGAAGCGTTCACTAAACCCATATATATATATATATATATATATATATATATATATTGTGGGTATCGCCGCCAAGGGACGCTGCGTGGAGACGACGACGATGACGAACTGCTCGCGTGTGGTGCTGGGGCGCGCGCTGGCGTTCTAGCCGGGTCCGGGCCTAGGCTGGACGCGGCTGGGCACGACGGCCCTCAACTGGCCAGCTGGCCGGGACTGGCTGCTGAGGGCAGAGACGCGGCAATCTCCCACATTGGCGCCGCAACGTGGGGCCCCGGCTGCGTTCCGGGAAGGACCGTGTGTTCGTGGGAGACGCCGGCATCGCCAGTTCCGTCGCACAGAAACGATCACCGCCTCATCTGCCTGGTGACCTCTGCGAGCAACGGAGCGCAGCAGACGTAAAAAGGCGAGTGGCTGCGCCGGCTCTCGAGTTATGCAGACAAGGAGGCTGACGTCGCGACACAGCAGGCCGCAATGTCATCTCGGCTAAGGGAAAAGGGCGCCGGCGACGACAGGACGGAGAAGTTGCCACAGAAGCAAGCTTCAGCTGACGTGTTGGAAGAGGACGACGTGAAGGAGGTCCAGTAGACGGACCACAAAGACAAGAAATAAATCGGTGAGTCCGAGGACAAGTACAAGGAGGGTGCCGGTGAAGACGCTGGCGGTGACGACGACGATGTTGATGCAGTTCCGGATTTTGGGGACTAGGACAAGGAAGGGGACGACCCCGAAGATGACGGTCTTGAGGACGATGATGAGTATGATGCGTGAAGTAGCAAGGCAGACGACGGTCCGGGGAGCCGGGCTGGGCCGACTTCAAGGGGTTATTTATGGGCGGCACCTTCGATGTCCCGATGCGGCTTCTGACACCCTCCCACGTGTTGATCACCTGTGATGGCTGGCTGGCGTCTCTGCAATCGACTCCACGATCGAGCGACTACACCCACCGGCTGCCTGCTGGGTGCACTACTCTGAGAGAGGTTGGAGATGACGATCGGCCGTGCTACAGCGGCCGGGTTTGGTTTAAGTCCCGCGTACTCCTGCAAGACCTTCGGAGGTTTAGGACCGCGGGATCTTGCAAGACCTTATGCCCGGCGCTGCGCTACCTGGCTTCCCAGGCAGCACAACAATATTGGACCGACCTTCGCACAACGTTGGAAAACATTGGATACAATATTGGAAATACATTGGATTTCGGGTCCCATGCTACACTTTTGACTAGATTAGTCCAATGTTGGATACCAGTCGTATAACGTTGGAAAAATTGGGAAAGAATGGCTTTGGCCAACATTGTCCATCGTTTGTATTTTCAATATTGGTAAGCTTGTATAAACAATGGGAGCTCTAACCATTCTTTCCAGCCTTTATTGATGGCTGTCCATCATTTTTTGCCAGCATACATCGTTGGATGAGGCAGCATTTCTTGCCAGCCTCCTTTATTCGCTGATTCTATATTTTCCCCACCTGTTTTATTGGCTATCATGCATGCGCTTAAATTTGTTTTGCCGAGGCTTCTGGCTCTAGGCAAAAAGCAAGAATATCCACTAAATTATGGGAGTAACAACAGCTTTATTTTGTACTTAGTATGCATGTATGTATTGCCAGCTTGGGAAATGAATTTCGTAACGTTCACGATGCGTGGTTATGACGATAGCATAAAACAGACATAAATGGTCTATGCACTCGTATGTTAATGGCGAAACGTATCTTTCGAACACATACACACATACAAATAAGCAAAATGTCTTCTTTGTGACACATTTTATTCGTGAGTATAAGAGACACGAGAAGGGATTGAAAAGAAAGTTCTGATAAAATCAACAAATCAATATTCACTGTAAGTTTGAAGTCCATTGTATATAATCAGTCTCGAGAAAACTAAACGCATAAGCACCATAAGCAAAAAGAAGAGGCACAAGAAAACATACGCCTAAACCTATGTGACACGTTTTGGCTTACGTGGTTACGTGGAGCAGCTGAAGCTTGAAAGGTTCTTGAAATGATTCCACGAAACAGCTGAATTGTAGAAATTTAATGCTTCATCAAGTAACACAGCATAAGTGAAAGTTAGGATATGGTGATGTTTTTCTGCATGCAGAATCCGGAACGGAGGGTATGTGGGGACAAACCGACGACTTCGAAAGAACCGAAAACCAGGAACAAGAAATGACCGTTAAAGAGCACAGGGAGAACACGCGTTTCACGCAAGACAAAAACACAAATATGAAAGTCGCACGAACCAAAACAGCTTTGCTAGAACCGATTACTTCATCTGCCGCGACGTATACAACAAAGCCCACCACGTGTGTGTTTACACATAGACAAATATATAGAAAATACGCAGTAATACATGCTATAATAAACCCGGCACACGCCAAAATGAGGGTGCGAGCACAACAGAATACACAATCAGTAAAATAAACGAATGGCTAAAATCGGAACGAAGCTTTCAGGAAAACCTTTAGAACTGTCGCAACATGTCGAGGCTCATCTGTTCAGTTCACTTAAAATGTCCGGTCCAAAGAAGCGCAGGGCTGCCACTTTTTCACTATGCAGAAGTTTGCAGCCGCAAGTTCCGTGTCCGTAGACTACTCAGGTGTTCCGACTTCGTAAACTCGCCAGTTTCAGCAGATACAGCATGCCCGTGCGACACAACCTGTGCGTCCGAAAAAGCTCTGCAGAGTGAAAGCCGCTTCGCCTGCCTCACCCCCAGCTCGCTGCAAGAAAACATGTCAAACAGGTATCCGAAGCAAAACGGATTAGTGCCGCCCACGCTGCTCCCCCCTTCCGCCCCCCCTGCCGTGGTACGCTTCCATGTTCGGCGGGCTCCTGTGCCTGCTGCTCGAGGTAGAAAGATAACAAAGGCTTTTCTTTACCTTCTAACGTTTTGCATATACCGTATTTGCTCATGCATAACTTATACCGTGCTTACTCGCGCATACCACGTAACTCGTGTTTTTTTTTCTCAATGCATCTAGGAGTTCCATAATGTGCGTAAATTACATGCGAATTTCGCAAATACTTTCAGAATATCGTGTAAGGAATCTTTACGCGTGCTGATCTGAGATGCGTCAAATGAAATGTATCACAAAAACGAATGTAGCTTTCATTCAACAGAACGCGTACCTTAACAGCCAAATGCGTTCGTGGGATACATTCAAGCATTAGCGGATGTGCGACTCGGAATCGTCGTCACTGGTGCTGTCAGCAACATCTCTAAACTCCAGTATCAAGAGCGACTCGTATTCACGTGGCGCAATTATTGTGGCGGCACGGTTCTCAGTTAATCGGCAAACACTATGTTGAAATTGTTTTATAGGGAACGCCAATATGTCGCTATTAAACAATCAAAATGCGACCGGCTATGACGAAGCCTGGGCTACCGAACACTCAGTACTTAAAAAGGACAACACTAGCCTGCGCCACGTGGCACTGGGTGTCATGGGGACAGTATGCAAGTAATATTTTTGCGTAAACCGTACATAAAGTTGGGAGTGCAGAAATTACGCGTGGGCGCTAATTATGCGAGTGCACACGGTACGTACATATATATTAACGTTGTTTCAAATGAAAAAGAGATCATTGCTTCTAATATGTCATGTACTTCACAATGTGGACAACATAGGCGCGACAGTATTTACATCTGGACAATATTGTCTCGCGAGCAGCATTGGCTGTCCTCTATTGGAGGCTAACCAGGCTAACATATCCGGATTCATCAATAAAATATTCTCTCTCTCTCTCTCTCTCTCTCTATTGGAGAAACCAGACAGAATGTCTGGACAGTATACACAGCCTAGCTCTATTATTTTGGAAAGATTGCAATGACAACAGATAAAGTGGCCTGCTATACCATGCACGTGGGCTCGGAAGCCACTAACATGCTGCTGGGCATTTTGGACCATATGATGGCGTTGTAGATGTAGTTTGCTCAACTTCCAATGTGCAAGTTCTAGTCTGCTTCACACACACCTAGCTAGAACTTGCGCAAATAAACAATTACGTAAATTACAGAGATAATTTTTCCTGCTGCACTGAATGCATACACAATGACCTTTATGAACTCATTTGCGGCACCTAGTCGAGCTAGTGGTCCCTTCATATTGGTAAAACAGGAAAACAATCATGTGTACATGCCACCATGTGTTCCTGCCTCCCGATATATCATGCGTACTTGCAAGTGTTACCAACATTGTTGCTACAACTCTTGTGTGCGGACAATATTGTCCGACAAAGAACATTGGAAGTCCAGCATTGGCTATGCAGTGAGATTGATTGGACAATATATACAGCCTGCCGCCATTACATAACCAATATTGATAGGACTATGTAGAAACTGACCCATCATTACCATCTTTGTGCACTGGACGCACCAATATTGTATGCTGAGTGGCAACTATGGCCCACTATTGCGTTCTTTACAGGATGGAAGACCCAATATTGCAAATTGAATGGTTACGATGGGCCACTGTTGGACGCCTTAATAGATGGAATTTCCAATGCTGGCTTATGAGTGGTATCACAGGGCCTTCATTGGACCTCCGTAAGCCAACAAAAAAACAATATTGGCCCGAGCATCTGTGCTGCCTGGGTTCCTTCGCCACCTCGCTCGGTGCCCCAGCTTCCGAGGCTCTACCGCTGGTGGGGCGTCGACCATCGTGCGGGCCGTTGTCGACCAGTGCCATCACAACCACGGAGGGAGGGAGAGTGTGGGGATCGCCGCCAAGGGACGCTGCGTGGAGACGACGACGATGACGAACTGCTCGCGTGTGGTGCTGGGGCGCGCGCTGGCGTTCTAGCCGGGTCCGGGCCTAGGCTGGACGCGGCTGAGCACGACGGCCCTCAACTGGCCAGCTGGCCGGGACTGGCTGCTGAGGGCAGAGACGCGGCAATCTCCCACATTGGCGCCGCAACGTGGGGCCCCGGCTGCGTTCCGGGAAGGACCGTGTGTTCGTGGGAGACGCCGCATCGCCAGTTCCGTCGCACAGAAACGATCACCGCCTCATCTGCCTGGTGACCTCTGCGAGCAACGGAGCGCAGCAGACGTAAAAAGGCGAGTGGCTGCGCCGGCTCTCGAGTTATGCAGACAAGGAGGCTGACGTCGCGACACAGCAGGCCGCAATGTCATCTCGGCTAAGGGAAAAGGGCGCCGGCGACGACAGGACGGAGAAGTTGCCACAGAAGCAAGCTTCAGCTGACGTGTTGGAAGAGGACGACGTGAAGGAGGTCCAGTAGACGGACCACAAAGACAAGAAATAAATCGGTGAGTCCGAGGACAAGTACAAGGAGGGTGCCGGTGAAGACGCTGGCGGTGACGACGACGATGTTGATGCAGTTCCGGATTTTGGGGACTAGGACAAGGAAGGGGACGACCCCGAAGATGACGGTCTTGAGGACGATGATGAGTATGATGCGTGAAGTAGCAAGGCAGACGACGGTCCGGGGAGCCGGGCTGGGCCGACTTCAAGGGGTTATTTATGGGCGGCACCTTCGATGTCCCGATGCGGCTTCTGACACCCTCCCACGTGTTGATCACCTGTGATGGCTGGCTGGCGTCTCTGCAATCGACTCCACGATCGAGCGACTACACCCACCGGCTGCCTGCTGGGTGCACTACTCTGAGAGAGGTTGGAGATGACGATCGGCCGTGCTACAGCGGCCGGGTTTGGTTTAAGTCCCGCGTACTCCTGCAAGACCTTCGGAGGTTTAGGACCGCGGGATCTTGCAAGACCTTATGCCCGGCGCTGCGCTACCTGGCTTCCTTCGCCACCTCGCTCGGTGCCCCAGCTTCCGAGGCTCTACCGCTGGTGGGGCGTCGACCATCGTGCGGGCCGTTGTCGACCAGTGCCATCACAACCACGGAGGGAGGGAGAGTGTGGGGATCGCCGCCAAGGGACGCTGCGTGGAGACGACGACGATGACGAACTGCTCGCGTGTGGTGCTGGGGCGCGCGCTGGCGTTCTAGCCGGGTCCGGGCCTAGGCTGGACGCGGCTGGGCACGACGGCCCTCAACTGGCCAGCTGGCCGGGACTGGCTGCTGAGGGCAGAGACGCGGCAATCTCCCACAATATATATATATGCACTGGATCTTGACTTGCAATGAAGTGCCGGTGGGGAGATTTCACTTGTGCATTGTGCATAGTTGAACCGTGAGGATTCGTAGCATGCGCGTTAACTAAATTAATCCGGAACTCGGCACGATCTACGATGCATATCCCGAGCTTCGCCCACTCATCATCATTCACTCCGTGGATATACTGTAATTTTTTTTTCAACCTTCTACTTCTTCGTTTCATATGCAAAATTACTTCATCCAGCAGCGTCACTTCGCGCTCCAAGTGCTGCACATCTTGAGTTTCAGCTTTTACATTTCCAAAATCATTTGGTTCTTTTTGTTACATTTTTCATTGCTCTTTGCAACATTTTTAAAAACTTCTATCAGGATTATTCGGAGATATTTGCAGGCTAAAATTCCTGTGCACTTTTTGTGGTGAAGGCTTCCAACGAAACACATAAACGAAAACTCGATATCCTGCCCCTGAAAATACATGTCCATAATCTTACCAGCCTGGGAAATGAATGGTGAGTTGGGCGTCCAGCCTTGCCAGGCAGTGGCGAGGCTGGACATTTCTGTCATTTTTGTGGAGGGGGGGAGGTTTCTTGGGAGGGGGGGCAATAATGGCAGGCACAACACCAAACAAAAGTCCCAGCCTCCATTATCAAGACGCACAGCTTCGCTGTCATGTATAGTAATGGTCGATATGGCGTGACACGAACTGTGTGCTGAAAGGAAGCTCGCAATATTGTTCTTGCGCTCATGTCTCTCTGCCCTTCAAATATTTCATGCATTGTTGCAATACTCCCTCTCTTTTCGGCACAAGGAACAACTACTATACCTATTAGGAGGAAAACCTGAGATATATGTTTGGTTTGCGTCCATGATATGATTTGTGCAGCGCTTACACAAAAAGCAAAAAAAAAAGACGATCAGATGGGTACAGCGCCCGCATCCAACTGTTTCTTCTTTTATGCATTATATTTACACTTTTCGGAGCTACATGTGAAATAGCAACTCTCGGCGCACTGTCACTGCTCAAGGCAACAACAAATTTGCACAAAAAAGAAAAAAAACACCAGGAGCCCGCGCCACGCACGCAGATGAGTATACAAGTGTGCATTTCACGCGGCGGCCTGACGTGTATGCGGGAGCGCGCGCCACCTAGCGGAAACATCGCCAAGTGGCGTCAACGTCTCCCATACGCGCCGCTTGACGGTAGTCACACTTTCCTATTCTAGCCACTGTAGCAGTGCTAGCCTCTGTAATAGAGCGCCGGCGACTCGTGTGTACGCCGCCAGATGCCGCGACGATACCGTTGGCTGAAATGAAGGAGTACGTTGTAGAAGCACGTTGTTCGCAGCTAGGTTTTGAAAATTACGTGCACGTCACTGGTTCGGGGCCAATCAGCGACCTCTCATTCGATCGGTCGATGGCGGGGGCGTTTGAAAACGCCTTTTGCCGAGCCGCTGGGATCTTTTGCGATGCACGTGTTGAAAACCTTATTGTAAATTCCACACTTTACGCACAGCGCTGAAATCTGCCCTCAAATGATCCTAATGACTCGCTCTACTGGATCACCATGTTTGCACAAAATCGTCAAAACCGTTTCAGGGTCCCTTTAAGGCCTGTCGCTACCTTAGCGAAAAACCGAGGAGCCTTAGGTTCGCATAAGGTCCCTGTATTTTCAGAAGTAGCGCAAACTCCTCCTCGCTCGTCACTCTCGGCCGCCATTAGTGAGCGAGACTCGCAAGGCGCGCCCGCCCCGCATGTGCTTTCTTGGAGCGCTAGCTTGAAACGCGACAATTCATGGTTTGCAAAGCGGTTCGTGCGCAACGTGTGCTGTAAGGCTATTTTGTGATTAATCGGTACCTCATTACGCGCTTTGTCGCGAACAAATCGCCCAGTGGATCACCTCATGAGCGAACAGTTTTTTTATCTGAGGCCTGTTTGACAACGTGAAAAACTGAGGATTTGCGAATTGTAATTGAGTTAATAAATGTGAGATGTTTCGGTAACGCCTAAGAGGTATGCCTCTTGCTTTTCTGGTGTTACCGACACATAGAGGATGTCAAACACAGTCCTAGGAAGTCTTTACTGCTGCAAATTGTTTCTCGGAAACCCGGGTGTTTCTGTTTACTTATTCAGAAAATAAGGGACATCAAGCTGAGTGCACAGAGTATGTCGGATGCATTTGTTCGCTGAATGCCTCCAGCGTGCATTCTTTTAAATTTTAAATCACTTTTTTTTCTGAATTGCTGCTGGTGCATATAAATCGACATTAAAACAAACCAATCTTTGCACGTTACTACTTCCTTGCACATCTTTAGGCGTATATGCATTACATAGCAGCAATATGGAGGGAACCGCTTTAGGCTTTAGCTTTTGAGCCACTTCTGGCTAGAATGAGTGGTTCGAAGTGATCGTCGGCGAAGTGTTTCTGAAGGATACGGACATCCTTATCCCACCGCCTGCAATTTGCATAAAGAAATACGGCCGCAGTATGCTGCAAAATATTTTACCTCTTGCGTAAACAAAAATACAAACGGCAAGGAAAACACGATGTTGTCCTGGCAATGAGTAGATTCCAGTGCATTAAAAATCCAATGTTTGCTTGACAAGTTTAGTCAAAACTACAACAAAATATTAAAGCACATCACAAAAGAGAAGTGTGCAGCACTGTATCATAATAATTACACTTGAACGTAGGAAATTAGTGAAAGAACATTGAGAAGTGAGGGTAAATAAAGAAAAAGAGAAACCGACAAGACAAAGAATAAAACGAACGCTTACACTCGCTTACAAACAAACATGTAGTTAAAGCAAACAAATATAGAGAATTAACGAACAAACACGCGGCTAAAATTGTTTGCACACGGAAAGCTTCGCAGAATATTGCGAAGTAAATGACGTTCATATATTGGTGCTACGCATGTGCCACATCTTTTTGTATCGCACACATTTATTGCGATCCTATATTTTATGCACTTTGGCAAAATGATACAAAAAAAAAACCTCCGACTTTTTCGCCGTATACGTTTTATACGACTTGTGGCAACTGAATTTCGTGAAATATATGGGCCGCGCCAGGGCGGAGAGAAAGCAGAGCTTTTTGAAAACTGTCCTCCCGAAAGCTGCAGTACATTAGACAAAATGAAGAGGAAATTGTGAACGCGAAGAATTTTGTTTTGATTACTGCTGGCAGCTTCGTGTAGCCGTGTAGTACAGTGCGAGTGAGCTAGAATAGTCTTGCTTTCGCTAGTATCAATACCGTGCGAAAAAACGTGGCCAATATGTCTAGCTTTGGCGTCAGTATCGAGCCTTAGCTTCATCTAAACGACTTCGAGGAAGAGTTTACTCGACAGGTTGTAGTAGTGACCGACTTACCTCGCAAAGCCTCCCTTAATGGCAATCGAAGTTCTTTCTCCCTATACGATGGAGCATATCGCACGCCGTTTGAGGTTTTCTTTTCAACGAGGAACAGAAAAAAGCCTGACACCCTTGGTAATGTTGTTTGAGCAGCCAACAGCGCCGGATGTCGGCATTTTGGTGCTACCGATGGCGTCTTGCGAAATGCAAGAAGCCTGCGGTCACGTACAGCCCAAAACGTGCGCTGGTGACTCTACGCTCAGTAATAGACATTTTTAGTTTAGCGCGTTAGCGTGATAGCGGGGATAAGGGAATAGCGTTACCGTACCGCAAACATTCGTTGCAGAAACGAGCTTTAGCGGAATAGCGTTTCCGGCCCGATAGTTGATTGTGGCGCCGTCTAGCGAAGGATACATGCGTTAAAAAAGGTGAAAAGAAATAAAGTTTAAAATGTTCACTTACACTCCCGCGAGCAGCGGCATTCTAACTTTTCGAGAATAAAGAGATATATACGAACCAAGCGCCAAGAGCATGAATAGACCTTGGTTGGATGGATGGATGGATATTAGGAGCGTCCCCTTTATAACGGGGTGGTGGCTGGGCCACCAAGCTCTAGCTTTATTTCTTTTTCGTTTACAACCATTTCTTTTCCCGAATCGCACATATTTTCACAACTAATTTTTTTCATCGTCTATTTATTTTATCTATTATCGTTCTGCTGTGATGGAACAATCTTACCCGAACTACCTTGCGCTTTTGTTTGCTCCATACTTTTGCGCCACCAATGCTCTAAGCGCCTTTTACTTATATCTATCGCCGGCATGTTCAGCTTTCCCCTGTTACTCCTGAAACCCATGGCCTCCAGTAGGGTAGTGTCCACAGCTACACCTGGGTGGACATCTGTACATTCAATCAAAATATGGTCTGTCGTTTCCCTAGCTTTTCCACAGCACGTACATGTATCCCCTTCTTTATTGAATTTCGCTCTGTAACTTCGGGTTCTCAGGCAACCGGACCTTGCCTCAAACAGTAAAGCGCTTCCCTTTGAATTATCGTAAAATTTTTCTCTCTTGATTTCGTCTTTCCCTTTTCGGTAGTTGTTCAATGCCGGTTTCTTCTCCATTCTTGCTATCCAATCCGAGTTCTCCGCCGCTCTGACCATGCTCTTAACGCTCTTTTTCGTCCCATCCGTTTCGTTACTGGATGTATACTTACTGGTAAGCTTCCTAGTTCTCTTCCTCCATTGTGAATCAACGTTCTTCCTATACAAATACCTGAATACTTTCGCTGCCCATCTACTTTCTTTCATATTCCTTAATCTCTGTTCGTACCTAATTTTACTCTGAGCTTCCCTTCCCTCAAAGTCAGACCATCCCATATCCCCCTTAACAGCCTCATTTGTGGTCTTCCCATGGGCGCCCAGTGCGAGACGTCCGACCGTCCTCTGATTCACGTCCAGCCCTGATTGTACCTCTGACCTCATGCACACCACTGAGTTTCCGAATGTTTCCGAAAGTTTCCGAAGCACCGCAGCGCCACCCGTGGGCGCGCAAGTGCTTCTGGGAAATGTGTGTACATCCAGCCGCCCAGCAGAGCGAAGCCCAGCCTTTCCAAGCGCGTCTTTCGCTCCAAGTGAGTGACATGGGAGCGCGGCTAAACGCATTTTTTGTGTGTTTTCTTTTGTAAGCAGGCGCACAGCTGCACGGGACAATGAAAAAGGAGGGGAGCAAGGGGGTCATTCGCGGGGGTCGGACTGGACGTACGGGGTGTGCGCTGGCATGTCTCGTCAACGTAGTTTCCCGGAGTCTCGGCAGTGTACGTGCGTTCGCGAGTGACCATGTGCTTGTATCTCCACTCCGCGTGTGCGGAGAACACCGAGGTGTGGACGCTGTATTCCTGTGTACGTGTTTGTGTCGGCATTGCAGTGTGGTCCTACGCAGGCAACTGCAAAATAGCGATGTGTTTGCGACGACGAAGTAGACCAACGGGCAGTGTGTGCTAAACGAACGAACTGTGCGCAGTGCGTGAACGAAGTCTGTTGCGGATATCTCTTTCTAGGTACTGTAATTCATTGTTTTCTAATTAAACGGGTATGGTTTTCCATTTACCGTGTGGGTTATTCCGGCTCATTTTGGTACCCCTTCGTGCTTGGCGCGTGTACTTTTTTTCTGTCCCGCTGGGCTCTGTTCCCGCCGCTTGATTCGATCCCTTTTCAATAAAACTTCACTTTAGTAAAACCACATTTTGTTTACAGTGGTCCTTGATGTATGCTAGCTCCGCCGACGTGCCATGCCCAGCTGTGTCGGTGAAATAGCACACATGCAATCACGTACACTTTCCTTCGATGCTCTGTAATCTTAACTGCTGCACGAGGAAGAGAAGATTTGCGAGCGCCTAGATGTTCACACGGACTGCTGTGTGAACATGTGTGTGATCTCGTGTTTCTGAAATGTTATGCGTTAACTACCCTGTTGCGTGAACATTTTTATTGCAGTACTGAGACTGAGTGTGTGAATTTTAGTTTTTGTGTTTATTTGTCGAGTTTTGTGATTGTTGACATTACGATCACAGCTGTCACGTAAGTGACAAATGTCATTGCTGCAGCTCACGCGATGCAGTTGATCAGTTATTCTGAAGATGCTGCCCTGAAAATGTTCGAGAGCGGCGCACGATGTACGTACACAAAACAGGCGCACGCTCAACGCGTGCGCCTGTTTTGTGTACGTACATCGGTTTCGGACGCGCAAATGTAAATGTTACGCACGTTTCGCGATGTGGATGAACAGGCTACGTCGACAGACTGCATTCACCAAACTCAGATTCGATTCTTATCGCGTCGTAGCTTCGATCCCACAGCTGCCACTGCGTCGGGCGCTTGCTTAAACCGAGCTTGCCTCCGCCGATGTACACACATTCTCATATTGCACTACGCGCTCGCAGTGGCTTCTGGGATAGCTTGAAAAAGGTCTATAGACATGTTCGGAAATGTAAACAGATATGCTCTCTCGCTAGGCCTAGCAACGTTCAAAATGGGAATCGATTTCGAAAATTCGGCTAAGTTAGCCCTAATACTGCCTCGTCGAAGCTACCTGAAGGCAAGCGAAGCCATTTTGCACAGTCATTTACTGCGAACGAAGTGAATTCTGCCGCAGCAACGTCAAATTCAACTCGAGGCGGGCGTTCGAAACCGCCGCCATGTTTTACGTGAACTACGATAAACACGCAAACACGGTAACGTTAAATCTGCGAAATACCGTGTGCACGCTAAACGGTATGGGCTGTTTACGGCACTGCGCATGCGCATTTCCATCCCGCTATTCCGATAACTACGCTATTACGCTAAGCCCGGTGAACTAAAAATGTCTAATGGCGTCGTTTGCGGGCGAAAGCGAAGGCGGCGCGGGAGACATGAGGATTACCGGTCACGTGTCGAGCCTTGCCCAATAGGGGAGCACAAAAGGGCGAAAAAAGCGAGGAGATGCGTAGAGCGCGGGAAGGACATTTTTCCTTTCCTTTTTTTGACAATGGTTTGCGCTACCTTAGGTTCGCAGCGGTGTTACCGCCATCTAGGAACTATAGAGCGAAGCAGATAGTCGTACTAATGCGCGCGCCACGGTGGGCCTATCCTGGAGGCTGTGCTCGGGCTGTTGGCTTCTCCTGTCGGCACTCACGGTGGGCCGATCCTGGAAGCAGTGCAGTGAGATAGTAATATGTGCAGGGTTGTCGTGTCAGGAGCAAAATCAATGAATTTTTGCTTATGATCCCGGGGGTTGTCGCCGTCGTCGTGGCCACGGTAAAGCAAGCCCATTAGCAGCGATTGACGTGTTCCCTTGGAAAACACCGGCGTATCACAGAATTCCTCGCACCTCCACAGCTGTTTCACGTCAGTGGAGCTGTCGTGTTTTTTTACTGCATTCTTTTATTTCCGGTCCCCTCTAGTCGAAGCGAAAGAACAAAAGTGCGCACGCACTGTTTTAGAGATGTTTTTTTTTTTGTACTCCATCGACGAGTTCACAAGTCAGTGAATACAAGCTTCGCTTCCATAATAAAACGGCGGCAACAAGCAGGGCTGGATGGGCATGGCGAGCATTCTTTGGCACGCGCTCCCTCGGCTTCCGTCCGGCCGTCAGCCCTGCAGGGACGATTCGCCCCGCGCGTGTCCCTGCTGTTACAGTGTACTAGAACTCTGTACTGCTGTGAAGCTACCCGCACTTGGACCTGTGCGCAGGTCAGAAATCGCTGTCCGTCTGCGGCGGCGTGTGGGAGGTGCGGGATTCAACCTATCGGCGGCAGCGTGGCGCGGAAGTAGGGAGGGAGGGGGAGTTAAAATACGAAATGGACAAATAAAAAAAAATAAAGGCATAAATCGAGTCAGGCTGCTCACCTTTGGGACTGACTCTGCCAACCAGATTCGCATGCTTGTAGAAGAATGTGCCTTTACTATTGGAAAAGTGAGTAAAAAAAGTGACGGGAATGAAAGCATTTAACTACGTGAATTTCATTTTACCATGTCCTCACAGTAATGGATTAGAGTGCGGGAAGAATTGATTGATTTCTGGCGTTTTATGTCACAAAACCACGATATATGATTATGAGATACTCCGTGTGGAGGAGGGCTCCGCAAGTTTCGACCCCCTGGGGTACCTTCCTTAAGGTGACATCACAGTACACGGGCCTCAACATCTCGCCCCATCGTCCTCCTCCCGTCCATTTTGTCGCGCGCTACAGCGCCGCCCGCCATTCGCTTCCCAAACTAACCGGTTCTGCAAGCTCTTGCAGGGCAACCCTCTAAGTAGACCATGACAAAGGCTCGTAATCAATCTTAAGCGCACGGTCTTGCGTTCTTTTCTACTCTCCCCATGGGTGCCTAGCGAACACTAGGTCATCACCATCATCATCATCAGCCAATTTTATGTCCACTGCAGGACGAAGGCCTCTCCCAATCCTCGCCATCCTTGCCTGTCCTGCGCGAGCTGATTCCATTTGAAGCCTGCGAATTTCTTGATTTCGTCCCCCCATCTTACTCTCTGCCGCCCACGGCTGCGCTTACCCTCTCTTGGTATCCATTCCGTCGTTCTAACTGTCCATCGGTTATCTAGCCTTCTCATCACGTGGCCTGCCCATGTCCATTTTTTCTTCTTAATATCGTTCATTATGTCGGCGACCCCCGTTTGTTCTCTGACCCACTCGGCTGTCTTCCTATCCCTTAGTGTAACGCCTATCATTTTCCGTTCCATCGCCCGCTGCGCGGTTCTTAACTTCCTCTCTAGCTTCTTTGTAATTCTCCAGGTTTCTGATCCGTAAGTCAGTACTGGCAGGATGCAGTAGTTATATAGTTTCCGTTTGAGTGATAGTGGTAGGTTTCCGTTCACGAGTTGTGAATGTCTGCCATATGCGCGCCATCCCATGTTTATTCTACGGTGGATTTCTTTTATATGGGTGGGTTCTCCAGTAAGTAGCTGTCCTAGGTACAGATATTCTTCTACTACTTCTAATGTATGGGTTTCGACCTTGAATAGACGTTTTTTTCGCCGTGCCACTTACCATTATCTTTGTTTTCTGCATGTTCATCCTTAATCCTACCTTAGCGCTTTCTCGGCTTAAGTCTTCAATCATCTTTTGCAATTCGTCGCCATCATTGCTAAAGAGTACTATGTCATCTGCAAATCGCAGGTTACTCAGATATTCGCCGTTAATCCTGAGCCCTGTCTCTTCCCAGTCTAACCTTTTGAAGATTTCTTCGAAACATGCAGTAAATAGCATGGGAGAAATTGTATCTCCCTGTCTGACACCTTTCTGTATTGGGATTTTTCTGCTTTTCTTATGGAGGAGCAGGGTGGCTGTAGAATCTTTATAGATGTTGGCTATTGTGTTTATATAGCTATCACATATTCCTTGACGACGTAGTGCCTCCAGAACTGCTGGTATCTCTACCGAGTCGAAAGCCTTTTCGTAATCTATGAAAGCCATATAGAGGGGTTTGTTGTATTCAGCGGATTTCTCGATTACTTGATTGACCGCATGCAGGTGGTCCATGGTAGAGTATCCTTTTCTGAACCCTGCTTGCTCTCTCGGTTGATTAAATTCAAGTGTGGCCCTTATTCTGTTTGAGATAACCTTTGTGAATATTTTGTAAAGTGCTGAGAGTAGACTGATCGGCCTGTAGTTCCTCAAGTCTTTAACATCTCCCTTCTTATGTAATAATAGAATATTGGCGTTTTTCCAGCTTTCGGGTACATTTGAAGTTTTGAGGCATTGAGTGTATAGTGTCGCGAGCTTTCCAGTTAGGAAGTCTCCGCCATCTTTGATCAAGTCGGCGGTTATGCCGTAATCTCCAGCCGCTTTTCCGCGGGACATGCCCTGTATTGCTTTCCTAACTTCGTCCGCAGTGACGCATGGGATTGCGTAGTCCTGCTCGGCATTTAATACACTCATGGTGGGGAGACTCCTATTTGAGCTGTATAGTTCGGAATAGAAATCCTCGGCCACTTTGGTTATGCCACTGAAGTTAGTAACGATGTTGCCCTGCTTATCTTTCACTGCATGCATTATGTTCTTTCCCGCACAAAGCTTCCTTTTGGTTGTTTTGATGCTGACTCCTTTTCTGACGGCTGCTTCTATTTCTTTCACGTTATGGTTACGTACGTCCCTGACTCTACTTTTACTGATGAGCTTAGATAGCTCGGCGTATTCTATCTTGTCTCTTGAGTTAGTTATTCTCATCTGTTGGCGTTGCTTGATTAGATTTTTAGTAGACTCCGATAGTTTACTCACAACATGTCTTGGTGCTTTGCCCCCTACTTCGATTGCTGTTTCGGTGATCAGATTAGTAATGTCTTCGTTCATCTTCTCTATATCCTCATTATCTTCCTGTCCTAGAGCCTCATACTTGTTCTTAAGTGCAATTCTAAATTCTTCTCTTTTCGCCCTGACGCTGTCGGGGTTGGCCTGTTTCCGTGTGATTAACTTTGTCCTTGTTCGCTTTAGATTGAGGGATATCTTCGCCCTTATTAGTCTGTGGTCACTAATTCTAACCTTATTAACCACTTCTGTGTCTTGTACTATACCTAGATCAGTGCACATTATGAAATCTATTTCGTTGTTCGTTTCTCCGTTGGGGCTTTTCCACGTCCATTTCCTGTTCTTACGTTTCTTGAAGAAAGTATTCATTACACGGAGGTGGTTTCTTTCGGCGAATTCTACTAGCATGTCCCATCTGCTATTCCTATCTCCTTCTCCGTAATTACCGACGGCACGTTCTCCTTTTAGTTTCTTTCCTATTTTCGCGTTGAAGTCCCCCATAACAATCGTATATTGGGTCTGTACCTTGTTCATTGCCGTTTCTACATCCTCGTAGAACTGTTCTGCAGCCTCGTCACTGTGGTTGGTCGTTGGTGCGTAACATTGTACTAGCTTTAGTTTGTATCTCCTATTTAATTTTATCACGAGGCCTGCTACCCTTTCGTTGATGCTATAGAATTCTTCGATGTTGCCTGCTATGTCTTTGTGTATAAGGAACCCCACGCCGCATTCGCGCTTCTCTGGTAGTCCTCTGTAGCAGAGAACGTGTCCTTCATTAAGCGATAAGTACCCTTCTCCTGGTTTCCTAACCTCGCTAAGGCCAATGATATCCCAATTAATACCCCTTAATTCTTCTAGTAGTTCAGCTAATCTGGCTTCGCTTGAAAGGGTTCGCGTGTTAAGAGTCGCTACGTTTAATTTCCAATGACGGCCTGTCCGAGTCCAGAGGCTCTTTGAGTCTTTTGTTCCAATACCCGTGTGGTCGCATCCGTGGCTGGAAGCTCTGTTGATGTCGTCGTCGTAGGTCCAGGGTTTGGTTGGTCCGGTAACTTGGGAGAATACTCGAAGTGAAAAGCAGCAACACGATTTATTTTAAATCAGCTAGTCCCACAACGATGCAAGACGACACGATAGATGCGAAACGGGCAGCCGCCACTTGTAGGGACCCGCCATGTTCTTCGCGCTAAACAAACTTAGCGAGCGCTTTGCGTCTCCGCTAAATTCGGAAAATAGCGAGCGATCGCTAAACGCAAAGCTGGAATAGCGTGCGTATGCATGCGCAGTCTGACCCCGCTAAATGTTAACGTTTAGCGGGACGCAACTTAAAACTTAAGCTGCACTAAAACTATATATTATTTCAGAGCGAATAGACGAAGTAGGCACACGAAAGAAGTGACAGGCGCTGACCGTAAACGCATTATTGAATGGAAATGGCATATACGAGAGCGCACATCGTCGAAAACACAAACAATTGCTGCTGCCAGGCGAAAAAGGAAAAAAAAAAGACTTAAGGAGGTACCAATATTTTATGAAAACGACCTTTCAAGGATACGTCAGAACGACTTATTAAGACTCCCGCCCTGGCTGCTATAACTGGTGCTCTAAATAGAAAGTTACCAGGATTTAACGATGCCAGAACTTGTTTGATATCAATCTTCCGCTAAGATGCTAAGCTATTCGCAAAAATCGCCTATCGGGGTAAACGGACAAGGAATGAGCTACGCGCTACGAGCATAACACACGCCCCGCCACGGTGGTCTAGTGGCTATGGTACTCGGCTGCTGATCCGAGGGTCGCGGGATCGAATCCCGGCTGCGGCGGCTGCATTTCGATGGAGGCGAAATGTTGAGGCCCGTGTGCTGTGCGATGTCAGTGCACGTTAAAGAACCCCAGGTGGTCAAAATTTCCGGAGCCCTCCACTACGGCGTCTCTCATAATCAGAGCTGGTTTTGGGACGTTAAACCCCACAAAACAACGAGCATAACACACGATGAGTTTTGCTTCTCTCTTAATTACAAGGCCGCAGCACTTCCGTGGTATATAGGAAACCACATTCAACATATTACGATGTAGGTTGAACGCCGACCGACGAACACAGAATTTATTATCACTGCGATTACGTTTGTGCGAGCTAGGTCGCTATGCATACTTTTCCCGTTTCTTACTTCACCCCCCCCCCCCTTCCCCCCAGCTATCACCCTCCTTTCGCCCTCGCTATCTCTATCTCCCTCAGACAGCCACTTTGCCGCGGCAGCGAACAGAAGGATAACGACACACATTGCTCAAGCTGCACGTGATGACGCGACAAACACGCCGTAAACTCCCGCGTCGCAGGCGAGACAATCAGGCATGCCTTTCTTGTATTCAGCAAAAATGCTGCATTGCGGACATTTTGAAATTAATCGCGTCACATTTGACGAGAGGGCACAGCAGTAGTCTGTTCTTAAACACCTCCGCGACCCGACAACCCAGACGACTCGGCCACGATTTTGTAGTAGACCAAGGGGTCCCGAGTTCGAATCCTTAAGCGTATAAGAAGTTTTTTTTTTTTAGCACTTCTGCCTTTTACCTTTTGATCCTTTATGGTCTCTCTACGCTCCTGAGGTATCTTATTTGTACCGACTACTTCTCTTTAATAATCATACCCTGTCCTGATTAACCCACTCACTGCAACACCTCTGAAAGTCTCCTCCCCCCGAGGAGCCTTTGGACAAAAGATGCATATGGGCGCCCACCATCACCGTGCTTCATCTACGTAACTCACCTGAGCACCAGAACAGGAACTGGCCCCCCTGGTGCAACACCATGGCCAACACCTCCCAAGAACACTAGGTAGTGAGAGAAAAAAAAAGGGACCCAACAACGCGGGTCTTCTAGCGCTTAGGGGCCCCGGGGGCCAGGTGGCAGGGCTGGCACTAGGAAGTGGCTGTAGGAAATGGGAACCTCTGTACCGGAGGCGGAAGTCCTCGGGCACAACTAATGGGGAAACTTGTCGGCACATCAATCGCTTTCGCTGCTTGGCAAAGCGGTTATACAACTAATTTAGAAGGAGCGTTCTTCCCCTCGCGATAGCCAATTAAAAAAGAAAAAAAAGGAAACCAAAGGGCCTGCACTTTGCCGTCGTTGTCCATTGGTAACGTGGAGAGGGCAGAGAAGAAAAGCAGCACCCCTGCAACTACTCCTCACCTGCAGCCGTTCTTAGGAGTGAAGCTTTACCACGGCCCGCTCTGGAGCATGGAAAACAAGTCGCACAACGGTTGTACGAAGAGGAGACGCAAACCACCGTGCAACCATGCGGCCAATTCGTTGATGAAGAATACGGTTTCTTGGCAGCATCGCCGGACGATGGCATCGTGGAAGTGCCCTTATACGTATTTACTCGCATAATGATCGCACTTTTTTTAAAAGAAAATTGACGCACATTTCGGGGTGCGATCATTACGCGGGGTAAATTTTCCGCGAAATAATATTTTGAGCACCGAGAACGCAAACAAGTCGCGTATCAGAATTCTTACAATAGCTATCATGAACGTAACCAAAAATAAAAGTAGAGTAAGGCTTGCCTTAGTAATAAACGCATACGTTACGCAGGAACAACATGCATTGCATATTGCCCTTTAATTTTTTCATTCACTGACCCCCTAACTTTCATTCAGTCTGAAGCGTCACCGGAGTCAGTGTTGTCGCCCCTCGATTCCCTGTCGGAACCGGCAGTGTCATCGCAGTCCCACAGAAGGTTATCTTCCGTTCCGTCGAGCACGTTAGATATGCCTGTCTTCTTGAAGCTGTTGGCGTGGTGGTATACGGCATTTGTATTTACTGCTATCATAATACGGCACGTTTCCGCCAAGGGTTGGCAAAAATTAGGTATCTTCTTGGTGCGTGCAGTTCACTTGGTCAGTCTTGAAGAGTTATTTACGTAACGTTCGACAGATGGCAAACATGATGATAGTCAGCTGGACTTGGCACAAGACATATCGCTGCGGCAAGTTCCGGGTGCGATCATTACGCGGGGGAAAGAAAAAATCGAATTATGACGACAAAATTTAGGGGTGCGATCATTACGCGAGTGCGATCTTTATGCGAGTAAATACGTACTTTGAAAGGGCTTGGAATCATGTGAAATTTGACCGAAAAAGTAAAATCGAATAACCACCGACTATGGGCAACCGCCAATGCTCAGATGGCGCAGCGATCGGCGCCGCCGACAGCGCCAGCGTGTCAGTCCTGCGAAACATCGAGTAGGCGGCATCTACGGAGGCACGCGTTGACAGCGCTCGTGAAATAGATGGCGGTCGTGGTTCACTGCAGTTTTCAAGCGATAGAAGTCATCGACGGCCTGTTTCCGAACACCCAATCATGTTTATGGTGTGAGAGAAGTGGATGGCGGTGAAATCTTGGCAAAATTCTTGCCGCAGCAAAGGAAGCATGCCTACAACAGCAGCGATGAGTTCATACGCTTCCATGAAACTGTCGCCTAATTATTCACTTTTACGGATGCTGCCGGCTACGTTTTTTTTTTTTTTTGTTATGACATCGTTAGCTCAACAGAAATTCGCAAGAGCGACACTTATACCCGTGTTACATGGGGCGCATGCAGATGAAACGGCCGTTAGGCTGCTAATCGCGGCTATAGCTGCCAGCTGAGCTTGCCAAGCTCGGTTGAGCTAAGCCGACGTTCAGAAACGGGCAAAACGGCGGCGGTATCCCTTCCGAGTGCAGTGCTGGCGATTTCTAGGTATCATCCGAAAAGCGATCTTTTCAGTCGATGCGGCATGAGAAGCTGTAATATGACCTCGGTACGCCCAAGTAGTCGAAACGCGTACTTTTGCACGAGGCGCGGTAAGTTGCCCACGTTCCGTCGGCTCGGACCGAAACCGAGACGTTTGCTGTATCCCAGGGCACAACAGAATTTCAGATATCGACTCTGATCTGTTTATATGACACAAAACGATTCATATACGAGCAAAGCTAGTTATAAAGTTGGTCATTTCTGCAAAAGAGCTCCCGCTTCCGCACCGTTAATTCGATAGACCGGACGCCGCGATGCGAGAGGTAAACAGCGGCACCAGCTGTTTCGCTCACGGAACCGGCTAGCTTACTTTCGATCCTTCCTTTCACATCGAGGTGCTGAGAAACGTAATCGCATGTGTTAAGGCATGGCATATGAGTACTAATGTTAATCGTGCTGGCAAAATCAAGCGCTATGTGACGAGATCGCCCTTGATCGCGAACGGCGGCGGCACCGCCATACACCTTGACAGGACTTGCTTTCGGAGCAGTCAGCCTAGACCAGTCAGTGGTGACGGCGGATTCATTATTGTGATGTGTCTGTCGCTCGCGAACACGATGGAACGATGCAGTTGATTCTTTCGTACATACACTAACGAAGATTACGAAGTCTTGAGAGTGTGCATGCCGATGTGCTGTATGTGGACGGAGCCTCTATCAACCGCCAACACGATAGCCCGTGCAAGTCCGGCGGACTACAATTGCTTATTAGCCATAGATAAAACTGTTAACCGCTGCTGTTCTGTGTTTAACGTTGCCCGTGTAACTAGGGTACAAATACCTAGTTACACGGGCAGCGACGAGCTGCCGCGTCGGACAGCGACGATCAACTTCAGCCGCCGGCCGGGTTTTCTCCTACGGCTGTGAAGGGAAGCAGTACATTTTTAAGCCGTCCTATTCTCTTAATGCAGCAGTATCTGCGATTGTTCTTTCTAGCACTCTTCAAGGGAGGGCCGTCAAGAGTTCAAGGTGAATTTATTTTTTTAAAAATTGACAAAAAGGCGTGCAGGAGTGCAGTCCAGTCAAAGGGGAAATGTTCACGCGGCGGCCGACGGCCTACTCGGGAGTTCCCACCGGTGCCGCTTGGTGGCGCGACCTGTACAGCCAAACAGCATTGGAGGGTGCCCATAAGCCGCTCACACATATTACTATCAAGTGCAAGGCCAGCTCACCATCAGCAAAAAAAGTTTCTGTCGCCTGCACATCCAGAGGAATTCATGTGCAGCGGATTGAAAGGGATGACGTTTGGCAACTTAAAATACTTCCTTCCCTCATCATATTTGTAAAGACTGCCTACTATTACCAGAAATTGTAGATCCCCGTGTTACACGCAGCATGCCCATCCGCTGGCCAGAGTGGAATGAAAGAGCGATTGAGAAATAAACTTTAAGTTGGCAGTTCCACAGCTACAATGCTGTGACTTTCCCGCTGGCTTCTTGTTTTATGTCCTTTGTGTTCTCTCAGTGAGCAAGTAGCTACTGCTGTTAGTCACACTCTCGAAGCGGTGCGTGTTGCGGCTCTTGCGAATGTCCGCGTACATGACTTTCCTTTGAGGTGTCTGCGTGTGTCCGTTTTTTTAGATGCGGAGCAGCTTATGAACGAGGCCTGCAGTCGTACCCTCACTTCGGCGTAGCCTGCCCCCGTTAGTACTCGGAGAACCCGCTAGATGGCTCTGCAGTAGAGCGCTCGGGTATTCAGTCGGTAGTCACAGCGAAGGACGTGCGTATATAGCGAGAGCTCCCGGAAGACGCCAGTCGATGAGCGTTTCTGCATGATTTTTCTATGCATTTTTACATTGGATAGTAGAGGAAAGTAGTCTTCTTTCTTGGGCTTTTCTTTTTGTCCAGTATTTTACCCGCGTACGGGTTTTCCTTTTTCTTTTCGATACCGCGTGATAGGTATTTTCAGTTGCTATCGTTTGAGTGCTAGGTTGTATAGGATAAGTGTTTTTTGCTTGCGGTTTTTTTCTTTTTATCTTTTTATGCTTCCAGCATGCTTCCAGCATAACTTCCTGACAAATGTTTTTATTACGGGACGTCAGTTAAAACAAGTGAGAGCGCACCGAAAAAAATGAGTACCTACCAGTGGCTGCGCGGTTTGCCTCTCCGTTGTCCGTTGGGCTCGCGGTACAGTGACGCATACAATGCATGCAGCGTAGAATATACAGGAGAACGTTTTGCATGTAAGTGAATACTATATAGAATAAATAAATATCTAACGAAGAAAAAATAGTTTATTCAAAGTGAATTTCCCGGCACAGGCGGGCCGAATGCCTTTGTATCAATGCCACTGTGCAAAACACATGCTGTGTTTTCGAAAGAGCCTATACAGAGCCTCTCCTTATAAAGAGCCTCTCCTTGTTGGCTAGGTCATTTGCCGGGAGCATGCAAATGACCTAGCCAACAAGGAGAGGACGTTCATTGTATTGCCTGCACTGGTTGTGAACCACGTTTCCGTGGCGCGAGAGTACTGGGCAGAAGTAAGCATAAAACAGCCCGTGAAACCTTGGAGGCTTACTTTATCAGAAAAGCAGGTGAAAAATGTGTTAGTGACACATCTGTTTTATTATACAATGCTGAAATCAAATTCCTATCGCGCCTGGTGTGATAACCTTCTGTTTGCCGATATTCTAATTTCCTGTTGTGGTACGCCTGCGCAGATCTCTGGATGTATAAAAGCTGTCTTTTCCACCTTCAATAAATCAGTTGTTAGTAGCGCCTTTGTTGTTTGTGGTCCTTCTCTACCGTGTGTGTTTCCTTTGCGCTAAACTACGATGAACGTGAAGTCTGAACACCAACTAGCCCAACTTTTAACTATTTTATAATATATACACACGCACAAACACGCGCGCACACACGCGCACAATTACGAAGCAGGAGTTACAGGCACTTAACTTATGAATTACATCATTTTAATAGCGCACGCACGAAAACACGGTCCAATGCACGAAGTCAACAAAACATATAGGCGTTCTCTACTGTACTGAACGAAGAGTCCGGGTATGCAAGGTACATTGAAATTTCCATGCAACTTCACCAACGTCTTAAAGGGACACTGAACCAGTTTTAAAATTTCGAATTTAATGAAAATTCGGAATCCGCGACCTTTTATAACATACGTACGGTGTTTTTTTCCGCGATATTTAATTAAACAACAGCGATATGAGCGCCCAAACTTGTTCTGAGGGAACGCCCCACGGCGAGCGCGGAGAGTAGGTGAGGAGGATGACAGAGAGTGAAACGCGGAGGAGTGACGTCATCGTGAGGGCGAGCAGGGTAGCTGCATTGGTTTGCGGCTTTCGTTTGCGCACAGCGCTGTGTCACTAGAGGAGCTTGTGTTGGTTTCTGGGCACCGCACTGCTTTGTTGTCATGCAGCTGATATTTTTTCAGTAACAAGTTCCCCGAGTGTGTCACATATATTGCCTTTGCTGCGGCCTATGTACTTTCACGAAGTCGACTTGCTATACCGAGCTTCTGTGTGTCCTTCAGCTGCAAAATCTACGTTTGCGGAGCAGCAGCATTTCACAAATTTTCTCAAGATTATATGTCCACTTAGTGGGTCATTGCTGTTAGGAAAGAGAGAAAGTTCAGTCCTACAAGAGCAAGTGTGCTATGTTCGAGGCGCTTCCTAGAGAGCGACTACGCGCAAAAACCGTCTCGAATATAATCGGCACGCTAGTTTAAATATTCAGTAAGTTGTTTCTAACATATAAACGAGCCCTTGACCTCTTCCATTTCGTTATATATATATATATATATATATATATATATATATATATATATAATCACAACTGTAATCCCTTCTAGTTAAATAGGGTGATGTCAAAAGCACACCACTTCCGCAAATGCGGTGTCCTGTACCAAACCGCGAGGTCGAAACGCAGCGCAAGAATTCAGGGACCGGTCTTCTTTTTTTTTTTTGCATAAGAGGGACTGGCTTCTCTCGTTGGTCATAACATTGAGCAAGTCAAAACTAGTCAGACATAATGACGCACAACATGAAAATTTAAGCATTAATCATGTTGCAAATGTACGCGCTGAGTTTATGCCAGATTGAAAACAGCGTTGGTCGCACCGTCGACCTAGCTATGCCCGCGTCATATTCATGGGCTGTCAGCGAGACCTTCATGAAGGCGCGCTGTTCCCACGTGCTTGTCGCACGTGAAGGGGTGCTCTTATTGAATTATGTTCGTGCGAAACCAAAGAGAGTCATGAAAAGTTGCTTATGTTGTAGTTCTTGTCGAGAATGCGAGGTCTTGCGAGTGTATTTACTGCGTGATGAGCGCTGTACCTAGACAGAACCTACACGCCGCTCACTCGATCGGATGCTTCATTGCACATTTCTTGAATTGCGGTGTGTTCACATGCTCGAGCACACGGCACTGCATGTGGACCGGTGTGGATACCAGGCGATCGCCATCCATGTATCGCAGTACGGCTAGGCCACTGCGATGGTGGCCTGTCGTCTGCAGCGTTTGATGCAGGCGACCACATGTAACTGTACCACAAACTCACCGTAATTGCTACAGTTAGCCATAATAATAGTGATATGCTTAGATAGAGCACGAAAAACAACTGATAAACGCACACGGCCGGTCGGCGCGCGCGAACTATCAGAGCCGTGGCAGTCAGCCCCTCCGAGACACTCACGATGACGTCATTAAGCTCCTCAACCAATCGCAGGCAGCGAGAAGGTTTTCGTTGCAGCCCATGACGCGCGCCGCGCGTTTATGCGAAAATAGGGTCATTTGCTCAAGTTTATGCCCATTTTCGACCTGATTTTGGCGTTCCTCGCACGAAAAATGATTAAATAGCATTATAACCTCAATTTTCTTAAAAAGTGCTTCAGTGGCCCTTTAACGAAAACTGTAACAGTCAACTCGCACGGAACTGTGTGCTAGAAGGGGGACATGCTTTTTCCCGACGTTTTGGAGCTACCGCTTCCGGCGCACAATATTCAGTTGTCCTCGGAGGATCGGAAATCATGCTAGCCCTTTCTCTGGCTTACTGCTGCATTGAAACGAATGGAAGCAAGAGATTTCCACAGCAAACGAAGTTCCCACCACCACAGAAAGGCGGAAACACGAAACGCACGTTAGGAGCCGCAGGGCGACCACCGCTGGGCAGGCGCATGGCGGGCGAGGGAAACTAGAAGGTGGATAGCAAAATGGCGTTTTCGTCTGCACCCGACTTCCGGTTCGACGCTTAGCTGCCCGGTTCCTTCGTTCGGCCTTGTATGTTGGTTCTTGCTTCACGACTCCGCTGCTCGCAGAGACAACCTGCTTCTGTGAAGTTATGGTTTGCTGCTCGGCATTAAGATGCGTGAATTCTTCCGTGAAAGGAAAGAAAACGTTTCGTTTTCCTGGGAATGAAGCGCGCAAGTATAAATGGGCAGTTGCCCTCAAACGAGCGACCGTGGCAGGCGATCTCTGGGTTCCGAATGTAGGAGCCAGAATATGCGAAGATCATTTCGTCACATGCAAGTGTTTTGGCAACTAACTTGAGTCATATGATTTCTAGTGCCAATAACTTAGTTAACAATCAATTACATATAAACAGGTGCGCCCAGCAGTGACCCTCAACACATCGATTATGCGCCGTGTTTATTTCGGTACAATGAAAAAACTAGTGAGGCTGCACGAAAGAGGGAAGAGAGGTGAGGTCCACTTTATTCATGCGCTTTTTATGTACTCATAGCAACAAATGCCTTCTCTGTGCAGTGATACGGGGAGGCTGCAAATAGGGGACAGCAGCGGACGACAACGCGCGTTCTGTGCGCCGCTATGATATTACGGAGTCTCGGTATGCTCGGTAAGGCCTCTGAAACGAAGTATGCTCAATGTACAACTGCCGCGCATAGTGATAACTGCGATTACGGAACGTCTAGCACTCGACATCCTTCGCCAAGTGTAATATTGCGACCACGTGTGTCAGCGAACGCAAGTTACAAAACCGATTGCCCATTCACGTTGGCATTCGCCGATCACATAACCACGTTTCGCGATCGTTGTAAGAACAAGTCATCCACTTCTGTGGTTGACTTGCAATGTATTAGAGGCTACATATCTAATATTATCGAACCTAGCCTAATTAATTGTAAGCGTTTTACGACTACTCGACGTGACTCCTTGAGGCCATGGCATATCCACTACACAGACACTCCTGGAGGGTTGCGAAGCATTGCCAGCTCACATGTACTTTCGGAACTGTCGAGAGATGCTTGCATTGCGGTTTTTCACCATAACTGCGTCGTGAATCAAACGTCAAGCGCATACGTGAACGGAGAATCCTGACTCCCAACCACGAAACAACTGCGGCATGTGGCGGCGGTACGAAGCATCGAGCCGGAAGTTGTAGCAGACTGCGGAGTAACCCACAATTCCTAGCGACAACCGAGATTTTGCTATCCACCTAGTGCGTCGCTTTCATGACGTCAAGGTCACCTGACTGCGCGCGGCAGCCACTCAACGTTGCGGATGCGCTGGCTCCGCGAACGAGGGGGAGAAAACGAGGAGGTTGGCGGCTCCGCCGAGGGTGTCGCGGCATGGTTCAAAGTATAGTGAACTAGATAGGGGTAGTGGGACGAGGGGAGAGCCAGTGCCTCCTCTCCCAGTGCCCAGGAGGCACTGGGAGAGCAGACGGAGGCAGCGGCGGCGTGTCGAAAAGCACGGAAATCTTAGCGCACTGCATGGTGGCGCCACTGCGCCTTGCACCAGCAGGCTGTAGCTGCGTCTTTACAGCGCGCATGCGGATAGGCTCAGACTGCTTTGGTGATCGCAGTTTGCTTCCTCGTTTGTTCGCTGATTCGCCTTCCTTGTTTTGTTTTGTGTCGTCGTTTCCTTTGTGGTGTGCTGAAGATAGCGCTGAGTTATTAAATAATGAAATGTGGAGGTCCGGGCGAAGGAATTATTGCTTTAGCCCGGTTGTAAGGCTGGGTAGAGCAGAGTGAAAGATACCCCAAAGTTATCTCTGTTCAGTGTCCCCGAGGACGAAGAAATGCGCCGAACGCGGGAGCGAAATCTACACCGCAAGGACCAGCCGCTCGAAGTCACTGACGCCGTGTGCGAATTTCACTTCGAAGGAAAATATACACTAAGGGATATTGCGTACGCGTAATCGAAGGCAAAGAGGTACGTTTACCACTGAAAGCCGTCTGTCTCGCAAGATGCAGTGCCCACGTACGATTTTGCCCAATCTCAGTAGGTACCTTTCAAAAAATCCGCCGCGCGAAGGGCCCATGACGAAGAGCTGCCTCAAACCTCCATGACGGTCAGACAAAAAGACAGTGCCTACAAGAGGCCGATCTGCAGACCACGGAAACCGTGGACATAAGCGACGACGCTGACTCAAACGAAATTCTCAAACCCCCTGGGCACTGCACAAATTCCCGAACGAAGGCGGTGTTGGGTGTGTTTTGGCATCATTGAATAGTGAGAAAAACACAGTCTACGTTGAGAAGATTCAACCCGCACCTCAACACGAACTCATTCTAAAAGATGAGAGTGTTGTACGCCTTTCAACTTTTCGGGGCAACTGTCCTGAGCAACGTTACTAGGATAAACTCAGTTTCAAAGCTCCGCCGGAGAGGCGGTCCGCGTGGCGGTCGCGAGAACTAGTGGCGCTGTAGTCACGTCTTGCGTAGAGTTACTGTATATGTTCCCCTTGGGGAACAGAGTTGTGTCTCTGGCAGAACTCGCTGCTCGCGCCCCCCATTCGCCTAGGGCGCTCACGTGCGCAAAATGCATCCTTTTGAGGGAAAGCCAACTTCACGGCAGCGCGTGCGCTGACGGCCGCCACGCCACCATGGCCGCTACCTTCCGCCGCGCCACCGCAGTCCCATGTTCGACCGTGGCCTCGGCAATCAGCGACGGCAGCCGCGCATCACAGAGGCCATGGTTCGACGTTCAGGCAGAGCTCATTTGGCTCAGCTGTCATCTAATAACGTTGGCTGTGGCAGCGTGATGTGTGGCTTGATTTTGCTGGAAACTCTGTCTTCTCAAACATGTGCCAAAAAAATGAGGACACTCGAAGCAAAATGATTAAATGGTCGTAGTCGGTCGTCGGAATCGGCACAGTGGGTTATGTCGGCAGCTCGATGCGACCCAAATTTATGTCAGCGTAGTAGTACGTTTTATAATGCACATCCCTACATACGCCTCACATAAGATATGTTTATATGGAGCAATTATAACTCTCATTAGTAATATTTTTGTGATAGTGAAATCGTAAACGTACAGGATAAGTAGTACTTCACGCCTGCTTGGTAACAGCTGGCTAGCCGGTGACAAAAATCGCACCGCATAGAACAAAAACGTGCGCGTTTGAATATGCATAAGGATTCACCTCGTATAGATCTAGCACAGACTGCTACGTAGCATCAAATTTTGTAAGCCGTATCCAGTTTCCATTACGCCGGATATACCTATAGATCTGCGAAGATTCGCCGTGAAGGTAATCATTTTTACTTGTGTTATCTGCGTTCATGGTTTTTCAATGTAGCTATTTTGTATTTTAAAGCCTTGAGTCAAGTACGACGTGAAACGAGAGATTTGTTCAGCTTATACATTTTGTCCAGGATAGTGTTTTCATTTGATTTTTACAAAAAAAGTAAATAAAAACGCTCCTGCCGATAGTTAGGGCCATCGAACAACTTACGAACACTTATGTCTAAATTGGTAAATTGATTGTTTGTTCGAGTCACATTTCTTTTTCATTTTTGGAAGCGATAATCCTTCGGCCAGCGACGCGGGATGAACGAGCGAGAAAGCGCCCGCCTCTGCTGAGCCGCGCCGTCTCCTACATTCGAGAGGAGCGGCTTTCCTGCTTAACGCGAATGGATGGGCAAGATGGCGGACCTATGCGCAACTCTGCTGCCGTAGGGAGCATATACAGTAACTCGAGTCTTGCGCCTGCCGTTGGCTCCCGCCACCGGCGCTTGTTGTGACGGCGCAGTCGACGTGCACGTGGGTTGCGGCAACTGGTACGCTTTGTTCTCTCGTAATTTTTGGAACTGCTTTTGCCCATGCGAAGTGCCTTGGACGAAGACATGCGTCGTGTACGACGCCTAGCGAGGAGCCACAGGATCAATTAAGCGCGGTATGCCGACTTGCTTTGCGCCGGGGTGCAAGAACGGGGTGCATCGTTGCAGACACCGCAGCGATGACCCCGGTTCACGCCACGTCGGACCACCAAAAGACCCTACGGAATTCACAGGGTGGGAGCAAGCTTAATATCGCAAAGTTGAAAGCTTACTCCGAAATGCAAACTCGGCGACCTGCTTTCTGAGCACGGCAACATTATAAAGCGCTCCTTTCACGTTTTTCTGGACAATAAGTTTTGATCCCTCGGGGGAAATGAGAGCTAGCGCTTGGTACGCTTGTTCGCAGCACTTCCACCCCATATTTCTAAGCAAAAATGTTCAGGGTCAAGGCGCAAACCCCGAAAAAAAATTACAGCATATCCACGGAGTGAATGATGAGTGGGCGAAGCTCGGGATGTGCATCGTAGATCGTGCCGAGTTCCGGATTAATTTAGTTAACGCGCATGCTACGAATCCTCACGGTTCAACTATGCACAATGCACAAGTGAAATCTCCCACCGGCACTTCATTGCAAGTCAAGATCCAGTATATATATATATATATATATATATATATATATATATATATATATATATATGGGTTTTGCCGGTGAACTCTTCTCCAACGCGAGCAGTCGGTATTTCTCAATCAAGAAACTCGCTAGGAGACGCTGCCTGCGCCAACGTTGTCTCTCGCGTTTGCCGGGAGTGTCGAGTTTGCCGGGGAGCGCGTGGCTCCCGGCGCTCGCGGCGAGGGCGATCGCCAGGTGCCACGCGCTCGCCCTCGGCGCGTGCGTGCCCTCCGGCAGGCACGCGCCGGTGGCTACCTACTATAAGACTACTACTACTACTACTACTACTACTACTACTACTACTACATACATCGGGGACGCACGACCCACGCCTTAAGGAGCTTCGCCCCTAAAACGCATGGCGCCTCGCGAAAGCCCAGTGCCCATCTCGTCGGCGGAGGAGCCGTCAGCAGTAGAACAGCACGACGAACGACAAGCGATTACCAACACTGCCGGGACATAGAATTGCCCTCGCATCACATTCACATTCGATCACTTCAGAGCAATGGATTTTTCAGTGTTTTTACGACGAGGTAACGAACAGTAGGTGCGGAATATTTTACACCCGCCGGATTGTGAACGGGGAGTTCCTTGTGCAAAAAACAGTTGTAGATGAGCACTTTAACTGCACAGTGAACAGCTACAGAACGTAAAGCAAACAGCTGTCGTACAGTCTAAGCTGTGCTGCGGGCATGGAACATCTACTCTGCGAAGTTGACGAACTGAAGGTGTGTGAACGATAGGGATGATTGATTGATTTGCGGAGTTTAACGTCCCCAAACCAGCTCTGACTATGAGAGACGCCGTAGTGGAGGTCTTCGGAAATTTCGACAACCTGGGGTTCTTTAACGTGCAGTGACATCGCACAGCACACGGGCCTCAACATTTCGCCTCCATCGAAATGCAGCCGCCGCAGCCGGGATTCGATCCCGCGACTCTCGGATCAGCAGCCGAGTAACATAGCCACTAGACCACCGTGGCGGGGCATGTGAACGATAGCGACAGAGTACGCGCAAAAAATTGCTTGGTTCTCACGTCACGCCAGATCTGTCCGAACTGTTTAAGGCACCGCAGAAAGGAGCTACTGCAGACACCAGCGAAGGCAACCATTAAGAATTTTAAGATGAAGAATCTCAGAAGAATGTTGCTTAGGGCCACAGCAGCTCGCGAGAACCAGGAGAAACAAATCATGGAACTGAAAGGAGTGATAGAAACGACCTCGAAGGAGTGCCTGAACAAGCAGCTGGACTGCCTCCCACCGCTCGAAATGTGGCGGTTGCAAATGCATTTCGCAAAATCAAAGCAAAAGCACCATGTGGAATGCGTACAATGCAGAATGGTTGCTTAACTGCATGCTTGTACGAATCGCCAGCCCACGGGCCTAAAGGTTGCTGATAGACGTGAACATGCTACCACTGCCAACCACGAACCGGCTGGCACAAATACTGGAGGGCATTTAATGTAAATATGGATTTGAAGCCGTCTGTCTGGAATACATACAACGTCAAATGAGCAAGCAGCTTGGGACGCTTGTTGTCGATGAAATGAAGCTTAGGCATTCTTACGAGTTCAACAAATTTACCTACAAAATAGACGGCTTTGTTGATTACGGCGGGATCGTGAAGGAGGGCACAGCTGCCAGTTAGCCGACCATGCGTTGGTGGTTACGTTCGTGCCCATATTTGAAGGATGGGTACAGTCTATAGCAAGTTTTGTCACAAAGGGCGCCGCACCTTGCCGTGTGTTGGCCGAGCTTGTGCTCGAAGCCGTTTTGCAGCTGCACAAGTACGGTGCGGCCGTTATTGCCGTGGTGACCGACGGTGCCGGGAACAACAAGTCCATGTGGCAGCAGTTTGGCGTTAGTGGTGCCATTTCAGACACCAGGCATAAAAATTCAACACCCGCGCAATCCAATGAGCAATGCATGCGGGTCGATGCATACAGACGACCTTATGCATATACACTTAAGTAGTGCACAAATGGGATGCGAGAACGTCGACTAGACGGACGATAAATGTTTAACTTTCGCAACAGCACTACTAGAAAGCCACCGTGCGAAATGCGCGGTGGACCGCCGCTGTGCTCCGTCGTACCAGACGACGCGCCGAGAGTAGCGGAAGACGTGACTGCAGCGCCGCAAGTGCACGCGACCGCCGTTTGGACCACCCTCCTCCGCTGGCGGAGATACGGAGCTGCGAAACTGAGTTTGTTCTAGCACGGCCGGTCTGGACGCGCTCGCTCGCTCTCTCTTTTAAGGCCCAACCACAGGCACGCGTCGCTACGCGTACGCAAGCGCCTACGCGTCAGATGCGTCGCCTCGCGTCGGTGGAGGGGGAGGGCGCGCAACCACAGAGCAGACGCGGCGACGCGGCAGCGCTCGCTCCTCAGTCCTGGCTGAGGCGCACTGATGCTTGAACTTCATTCCGTGCTGTCCGCATGCTTTCCTAGATATATAGAATACGTTTAGGTACAAAATGTGCACCTCGCACAATTATTTTGACTGTTTAAGTGATAATTGCAATCCCAATACCTACAGCAACAACGTATACACGTCATTTATATCAGCGCTTGCTCCTTTTGCTGTCGACGCCTTCGCTCTGTGTCAGCGAAATAGGCTAGTTTCGACCCCTCGAAGGTTGCGGCTTCGATTTCCATGAGCGCCAGGAACGTAAGTTCCAAGCAGCACTCTCCTAGATCGTTTTGAAGCGGAGCTACATTATTAATTTGTCGCTGACTCAAAGGTGCACCCCCTCCCCCTTTCCCCACGAACGAACACGCACACGACTGTATTTTAGTAAGGCCATGTGTGAGCGTCCCACCATTAATGAAATTGAATGCCTAAATCCAAGATTCACTTAAATCCCAAACGGCATATTTCTACCTTTATTTACAGCGGATCTACGGCCACTCAGCCCCTCCCCCCCGCCCCCTCTTCATTCGGCAATGTCGTGGGTTCCAGTCCAGCCGATTATCAAATTAAGCATTTAAACGTTAAATACAACTCAATCTGAAAACATATTTGTCTCCATATTTACAGTGGAGCTACGACCAGACTTCCCAATATCTGGGAAAGGTCGTGGGTTCGATTCCGACCACTCATGAAGTTATACATAGGAAATACTTGAACCCGAAATGGCATCTTTCTAGCACCATTCCGAGCGGGGATACGATCAGTTTTATGGCCCAGAGTGCAATGAACATTTTTAATGTCAACTTGATACCCTCAATCATATACAACCATCAAGTACAACAATTTCCACACTTTTCGCTCTTTTGTAAGGGTATTATATTCTTCGCCCACCTCTTGTCCCTGGCCAAGGAGTGCAATGTAAACACTACACATCTTAAGACTTCCGGGCAGTTGGCGCAAATCACACATGACCACAGGGCACTGAAGCACAGATGTAAGGGAGAAATGCACATCCACACAGTTGTCCCTTGCGTCTGTTGCTTCAGTGCCCTGTAATCGTGTACCACCACACAATTTCATTATCATTAATCCTGAATTAATCCATGTCATATTATTGATGTCATGTCCTATCAGTCATGTTATTCACACATTCATAACGTTCAATGCAAATTTTTGTATGTACTGGTCAAATGTGCGAGACCAGTACACTGACTTATGGCTACTGACAGAAAAATATTTTTTTAAAGTTAGACGTTTGCTGTAAGCAGTAAAAATCAAGGTTCCCTACATATTAGGCATAGTACCTAATGGATTTCACATAGGTGAAGAGGCGGCATTTCTGTATATTACGGTCATCAACATAATATTCATGCCTCAAAATATGCGTAACAGGTTCTTACATGTGCTACGTTTGAGAAGCTCCAATCATCAACCAAACACATTATTTTGCTCCTTCCTCACCTTATTTTGAATGAATGTGGTCAACTATTTTCATTGTTTATTTATAGGATCCTGCCTTGACCCTTCACACAACAGTAGATTTTCACCTGTTAATGCAGCACCAATACAGATTGCTGATAATGAGCCACTGTTGCGGTCAGATTCAAGATGACCATGTCCTGCCAAGGTGAATAGCGCACTCATGCAGAGACAGTGAAGCTGAAAAAGGAAGTGCACACCTTGATTCAAACAAGTTTGCACAGTATCTCTGTCATTATCATGAAAAAAGCTTTAATGTCGACACGGGTCCTACCACAACAGCAATGAGCAAGATGGCAAGCACAACGTGCATTGTGTGCTTGCATAGCAAATAGACATTATAGAAGCCTTAGTATTCAATTTTATTAGAGTACAATATTGGGCATAATGTAAGCATGGCCAAAATAACTGGACTGTGATGACCCGCCACTATCCGAGGGCCAAACCTAGTTAAGGCGCAAGAGGGTGCGGTTCCCACACAATTTTAAATAGTATCAAAGCATGTCACTTCCAAATATATCTTGCTATATTCTGACCACTGAAGTCCTATGTAAACTACAGCCTTGTTTATGTATATATTAAATATCCATTTGGCATATGCCAACATCTTTAGGTTTTGCTGAGGCTGTTACCAACTATACACATACTGTGGGTCACTGCCTATCCACACAGTATAGGTAGAAAATCATGGGCAGCCCTCATTTGTAAAGTCCTGTCTGGTAGTTTGTTTGTGGTCAGTGTCCTCCAACAACATAAAACAAGCCTATCATTGCCTGACATGATAATTATCATTCCGGTCATCATCCCTAAAATTCCAACCAAGCACCGTTTTAAAATGCTTGAAGAGCAATTCATGGTTAAGGGGCCATTTATAAACAAAGGCATGCTTACAATCGTGTGATGCAACTACCATCACTCACAAAATTCTAACCAAATGCAACTTAGAAAGCTTTGGACAGCTACTTGTGATTCACTAATTGTTTATTAACACAAGGCATGTTTGTAATTTATTGTATGACTACTGTCACTCTTAAAATTCTATGTAAACGGTCCATTAGCATGCTTTTGGGGGCTATTTGTGGACGAGGGGTCTTTCATTAACATAAAATGTGCTCATAATTGTATGATGCGAGTACTGTTGCTCGAGAAATTAATTCAATGAGAAGTCGTTTATTGCCAAAAGGTGTGCACGATGACTACTATTACTTGCAAAATACAAACAAAGCACTCTTTTAGGACATTTGACAGCAATTCAAAGAAAGATTAGTGATTACAAAAAGGTGTGCTTGTAACATTGCAATGTGGCTTCTATTACAAGGAAAATCCTAAGACAGTACTGTTCTGTCATACTTTTGAGCATTATTTGTGGCCGAGAGGTCTTTTGCTAACACAAGACGCGCTTAATTGTGTGATTTGAGTGCTATCGCCTCTATAATTCTAACCAAGCACAGCTGTAGGACGCCTTTATGAGCAATTTATGGTTGAGAGGCCTTTATTGACACAACATGTGTTCATAACCATATGATGTGACTTATGTCACTTGAAAACATGCAATACAGTACCTGTCCAGAAAGGTTTGCAAGTTGTTGACATTGAGAAACTGAAATTCTTGGCATTTTGGCCACGTGAAAAGTGCATGAGTACTAGCACATGTGGGAAAACGCACAAACTTTTAAAATTGAATAATCCTTGCCATGTTATTCCTTATATATTGTTACCATCTGATCTTGTTACTTGAAATTGTCAAAAAACAATTCTGTTTCACATCACGGTGCTGAGAAAAAAAAACAATGAATGGGCAGATAGGTGTTGGTGGTTATAGATATGGCACTTCATGATAGGAATCACAGGATAGATCTGTGCAATAATGTAAGGTCATTCCAGCAAACCAGCTGTGATTTACATAGCCCTTATCAGAATTTTGTTCCTAATTTACACAGACCAATGTTTATATCAGCTACCATTGCTGCCCACTGCCGTACGTGTCTCTTCAATGATGCCCTGTACTCTAATATTGCACACTGCTTATTCAGCGAACAATGCGAGTACATTTGGTGCCATGCCGTCCTCATATTCTTAAATTGTCATGCATTTGATATTTAAAAAGGCACATCTCATTCACAAGCTCTGATGAGACGGCAAGTGCTAAAAAACACGCTATGTAAACAACCCTCAAAAAGCAATCTTCTTTAGATCCTCGTTACTTGATGAATGATACCTGCTCTTGCATTACACCTCTGTCCGTGTGTGTGTCAGAGCAGACAGTATACAAAGCAAGGTATTGCACATACCTTGCTTTGTATTACGCATGTGCCAATGTGCAGTGCACTGTAGGAAAGCAGAACAAGAGCAAAAGCAGCATCTCATCGTGCATGCAATTCTCTTTTTCAAACACCACTTTCGTGTACGTTCGAGCTTGAATTCTAAACACAGCAACGACACCGGTAACAGCTGATCGCAGACGTAAGCGATGGTCCGTTGTTGCTGGCTTGACACTGCACCTAAACAATTTGTCCCGAATCAACAAATGTTTGAGTGTCGTAGAGTGCGCAATACACTCATGTTCGTGGCAAGATATCACCGGAAAGTGCTGGCAAGGGCGCGGTCCACCTTTGGCAGCGATGGTGGTAGGTGCCGATTTTGAAAACAAACATGCAGCGGTTCAACACTCTTGCGTAAGCACCACACACGGTCACGATCAGGGGCGTTGTTATTCGCCTGGTGTGCGACCGATGGCGGCGCTGCGAACGGCGCCTGTATGACGTCAGAGCGGGGATTCGCGCGCTTTCGTCTGCTACGTAGGCCCAGCGCCGTGTTGAAGCCACCGTTGCGGTAAATCTCAACAAAAAAGCAGTTCAGTTGGTTATCTCGCGTATGGTGGCTACTGACGCTGTTCGAACAACCGTGGGTCTGCTTTTAACGTTCATTTAGAACTACGGCTCTTTGTTTTTTAGAACTGCGGCCGCTTGTCTCCGCGGCGAGTGCTGCGCAATGGTGAAGTACTGCTCTGTGCCTCAGTGTACTTCGTCCGCTCGTGAAAGAGGCCTTAGCTTTCATAACTATCCTAAGGACCCAAAGCTGAAGAAGAAGTGGATGGTCAAGCTCAGAATGGGAAAGCGCCCCACGCCTTCATCGACCGTGTGCAGCAAACACTTCGCGGACAGTGACTTCTGCTACCCACCGTACGCGCCACTCTTCGGTAAGTTTGTGACCGTGTTTAAGCGCCTCGCCAATACTTAAGCCGTTTATTGCACGCAGGCTATAAGCATAGGCGACTTACACCAGGTGCGGTGCCGTCCCACAACCTGCCGCGAAGGCCCCTAGACAAGGAGCCGACGACGCGGCCTCCGAATCGCCTCGCGGGTAAGGGCCTAACCGCATGCACGCGATTTTCGAGCGACAGCGACAAGCGACAGCGACGAGCGACAGGATTTGCTGTCGCGAAGCCCCGTCCGTCGCTGTCGCTCGTCGCGTCGCGCGTTTCTGGAAAACTAGAAAAGATCGCTTGTCGCCCGGAAGTGAGCGTGACGATTTCCGGCAACATGGCGGCACGCCTGATCCTCGCTTCGGTTGCAATTTGCTCTTGATGCTTGTTATCCGCGCGTTATTTAAGGACTGCAAGGTATAGACTACCTTCTTTAGAGCCACATCTCACGCGGAGAGTGAGGCAGCGGCCGTATTTTTTGTCGTTAATCTTGTTATCGACGGCTTGTTTTGATGCTTCGGTGGTAGCTTACTGCAATGGTGGTAGCTTGCTGCAATGTCAACAACGTCGTTGTGCGAGGTAGGCCTACTCTGTCCGAGGCAGCCATGTCGAACCTCGAGAAGCACGACTTCAACGAGCGTCTCATCGACGAAGTTAAAAAAGAAAACGCTATATGGGACATGTCGAGCCCACACTGCAAGTCCCAGCTACTCAAAGAAGTAGCGTGGCGTCGTATCGCAACAGCGATGGGATGCGCAGTCAAACATCTACGACGCAGTTTCCAAAGTGCGTCGTAGCGTAGCGGCGTAGCATCCGGGGGCCCCCTCGAGGTCACTGCAGGTACTACTGTCGCGGTTAAACAAAAGATTGCGAAAAAAAGGGAGTCGCCGAACACTTTTATGTCTTTTTTTCTCAAAAAATTGCAATAATAAATTTATCATCTGGTCATTTATCTAGTTTTAAATTCTTTTTTGCAATTTACGTGCGTGCACGCGATAGTTTTCAATCTAGCAACAATGGCACTTTGTCGCCAACATGTGGTTGCAGCCGCCGCGACGCGACAGCGCGACGTAGCTCATTTGTCGCTGTCGCTTGTCGCTGTCGCTCGAAAATCGCGTGCATGCGGTTGGGCCTTAAGCGCGCCTCGTGAGCTCAGCTGAGCGGCGCAGGATGTATGAGACTACGGCTGCGTCTGGATGGTGTACATACGTATTTTACCTACGAAGCCACGAAGTCACCTGCCTCACTCTGCTTTGCACGAGCAGCGAGCATTGGCCACTTCACTGCTGTCGATCACGACAGAGACGTTGTGCGGTGGGTTGGTGAGTCCACTTGTTTGGAGGACGAGAGCGGCGACGGTGATGCGACCTCCGTTGACGGCCTCGACCGCGCATTCAACAACGTGGCCTGCGTCGTACACCGCCTCGCCCTCGATGAGACACCACGACGTTTCGCAAGCTTTATCTACATACTTGTAGATGCTCGAGAACGGCACGCTTACTGTAATATCGAAAGAAACACCCAAACTAATTAGTATCGTACGGCGGAAACAAGATAACGAGCGCGAACACTCACACATAGTTTCACTTTCTTACGAGCAATGCGGTCGGTGCACTATCGGCGCACTCGTCGGCCATCCGGGGGATTTCTTGGCCCTGTCGATTGGGCCGCAACTAAAACAAGTTCAAGATTACACTCGAAAACAATCGTTGCAGGCGTTAGTTGACCGTCGCGAGGCTGTTCGTTCGACAAAGTTCTCACGTGAAGCAGACGATACGCGTACAGGAGCAGCGGCTGCTGCAGCGCGATTGAAATCGGAGTCCCCGCTCTGACGTCACACGCGAGAGGGCGCCACTCCAAGATCTCGAGGCCAATAACGTTTACGTTGCGACGTAAACAAAGAAACATCAACATTCGTCACCCGAGTTTCTCAACTGTGCCCCTTCGGGCGAAGTCGACGGGCCGTGCCAGAGGCCTTCGCTGGTTACATCGCTCACAATTGAATTAGCAACAGGTGACGGTCCAGACTTCGAAATTCGAAAGCATGTCTCCACTCGTTTCAAGCACAAGTAAACACAGACACAAGCACAGGCGCAGCAGCAGTCTCCAGTACGATGTCGACGATGTTTTGACTCAGCAGCGATCGCACTCACGCCGGTGGAAGGTCAGCTGGAACTGTTGGCAAAATCACGGTGGGCACGGTATATTATCACCCTGCGACACTCGCGGTCCTTGATCGTATCGCTGTGGGCTACGGTTGACGACGCGTTAATTCCGAAACGCTTCCGCGCTTCCCCAGAACTCCGTCTTGTCTTCGCGGCTGCACCGCGGCGGCCGCCATGCTAGGCCTAGCCGTGGGAGGTTCCGCGGCCTCTGATTGGTTGGCGCGTGGCAGGCGCGTCGACGCGAGCCGTGCGCGAGGCGAAAATATCTGACATTGCTAGATACTCTCGCGTCGACGCGTCTCGGTCCGTCAGCCCCCTCCGAGGGTGACGCGCGGCGACGCTTTTGACGCGTAGGCGCGTGCTGACGCGTGCCTGTGGTTGGGCCTTTACGGCCTGTGCACGGGGGGCTGTTGCTACCTATCGCCGCAACTTGGCGGGGGCGCTCCGAGCCAACCCGCTCTAAACCAGCTCCCGGCCGTTGTGGAGGCTAGCGCGCGCTGGGAATGCTCGGCCTCACACTAGCCATGTCACTTTCTGAAGCTCCTCTATATGCTATGCATGTGTCACGGATTGACATTGCCTCGTGGTGAAATATGACTGAAGATGTACGGCAGGGCCGCACGTGCAATTTTGGAAGCGCTTCAACCGCTCTCCAAATACGTCGAAAGTTCTCGGCCTTTCCGGAGAAGACATGGAGATGATGGCCTCCCTGAGCGGGGAAGCTTGAACTTGAAGCATTCTCCTGCGACCCCCCGGCGTGGTTCTTGATGGCCGAACAAGGGTGCTTCGGACCAACAATACGGGGCAAGACAGCGGGCAGCCTTTTGACGTGCAGTGGCCACGTGCGCGCGTGCACTATTGTTTGCTCGGCGACCACCGCGTCCAAAGGGGACGAATACGCATACCGTTGTTGACCCCCCGCCACGCTGATGACCTGTCAATCGGGGGAGCAGAATGAGGAGGCCCGTCGGCGGCCACGAGAAAGGGTTTGGTCATCACTCTCTGCAGTGGGATATTTTGGGCGGAGCCAGATATGAAGTTGTAGAACAATTGTCTCACAAACACGCCCCGATTCCGAAGACAGCGAATCAGGAAAAATCTGCGGGTATTTAAGCGAGGAGCATTGAGGAGCACGGGGTTCTAGTCGCTTGGCTTACTGGCGTAGAAGCCGATCATCGTATCGCTCTAGAAGTTGTTAGCGTGGCTCTGTATCGGCTGGCCACCTAACCTTAGCCGCTTCGCCTAGTTGAGATGTGCGCTTACCGTCTGCAACGTAGGCATCGGGACTTCGGCTCGAGTTAGTTAAAACTGCTCGGGTTTGCCATCAAGCACTAGCTCCCCGGGAACATCAGCGCCGCAGCTCGACCTCAACGCTGTGCCGTACCAGACTGCCGCACCAGCCCGTCGTGGACCCTTCGACGCTGCCGGTCATCAGCACGTATGCCACCACCCGTTTCTACCCCCGAACTCTCTACCTGAACTTTTGTAAATTAGTCTTTATTGTTCTCATTGCCCTAGTTACTGTTTGTTCGTAGTTTACTTTTCCTTAGTTGTCATTTTTTGCCTGCTATTATTTGTAAAGCTAGATCTTCGCTGTTATATTCCTAGTTTGAGTGAAGCGTAGTTGTTGTCTTGTATTTATCGTGCCACTTTATAGATTAAATTTTGTTTTGTTTTTTGCAACCACGACTCTGATCCTTTCACTGTGTCTGCTTGCGTACGGAACGACCGAAACTGCCGTGGTTCCCTTCACCGACTTCGCGCCGGGGAGCTTGAACACGGCCCTGTAACAGCATGGTACCAATGCGATGAGGATACGGTAGCAAGCATATGTATGGCAACTCTGGTGCTTTCCGCTTTTCCGAGGGAGAGGCACAAGCACATGATTCGCCCGCTTCTGCTGCTCGTGAGAGCACTTACCGATGCGCGTCGCGCTCAGAAGGCTCGGCCGCATGATTCGTTACCAACCGTCAGAACAAATGACACGAAACATTCTTTTTTGAAAGAAATTGGTTTCCAAAACGTTTACGCCAAATGCACATATGCCAACCACTAATGTACTTGAAAATGATAAAATATGGTCATTTTTATTCAAGCTGTCGCAATTCTTGCTTTATTATTAAAATAAATACCTCGAAAAGGGGAAAGTCACACTCCCCACAAGTAGCCGTGAGTCGCAATCACAGCAGAAGGAACATAATAATAATAATAATAATAAAATACCCGCACCACACCACGCTGAGTCCCTGCATGCATATAAATTCCCAAGCTCTCACGTGTCCAGACGCGGTCGTCAGCGTGCAAGTAAAGAGATGAGAAAAATCCTTTTATGCAATAACGTACGCCGCAGGCGAAGAAAAATAAAGAGCTTTCACAACAAACCGTTCAGCATCATACAGAATGTTGTCCTTGGTATTAAAATAATATAATGCACAACAAGAACCGAAAAAGAAAAAAAAGCACTGCTGGTAAAACACTGTCGTGATGCTTATAGCTAGTTTAAAGTAGTCACATCGTTCACAGCCGGAAATGTTTCCGCGTGGGCCCTTCTCGAAGAACGTCACAATCTCATATGGTGGTTCCGGGAAACATTTTGACAACCACACAATTGAGCGGTTCGCCACAAGGCTGAGCAAATCCGTCTCATTGTAGAAAATAAGCAGAAGGATGCACTTCGGGACATCTGCATCAGCATGCCGTCTATCATCCGAGAACTGCGTTATGTTTATGAAGGACGCCGTGGTGGAAGGCTCCGGGAATTTCGACCACCTGGTAATCTTTAGGGTGCACATAAATCCAAGCGCACAAGCCCCAAGCATTTTCGCCTCCATCAAATATAAGATGGTCAAGTTTGACCAACCAACCAACCCATTCTTGTTGCTAGTAGCACTGAGTGCCTCTTCTTTTGCCGAGTGCACAAGTACCTAGAAAGCCAGACTGTCCCCACACGCACCTGTACTGCTTCCACTACTTTCTACACGCGGAAAAAATAATTAGCACGGTAAAGTGGCCGGGAACAGCTGGTTTACCATACGAAGGGAATGCAGAGCAACGCGCTTTGGGGGGTTGGCTCGCGACGCCCTCGCGCGGAACGCGCCGTCGTCCTGTATAGAAACAGATCCATTGTAGTCGTGGCAGCTGCTCAGGCCGTAAAAGAGAGGCGGCGAGCGCGCGCGTCCAGACCGGCCGTGGTTCTAGCAACGTTGGTCCTCAGAGCCATGAACTTTTGCAAAAAAGAAGTCGAGAGAAAATGCGGCAGAATAGTCGCCACAGAAAAATTCGAGTGAGTTGAATTTACGATGTAATTGTGCTCCAGTGGTTCTAATTAATTAAAATTGGAATGTTTTCTTGGTCCTCGCTTTTCGCAGGAAGGTTAAAGGAGTACTGCCACGAAAATTTTCAGTTGGCGTTTTTTTGCATGAAATGAAAGGCCAAGGCCTTCAGAGCCCAGAAAACGTACTGGTAAGCGTGAGAGCGCCGTGAAAATTTATTTACAGCATGCCTTTAAAAGCCGGTTTCGGTTTCTACTGTAGCCTGACGTCACGACACAGTATGTGCATAGTAACGCGCCCTCGTGGCGTGTTCCAGCAAAAAATCCTGACGTTTTCGCCTAGTGGTCTCTCGCGCACAGCGTCTGCAGCAAGTGCAGGGTCAACAATGCAGAAAATTTTGTATAGTGACTCCGCGACGACAGCAAATACTTCGGCATAGTGCAAGATGCAACGTACGGCACGCACGGTGGGTGTCGGCGTGGCTCCGGAGCCTGCGATAAGCTAAGGTGGCCTCCGAGACCTGCGCGGCATTTCAGGGGCAAAATGTCGGCACCATAGAGAGCTTGACTTCCGATTATACGCGGGCACACACGACGATAGAAGGTTATTCGATTTCGCTCGCTCGCTTCACGGGCACTGTTAACTACGGCGACTGAACGGCGAGAACATACGACCGAGAGGGACGCACAAGCGGCCATTTTGCATGTTTTTGTACCTGACGTCATCACATCTTGCCCTACTGCTGCGTGAAGTCACCAAAATTTGTACTGTAGCCTCACGTCACGCACGCCGTGTGAATATTGAGTTTGACGTCCAATTAAAATATCTTATCAGCATTTCCTGAGCTTAACATTTGCTCAGCGCTGTCTACGCATATACGAGAGTTGTAGAGTAGAGTAAACTCAGCTTCGAAATTTGGTGTCAGTACCCCTTTAACCACTTGATAAAAGCAATGTCATGAAGGTTTCTTACAGAAGCTTAAATTTGAGGTCCGCTTCCACTACGTCGGCAGTCTTTGGAGGATTTTCTTGCTTATTTGAACAAATGGGAAGTAGCACTATTGACAAAGGAGGGTTTCTAAGCGATACTACGGAAACTGGGGTGAGGATCGCTACTACCAGTACATTATCCCTCCTGAAGTACCTAACATATAATGTAGCTTTTCAGTACTTAATGACGTCCCGCCTTAGCACCGACCCCATAGAGCACATGTTCGGCATCATCCGCCATTGAGTGGCTGTACGCCCACCCCTCGCCAGACCAGTTCCTTATAACAGTGAACTATATCTACAACATGGCAAGGCGTGCGGACGATGCAAGTAGCCCTCCTAATATCATCAGTGCGCTTCGCAGTGTGGGGGACAGAACATCGAACATTACTCCAAAGAGTAGTGATGAGCTTCTCTCCCAAGGAAGATTAGAAGAAGCTGGAGATTCTCTGGCCAGAGTAGAGGCTCCCTGTCGCAGCCACTCATCAATAGTGACAGAAAGGAGTGACTCGATCGCGAGTTACTTAATACCTAGCAGGTTACGTAGCAAGTGCGTCCTACAACTTAAATGTCGTACGTGTGAGCACATCCTCCTCGTCAGGAGAGCAGAAGCCACAGCACATCTGCTACCCTCAGAGCACACTGAGCAGTATGATTTAGGTTATATCCATCAAAATACATGTATTCATTCATCGAGGCTGTGTAAAACATATTCACTGAATGTTTAAGGGTATCGGAGCTAAACACAAATAGCATCTGCGATGTTGTAGCTCTTCTAAAGAACAGCTTCCTTTTCTCCAATGGCGTTAGATGCGACGAGCATACAGAAAAAGTGAGCATGAGGACCGTTTCGTTCTATGTGCTTAGGCGGCTAGCTTTCTTATTCAAAAGTATTAATAGTGCAAGAAGCGCAAAGCCACAGAGAGCAAAACATATATTAAGCTCAGCAGGACGACCTAGGATCGAGTCTGGTACGTTTTGTTCGGCGCCTCTTTTTCGAAGAATGCTTTTGTTCTAACAAATTCTTTCACGCATTCTTTCAGTTGTCCTTGTGTGTGCGCGCGTTTTGGAAGCGTCGCCTCTGCGGTGCACCCGTTCGTTTTCAGTATGTACACGCGCAGCCCCAAAAACTTCCTCGCAGGTGCGTTAATACTTGAAATCGCGAGGCTTGTAGCTTTGGAGACAAGTCTATTTGTTACACTGTTGACAAAGTGTGCAAGGCAGGCATTTCGGAATCAAGGGTCAGCTTAAGACGGGTCGCACTCTTCCTACAAGTCCCCATCAAAGAAGTGCGCACCGCGGTGTGGTGCAGGTGAAAGGAACTGCAGCGCCACGTGGCGGTTTCCGTGCAAACGGCCATGGCGTGAGGACGGCCCTCGTCCCACTACCCCTATCTGTCACTCTAGTTCAAAGAGTGGCGTTACTTTCCAGCATCAAGGGGCTTTACGGGGGGTTGGTTCGCGACGCCCTCACGCGGAGCGCGCCGTCGTCACTGCATAGAAACTATAGGCACGTTGCACATGTAACTACGCCGACGACACTAGCGACGTTGCGGCGGCGGGCTCGTCACCGTCGGGGGAGCGGAGAGCGGTCGCGCCTGCTTACCCTGCTGACTGCGTCAGTTAAGTGGCTGCCTTGTCGCCTTGCACCGCATTAAATAATGTTTTTAAATAAGTTCTTGTAGGCTTAGTGTATCGGAATGATTCTTTGCAGAAGTCAAACTGTAGCGCTGTGGAATCGAACATTCTATATTTACAGCAACTCGCCGTGGAAGAACTTTCAGAGCTTCCCAACGCGCTAGTAACCTTTACATAGCCGCGAGTCGTCAACTGTGCCAGATTATTTCATTAAAGAGAACTTTGTGTTTGCAAGAATTACATATGCTGGCATATTAATTAGGCTCGCCTTAATTAGCCCCAAATATGCTTAGCTTATTTGAATATACAATTACCTGGGCATGGTTGCTATGGCAATGCGCGACTCGACGGAGTCTTCTGCGGATTCCTTACCTCAAACAGCTTCGCTGTTAAAACACAGCGACCGCGATGGGTCGTTCGCGTTTGCATATGTACCCGTGATGGAGGCTTTGTGGATACATTTGACGCCAACTGCTTCTTCAATCGCCAGGAATAACTGCTTGAACAGGCGACAATGAACACGCCAGGTCAAACAGTCGAACTGAGGAACGGCTTCTCAGAGGCGAGCTATCAACTTAGCGCGGTTTCTCTTCGTTGACCTCGCAATTAAATCCTGAACTAACCAGAAACACAAGTGCTATTGCACTGATTTTTTAGCAAATGGTTCACTAAATTTCCACCTGGCAGCCAAGTGCGTGTTTTTCGAGAGTTTTCATCCTCAGTTTGAGGAACGCGAAGGCGCGTGGTTTAAGCGCCAGCTGCTTCAATTCATCTTTTACATCATGCGTACAGCCTGCCTGATCCAGCAGCTTATCGTTCCTAGTACTTATACCTAAGAAAAGGTTACAAATGTTCAGCCATCTATGAAAAGACTAAGGGCAGTAACGCGAGCACTCATGTTGCGTCTCTCTACATTACGTTCTCGTCCTTCGCTAGCTCTTCACATTTTTTTTACACGCTCTATACGAACGAGGACGAACATCGTACGTGTTCGAAATACGTGTTGAATTCCGTTTTAACAAACTGCTATTATGGCCCACGACACGGCGCTCAACGCGCGCACCAACTTCACTCGCCTCGGAGTATCGAGGGCAGCCCTCGGAAGCTCCCCCGACGCTAACGAAAAACTGGCCACAGTGGCGCTGGTGCGCTATGCGATGGTGGAGGCTCCTGGCGGGTGCAACCTGCCTATAGTCGCGTACAACTTTAGAAGACAGAAGAGGCCCCGCCCAGATGACCGAACCGCAGGAGCCAATTGCCTCCGCGACTAAAGAAATAGTCCCGCTCAAAAAATTGTGACTGCTTCTAAAACGCGTATTTGTCGGTATAAATAAGATTTGTTTGTCTTGGCGAGTGCTTTGGTAAAACTGTCATGATGGAAATGCTACAGCACATGCCGTATCGAGAGAGAAAAATAACTCCGTGCCTTCTACAACGCTGTGCGTCGTCTGCTACGGAGCAAGATCAACTGCACCGGACGCTACAATCTCTCATCGCCGGCTCACGGCTCAGAACAAACGCACGCGGCATAAATTGTGCATCGTAAAGGCCGGTCCCCACTAGCAGCAAAAACGCGCGCGGCGAGCGCTTCCGCGGCACGCGCGCGTCAACAAGTCCCCACTCGCGTTTTGCGGCAAGCGGCGACGAGGCAGCCAAGAACGACCTGACGCCCCGACTTCTGTTGTTCCATTTGAAAGGTCTCACGAAAACGTGAGCTCTAACCAGATGACTGTCTTTCGTAGACCATGTACGTCTCTCTAGCGCTACGGCTGTTCACGCTATCAAAAAACCTACTGCGAGTATACTTCTTGCTCGGCGTCTCGGTACGGGCAGGCTTAACGAAAACAGTCTGGGGTCTGGGCATGGCCTCTGAGATTTTAAGACGGCCATGTCACTTTCGAATCTCAGACGCTGTGTATTGTGGTTATACGCTTGACGGACAGATGGCGCCACGCGTCCGCACCGCGCGTCCGCTTTGATTGAAGTAAATTTAAAAGGCATGAGGAAAATTAAAAGAGAGAAAAAAAAAGTTCTTAAATCTTCTTACGAGCCTGGTGGCGCACATGTCACCGCCCCGTTACAAAGGGGAAGCTCATAGCATCCATCCATCCATCCACCGTCGGCACGCCTCCGTGGCTCGCTTCTGATTGGTGCTTGTTTCGCGGCGGCCGCAAATAATGGGCGTTGCTGCCTTTTTCGCGAATCTCGCCGCGCGCGGCGAGACTCTATTTCCGGCATGACAGACCACCACGAACAATTCGAATTCACTCTGACTAACGGAGACGCACACATCTGACGCGACTCGGTCCAGTTCGAAGCAGAGTTCTTCAATCATACCAGTTACCAAACTCCCCATAGGCCCCATGTATCAAAATCCGAACACGCCAAGTGCCAAAACTTCGGAGGTTGGCAGATTGTCGCGCCATCTGTCGACACAGAAACCAACTAATTAATGCTAGGTTAGTGTGTTTTGTGTTATGGAGCGCAGGAAGCTCCGCCGCGTCAATGAAGCGAGCCTTATGCAAATGATGTTGCGCACACAGAAATCCGTCAATTTCACCGTGCTTCTGGCGTCATTGGCGTCTTCTGCAGAGCAACGAAATTCACTTACCTTGCGCCGTCGTTTCTGCTTCTGCACGAACACTGAGCGTTCACGAAGTGTTTTGTCCGTGCTAACTGCTCTCACGAAAGAAGCAGGGAATCGTCTGTTCGGCTGCCGAGGCCGCTGGTGAAAGAGCAAGAAAGCTATTCGAACAGCGGATGATTTTCGGTGAATAATTATTCTTTTTTTTTTTTCGTCTGAATGTCAATGTGTCATTAGGAATCCAGCGCAAAGCGCGCACCAGTGCAATTCAGTTCACATGACTACAGCATCGATGTGCAAACACAGCAGCAGAAGGCCTTTAATGCAGAGCGTGTCGTCTGCAAGAGAAAAAGCGTATGGTGCAAGTCGACGATCCAAGTGCAGGCGAATTGCAATGTAAGGCGTCTCTATCTCTCGCTCCTTTCTTTTGCCCGTCTTTAGCCCCGTGATAACAGAGCCATTAGCAACTGTTACGGTGCTCCAGCGTGTGTGGCCGCCACTTTCATGCAATAAACATCGCCTCCGAGATCCAGTGAGTATAGTGTTTCCAGTTACGGCTCCCAGATGGGGCGACAGTCTGCTAACCTCCGCCGATTTGGCCGTAGGCTTGTCCAGATTTCGGAACGCAGTTTGGCAACTGGTATGATTGAAGAACTCTGGTACAGTGGCTAGAAGAGGGAAGTGTGCAGACCGCGCCGCCGGCACTGACGCCACTCCGCGATGCGCGGGAAAGGGAAATCCAGGAGGCGCTGAAACCCGTTTACACGTTCGCTCGGTGCGAAATCGTCTGCTCGCCGCGCAGAAAACACATAGGCCGAGTTTGGTGACGTGCGCTCACACGCCGCAGCCTTTGTTCTGTTTCTTTTTTTCTGTAACTTGCACATGCATACCGCTTTTCTTTTCTTCCTTTTGTTTTCTTTCTTTTCTCTTTTTGTGCGGAAACGAGCCTTTGAAGCTTGATCCTCCCCTTCTTTCAATACGAATAAAGACGTTCGTAAAGCGATTATTTTTTTTTTGTCGTGAAATTTGTTATTGCGGACTATTTCGGGTGTCGTGCTTCTTTTTATATAACGGCGTTTAATCCCAGGTGCAGCGATATTTGTGACATTTAGCCGAAGTGGCGTAGGGGTGCCGGTATCAATAGTCGCGGCGCATGAGAAGGAACTGCCGAAATATTATGTGGTGAGAACGGTAGATCTGTTTAAATGTTTATCTGCTTGAATTGTTTATTTGGCTACATTCTTCTATGAGCGGATAAAAAATATTTTTATTCCGCACCATGACTCACTATATCAAAATTCTTTTCTGAATACGTGCTCGTACAGCCTTTCATATAATGGGACATATTCGAAAACCCATAGGAGTATTACAACGGGAACAAACAGCACTAGACACGGGACGGTGGGGGAACGTCAGACAGGATGCCTTAGAAGTATTTCGTGAAGGGACATTTGGTGAAGCATATTTCAAGAAAAGGCGCCTTTCCTTTAAGGGTTCGAAACCCATCTTAAAGCATGCATTTTGGTAATTTTCACCTTGCAGCATGGAGACAGATGCATAGCAGCTTCATTTTCTTTTTTTCCTGGGACGTTAAGGCTTCCGGTCTGTCTCTGAAGAGCGGCCGATTTTTCAACGTTCTCATTCTTCGTTTCATATGCAAAATTACTTCATCTAACAGCATGACTTAATTCGCCCTCCAGCTGCTGCACATCTTGTGTTTTCAGCTTTTACATTTCCAGAACCATTTGGTTCCTTTTTTTACGCTTTTCATTCCCCTCTGCAACATTTTTTTTTACTTCGATCAGGGTCATTCGGAGATATTTGCAGGCTAAAAAAATTCCTGTGCGTTTCTTGTGGCGAAGGGTTCTAACGAAACACACAAACGAAAACTCGATATCCTGTCCATAATCTTACGAGCCTGGGGAATGAATAGCGAGTTGCGCGTCCAGCCTCGCTAGGCAGTGGGCACAGCCCTTCGTTGTCATTTTTTGGGCACAGTGGGTACAGCCCTTCGTTGTCATTACTATACATGACAGCTTCGCTGTGATGTATAGCAATGGTCAATATGGCGTGACACGAACTTGTTGCTGAAAGGAAGAACGCAATATTGTTCCAGCGCGGTCTCTCTGCTCTTTAAAAATTTCATGCATTGTTGAAATACTTCCTCTCTTTTCGGCACAACGAACAACTACTATACTTATTAGGAGGAAAAACTGAGATATATGTTTGGTATGCGTCTATGATATGATTTCTGCAGCGCTTACACAAAAAGCAAAAAAAAGGACGATCATTTGGGTACAGTGCCTGTATGCCCGAGTGTTTCGTCGTTTTTATGCATTACATTTACATTTTTCGGAGCTAGATATGAAATAGCAACTCACGGCGCGCTGTTACTGTTCAAGGCAGCAACAAATTTGCACAAAAAGAAAGAAAGCACTAGGAGCCACGCGCGCATATGAGTATACAAGTGCGCATTTCATGGGGCGGCATGACGTGTATGCGGGAGAGCGCGCCACCTAGCGGATGCATCGCCAAGTGGCGTCAACGCCTCCCATACGCGCCGCTTGGCGGTAATCACACTTCCCTATTCTAGCCACTGTAACTCTGGTTCGAAGCGACGGCGGCCATGTTGTTCTCCGACGGCGGCGGCCCCGGCCGTCCGGCTCATGACGTCACCTGAGGTGCGCGCCTATTGGTGGAGGCTCGTGTTCATGCGCCTTTGCGGAGAAAATGCCGCTGCCTTCTAAAGCTGTACCCGCCCAGATAGAGGTAGTGGGACGAGGGCCGTCCTCACGCCATGGCCGTTTGCACTGAAGCCGCCACGTGGTGCTGCACCACACCGCGGTGCGCGCTTCTTTGACGGGGACTTGTAGGAAGAGTGCGACGCGTCTTAAGCTGACCCTTGATTCCGAAATGTCTGCCTTGCACACTTCGTCATCAGCTGCAAGCCTCGCGATTTTAAGTATTAACGCACCTGCGAGGAAGTTTTTGGGGCAGCGCGTGTACATACTGAAAACGAACGGGTGCACCGCAGAGGCGACGCTTGCAAAACGCGCGCACACACAAGGACAACTGAAAGAATGCGTGAAAGAATTTATTAGAACAAAAGCATTCTTCGAAAAAGAGGCGCCGACCAAAACCAGACTCGTTCCTAGGTCGTCCTGCTGAGCTTAATATATGTTTTGCTCTCTGTGGCTTTGCGCTTCTTGCAGTATTAATACTTTTGAATAAGAAAGCTAGCCGCCTGAGCACATAGAACGAAACGGTCCTCATGCTCACTTTCTGTATGCTCGTCGCATCTAACTCCATTGGAGAAAAGGAAGCTGTTCTTTAGAAGAGCCACAACATCGCAGATGCTATTGTGTTTAACTCCGATACCCTTAAACATTCAGTGAATATGTTTTACACAGCCTCGATGAATGAATACAAGTATTTTGATGGATATAACCCCAATCACACTGCTCAGTGTGCTCTGAGGGTAGCAGATGTGCTTTGGCTTCTGCTCTCCTGACGAGGAGGATGTGCTCACACGTACATTTAAGTTGTAGGACGCACTTGCTACGTAACCTGCTAGGTATTAAATAACTCGCGATCGAGTCACTCCTTTCTGTCACTATTGATGAGTGGCTGCGACAGGGAGCCTCTACTCTGGCCAGAGAATCTCCAGCTTCTTCTAATCTTCCTTGGGAGAGAAGCTCATCACTACTCTTTGGAGTAATGTTCGATGTTCTGTCCCCCACACTGCGAAGCGCATTGATGATATTAGGAGTGCTATATGCATCGTCCGCACGCCTTGCCATGTTGTAGATATAGTTCGCTGTTATAAGGAACTGGTCTGGCGAGGGGTGGGCGTACAGCCACTCAATGGCGGATGATGCCGAACATGTGCTCTATGGGGTCGGTCGGCGGTATGGGGTCGGTCGGCGGGACGTCATTAAGTACCGAAAAGCTACATTATATGTTAGGTACTGCAGGAGGGATAATGTACTGGTAGTAGCGATCCTCACCCAAGTTTCCGTAGTATCGCTTAGAAACCCTCCTTTGTCAATAGTGCTAGCTTCCCATTTGTTCAAATAAGCAAGAAAATCCTCCAAAGACTGCCGACGTAGTGGAAGCGGACCTCAAATTTAAGCTTCTGTAAGAAACCTTCATGTCATTGCTTTTATCAAGTGGTTTATCTTCCTGCGAAAAGCGAGGACCAACAAAACATTACAATTTGAATGAATTATAATCACTGGAGCACAATTACATCGTAAATTCAACTAACTCGAATTTTTCTGTAGCCACTATTCTGCCGCATTTTCTCTCGACTTCTTTTTTTGCAAAAGTTCATGGCTCTCAGGAGAGTTGCCCCGAAAAGTTGAAAGGCGTACAACACTCTCATCTTTTAGAATGAGTTCGTGTTGAGGTGCGGGTTGAATCTTCTCAACGTAGACTGTGTTTTTCTCACTATTCAATGATGCCAAAACACACCCAACACCGCCTTCGTTCGGGAATTTGTGCAGTGCCCAGGGGGTTTGAGAATTTCGTTTGAGTCAGCGTCGTCGCTTATGTCCACGGTTTCCGTGGTCTGCAGATCGGCCTCTTGTAGGCACTGTCTTTTTGTCTGACCGTCATGGAGGTTTGAGGCAGCTCTTCGTCATGGGCCCTTCGCGCGGCGGATTTTTTGAAAGGTACCTACTGAGATTGGGCAAAATCGTACGTGGGCACTGCATCTTGCGAGACAGACGGCTTTCAGTGGTAAACGTACCTCTTTGCCTTCGATTACGCGTACGCAATATCCCTTAGTGTATATTTTCCTTCGAAGTGAAATTCGCACACGGCGTCAGTGACTTCGAGCGGCTGGTCCTTGCGGTGTAGATTTCGCTCCCGCGTTCGGCGCATTTCTTCGTCCTCGGGGACACTGAACAGAGATAACTTTGGGGTATCTTTCACTCTGCTCTACCCAGCCTTACAACCGGGCTAAAGCAATAATTCCTTCGCCCGGACCTCCACATTTCATTATTTAATAACTCAGCGCTATCTTCAGCACACCACAAAGGAAACGACGACACAAAACAAAACAAGGAAGGCGAATCAGCGAACAAACGAGGAAGCAAACTGCGATCACCAAAGCAGTCTGAGCCTATCCGCATGCGCGCTGTAAAGACGCAGCTACAGCCTGCTGGTGCAAGGCGCAGTGGCGCCACCATGCAGCGCGCGTAGATTTCCGTGCTTTTCGACACGCCGCCGCTGCCTCCGTCTGCTGTCCCCTCGTCCCACTACCCCTATCTAGTTCACTCTAATAGAAACAGATCCATTGTACTCGCGGCAGCTGCTCAGGCCGTAAAGGAGAGAGCGAGCGCGCGCCTCCAGACCGGCCGTGTAGTGCGCCGGCGACTTGTGTGTGCGTCGCCAGATGCCGCGACGATACCGTTGGCTGACCTTCAGTGCTCGTGACGTCGCCTGCGTTCCGCTTCGTAGCACCCATCGGATGTCCCGTGGGAAGAAGCGGCGAGTCGTATCGCGTCGATCTCTCACGATGTGCGTACTTAAAACTTTGTAGTAAATTACACGCTTAACGCAGAGCGCTGATATTGTTACGCTAATGATCAGGACTCGGGCTATCGGTGCAACGCATTTGTACAAGATCACCAAAATCATTTCAGGGTCCCTTTAAGCATACTGAAAGCGCTTCCTAAGCACGTAACTAATATATTTCATGACGCACGCATTCTCTCAATAAAGGTGAACATTTGACAGAGATCTGTCTGGTTGGGACGAAATTAAAGGTGAAAACAGGGGGACACCAACCAAATTATAATCATTTAAAAGTAAAATTTACTTCTAAACATGAAGAAACCCGACGTTTCGGGTCCCACTCGGACCCTTCTTCAGGGGACTCCCCTGAAGAAGGGTCCGAGTGGGACCCGAAACGTCGGGTTTCTTCATGTTTAGAAGTAAATTTTACTTTTAAATGATTATAATTTGGTTGGTGTCCCCCTGTTTTCACCTTTATTCTCTCAATAAGCATGGTTTCGCATCTCTTTATTTTTGTTTTCGGATGCTAATGCTCGGTTCCCTCAGGATGTCTGATATGACATATGATCGCGCGGTGACATCGGTTGACACGATGGCGCCTTCGTGCTGTTACGTTATTACTGTTAAGCGACGGACAAGTTGATGCAGTGCTGACGCGGGCACCGGCTCGATAGCCGAGATGTTCGATCGTGCCTCAGCCCGCCTCAGCCGCAGTGTACAAAGGAACCCGAACTTGTAGGTTGTGCGTCGAAAGACATATCTGCGCCTGAAAGAATGAATCATGCTTAACACGTACGTGCGTTGAGTACCGCGCACGGACCGCTCGGACACGGCGATAATCGACAAAGTTGCCATGACAACGCCGCGTGTAGTCTCCGGTTTCTTGCTAAGACTTACGTGCCGACTTACATGGATGTAGCAGAATTAATGCCCTGGAGGATGTGGTGGAGCAGCACTTGCACGCCCAGCATGTCCGTCTATCCGCAACGGCAGCTGGCCGTCAGATCTTGCAGACATTAAGCTACAGTATCTACTATTTAGAGCCGCTTCCATCTCTTGCCCCACCATGGGAAGTGATCGACCTTGTGGTGGTGGATGGTATGCCACTACCCAAAACTATTAAGTTCCGCGAATCCACAGAGGCGTAAAGCCGCCACAAAACGCCGCGCGAAGATGTCGTGCAAGCTAGCCCAAGAAGGAGCCATTGAACTATATATACACAAACGGCGCGCGGTCCCCGGACGGTGCTGGCATAGCTTTCCATGATTTGGAGTCCGGAACCACTGCACTTCAGCGGCTTACCGAAGAACACCATTTATCTTTCCGTCACTCGCATAGCAGAAAGAAATTATCCTGCACCTATCTATTATAGTTACACTGACTCGCAGGCAGCCTACACTGCCTGCCGCTCAGGGGGAGCCGACTACAGCGTTCGCAAGACGATACGAACTGAAGTCCGTCGCCTACAAGAGCAGGTCTACACCACAATTGTGAATTCCTGCTCAACGAAAAGGCACGCCAGGCTGCGCGCGCAGCATCCCAGTCCGCACCAAAGTTCTTCAATCATACCAGTTGCCAAACTGTGTTCCGAAATCTGGACAAGCCGACGGCCAAATTGGCGGAGGTTAGCAGACTGTCGCCCCATCTGGGAGCCGTAACTAGAAACGCTACACTCACCGGATCTCGGAGGCGATGTTTATTGCATGAAAGTGGCGGCCACAAACGTTGGAGCACCGTAACAGTTGTTAATGGCTCTCTCATCACGCGGCTAAAGAGGGGCAGAAGAAAGCAGCGAGAGATAGAGACGCCTTACATTGCAATTCGCCTGCACTCGGATCGTCGACTTGCACCATACGCTTTTTCGCTTGCAGACGACACGCTCTGCATTAAAGGCCTTCTGCTGCTGTGTTGACACATCGACGCAGTAGTCATGTGAACTGAATACCACTGGTGTGCGCTTTGTGCTGGATTCCCAATGACACATCGACATTCAGACGAAAAAAAAAAATTATTCACCGAAAATAATCCTCTGTTCGAAAAGCTTTCTTGCTCTTTCACCAGCGGCCTCGGCAGCCGAACAGACGATTCCCTGCTTCTTTCGTGAGAGCAGTCAGCAGGGACAAAACACTTCGTGAACCCTAAGTGTTCGTGCAGAAGCGACGGCACAAGGTCAGTGAATTTTCTTGTTCTGGTGAAGACGCCAGGGACGCCAGAATCACGGCGAATTGACAGATTTTCTGTGTGCGCAACATCGTTTGCGTAAGGCTCGCTTCATTGACGCGGCGGAGCTTTCTGCGCTCCATAACAGAAAACACACCAACATAGCATTTATTAGTTGGTTTCTGTGTCGACAGATGGCGCGACAATCTGCTAACCTCCGCAGTTTTGGCACTTGGCGTGTCCGGATTTTGATACATTGGGCCTATGGGGAGTTTGGTAACTGGTATGATTGAAGAGCTCTGCCTTTGCCTAGATCCAGTGTCACTTCCGCTTCCTGGGCCCCTGTCGTCTTTAAACCACGACCTCCTCTCTCTTTCTCTCTAGAGAGAGAGGAGGTCGTGCTTTAAGCACCCAACATCGCCCCTCATGGGCAAGGCCGAGACATGGAACCGCGCACAGTGCTATCGTACTCGCAACGTTCTAGGGAACTTGGCCAGTCGTGCGAAACTATATCGTGAACCTCCCAGCATATTCACAAGCGTAGAAGCGGTCCTCCTTCGTCGAGCACAGACCGGCCAGCTTCTGTCACCAACAAGGTTGCACATCATAAAACCGCAATCATACCCGGGCCCTAAGTGTCCTGAATGCCCGGCCTGATCGGTACAGTCGAACACCCTCCGTGAAGTTGTTTTTTGACACGATCAGAGAGAGGACGCTTTTTTTTTTCCCCGGGCGGGCTCCGACCTGGTACCCAGCAGGAGTGGACCGATCCGCCATCGCACATCTGGCCAAAGGACGCAATCGGCCTTTGGTGTGCTTTCCTCGACCTATTCATGGGAAAAAGAAGGACCTGGCCGCCATTTTGCAGAGCAGGCCTCGGGACCACTCCACCTCGAGGAAGAAAACCTCGATCCCTCTCTCCAACCCCCACAGAGCACCCATTTCCTACCGCAAGGTCTAACCTATTAAATGCTGAAATAAAGACGCTTCAAACGCTTAAAAAAACATAGAAAAATTTTGTTTCCCGAAAAAGCCAGGCTGCTTGTCCTTACAATGCGCGCAGAACCGATGTCCCGTGATCACAGGAAGCCAATCAGCTTGCCTCAGCCATTTTTAAGTGTAAGTCAACGTTGCCAGCATTACTCAATTAATCCGCTCGATGTCATTGTTCCACGCGTGTACGCTAGACCTTGAAATAACTTCGAAAGGAGATTTGCGACAGTGTATCAATGACGATTACATCTTCTTGAGCAACGGCATCAAGTACGTAACTGTTGAGTGCATTTTGTAGCTTTTGGTGGCAGTTTAATTTTTGTGTATATGTTATATAGCGTAGTAGTCTGAGCCAGCGCTGATACGTTGTGGCGCTGCCTGCTGCTTCGAGCTCTTGCTACAAAGGACGGAGAGCGCGTGCAGAGGTAATTATAAAAGCCATTACTACTTATTGTGCATGCACTACGAGCGCGCTGTCGCTGCTTGATTCGGCACCTGCAACTTTTCTGGAACTTTCTTCCTTTCAGACATGGCCCAGCGACCATCGAGCAGCCGAAGCGGGGTCAGCGGGAAGCGACGTGTTTTGAGGGAGAAAGAAAAGCTGCCTAAGAACGCAGTGATCGACTACACCAGGGCGGTTTTGCCGATACTCGAGCGCAACGCAGAGGAGGCACACTCCGAGTTTGTGAACGCCTACCATAAATTTGTCTCCGGCGAGATGAAGCTTCATGAGTTCGCAGAGGCGCACAAAAAAATGCTGGATGCCTCGTCGGCTCTGCACCATGCCTCGGGTACCGTTTGCGAAACGGCCCATACGGCGATCACCATGAAGCACCGGGACGCCTGCCTTAAACGCGCAGCTTTGTTCTCGGCACGCAAGCTGGTTAAGCGAAGTTGCGCTTGGTTACGCCGAGGGAGATCCATCTCAAGCAACCGACCACCGGTACGAGGCTTAGAACCCAGAACCCGGCCGCCAACAGAGAATTCCTGCTCCGATGGGTGTCCCCCGCAGTCGCAGGAGTTTCAGCAGCCAAACGGCGTGTAGACGACGGTGGCTTCCTGCGACGGGTCCGAGGAACAGCTGTAGGTGTTTCAACAACGAACTTTCACCACAACGCGCAAGCGCAGGACCAAGACGCTCCCAAAGGAAACCAGGACGTCTACAAGCGTCCTAATTTTATAGAGCCATCACTGTTCATGAGGATACCAGGGAAGTTAACCCAGGGAAGATTAAAATTGATTTTGGAAATTAAGGTAGAACTCGTTCTGTTTGCTGTATGCACATGATGCATAAATAAAAGTTTCAAGGAAATGAACGAGAAACGTAATTTTTTGCTCGATACTAGTTCATCAGTTTCGTGGGACAGTGAGTGACCATTCTGAGCTTTAACCTAATAGAGCTCTGGACAAAGTAACTGCAACAGCCATCATCACTTGCATACTTTTTCTGCAACGATACCAGTATGAAATCGAAAATTCTGTTGGTGCGTCCCACTTCCAGTTCATTTAATCGTCTCCTCACAGCGCACTCGAGGCTTTATTCTGAAGGAAACAGTGCAAAAGCGACAGGACAACAGATGAGCCTGTCCTGCCTGATTCATCTAAAGACATGTCAAGTTTGGACTGTTTCCTTCGTTGTAATATGTCCCACTGTTCCCAAAATGCTGCACATAGTCATTTGCTTTCTCCATTATACGGTGTCCATGGAAATATTTTCTGGGGTGCTCATTGATTACAAAAAAAAAACAATGTCGCTGGAGTACACGTTCCAACAAGTGGACTGACCTTTGTCCATTTGTTGAAGCATTAGCTCCAGCAACGTTCCCTTCTTTTCATAATTTCAAGCCTCCATCACCTCATGAAATTTTGTTGTTTGGATCGCTACATGAAAAAGAGGCAGGAATGATAGTATGAAAATACAGGCTAATTTCAGTTGTGCTGATAATTATTCATCTATTGCAGTCTTCACTAGATAGTTGGGTTTGAGCAGAGGGGTGCTTTTTTTGCATCATTTTAAGCCATGTATCCTATGGTACAAAGAAGCTTCAGTTGTGGGACAAAGGAAGCAGCATGGACAATGATGCACCCCTAAGCTATGTCCTTGAGCTGTACAGTTCTGAAGAACCACCCTCTAGGAGCTTGACTATAGTTTAAGGTGAAATGTTAAACATCAGAATGTCTTAAGGTGCCTGATATTTTCCAACTTTGTCTTCAAAGCTCCCCTTTTCATGTACTTGTTTACAATGCTCTTGTACTTAATAGTACCACTTATTTCGGTCACTAAATATATTAAGAAAAAATAGTCAGTTATACCAAGTGAGAGGGAATTGACAGTAATAATTTATCAGACAACTACGTGAAGTGAGGCTTAATTTTATTGGCAAATTTACAGTGCGGCAACAGTAACTTGCAAATTAAAATAATAAAAAGTACACCAATATATGCTCATAGCCAAATATTCAGATGGTAATAGATTTTCCACTACTTAACGGAGCTACCACTGGTGGATACTTTTCGACAAATTGGTGAACTTGAGAGGCCCTTGGCAAACTACCATTATGAATGGCGACATGGCGAATTTGTGGAGATTTACAGCTAGGGGGGGTCTTGACTGAGCAATGGGCCCTGAGCTCAGTGGCTTCTTAGTGAATAGACAGTATTTTCTCTATTTTTCTTTATTTTAGACCCACCACTAGAAGGTGCACATGACCTGCCGTTCGGCTATCCATCTTGTAACTCGCGTATCACCTGAATGAATCTAGATGTACGAGGTACTGGCACATCACTCAGCGACATGCCAGCAAAATTCCAAGTTTGCAGACTGCTTCGCACTCCATGAGCTGGCGATGTTAGAGAACTTTTCTCAAGTTTCTCTAAGTTTATGGTTAGATGACGGCACAACAGCTTGCATCATAGTGCGTCATTCCAGAGTTCCCAAAATAAAGGTAAAATATTGTGGGGCTTGCAGTATATGTATACCATCAGTGTTCCTTCCATGGGGTGACGTAGGGATATTGATACCATAGAGGGTGATAAGCAGCAAGTGTGCGTAGTAAAGGTTACTGCTTAAGGCATTTTCCATCATATATGGCACGTGTGCAATTCAAACAATTGATTTTAACGTTTAATATGGCCGACCTGTTCATTTATTAAAGGCCTCAGATGCACCAGATAGATGTGTGTAGAAGTAAGTGACTACAAGAAATCGACAGTGGCACTCATTATCCCATTAGTGCACACTTGAGATGCAAGACTAAATAATTATAAGTTCCTGTGAGACTGCTGTCCTGTTACCTTTAGTAACCTCTTTGATAAATGATGCCTTTAATGATGAGAATAACCACACAAGGTGAATTTAAATAAGGGAGAAAATACAGGAGACTTAAAGCTCTTCGCAGACAAGGCTTTGATGCTTTTCATTGTTTACCCCGTTGCTCCCTTTGAATTTGAAGCGAGCGGACCGAGATGAAAGGATGTTATACACGTCCCCTTCATGTCTGGGTGCTGACCGTGGACCATAGTGGTGACCCTTGTGCCCACAAGCCCATCCTGCAGAGTTGAGAACCAAGCCGCCCAGGTGTTCCAAGCACTCCCAATAATATGCGAAGGAGGCAATGCAAGTGACATTGAAAGATGTCAATACAACTTTGGGGTTTTGCATTGTACTGCATTATACAGGGTCATACAAAATTAGCTTTTATTACTAGGTGTGGGTCTTTAGACTTTTGAGAAAACATAAATATGAGATGTGTTAAAACCAGACCTGAACATGGTACGTGCAAAAGAAACAAATTATGACTGCTTCAGTCGGAAATGCAGTATGTTAGTTACCAGTTACTACTATAGTGTTATCTATTACTTTTACATTACCTTTGTCCAGTATTATGTGCCAGGCATTTCTTTGCTTGCTCGCACCAGAATGGGTCATATTCCAAAAAAACTTGCAATTTGAAAGTGCCACGTATTATATGAGGGACACTGTACCCAAGAGCAGTTTCCTGTTACAGTTTGCAAAGGTCTTTCAGGTATAAATAAACCTAAAGCATCTGCATTAGGTGCTTATCAAAATTAGACTACAGAGCTCCTTGTAGTGGTTTTTTATAGGTTGTGCGGGTAAATTCATGCAGTGTCAGGGTATATATGTTTGCAGTGTCTGTGCCACTTCCTTCCATGATGCAACAAGCTTTCATTAATGGCGCAAATTTCAAGGTATGAACAGTGAAACTGCAGAACAACAAATGCCAGGAGCTATCAATTGTAAAAGCAAAACCATAGAGACAGCCAACTATGGTGCTGACAAATGCCGTGCAAGCTGTCTCTCAGATGACAAAACAGATACAGAAAGAGCTCAAGTTTCCCTCCAGCAATGTGAACGTGCATCAGTGCGCTGTGTTCCACAGAGTCATGGGCACATTACCAGTAAAGGTGTTAGTTACTTAAAGGGAGCCTGAAACGGTTTTGGTGATTTTGTATAAATGCGTTGCGCCGGTAGCCCGAGTCCTAGTATGTTCGTCACCAGTATGTTCTTATGTTCCATCTTGCAGCAATCTGTGTCATCTGGAGTGGTGCCTCAAGACTGGAAGGTAGGCAAGATAATTACAGTACCGAAAAAAGGCTCATCATCTTCATGCAGGGGTGAGACAGCTGAAACAGACTTGGGAGCAGTTTTTGTAGCTGTGAAATGTTCATTTTGGAGCAGGAGAACCTTGATTTGGAGCAGCTCACAACATTTAATGTGATGTCTTAAGAGGTCAAATAGTCTAATCTGGAGCAGCCCAGGCAGTCAAGGTATTGTGTGTCGACCAAAATTGTCGACACACAATAGTCTTAATTAAGACCACTGGCATGATTTCGGCAATTACTGCTTTGACATTATGTAGATTTTCTTACTTAGCTTCTGAAGGATCCCTAGCACTTCTTGTTGGTGAATTAGTGTTCTCTTTTGTCAGGAGAGTCTGGTCCACTTTGGATTTTGTTAAGATTTTCCTGTTTCACACGAAGCTCATCTGAGCTTTTCACCAGTACATTGCCCTCTATTGTAACACTGCAATACTGTGGTGGCAACTAATTGTGGAAGATAATCTAATTTCATGTAGATAATGGCATTCTACATATCTTGGTTCCACATGTGTTCATTTTCATGTCAACGTGCGCTGACGCGGAAACCGAAGCGTGTGCAGCAAACCTCAGACGCCCGAGATTCAATCGCACGATGCATGTTGCGAGACTCCGCTTTTCCCCATTGAAACTGACTTGAGCACCAAAATACTTGCTTTCCAGGCTGTTTTGGAGCAGTTTGGAGCAATTTCCCCAGTTTTCATGCTTTTGGAGCAGCTCGGAGCAGGAAAACGGAATTGTATCAAAACTGTGCAATATGAGCAGCTGTCTCACCCCTGTTCATGTAATAACTATCATCCCATTTCCCCCACCAGTGTGTTATAAACTTATGGAGCATATAATCTATTCTCACATGGTAAAGTACCTAACATCTTGCCATTTCTTCAATCCTAATCAGCATGGTTTTCAAAAGGGCATGTCTTGCAAAATTAAACTCGCTCTTTTCATCCATGACATATACTCTCACCTCGATCGAAACTTACCCATTGATTCCCTCTTCCTAGACTTTCAAAAGGCATTTGACAAGGTTCCTCATAAATGGCTTTTTCTAAATCTCTCACAGTTAAATCTCAACCCTCCAGTCAGCAATTTGTTTACGCTAACCAACACTCCTCTCTTTTATTGCCTGTTCTCTTCGGCATGCCGCTGGCACTGTCCTGGGGCCGTTGCTTTTCTTGATATACATTAACGACCTACCCAACGGTTGTAATTCTAAACTTCGTTTGTTTGCTGATGACTGTAATTTATCGTCCTATACTTAACAACGCTGACATCCTTACCCTACAGTCTAACTTTTCTCTCAGAATCTTGGTGTAACAAATGGCTAATGTCACTAAACATAAGTAAAACATCACATCTCACTTTTCGTCGTCGTCAATCATTCGTTTCCACTAAATACACGATAGGTGGCTCAAAAATAAGCGGAGTTTCCTCATACAAATACCTTGGTGTTAATTTATGTGATAACCTAACTTGGTCCATTCATATTTCTAACATCACCAACACAGCTAATCGTGCCCTTGGATATCTGCCTCGTAACCTGCGCCTTGTTCCTCCCCCACTAAAACTACTAGCATGCTTCACACTTATTCAACCAAAACTTGAATACGCATGCCCAGTTTGGGACCCACATAAAACTAACCCCTCATCCGCACTGGAATCTACAAAATTGTGCCGCTAGGTTTGTTCATTAAGACTACCCTTATCACACTAGTGTCACCAAACTTAAAGGGGCACTGACACGAAAATCTTCGTCTGCTGTTTTTTGGCTGCAATACTTAGCTGGGGACCTATTAGCCATAACACGGCACATCATTTGCTCCGGCGCGCGTCAGGTAATTATTTATGGCCTGTTTATTACCCACTACTTTCAGTTTTGGTTTGGGAGAGCTCAAAAAACGACAAGGTGCCTGGTGCACCTGGCGCCATCTAGCGCTCTCAATGGAGTAAACGAGTTCTCGACCACATGAGCACACATAACTGTGACACACTTCCGCTCAACAAATGCTACGTGCATGTTTTCTTTCGCTTGTCACACGTCCTGCGCGTTGTTTTCGACGTTGGGTGGGAACTATTGTCTTGAGCTCTGGCGTGGCCGGCAGTCTACCAACGCAGGAGCAGCGAATAGACAATGGCGAATATGACATCATTGCTAGCTGCAGTGTTCGGAGCTCGGCTGCCATGGTGACGTCGCGGAAGTTGGGGGTCCCCTTCAGGTCACCTTTGCTGTTGTCGATGTCGCGATGTACGGCGTCTAGCACTCGATTGCGCATGCGAACTTCAATATTCATTTAAATTACCTTCGGAGCTGTGTTTGCCATTGAGATTTGGTAGTTGACATCTGTTTATCCACGAAAATCAATCCCCAAGGCTATCTTAGCAGCGAAATTTTGGTGTCAGTGCCCCTTTAAGCCATGCCTTCACCTTCAAACCCTTGAGCAACGCCGTAAAATTGCAAGATTATGTCTGTTTCACAAATTCTATCGCCTACGTCATCAGGCTGACATCGAACCCTTACATTGTTCATCCCGTCTCGGCCACCCAAAAGCGGTCTATCCCCCAGGAGCCCGCACTACCGCCCATATGAAATCATTCTTCGTTCAGACCGCAAAGGACTGGAATAGTCTTCCTGCCGACGTGGTGCACCACTCCAGCTATACATCCATCAAGGCATCCATCACATCCATCATGGACTAGTTATGCCCACCTCTCATGAAATACCCCTTGTGGGGCATTTGAGGCACTAATAAATAACAATATCAGCACTTTGCATTAAAGGTCAACTCCGGCGGTTGTTTTCAACATGTTCTGATATCGGTGTTTTCGAGTAGTACTGATAGTCCTGTAGCATCCAGGGTGGTTCAGTTTGCTGAGAAACGCAACAATAATTTTAAACAGCTGACCGAAAAGCGTGTTCAAAGCGAAACCGAAACGGGCAGACGCTTCTTGCAGCGTATGCGATGACGTCACAGCCTTCCCGCCGTCAGAAATATGGATAAAAATGACAATGGCGAGGTGTTCCGACGATGTATTGAGTTATGCCAGGTTTTCTGAACTTGACAGCGACGATTTGAACGCTGAAGTATCGCCGTTTTGCTTTTGAAGCCCCGCAGGCTCGGGTAGGCAGCGTTGAAGGTGATGACGTCAAAAACACAGGGTGGCCTGCAGGGGAATCCACTAAAAAATTTTAAAATTCGTTTCCGGGAAAACTAAACGACTTGCAACCACCTAGTTTGGAATATATTATTGCAGCACCGAGGAGAATACATTTTGAAAATTTCATTAAGATCAGTGGACGCTGAAAATTCGCCGGAGTTGCCCTTTAAGTGTAATTTACCACAAAGTTTTAAATACGCACATCGTGTTAGATAGACGCGACTCGACTCAAAGTGTTTTTAACTACCCCTTCCATGGGATGGCACGAGCACTGAAGTGCCACCCAGTGGTATCATCGCAGCATCTGGCGGCGTACACACGAGTCGCTGGCGCACTATTACAGAGGCTAGCACTGCCGAGGCCGGCAACCTCAGTAAGACATTGTGGCACTATGTTGCTACGGAGGGCTTGGCAGAGCGGCTGACGTGGGAGTCACTAGCGCACACTCCACAGCTGACCGAGTTGAGGAGGAACAGCAGTGTTAAGGACGAAGGTGACAGAAATAAGCCCATACTTGCCTTAGTGCAAGGTGCTTCACTTTATTTATGGTGTGAATAATTTTGCAATTGTGTTGCCTAATCAGCAACACGTCAAATGTTTCAGGGACCCTTTAAGTCAGAAAAGTAACTATGTTAGTCACAGAGTTTCTAAAAGTAACTTGTTACGGTTACAGTTAAAAAGTAATGTTACTTTTCTGTTACTGTACAAGACATGGAAAGCCAAATTATAGTTTTTAACAGAAAGGTATGAAGGTTTGTAAAGTCGAAAGACTTCGATGAATAATAAACCAGGCTTCCAAGTGCAGCGGAAGACAATAACCTGAGAAGCGCCGAGCAGCGAGACGCCACATTTTCTTTACTCCAAAACAGGAATAAAAAACCAAGAATCCATGTGCCACGCACTCGTGATCCTACTACTTCTTTCGCGCTGGCTAAATTTTTCTCTTATTAACAAAAGGTATGGGGTTAGTCAAAATTGCTTGTGGCAAAATGCCAGATAAAAGAAACTGAAAGAGGCTCACCCAAAATCCCAACACCAGCAATCGTTGTGTAGGCCCCATTTAGATGTAACAACTTTTTTGTTGATTGTTGGGTATTTATTTACAAAATACATTGGGACAGCCTTGTGCCACAAAAGATTTCTGCATGCTCGTAAATTAAATAGAAGCTCATCCCGAGACGCGACACACAGAATAGGCTCCTTCGAGTCACACTACTGCAGCCATTTTGGGAAGTGCTTTTTCAAAGTACCACTGGTTTGAAACTGAACGTGTGCGAGGCATTGCAAAGCATCTGTTTCTAGGTGGTTCCCGCGCGGGTTGCCATGAAGTAATGGCTGGCCACACGAAAAATATTAAGGATGCTACACCAGCCTCTGAACAACAGTTTTTCGTCACTTAAGCCAACCATACTGCATTGTCACGCACCTTTCTCTGGTGGTGACTTAATTGGCTTCATAAAAAACTGTTCATTTGCACCCTGGAAACATGTCAGCGCATTTCCGAAAAAAAAAAGTGAAGAGATGTCCATGTCCTGTACAGCATCGCGATACATTGTAAAAGTATTCCACTAGTGAGATACTAATACATTTTGCAAATGTATCTCGATACATATGTAAAAGTATTTATGAGCAACATCGCGATATTCTTGTATTGAGATATTGCCCAGCTGTGCTTTTACGGTGTGTTGCTGCTGGATATTTCTCTGGAAAGGAAGTAACTGTAACGGTATTTCCAGTTACAGCTACTGTTTAAAAAGTAACAGTGTTACAACTTCCCGTAAATTAAAAGTAACTAGTTACTGCCCAAGACTGGTTCTGCAGCACCGGGTGTGAAACAGATATAGAGTGTTTGTAGGTTTGTCTGTAGAAATGTGAACATCCATCAGTGTGCGGGCATGCTATTTTTTCTTGCATGAAATATAAATGCTAAAAGCAGCACCTCCCGTTAGAAGCTTGCCTTGCAAATAGAGTATTATTCACACGTAATTGATTACAAAAAAAGTACAAATTGAATTATAATAGTCATTGCCAAATAAAAAAAGTGATTTACTATAAATGTCCAGCAACTTAACTGATCACGAAAGAGTAATCAAATGTAAGTGCATACATGCAAGTCTGGTGGGAACAGAACACAATAAAAGTGGCAAGATGACTTGGCTCTGTCAACTTTCACACCAGAGCTGCAACCTAGGGTGTGCTGTCAGTCTATGAACTCCAATTATTGTATGCAACAGGGTGTCACAGGGAGCACATTTTATACACTAAGCCAAGAACAGCTGGGATGAGTACAGGTGGGTACTGGTAGTTTTTACAAAATTCAATATTTAATTTAACCGTTAAATCTTTACAGAAATGTATTTGGCTAGGCTAAGGAATTATTCGAAGTTGAAGTTGCTCCAGCCGGTTATTCGGTAGTTAAAGATAGTAAAATGAATCCGGAGAGGCCCTTGCTGGAACCGTGGCACATACAGAACACCCCTGAAACAATACCCCCTGTGTATATTTGACTTTCACATGAGGGAAAAGAGGTGCTTGCAGGGAGAGCCAGGCACAACTCTGCCTCTGTGGACCAGTCACTCCCTGAGGGAGGGGCCAAGCTGGCCCTGAAACATATGAAAATCTTGAACTGTGGCTGGAGCCACCTCAGCTTCAAATTAATGTAACCATGCATAAGTGCTTCCTCGTATATGCCTGCCTCCAATAGAGTCTATTTTGTCAGGTGCATATTACCAGAGAAAAAACCTTACACTAATTAAGGTAGCGAATAAAATGCAGGGATGCATGGGAACTAATGCAGGCTTAACACCTTATAAAAAGAGGTCCTTAAAAAAGTGACATCTAAGTGCTTCCACATATGACATTTTTTCTGAATCATGCTGCCAATCAATGAGTTCTCTTGCTTTCTACTTGTGCAGGTCTGCTACAAGGTGATGTTGCTACGTGTAGCGACAGCAAGAAATAACATTAGTCTTTGCTTCATCTAACAACAAGAACAAAGTATATAAGCACTGTTCCATTGTATTATTAATTAAGTCCTCTTTTGATGTTGCTTGACTTAAAGGAATAGCATCAAAGCAGAATTGTCAATTTCCCCCAAGCAGAGGTCATCCCAGCAAACATCGACCAACAGTTCACTTGCGTGGTTGGTTTCTTGATGTACAACCACTTTTGAATAAATGGGCATAAATCAACCTTGCTTGAAAACATTTTTACTGCAGGAACACAATGGCCTTCAACTTCAAAGCAAAAACTAAGAACTAGACTTAGCCAGTTTTCAAAATGCTTTTCCTTGCACAGGAGCCTGTCAATGAGGCCAAAAGGCACACAATTTTTTAACATGGTGGAAAGTAGCAGTTTCAATAAAATTAACCACATAAGAGTCATACATTTGCTAAAACGCAGATGAGATAAAGCTGTGACATAAGAAAATGGAATTCCTAATACAACATAAAGCAAAAGCAAGAACAAGGATAAGAGGAATGAACTGCTTAAATAACACTGTGACAAAATGTAAAGTCAAAACAAAATGCAGTCAACAGTGCATCACATGCTCAAGTAACAGTGAGACAAGGCATCATTCAAAACAATTGAAATCACACCTTTTAAGCCATGGCCACTCAATGGTACTACACAATTCTTTGAGCGCGTGCATTTTCTTAAATCTACATCGCAAAAGAAACTCAATGCCAGTGAAAGGAGTGCAGTTAAACAGGACAGCAATAGCTCAATTAAGCACAAGACAGTGAGGTACTGGTGCAATGACAACTGCAAGTGAAATAACACCACAGAAGTCAAAATCAATAAGAGGCTGCACACCATCGGCCTCTACTATGATGAAAGCAGGGTTGCACTTGCATTAGTTTCCAAGAAGGGAGGGAACTGCTTCCCTTTTTCAGCCTCCCAACTCTTGTTTATGCAGTTCGATACAATACCAAACAAAAAAAAGAGCTACAATGTCAGCTTCAGAATATTCTATAAAACAAGAAGCGCCATCTGTATAAGAACACGATCACTATTAACAAAAATTTTGCTCTACTAAAGCAGTGAATGTTTCACAAAAGTGTCTGCAAAAACACTACTCTTTCACTGCACATTTAAGTCATAAAACAAACTAATATTAATAAGCATGTAAATTATGGCCAACACTTAACACTTGGCATCAAATACCTTCTACAAATGCACAGGTATTACTGGTACACTTTTTGCACAGTCCAGCACACTTCTAGGCCTAAATCTAGAGAAGTAAAGTATTCGCTGTTGTATACTCCCAATGACAGGGTAGTGCCCCAAGCACTCGAAAACTACTTTCACTAGTGCTTTTCCCCTGAGCTTGGTGTCCTTGCAATGCAGCATTCAAGTACAACTAAAAAAAAGTCAGGTAGTCTCTTGAACATTGTATAAGCTCGAGCCTTGCATTCTTGCCATGAATACCTTTTAAAACAACACACTGTCCTCAAGTGCAAGCATGTGCATATAATTATAACTGTTTACAATCACACACCCAAGTTACTGAGTAGCTCGTATATGATAAACAGCTGCTTTAAATTACCTAGCACAACACAGAAATAACGTTACTGAAACATATAAGCAGATGTATGTACAGTAGCATTTGCTTAACCCTTGCAGTCATAGGTCTTTGCTCATATATATTGCAGTCATTCCAGCCCAAAGCCACTGCACACATTTTGGGTGCCATACAGAAGGAATTTTCAGGTACACAAATACCTGTTAGGAAATTTATTGCAGAATAACTACTTGATGCACTTGGCTGCACATTACTCTCGAGCACAGCATAGAAGCATTTGAAGCATTTGAAGCAGTTACCAACGTGGAGGCTAAGATTTTTCCTGTATGTCTTGCAGTATAAAACAGTTTCCCGTCTCTGTCCTTTTACTGCACACTGCGCAGTCAACACTCTTGCCACTAGGATTTTTAAAGGGGTCGTGAAAAGAATATGGAGATGTTCATTCGACAAGCTGATTCCGAAATATTTCGGCAAAATATTCAGTGCACATTTAATAACGCTCATTTGAAGCCCCAGCGTTACTGCGCTCCCGAAACAACTACGTGACACTACCAACCGGCATGGTAATATTCGGTGACGTTGCAGTAAGATATTTTTAAGTTCAGAGGTATAGTAAACTCATGTTTGCTCTAAAAGAATCGATTTACTTGAAAGCTAGAAAGAAAGAAAATACTTAGAAACCGTGCGGAGCTGCCATTCGGAAGCAAAGCTGCAGCATGGTTTGTTTTCCCGTGGCCTCCGAGGGCACACCAATCTCTGAGGTCTGGTGGCTACTAAGATGACGTCAACTGCAGAGTTGAGGGGAACGCGCACAGTGAAACCGAAACTGCATATTTTATCACTCTTAAATCAACCCACAAAATGCAACAGAACAATGCACATTGTTGACTGGAGGGTTGGGATCCCGAATGCGCACTTAGTACAAAATGTTCAGAAAACATTTCACGACCCCTTGAACATGAAGTATGGCTTGTCATCAGGAGTACATCCCCTTCGGCAACATGTTTCATCCATAAAGTGCGTAGGCAGAAAGACTGCCATTCAGTTAGCAGTAAGCACTACAAATTGCGTACAAAAATTTTTAATGTCCCATTGAAAAAGATATTGCCGCTTTTAGCTCAAAACAACAAAAACTGTGATACGTAATCAAAGACACTTCTGCGAAATGGCGCAACCCACCCAAATAAGTGGACAGTGTGAGCAAGTGTGTGCTTCCCGATTATGACTGGAACAGACACCCAAGTATGGTGGCAGGGGCCTGACCCATGACTGCAAAGGTTTAAAAAAGACAATTGTGATACTAGCGCACCACGCACTGCAAACATGGCGAACCTGGCCATAAATAAACTGGAAATAATTCGTGTAGAGTCTACAGGCCTAAAAGCGAGTCAGTCTTATAAAACAACTGGATATTACTGAACGAGAGTTCGGTGCCCTGTGCATTTGTTAAGGAACTGCTACAACTGCAGCAGCCCTGCAGAAGAATCATTCAGAAGAGTCCCTCGCATAGATTTTTCTGTCTTAGAACTGCAACAAATGTTGCATTCCTTTACATATTGAAAAGAAATGAATGTTAGATAACTGCACGCAGTCGTTTCTTGTGGAGAACAAAAATCAAATAGCACAGACTTGATTTTACAATTTCAATGTCTCACTTAATTTGAGGAATTTCTGTGGTTCTACATCTTACAATATAAGAGCAAGTTGGTATGGGTTCATCGTTGGTTGGTGCAGCACTCACAGGATGGGAACGAATGCTGTGCTTGTTTGTCGTTGTCCCCTGAGTGCTGCACAAACAGTGGGCCTTCAACACCCTGGTTACTTAAAAAATTTCTGGTGCCATGGGGCAAATCCTGATTCCCATTTTAGGGAAACCGAAGGCTCTTTGGAGATGCATGGCGATACCCATACCTAGGGAAACCAACGACCCTTTGAAGCCACAAGACAATGCCACATAGCAATGCCGATTGATAGGTGAAGCACCCCAAGCCTCATTGTTGCCAGCACATACACAAAAAATATGGTACATGGTGCATCTCACCGACAGCTGAAATGCAAGACGTGGTTCGCAGCAACATGGTGGCTGCATGCAGGCAGCATGTCACATGCTCCTTACAGTGTGAGTGCGTCATGATGGGACCATGCGCCCATTCTTCCTGGGAACAGTCTGATGTGACAGAATGTACGCAGACCTCAAATATGGTTGATGTTCTGGCAACTCATGCACTGACACTGCTGGCAAAGTGTACGTCAAAAAAGTCAAAATCTCCAACGGCCATGGCTTCTTTCCAGCAAGCATACATTGTGAATTGCAATTTTCCAGGCCTTTTTTCACCTCAGAAAGGATGGGCCAGTGATTGCGCCATGATGCACTGATACTGTGATCCGTACGGGACATTTAGCCCGTGCATGACTGTTTTGAGTGTTGAAATGAAGCACACCTGTTATCCAGGAGTGTGCTGGCCTGCCCGCAGGGCCTATCAAAGACTTTTTTTTTCACTGTGTGGCAGTGCTATAAGGCACTACATTGTGGCACTAAGGGACTGCAGTTTTGCCAGGTCCGTGGCAAAATCAGGATCCGTAACTGCTGAAGAACATTAGCGTCGGAACTGCAAACTACAGGAAGCCATAAGCCAGCATCTCCGATTACTCCTGAATCATGTTTCTTTGTATGGCCCGTTACTTTGGGAACACACTCAATTTGAAGATATTTCATGCCCCAGGAACTTTGTATTAATGAGGTTTTGCTGTAATTCTTGGCCACATTCAGCCTTATGCATACCTCAGAGAGCACAAACAAGTTCACTGCATAACAAAAACACCACAGTAAACCAATGTAAGGGCATGCAACCACTTCATTTTCAAAAGCTGTGCAGAACTGCCTCATGCACTGAAGGCCGGCTAAATTGCTATTGCGAGTGCGACAAGACACTGGTGCCCCAGGGACAAGTTTGCATAAAAAGTGACTGTGCAGTATAGAGACACATTTGCATAAAAAGTGACTGTGCAGCTCTTAGAGTACAACAAAAAACGGCACAAAGCAACATCAACACTACATTAAATGAGGCTGCTGTTTTTGTATCATATCCTGCTCTTCACTTGAACACTGCCATCAAGTGTCTTAAAGCAAATAAAATAAAATCAAACAGTCCAAACAGTATACGGACTGTATCTGAACAGAACAGTAGACTTATTAGCTCTCTCAGATCTGCTTTACAAAAAGCATGTGGTGCAGATCTAGTGGAGACCTCTCTAACTGCCAAGATGTACCAATCTATGGCAACACCAAAAATCTATGGTAAAATCTGTGGCAACACCAAAGGCCAACATTTTTAAAATGCAAAAAATGAGCTTCGACTACAAAGGAGCGGGCAAACAATGGTAGCTCCACCATTCACTTTCTTATCTTGGCTTGAATTTAAATATAAAGGTTTTTCTCCTCATGCAACCCTTCCTTTCACTTTCAAATAAGACAATACACTCAGGCGAAACTGTCATTGAGGAGCTTCTCAGACTCTTTCTTGTGTGTGTGCTTGCTTCCTGTCGCTGTTGATGGAGAGACAGCACGACCCACGTACCTGTAAAATACATACACGTAGTCTCTCATAATCTAAAAACAAAAGAAGGATTCTTTTAGCAACAGTAATCTGGTGAATGAAGAACTTTTACTTCCTGAAAGCAGACCCCTACGCAATGTCCAGTGTACACTGAAATTTCGCGGAGACCTTACCTTTTTATTACACAGACACGACTCAAATCAGTTCTGAACGTCATACACAAAAAAAGGAGGCATAACAATATGATATTACAGCTGAAGTTTATTCAGAACAGCAAAGAATCATGAAAATGCACCCTCGTGGACATGCTTGGTTGAAGGCTACGACTACACAAGAGGCATGATCATGACCTCACTGCCGCTTAACTGCCCCTTAAAGGGCCCCTAAACCACCCAGAGGTCAAAATTTAGTTGTGGTGTTGCTTTTGTGCCAGTGTCAGCAATGAACACGTCGCCACAAGAATTTTTCGAAACAGTGCCGAAATAGTGGAGTTACACACGTTTGATTACTAAAATGCGGGCGGCGCTTGCTTGTTTCGCTCTCTCCTGCGCCGCACCAGCCACTTGCTGGTACCACCTCCTCGCCGAGTGCTCCTCTGAATGTCACGTGACATACATAGCCGATGACGTGCAGTTCTAAAGACTGTCCACTTTCGGTTGATGCGCCTCCGCAGGGGTCCTGCGCTTGCATGTGTTTTGTTGGTGCTGTGCCAATGTTCTGTGCTAGTGCTATCCATCGTGTTCTGACAGTTGCTGCAGTTTCTAGTCGGCTGTGCCTGACTTGTGTACCGCTATGCAAAGTGTGCCGCTATGGACCCTGTGTTGCGTTCTCATCTTGAAAGACTCGCCAGTGGCATGAACCCATATGGTGACATGCCATGCTGAAGCACCTGCACAATCGTCGTTTAGCTATCGCAAACACTGTCAACTTGCGCGCAGCTGAACGGACAGCTGTGTTGGAACTTGCGTAGCGCAGTGCAGTTACGAATGCACAAGCGTGCGCACATGAACACCGCACGAGCAACACACCATGAAGAAAAACAAACAGACAGGGAGCGCTTGCATTTGCTAGCAGAATAACCGGAAGTCGAAGTTCTCCTTCGACCAATCACAGGAGCTCAGACTCTTTCGATGTCACCACAACTACAATATTGTCGTGGCTAACTTTGGTATGCCAGAAATGGCTGGCAAGGCGCACGAGACTTTTTTGAGTATGTGGTGTGGCCGTGGCGCGTAGCGCTGCCGCATTTGACATAGTTCACCGTGGCGCATTCTCAACTTGATGAGCGTGTTAACTTGAAATGTTCAAAAAAATGACTGGTGTGGTTTAAGGGCTCTTTAAAGAGGCACCCACGGCTTCAAACACTGATCATGACGGTTTCATTTGGTGCTACTAAATCGTACCAGAGCATTAAACTCTACTGTATGCACAGACCCAGTTGAAAACAATGCAACAATGCAAAGCAGTATGTATGCGAAATGACAAAATAAAAAAAATAGAATGGAACTCACCCACACTATCCTATCATACTTCTGGAAGATGTATGTAGTACTTGCTTTTCTGGCTCATTGCATCAATCAGCACCACTGCAAGCATGCTACAGCTATTTGGAACACCCTACTTCAGCTCGCTAAGCAAACTATCCCATTCTGATTTAATGCAGTGAGCATTATGCTACGGGTTCAGCCACTACAGCAGTTGTTCTCAGACATGGATCCGTCAGGGACCACTTGTGGACTGGTGGAATAGGTAGTGAATGAGACAAATGAAGGCAGTGTTGTGTGCAAATATTAAATTTTTAACTTTGAAGCGAAGCCACTCACTACACATGTTAGTACCAATGTGTTTTGGCTTGTTGCCAACGATGTACTGTACCCTGCGACAACCCGTTAACAGCATGCTATGCTGCTGCATGCAGCTTCACTAAATGATGTGGCTCAACGATAACACAGAAAGCGGAGGAGTAACCGACAGAGCGCCATCTGTCTGTTACTTCTCTGCTAGTGCTCTGTCTGCTTTTTTCTGTTTTATCGTTGCGCCACGTCGTCCAGTTAAACTTGTAGCCCCTTCTCTGTCTTAATATGTTCCACCACATGAGATTGATGTACTGTAGCAAAACTGACTTTGCTGTGGTGAACTAGTGCCATGCAGCAAAGTATAAAATAAAAGAAAAACTTTTTTTGTTGTAGTCAGTTTTGTGGAACTCTAAAAATGACCTCCCTTTGAGGAACACTGTACTAGAGTGATACCTGAAGTGGTAGGAAAGGCCAAAACACTTGCTTATAGTGAGGCACACATAATCTCAGTGAAGTATCACTAGGTTGTACTAGGAATTTGTTAGAAAAGAATCAGCACAAAAAATAAAAGCAGCTCTGAACGTTAGGCAGTGTGCACCAACAATGAGCAAAGGTAATGCAGTTTAACCTCGATTTAATGAAGTCACCGGGACCCGCAAATTATTTCGTTAAATCGGGAACACCGTAAAGTCGAGAGAACGACAAATTTTGTTTCGTGCCTAGTGAAAAAACTCATGATTTCAGCTTGTGTGTGCTTTGTGAGCAGCGGGAGCACACAATTCTTGTAGCTGGCCAGTGCAGTCAAAGCGTCCTCGGCACCCTCATGTGCCCCAGCAAACCGCCTCAGAAGGTCGACGGCGTCCATCACCTGGCCTGGTGTTGGCACAGGAGCTTCGACAGTATCCGGATCGTTCGCATCTTCAGACTCCTCTTGTGCACTGGAAACAAGCTGCACTATCTCCTTCTCATCGAGAACTTCTGTTGTGTCAGTGTCTGTGTTCATGAAGTCATCGAAGTTCTGATCTACGGCCACCTCGTCCCGCTGACGATGCTCTTCCCAACAACTGGGCGATGCCTCTTCCTGCTCCTGTTGCGGGCTTGTGGAGCACGACACAGCCCTGGAAGCAAAAATGTGAAAGCCAGCATGCCAGAAACTGTTCATGACGATCGAGGGCCGGGTTGCTCTCCACGAAGCTGCCACCATCTCGATCGCCATGTACACGTCAATCTTGGTTTCATGCTGTCTTTCCAAGTTCAGCAGGAGTTTCTCGATGACACTACACTTATATATGCGCACGTCACACTATTGATGATTGCCTGATCTAGGTAGGGGCTGGATGACGGAAGTCGCATTGGGGGGAAAGAACCGCAATTCCACATTCTTCAGGTGAAACTCTGGGATGTGGTGCGCTGTGCAATCGCCCAATAGCAGACACACATTCCTCGTTTGGTGGCCCGTGTCATCAAAGCTTTTTAGCCACCCCGAGAAGATTGCGTGGCTCATCCAGGCTTTTGTGTTCAACACGTACTGAGCCGATAGTTTTTTAACTCCTCTGAAGCTCCGAGGATTCTCTGCCTTTCCAATGGTGAGTAGATCGTGCTTATCACTTACATCCATGCTGACACATAGCAATCTGCTTGCCGCCGTGGCAAGGCTCCCCTTTTCAAGCAAGCGTCTTGCCGGGCAGCATCTGATAAAACAGGCCGCTTTCGTATGATTGTAGATGTCTTGGATGGCATACCTCCCCAGGATCTCCAGCACGTTCTCCGACCACCACTCGTTGGCTCCTTGCTTGTTCACGCTGGATGACTCCCCGTTCGACACTTTGTCAACAATCCCATAGCGCTCTTTTAATCATGAGAGCCAGCCGGGACTTGCCTTGAACTCATCAAAGATGAGCTAACACGAATAATTGCACCCTTTCTGCTGCACCACTTCCCCGATGAGTAGAACGTTTCTGGCTCGCATATCGTTAACCCACATAAAGAGGGCTTCCTTCAGCTTCTCGTGCGGGGTCGTGTTCTTGTGTTTTTTCTTGGACGCATTCCCAGAGGAAGTCGGAAGGATGATGGCGTCCTTTGCCTTCAAGATGGTCAAAAGCGTGCTTGCCGGGATGCCGTGTTTCGGGCCACCAGACATTTATCTCATCCGCTCGCGACAGCACAGATTATGTTGGCCTTTTCTTCACAGGTCATTACTTTTTTCTTCTTTGGAGGCTCCATCCTTTGGCTAAGCAGAATGTGCTGAGCAGCAGAAAGAAAAATAATGTGCGCGAAGTGCTGAAGGACACGGGACCAGAACAAAGAGTGGACCGATTGGACACCGGTCGTGGCAAAAGCAGTGGAGAGTATCAATGCTGCCAAATGTCACACACCAGATCAAGCACCCGCCGCTGCTTTCGCCATCTGGTGGAACTTACCCAAAGCCTGGAAAGAAATTCAGTTTGCCGTTCCGTGCAGTTTCGGTTTGTAGATTCGCAAGAACCAAAATGACAATGCATCTGCTGCGTCGATTGTACTGCTCCTATGCTGGCAGCACACTACCAGAAATTCTAGATGTCATAAATCTGAAAAAAAAATACCTCTTTTTCTATACATCCTTTTCCTGTAATGCTTTGTTAAATTGCGTTTGGCGGCGAAGTTTGTTTCATTATTTCGAGTTTGTAAAAGCACTGAGCCTGTGGGCAACTGGACGAGGAATCCAAATTTGTTCGTTAAATTGAGAAATTCGTGAAATCGGGTTTTGTAAAATCGAGTTTCAACTGCAAACCATTTGATTCCACCTAGACTGGTTAAATAATAAATTCCTACCAGCAGCAGGTGAGTTTTTTCATCCACTTTAATTCCTTACCATTTATCTCATACTTACTACACTACAGATAAAGACTACAAGTAACTTCTCCTACGGGGATGGTGCACTCGTAACTCTCCGCCGACGGGAGCGCCGATAGCAGCAGCACGCTCGTCCTTGGGGGCGATAGAAGCTCCGGTCGCAGGGCTTGCGGTAGCTTTAGAACCGAGTTATTCGCGTTTTCCTGCCATTTTTCCTTCTTTGAAAGGTCGTCATACTATGGCTTGGTCATAGCCTCCTATATTTTTTCATGCCCGCGCAGTGGAGCGGCGGAGGCCGTCCGCTGCCCTCCCTCTTCCTCTTCGATTTACGCCCGCCTTCTCCGCAAGGGGCGCTCGCAGCCCATACTTGCCCGTACATGCTGTGGAGCGTACCAAGCATAGTCAGCATAGTTCGCTACGCTGCAACGTGTTGAGGCACCTCGAAGCCCTCGAAGTACCTAAGAAAGTGGCTCTACAAGCAAAAGTTGTTCCGTGTCCGTCGTGTTTGCCGCAGGTAAGCTTGTGTGTCTTGCGGAAGCAACGGTTTTAATTATGTTTTTTGTTTGGACTATCAGGGAAGCATGACAGAACTCGCAGACAATGTGTGCAGTGCTCGCGGAATAAAACGCGGCCTGTAAAGATTCAAAAACAAATGGTATGTGCAATTTAACGTGATAAGAACGTCATATCGCTGCAAATCTGACCGCTAATGTTAACGTGGTCTCTGGTGTAAGTGTAAGAGGCAGCCCTACGCCATCGTAGCACAAATTCGGAACGCTGCAAGTGGAAGTACGTTTAATACATAGCTTTAAATTGTCGCTTTTAATTCCTTGAGCATTGTACACTGAATTATTTACATGAACGTTTATTGTTCTAACAGCGTTCTGATCGTTAAGGTTCAGTGCCACTGAATGAAGCGACCGTTTGTTTACTATTCTACGGGTCCACGTGTGAGTTGCTAGCGCCGTCACAACCTATATTGTTTGCTACTCTAAGAACCGTGATTTACGGTGCATATTTCATGCTGCATTACTTTTCACATACCAATTCGGTTTTCTATCTGCAGTGTGGAATCAGTAAGGGTGCTCTGTACCCGACAAGATGCCGTACTGCTGCGTACCACGCTGCAAGTCTTCGAGCAAACAACGGACGCCGGGCATATCGTTCCACGAGATACCAAGCGATCCAGAACTTCGAGCGAAATGGCTAAAGGTCATTTCTCGGGACGACTGGACACCGAATACGACGTCGTGTTACTCGACTGTATGCAGCCGACACTTCGGTTCCTCCGACTTCAAGGAGGGCTGCAAAATTCGCAAACTCAAGAAAGACGCTGTTCCCAGCATTTTCGAAGAGTATCCTCCGTACCTGCAGCCTCCGAAAAAGAGAGAGAGAGAAGCGACGCGTCTGTGAGAAAACGCGAGGCAGCTGCGCCAGTGAACACACCACCGCGGAAACGAAGAGCAGTTGAGAGCCAACTGGAGACTCTCACTTCCTGGCAATGACTTGCCGTCCGTCGACGTCGCCTCTCAAGAGTTGTCACTGATGGATTGCACCGCAAGCGAACTGCCGCTACCTCTGGAAAACGGCGCAAGCGAGCGCTGCATTACTGCGACCGTGCAGGTGGACAGAGCTGTGCAGGTGTCGTCATTATCCTCGGTTTCAGGAATGGACAAACGAAAGTGGAGACGTAAGGAGCGAGACTTGAACGCGCGAATTGAGCGGCTCAAGAACACCGTCGACAAGTACAAACAGGAACTGCAAAAGCTCAAGGAAGAATGCTATGTGTCTGCATTCCTGCAAGTTCTGGAGAAAGCGAAAGAGAAAGACCTGGCTGCTTCAATATTAGTGGAACAAGTTCAGAATTTCGCGAAGAAGAAACCAACGTGGTCTGAGCTGACAGTGCGTCACGCTGTGGTGTTGCGTAACCTCTAGACTCGTGCATACGAACACGTAAGGAGCACAGGTATTCTTCGGCTTCCCTGTCGAAGTACCCTCGAGCGCTTTATGGGCTCATCACGTGGAGAAGTTGGCGTGACCGAACTCGTGAAGCAAAGGCTGTCTGCAGAACTCGCTTCTCATCCCTCGTTGCAAGCGAGGGCATGCTCTTTAATTTTAGACGAAATGCGAGTCAAACAACGGCTACTTTATCACAAGCAAAGAGATGCCTTCATCGGTGAGGTGGACTATGGTGTGAACTTTCCCAAAGAAACAACAAATGAGCCTGTGCTGGCCAACTCACTCTTGTGTTTCGTCCTTAACGGCCTTTCAGTTTCGTTCAAAATACCCGTGGCGTACTTTTTCACGAGAAACTGCACAGGCCGTGAGCTGCACATGCTCATGAGACACGTTCTGAAGGAAGTTGAGGAAATAGGATTTATCGTCGTGCGCATTGTCACAGACAACCACAAGATCAATGTCTTGGCTATGCAACTTCTGTGCAACGGAAGCCTCAAGCATTGCACTGACCACCCTGGAAAACCGAATCGAAAGCTCTTTCTTGCATTCGATCAGTGCCACCTGATCAAAAACGTGCGATCACAGTTTTTGTCCCGTGACATCGGAAAAGGCGGCGAAATATCATCGAACCACTTGAAGAGCCTCTACAAAATGCAGCAAGGCAGCCTTGTAAAGCCAGTACGATTTTTGACGAGAAAGCACGTATTCCCTACGAATATGGAAAAAATGAACGTGCAGAGAGCAGTGCAAGTGTTTTCTCCTCCCGTGACAGCTGCACTGAAGCTCTTGCAAGAGCAGGCGGGCCACACGTGCGACGCAAGCTTCGCGGGTGTCGGACCGACGGTGCAATTTATGGACACCGTGCACCGCTGGTTCGTGCTCATGGACGTGAGTAACTGTACCCAGCACATGCATCAGAAGAATGCGGACTGCAAGCAGTTTGAATCTGCAGGCGATGAATGGCTAATCTGGCTGGAGACAAGCTTCCTCAACTACCTGGCCGATCTCAAAAGTCAGTGCCTGGCAAAGAACTTCCTAACCAAAGAGACTTACGAGGGTCTTGTGATCACAACTCGTTCGAACGTTGAGTGCATTAGATATCTTCTTGAAGAGATGTCTTTTCACTTCGTTTTGACGAGGAAAATGTCATCGGACCCTATCGAGTCGTTCTTTGGCTGGCTGAGGAAATCAGCAGGATCAAATGATCAAACGGACGTCCGTGCCGTGCTCACAGGCATTGAGAAAACCCTCAAGACCGGTGTCGCATCGGCGTCGAGTACAAGCAACATAATGGCAGCAGAAGAGAGTAATTGCTTGTCAACGCTGCCGCAACAGAAAAACACAAAGGTGCAAACCAGCGAGGAATTCCCTGCAGATGCACGTAGAGAGCTCATAGAGCGGCTAAACCGAGATAAGCCTCTACTTCCCACTCCAGATGTGGCCGCATTGGCTATGGTCGGTGGCTACCTCGCAAGAGCCGTACGAGAAAACATCGAATGTGAGGAGTGCTTCGCGCTCTTAACAAAGCCAAACGCCTCGACCCCATCGGACTCGCTCATTAAACACCAAGACCGTGGTGGACTTCTTTACCCGTCCGCACAACTTCTAGATGTTCTGTACGCACTACAGAAGTTCGTCGAAGTTCTTCTAGCGACAAGAAGGCGTATGCATCACCCTCTAAAGGAGGCTGTGAACAATGCTGCTGAAATCCTCCGCGAGCACAAAGCTTTGATGTGTTCGAAGCCAGGGCACCAGGAGAATTTGCTCAAACTGTTGCTGACAAAGTTCTTCCGCCCAATATTCACCAACTTCGCTCTGAAAGCGACAGACAAACATGACGTCGCCAAAGTGTTCGAAATAAAGCCGCTTTCACGAAAGACCCTGAAACTGTGAGCTTGATCTCACAGCTGGGGGTTTAAGTGAAAGGTCCAGTTTTCACAATATGTCTCGTGTTGCTTGCTTTCAATGTACTGTGGGGATGGAAAGAAACGCGAAAAGTGCGGCATCTACATTCTCTGCTGTTTCGAATTTCTTTTCGGGTGGTTGTATCCTGCATGATAATTAAAAGCCACTAGAATAAAACTATTCTAGCATATTTTATTTTTATTCCCACCAGGGTCACAGCGGGATGCAAAGATCGCGCCGCACTGTTCGCGTTTTTTTTTCCATCACCCCTGTGCATCATGAAGAAACACCAATGCAACCTGCGCATTTATTTTACACCTCCATCTCTAATACGAACGCAAGTTCCTCTCCAAAAGCACGCGCGCAACAGCGTAGTCGCGTCGTCTGCTCTGGGAGTGGGTATGGGGTGACAGCGCCGTGTGGTGGCGAGCGCATGAAATAGAAGGTACGGGCGGAGCGCCTTGCTCCGCTCGCCACTCGGCGGGCATGAAAAAATATAGGAGGCTATGGCTTGGTGTTCAGCAACAGGATTTGTTGTGTCCTCGGCCGTGACAATACTTATATCAGACCACCAGGGAAAAATATTTATAGCTTCTAGAAAGCTCAATGCTGAAGGAGAAGCGTGGTCGCTTGCACGCGCGTTCCCTCGACGCTCTCTACTCAGCAGACGACATGTGGCACTAGCCTGCAATGTGACGGGCATTCTGTCCCCCGGCATTCTGCGTGGAGTATGTGAAAGGTGGGTTGTCAATGGGAGTTCTGGCAACGCTCTTCTCTAGCAGACGGCATGTGTTGTCAATTTGCAATGGTTTGCGCTATTTTTAACGAGCTGCTTGTGTGGAATACCAGGCTGCGACACGCATGGCCGTGTGGACTAAGGCGCTCTGTACATTTCATTCGCGGCCCGCCCTTTTCCTCTTTTTTTCTTTTGTCCTAGAGCCCCGTCACCCATTTGAATGGTTTGCTCTTTCCTTTCGTTGGTACTCCGACCAGAACAAGGATCGCTGTCAATCTACTGGAGTGCCTCTTGCATGCGCCTGCCGGCCTAGACGCCGCACGGAGTTGAGGCACCGGAGAACAAAAGCCACTGATAGGCGTCCTGCTGTTTTCTTTCCAGTCGTGTTTCTCTTCCTTTCTTTTTGGTTTCTAACAGAATCTTTCAAAAGAAGTTAGAACCGTATTGCTTAGTTCAGCCTTCATTATTTAGAAATAAATAAATGGACGGATGCTGTTGACTCTTCCTGGCACTGGCCCCGCATTTTTTCACTTAGTATTAGTACGATTAATGGAAATAAACAGATCAAGTCTTGCAGTCCGTGGCTTCATAGTTTCTCTTTCCAACACGCACACACAAGCACTATGCTCACACGTGATGGATACAGCTACAGACTTTCACTGCTTTATTGTGGAGCCTTTTATGGAACTAATATACTGATAATAATGTATACATACCAATAACAAATAATTACAAATGAACAAGGATCACATTAAAAATCACTTTTGCTTTCCAGCCGGGCAATCTTAGAACTTTTGGAGTATTTTGTCTCCCGCCAGCCGGTCACCAGCCGGTCACCACGCTTCCATCCACAGACACACTTTCTTTAACTCGATGCACATGACCTGCCTCGTATAAAAGTTTTCCTTTAGCGTTATTAGCCCCTACGCAAGAAACTTCCCAAACCTTCTACGGTCTTAAAACCAGTAAGAAGCTGCGGCAGAACACATGCAGACGACGCCACCCCCGCACAAGCAGGCAAGCATGCGGTGCGGGAGGGAGCCTTATCACCCCAATGACGCGGAAGTGCGCGCATTGACGCTGAACGGAGGGGGCGATGGTGGAGCTGCCTGGCCTTGTGCACCATCTCCATACCTTCCTTGGCCTCATCATTTGTTACACTCGTGAGGTTACATATAATAAAGAAACAAGCCCTTGATTCCTTCCCCTTTCATTATTGCATACATCCACTGCACCATAGCAGTGAGCACAAAAAAGTAAGGCAGAATCTAAGAAGTTCCCATGACGTGCAAAAGCAAGTGCGTTAACCGTTGCTGAGTGATGCCAGAAGCGCAGTGGCAGCAGCAACATCTAGCGAGTCAGCTGTCGTGCAGAGGTCAATCACATGCACAGCTATTCATCATTGCCACCAGTTGCAATGTTGGTGCCATGGTTCATGCATTCTACTAAGGAGCGGTAGCAGTTGCAGTAGGCCAGAGATTCAAATAGTCAGCATAGCCACTTTTTTTTTTTAAAAATGAACCTGGAGTCTGCACACTGTTTTTCTGCTATGACTTGCTGAGACAGTTCTTTTATGGATTTCTGATGCTGGTGTGTTTGCGCAATGAGCCAGTAATGCTCTCAAGGCTATTAAACATTCATACAAGTTGCAGCTGCTGTTTGCACTGACCTAGAACTATCCACTAAAATCTCTTAACATCAAAATTATTGCTTTATTTAAGCGAAATGTAACATTTGGTGCTCCACTAAGCACTAATGAAGTGTGCTAAGCTTCCCAGTGCGTGTACAGTCAGCGATGGAACTAATGGTGTTTGGAGCAGCATTTGGAGCAGGAAATTTTCCAGCACGTAACAAGGAAATATGACTTGGAGAGCAGTCCCATTGCATTGCCGGAAGCCATAAATTTGGGCAAAGAACATGAAAGGAATAAACCTTGTGTACGACGGTGCTCCATTTGTGAATAGTGCCTCGTGCACTCACCCACTCAGATGGTACAAGAAATATGACTTTCTACCAACATCATGACATGCCGGCTGTCTTAGCAAGGACTCTGAATAGTGCTTTTCCACTGCACCACATGTCTCATTCCTTCAACACAAGACTGCCAAAAGTAGAACATCTGTTTTATTTAAAAAAGCGACTGTTTAGCTAGCCCTTTTGGTCCAACCTCTAATCGTCATCTGTCTCGAGTGTCTTGCATTAGTGCTGCGCACCCCCGACATTTCCAAATCATTAATGGCAAGCATCCTATTATGTGACCTGAAATTCTTGACAGCAAAGCTCCGAGTGCCAAGTTTTCAAGAGAAGAAACACAAACAAGATGGACGACAATTGTGGGACAAAAATACTACCCAAGCACTTACTTTTTTTCCAGTGTTTGCCGTATTGTGCCATCTCATATATTAATGTTTCGTTTGTCCTGCTATCGTGCCATGTAACAGCATGACATTCAGCAAATGAAATGAGGTAATGCAAGGTGTAACAGCATTACACACTTCTTGGACTAGGTAGCCGGAATAAGCACAGACTTGTCTCCAAATAGCAAAAAGACGTCCTCATGCAGATATGCGAACAAACATGACCTGGTTGTCTACACTGTACAGTGAAGCAAACCACTGTCACACTGGCATAACCATGTTTCGTGTGATACAATAATTTTCTCAAAATTGAGAAATTAATTTTCATTGAGCAGATAAGTTTCAAATTGAACACCAATTAGAAAAATGGCTTATCCAGCTGCATCAGCAGTTGCGAATATTAAACACGAAATGGCACAAATGACAAACGTTACTTCTTGGGTAGGTAAATCAATTGATTGATTGATTTGTGGGGTTTAACGTCCCAAAACCAGTTCTGATTATGAGAGACGCCGTAGTGGAGGGCTCCGGAAATTTCGACCACCTGGGGTTCTTTAGCGTGCACTGACATCGCACAGCACACGGGCCTCAACATTTCGCCTCCATCAAAATGCAGCCGCCGCGGCCGGGATTCGATCCCGCGACCCTCGGATCAGCAGCCGAGTACCTTAGCCACTAGACCACCGTGGCGGGGCGGGTAGGTAAATCAAACAGTGCTGAAACTATTGGGTTCATGCAAATCCATTGTGCTCACTTGCACTGCCTGGAGACCTGCGCATGTCTGAAGCAAGTGAGAGCAAAATAGAGTGCTGAGCTTACGCAATAATGCATCAAATGTAGTCACTTTCTAATTGCTCACATCACGTATTCCTCCTTTCTACAGGTGTAGAGACGCAGAGTGTGCACTTGATACTTCGCGAGAGCCATTTTGTGCTCACTAGTTTGCTGAGCTACAATAGTGAGAACACTGGCGCATTTTATGGTCTTCTGCAATTGGCACACCACAATTAGTCAATACTTGAGAATACAAAGCACTCCGCAACCACAGCACCCCAGAAAGCAGCGCGCATGTGCTCAAGACCTGGTTCAAACGACTAGCAGTGGCTGAAAATATGTTTGACTTGGTGGCTTAGGACAACACAGTTTCTCTTTTGGAACAGATTACAATTCCGCCTATAGTGCACTTGCACAGGTCTCACTGGCGAAGGCCACTGCTGCCGGCCTAGGCACAAGAATGGCACAATACCGTATTTACGCGAATCTAGGCTGCCCTCGTTGCAGGCCGACCCCCCAAATTCGCAAGGCCAGAAAAAAAAAAAACTTACCTCGAATGCAGGCCGAATAAAAGGAACGCCGTTTCATCGGCACAAAACCCAGCATTTTTATTACATAAGCGCACACTCCATAGACACGCACGTTTATTCGACGTCGTCGTCATCGTCGTCTGCAGCATCGTCATCTGCAGCATCGCTGTTCTCTTTGTCGCTGAGTTCATCCCAGAGGGCATCGTCCTCACTTCCGTCCATCACATTTGATATACAACACTTTTTGAAGACTCTAATGATAGTTTCACTTGGAATTTCGTTCCACGCTGCGGCGATCCAGTTCGCCAGCTGGCCGAGCGAAGCACGTTTGATACGCCCGGATGGGGTAAGCTGGTGTTCTTCCGTCGTAAGCCAGTCGGTATAGTGCTTGCGAAGCCTATCTTTAAACGGCTTATTAATGGCGACGTCTAGTGGTTGTAGTTGGCTAGTCATGCCACCGGGGATAATGGCGATGTCTGTCCCAGCACGAGAAAGCGTAGTCTTCACGCCGTCAGTCAGATGGCCGCGGTAGGAGTCGAGGACTAGAAGTGAATGCTTGCATAACCGGAGCGCCCGGCTTTCCGACCGTTGACCTCGCTCCCGCCTGTTACGCCTCTACGCACGCGCGAGGAAAGGAGGAGGGGGTGTCAAAGTGCATGGTTGGCATGGTGATCGCCGGCGCCATAATCGCGTGACACGCTCCACCCTTGCCGGCGCGAAACCGTGAAACCTCGCCCGCCTCGCCGGCTCGACGATCCTCGCTGCATGAACGTGGGAGTGCGAGGTTGGCCTGTGTAGCCGTGGGGACCACTACTCCGCCGCTGAGCCTGAGCGACCACGTCATCGTGCAGCGCGCTACCGTAGGATGTCGCGAAAATGAGCCTCGGACGCGCATGCAGAACCGCCTGCACACGGCAGCCTGAGATCGGCGCATGGCGAGCCGTCATGCCGCTAGCGCGGCCGGGCCTTTACGTATGCGGCGGCTGTGGTCAAACCATGGCACTTAAATCTAAGCCGACCCCCCCACTTTCGCACATTGTTTTTTCGAAAAAAACATCGGCCTAGATTCGAGTAAATACGGTACATCTGAAAAACAGCTGTTTGGCACCGAATGCCATCATTCAGGCAAGCAGCAGTGTGATAAGAAGGGCCACTTACTGGATGGGTCTCTGGTGGGCAACCACAGTCTCTAGCCGTGGCTGGACAAAGGACCAGCAGCCTTGATTCTTGTGCTCCTCCTGAACCCAGAAGATTTCAGCGTTGGGATACCGGTTGATCTCCTGCTTCACCAAGTCAAACGGGAATGGGCAGAGCTGTGCAGGAAAATAGCATGCTATCAGCAATGCATACAGTCGAACCTCGCTATAATGGAATTCTTGCCACAATGAAACACATCCCAATCCCCATTGGCTGCCAATAGGATTCAAGGCACTTTGTATCTCTCGATAACAAAACATTGCTAAGTTATGATCCCATGCATTAAAAAAAGTTTTCTGGCATGTTAGATGCCCATAGTGAAGCAAACTATGTTCAAGACATGCGCTCAAATCCATCTTCTGCCCATTTAATATTGCAAGATAACGCTACAGAATGCTTGCAAGGGTGCTGCCTTATTGAATCATGGCCTCCACCTTCCTTGTTGACTGGCCATGTTGCATCTGTTTTCAATCACCATCGTGCAATATCAGTTTGTGCATGGCTAACAAATATTTCCTCCTTCACGTTTGCTGGTTTGCATTATGTCACGACGTGCTGCTTAATAGTGCACAGAAGCACAGCCACGTGTGCCCTGTAAGAGTGTGTTGTATAGAGTGTGCTTTGAGATGATTGCTAAAGCCTGCAAAGCAGCATAATCATGTCTGGGTGCGCATCAAGACATCATGTTGACTGTCTTTTAGATAAAGAGAAGCCTGCAAGTACTTGAAATGTGTAACCACAATGTGACGACCAGACAAGATTGCACTTGTTACCAGTTGACATAGACATAGGAATATGGCACTGGGCTTCCAAAAGTTGCTGGTTGACAGCTACAGCTTGCTGTTGTAACTTTAATTACAATTGCCCATTAAAACTGCATGAAAAGCTCTCCCATGAAGAGTGTTTACTCAGTCACAATGTGCACTGCTGTTCACCTAGCAAAGCAAGAGCGCATGTGAAATATTCGCTTGTGTACCCATGGCCTGTGGCACGCATAAATACTGTACTTACTCTAATCTAATGCACACCTTTTTTCGATAAAACAGGTCCGAAAATTGTGTGCACGTTAGAATCGAGTGCAAATGAACTACACCGTTAACGTATCGCCGTTGGCATCAAAATGGCCACCTGGATGGATGGATGTTATGAGCATCCTCTTTATAACAGTCACCAGTGAAAAACTAGCGGCGTGGCAATCTTTGGCATGCGTAGTTTCCATATTTTCTATATTGCCGCCGGTCCCGCGCGTAACAATGCCACGACACACATGATGCGTAGGCCGATGATACTCGCCATGCTGGCTTGCGGCCACCCGAAGTCGCTACGTCGGTGATGCAATCTCTGAGATGCCCAGCCACACCAGGTTTTGGTAGCATTCACGGTGGTAGTAATGGGAGAATAGATATTTCCCATCACCACACGTAAAACGACTCGTCGCATTTCTCGCTCATATCTGTGCTGAGCCTGAACCTCTCAGTCATGCGCACCGCATAACGTCCGAGATTGCATCGCGGCAATCTTGAAGAACACGCTGCAACAATGCTTAGGCTTCGCTAGGCCAGCCTGCACAGTACACATGGCAGCATGCGGCAGAGGGCGTGAGGGAACTGCGATAGCATGGAGGAATGCAGCACTGCGAGTGAATGACACGTTACCACCGCTTGCACACAGCTATGCCCGGCAATGTGTGGCAGTTTCATCGGGATGCAGGACTTATGAATCAGTGCACTGTCGAGACACTCCAAATCAAATTGATTAATTTGTGGGGTTTAATATCCCAAAACCAGCTCTGATTATGAGATGCCATAGTGGAGGTCTCCGGAATTTCGACCACCTGGGGTTCTTTAACGTGCACTGACATTGCACAGCACACAGGCCTCAACATTTCGTCTCCATCGAAATGCAGCCGCCGTGGTCGGGATTCGATCCCGTGACCTTTGGATCAGCAGCTGAGTGCCATAACCACTTGAGCACTGTGGCGGGGAACCACGAATCAAGTGAAGCGGGAAAGCCACAGCATAGCCGTTTGAGGGACTGCAGGGGTTCAAAGTTGGTGGTGCGTTTATCATACCAGTGCATTCATTACGCGAGTACGGCATTTGTTTTTATGATCGTGAGAAGGTTGTTTACTAAGGGCTTTCTTTTTCCATGTCACGAAAAATGGGTATGGGTTATAATGGATGTTCCAATTTTTTTTTGGTCGCGAGAAACGGGTGCACATTACAATAAGGGCGCGGTAGAATAGAGTAAATCCGGTATACAAGCATGCTCGAAAGGTCAATGTTGACACCATTTACATTAAACTGCAATGGTTGCACAGTGAATAAAATTTCCAACTGCAATGGTTGCAGTTGCAGTTTTATTCACCATGAGCAAGTGATGAGAACAGGCACATCGGATCAACTTGCATGAAACAGGCACCTATGGGTGGCAACAGCATATGCACTTTTCAAGCTACCAGTGAGGTTTCGAAATGCAGTCTTGCACTGTTATAAAGAATTTGACACTACCATGAGGGTATAAATTGCAACGCTTTTCGCTTGTGAATGACTACAGCAGCCACCTTACATTGAATAAAGTCCATGAGATATGTGTGCCTGCCATCCAACATGAGTATCTCGTGGACAAGATAAGACGAATAACAAGAAAGGTTAAGAACAGTGGCTACCATACTGCCAAGCCTTTTTTTTACACATGGAGCCAGCTGGACGGCAGATGAATCTTCAAGTTGTGAGCCTGGCACATTAATTTATTTAAGATGTGCATTACCAAACATTTCAAGCAGTAACCGTGCTCACTCATCAAGGAAAAATTGTCAAACTTTTCTAAATCAAGAGTGACAGTCAGAGAAGTGCTTGCACTCCTTATATCATTGGGTACAGTCGCCTTGGATATAATGAACTCGAAAGGGATTGCAAAATAGTTCAATGTATAGGGGGTATGCACTTGATGTTATCCGCAAGGATCACCAGCAGTGCAGTCGCATTTTAAGGTCACACGCGCTGTGTGCAAGCGCCATACCACCTCACGATGCCAGAAACTTCCAGAAAACACCACGATGCATGCTGATGCACGGACAGCACGTAAGGGTGGACATTCAAAAGCGCGACCGCCCGGGGATGGTGTCGCCACCTCAAGGATCAACGCACGTGTTGGCATGCTTTCAGAGCATGATACAAAGTTGTTGAGCGGCAGCTTAGATGTTTGTCACTGCTCAGGGTCCGCTCCCTTGGCATTGGCAACATCAACCACGACCATGGCATCAGTGTGATCAGAAACAGCTCATACATTGCCACTGATGCTTAATAAAGTTGCCCGCTATAAGTGACTTACCGCTGTCACCTCCTGTAAGTCACTCAACATAGTTCTAAGCTTGAAACATCAATCGTATTGCTCCGACAAGATCAATCATTACTTCAATGGTTTAACTACCAAGAAGTTAATTAGGAGCAAAAAGAGACACGCACGTTCACAGTGCACAAAAGGGCCAAAACAAACATTGCAAGCTGATGATGACTGTACCATCGATCATGGCGATGGCTGTTGTGGCTTAGTGGCAGGCAGCAAACAGTGAAAGCACTGCTTTTGAGATTGGTACAGCAGGAAAGTGTGCCAGTTCCACACCTGTAAAATCTCGGGGAAACAGCAGAGATGGCAAGCAAGCATCATCACCTGGCAGGTTCAGTTATTTTCTTCATCTCTTTCTTTTGCTCTTTCTTTCTACACTGTCTTCCTGTCATCTTTCTTTCCTGATCCCCTTCTATACTGCACCCTCTCCTCCCCCTCACAGCACTGCTCAACACCCTCATTTCTCTTTCTGACCCCTTGCTATACTATACGATACATGGCTATGATACGGCTTGTCCTTCTCACCCCCTTTCCCCTCCTCGCCCAAACATCAATGCTAGCCACCCTCACTTCCCTTTTCCATCCCCTTGCTAAACTACACTGTACAAGGCTATGCCATGCTTTATCCTCTTTCCTTGCTCCCAACCCTCACTTCTCCTTGCCACCCCCTTGCTATACTACACTATGCATGGCTATGCTACACTAAGAGCTGCTTGGCTTATACCCACGTTCTGTGGAGCATAAACCATACTATACAAGGCTATGCCATGCTTTACCAGCTTCCCTCCTCCTTTCCTTCCTCCTCAACCCCGCTTCCTTTACCCATCCCCTTGGTATACTATACTATGTATGGCTATGCTATGTTACAAGCTGTTTGGAACATATCCACTTTCTGTGGCACATACCTGGCAAGTTTTCACTTCGTATGCCAGCTCAACCTCAAGTTTAAACAGCTCTGCTGTTAAAAATTTCGTCACAGGGTTGCAAATATCACTGGCTACTTTTGGGGAGATTACGAGCTACTGTGCAAGGACCAACACTGGAATGTGCATATTGCATCGATGAAAGTGGAGGCGGCTGGTGAACCACTGCCAAAGTTACAGCTGTCTCATATCTATCTCAATTAGTGGCTATGTATGTCCATCGGCCTACTTGAAAAATGTTGTGGAGCACTGCGAGCTAAACATGGTTCAGCAGGCAAGTTGGTGCACTCACTTTGTAACTGGCCAAAGCAATGCAATGACACCACATTATAGACACCTGTTCATGGAAAGATGCATTGCAGCATGTTGAAATGCTGCTGAAGGATGATTGATTTGTGGGGTTTAATGTCCCAAAACCAGCTCTCATGAGATGTGCCGTAGTGGATGTCTCCAGAAATTTTGACCACCTGAGACGTGCACTGACATCGCACAGCACACAGGCCTCAACATTTCGCCTCCAATGAAATGCAGCCGCTGCGGCCGGGATTCGATCCTGTGACCCTTGGATCAGCAGCCGAGTACCGTAGCCACTAGACCACCATGGCGGGGCTGCTGCTGAAGGATGATCAACATTAGTAAGGAGGAACGTAGGTTAGGGGTTCAGTGCGGGCCAAGGTTGAATATATCAAATGTGCCGGTCCATTGATTTTTGATATACGTGCACACCAGCCCTATACTTTTACATTGAATTTTGAAGGGGATTCACTTTGTAGGTGTTTTGGACGCACATTCGACACCTTGCTCGTGCTCTTGCCCACCACACCTTGCTTTGCTTCCAGAAGACCGGCCTGGTGCCTCCCAATGAATTATATGCCTGCTCAGAGACTGCTCGCTTCCTTGGTGTTTGGCATGTCCAAAGGTCTGACTGACAGTGCCAGGGATTCGGATGAAAGCGAAACTCTCGCTGCTGGTTTTAAAGCAGCTGCCTCTACTGATGCTGCATGAGGACTATAAGAGCTGTGACCTTCCCTGCCAAAGCTGTAGATGCTCTTTTCAAAACATCTCATTACACACAACATCGACTCCCGTGGAGCTTGGGGCACTACGCACTGCACTTTGCATGACCGAAGGAGAACCGCCACAGAAATGGGCCATCTTTACAGACTTCAAGTCAGCCCTTCAGTGCCCGTTATCGGCTTTATGTCGTGAGCCGCAAGACCAACTAGTGCTCGAAACACGACAAATGTATCATCAGTTAACTGACAAAGACTATGAACTGACAAAGGCCTGCAAGTGCAGCTAATTTTGCATTTATATTGATGCTTTATTTATATAGTTGTTTATATTGTTTGTTACTTTACGTATATTGTTGCTTTATTTATATTGTTACTTCATAGTTATATTTTCAGTTATATGTATGTGTCTATTGATGCAGACTGTACAGGGGAGCCGAGGCCTTAGTCAGGAATTCCAGCCTTTAGCCCCGGCTTCCTCCTTTTGTACGAAGGGAAATAAAGTTCATTGACAAGTTCATTGACAAGTTCATTGACATATCACGTTTCAGTGGCTACCTGGCCACTGTGGAATAATCGGCAACGAGCATGCGGACAATGCTGCGAAACAAGCTCACAAAATTGGAGTGCAGCAAGCAATCCAGCTATCAAGAACACATGCAGTAACAAAAGTTCACTCGCTTGCGCATGATATGGCTATATCGATGTGAAATACTCCTGGTCTTCCACATACCCGCCTTCACTGCCTTGACCCATCACTCCAACTTCGAGTTCCGCCAGGACTAACCCACTCTGAAATGACAGTGCTTTGTCGCCTGTGGCTAGGAACATCATTAACCAGAAGGTTTGGCTATCGCATTGGACTTGAAGACAGTACTGCTTGTGTTCACTGCGGCAGCGAGAAAATGATTGCTCACGTCCTCGGCGATTTCCCTAAGTACTGTTCCCAGTGACATTCCCTCGCCACAGAATTAGCACGCCTTGATAATCAATCGCTGTCTGTGCAAACCGTGTTGGAATGCCAGAACGATAGAGTCTCGCAGCAGAAAGCCACGAAGGCTGTGCTCAAGTTTTTACACGTAACAGGCCTCGTTAACCATCTCTGACACCGCCGAGTTTGCGTGTGCGCGCGATTCGACCTCTCTCCTTCTCCCTTTATTCTTTTCTTCCATCCCTTTCTGTCTCCCCTTACCCCTTCCCCAGTGCGGGGTAGCAAACTGGATATTTTTCCTTCCGGTTACCTTTCCTGCCTTCCGCCCATCATCTCTCTCTCCCCTTTGAAGGGGATTTTTGAATTTTTCTATATAGCCAATAATTCCATAAATCAAAATTTCACATATATGCAGGATTGAATGTACAGCCGTTAGGTTGAATTTTCTTTAATTCGAACTAACAAAGTTATGCATCCCGAACGAACCTGCCAGTAATCGTTACAGGTGCCCCATGAAATTCAAGTTAACAAGCTTTTACTGTAGCAGCACCACTTCCATATGCAAACTGCTGCACAAAAATAGTACACAAGAAAGAAAGGCAGATGGTATACCTGCTCAACTCGTGTGATGGCCACCTCGGAGTCAAGGTTGCGTGTTCTGCGCTCTTTGGTGAGATCATAGTACACCTTTCCACTGCACAAAAGGTGACGGCGCACAGCAGACGCATTGTCCTTGGCTGGGCCACTATCAGGGATTAGCCGCAGGAATGATGTACCTGCAAGCAAGCCACAAAAGGTACTGCTCTTTCAACAGGGCATAGCAATCTTCTCCAATAGTGCCCACGTTGACAGTCATTATGCCTAAACAAGGATAAATGAAATAGAACAAGTTTTATAACCCTACTACAAGCTGGATCTGTATATTCTGTAGCCACTTCCTTTCTCTTTAACAAGACGTGTTCTAGGCATGTGAATCGATGTTCATCTTTACGCCCTTGCACTAACGTTTAGAGATGTGAGATTAGTAAAACTTTATGTGTGAATTGAATACTTTTCAAACTACTCTTCATTAAATTATACAGGAAATGGACTGCTAAACATGGGCAGTAAAACAAATTCACTGTACAACTAGTGTACTCTTACAATGCTCTTAGAAAAAAGAACAGACCAGTAGAGAACCGCACAGATGCACGAGATGCTTCAACACAGCACAGAAGTGTTAGCTTTGCTGCGGTACGCATCTCAACCTTGCCATAGTGTACCAGTGTTTGCTTCACCACAGAGCACTGCTATGAACTTTGCCACTGTATGCAAGTGTTAGCTTTGCCACGGTAAACAAGTGTTATGTGGTGAAGTGTACAACATGCAAGAATGGGCCGCCTATCATGGACCGTAGAATACAGCGTGCCTTAATTAAAACTTCAAATAGTTTGAACAGTAAAAGCTCAGTGCGAATCAAATCCAATAGCAAACGCTGTCCAAGAACTATCTGAAAACTAACAAGCACTTTAAAAAGATCTTTCCACACAGCTCAGACTAGGTAAGTTACTATGATGCTGCACCTGCTAGTAGAGATTCCTGGATCTATGCTGCCTCAGTGAATACGAGTTTTTGATTGTTTATCAACTACAATACAAAAGTGTTTCTATTTATTGTCATCAGAAGGATTTAATTAGATGAGTAATACAGCTGAACCTTGATATATAAGAAACAGTGTGGAGGTTGTGATATTATGATATAGCAAGAATTTAACACACACGACTATGTAAAAAAAAAGAAAACTTGCACAAATCAATCAGACAACCATTTGTGTGGCACAATGAATGCTGACATGAAGCTTCAAACAAAGTGTGTATTACTAAGGGAAAAATAACTGTAGCAGTGTAACTGCGTCTTATGTACAACTGCATGCATGTTTCAACGTGTGTAGGCACCAAAATCTCTTATGCTAATTATATCACCTTTTCTAAAAGGCTGGTTATTGACCACGATAATGGCTGACATGCGTGCAATTGTCGCCAATTATTTAATGTTACACAATATATATGGTGCAGTTCACAATATCAAAAATCCCAGCAAAAGAGCACAAACACTGAAGCTATGACACAGACTAGTATCGAATGATGTTGACATCACATGAAGTACAAGGTGGCAACAACAGTAGCTTGATTTGTGTTGTCCAGTTTCCAGACCACAATACACTCACTGCCCAGGCTTCCTCAAACATATCATTATTGTTGCAAACATTTTCAGTGTCACCCTTCTCACTCTCTGATGAAGGATTTTGATGATGGCTATTGCAAGCAGTCTGGTAAAGGGAAGCACACTTCAATTTTAGACTTAAGAAATTCCAGTAAATTACCTTTAAACTGTCTGTGCTCAATCAAAGTTCATCGTTTCTTGCAAGCACACAAAACTTATGCTGTAGTCAGTTTATCATCCAATTTTTGTATGGTATGAAGAACATTATGTAGGTCTTGAGGAATCAGTCTGGGACTAATGTGCACTGCTTCCATGTCAGGACAGAGAGGTGGAGCTCCTCTGCCGCCACATTGGCCTTCTGAGCATTCCCGAGTTGGTCGCCAGCACTTCAGTGTGCAGCATCTGCTGCCACCACTGTTCACCTCGAGAACCATCACTGGTTGATGCCGAGCAGCGCCATAACATATATTCTAAACCGTACACTTCCATACACTTACTACAACAGACTGAAACCCTGCAGCCTGGATTAAGTTTATTCCTGACGACAGGGTTAGGGTACGCCCATGTCTGCAGAAGCCTTAATGTGACCGCCTGTGGCCTATTTAATTTAGAATGTGCCAGGGGGAATGGTAACAGTGGTTGGTGATCTTGTAGGTTAATAAGCTGGTTCCTGAACTTAAAAGTGGGAGATCTAGCCACCTCTGGGAATGCACGGCACACTAATCCTCGTGCATCCCTGTGTGCCACCTCGCTGAGGTTATGTGGGACTCCCTACACTGACTCCATGTATGCAGAGAACTAAGTAAGCGTACGCGAAGTGATATCCTTACCCAGCAGCAGTCTGTAAGCTGGTTCTGCAAAAGTCCCCTTAAGATGGCTTTAACACAGATCGCGAGTCACTGAACACCAAAACTCTTCCTGAATCAATTAGTGCTAGAGTAACAGCCACCTGTTCAGCGATACTGGACCTTTTGTATAAATGGACGCGGCATTTTGAACACACCCTTGCCACTTACCACCATCCATTTTTTACCATTAATCAATGTCATGTTTAAAAAAAAATGCGGACTCCTCTCCCTGATCCTTTGCCTCTAGCTCTCCCTATCCACCTCCCTAGATTGTTCACAGGATACTGGCTTTAAAGTTCACATTCAACTTGCATAGCCATGCCCCATCGCACAACACAGACACCGATTCTCCAACTGACTAAGATATACCTATCCACTGATGCCCTTAGGAACTGCTGTTTCTGTGCTGTATGCTGAGTCTCAGCAATTTCATCTGAAGTATGCAAAAACATACCGTTCCACATACTGACAAGTAGACCAAGCGCTGCCTTAGTGGCTTTTCTAATTAAAGCTTTTTTCTTTATCTTTCTCTCCATTTCCAATTTAGCATAGCTACCACACGAGAAATGACACAGAATATATGCGTGAACTATTCTCATCACACCTTCTCTTAAAACCCCTATGCCTATCAGAGACCCTTCTGATAAGTCTTATGAACTCCTGTCTTAGTAATATGCAGAAGGGTGGATAATCGGGCCAGCTGGTATGCATTCATAGCAATAAGTGCGTGTGGGTCTGTGCTTGTTTGTGCCTCCCTACTCTGTCCAGTGCTGTGTTGGTGCACTTATCGCCATGAAGTCTTAGTAATATGCTGAATGGTTCTATTCAATCCTCATGCTCCAAACACCAAACCTAGGACCTCACAGCCTCAACTATGGGTATCAATGACCTGTCCCTAGTATGAATTCTAATGTAAGGCTGAACTTCAGCCATGTTCAGCCAATCCTTCAGCCTATTACCTAACTTCTCAGATATGAAGATCAACAACACAGACTTTTTAGTGGAGCACTTGAGCCCCGTAAGACCCAGGTGCTCTTTTGTAAGTGTTACCACCTACTACAGCCTAGCTTCAAGCTCTCCGTCACTAGCACTGACAGTGCATGTAGTAATGTCATCTACATAGTATAGCCAATACCCTGGACAGCGTCCAGTATATTAGCCAACTTCGACACCACCAGATTGAATTACAAAGGCAAGAATATGGATCCCTGTGGCACACCATAGAAACACAAAGACTTCCGACATAATCTCCTCTAACCTGACATGTCCTTCAATCCATAAGAAAAGGCTTGACAATCAATTTTAGTGTCTACACTCCTTTAACCACAGTTTCAAAAGACATTCACACAACCATACCGCTGATGGGCCAAAGTACCTAGCCTTGCATCTGTGACCACACCTGTTTTCTCTAACTGCACAAAAAGTAGCTGCCACTACACAAACAGGAAAGGTTAGGAATGCGAACCACTGCGAAAAAAAACTTGAAAGGGAGTTCGATGTGCGTGTAATACCCGTTACACGGGCGCCCTTAACCAAGGTTAACGTCAACCGTACTGCACTGGAGTTACACGATTCATGCTTGACAGAGGCATTGCCCACATCCAGCACATCAGCACACACACTTGCAAGACTTTGTATCTTCGTCATTAGGTGCGAAAGAAGGAGCCCTACATAGTTCTATAAGAACATCATCAATAAAGCTACGCCTTTGCGAGTGAAACACATCGCAGCAATCCGCTGTCACCACAGACTAGCCGGCCCTGACAGCTCCGAGCGCTAAGTCTAGCAAGGTGTACAGCGGTGCTGTCGCCATTCGCCATCAAGCGTGACTCAAGCTCGTCACAGAGCGCTTGTTTTTGCCATTACAATTAACATTAGTACTCATATGTCATGTCTGAACACATGCGGTTTGGTTTCTCTGTGCCTCGATGTGAAGAAGAAGGCCCGAAAGGAAGTGAGCCAGTTTGACGAAATGGTTGCTGCTGCTGTTTACCTCTTGCATCGTGGCGTTTGATCTGTCGAATGGTGTGGAAGTGGGCGATGCATTGCAGAAATGGTGAACTTTAGAATTACCTTTGCTCAATTACGAATTATTTTATGTTGTAAACAAGCTGGAGTCAATCTTTTAAATGATGTTGTGAGTGATGATATAGCAAAGGCCCCAGCAGCCTTGGCCCGATCAGTTCCAGCATGGAGAAGCAACCACAGCACGCAGAAGCACATGTTTCGACCACTTGGGTGCACAAGGGTAATGTCTTCCAAAAACTGTGTTACGGCTTATGCCATAGCATGTCGAGGACTGCGACTGCTTTTGGGAATACATCTGTGAAGCACCAGCGCTGAACTTGGGAGAAGTACCATCCACCATTTCATTGGTTTAGCTTGGCTGGCAGCCAACCGCGGTTAGCAGCCTAACCACCGTTTCATGTGCCGTGTAGCTGCACTAACCATTTTTAACAATAACCATGGTTATGCTAACTGTGGTTAACGGCGCTCGTGTAAAGGAGTACTGACACGATTTTGCAGCGGCGCAAAATATAAATTTTTCATTTTCTAGTCATGTATTGTTAACGCCCTCCGCACGCGGAAACCAGGAAACACGTACAAAATATTTTAGTTTGGTTGTAAAGTTTTCGTCGAACAGCACTACAACCCAGTCCCAGTGAAATGGACACTATGACGACGTATGAGCACAGTCTCTCAAAAATCGCTGAAATCGCTGTCAGAGTCGCTGGATGACCATGAAATTGTCGTTGTTTGCATGCCTCACGTGTAACTGACCACAGACGACAGAGATGCAGTGACGCTATCACGAATTGTTGTCCCTAGGTGACTCAGACGTACGTCCGACTCTGTTGACACGTCACTAGGAATCCGCCCCTCGAAATCGAAACCGAAAGTAGGCTTTTAAGAGAGTCGTATTAAAAATATATTCATTGCGTTGCGAGGCACCATGATACTCTTTTTGGGGTTCTCCCCGCCAGTGCTTTCACTTACAGCAACAATACGAGAATGTCAAAAATTCGTGTCAGTACTCCTTAAAGGGGGTATCAGAACATTTACAACTTTCAAAATGACAGCCAGCTGGCATGAATTCACCATGCTTTTCACAACAGTAAGTTTTACAAAACATGGAAGCAACAAAAAAAGCGCCTCAAACTGTTGCGCTGCCATTGCACCTCTCACAAGGCACAATGGGCTTTTTTAAAGGCCAGGCCACACTAACGGCAAAGCGATGCAATGCGCCGGCTGCAGCAAAACGCCAGGCTTTATGGCAGACGCGCGGCAGGGTTCTTGTGCCATGAGAGGGATGGGTCCATATGTCATTTCTCGCAGCATGCTGCTGCTGGAGGAGACCAATCAGAGCGTCCCCATCCGTGACATATTCGCTCCAATGCGGAGTCATGGTGACCCACCCAGAAGCTCGTTTCGGACTCGTGCGAAAACTTGCTAGCCACTTGTGCTCATTCGGGGTCATGTACCCATTTGCAAAAAGCATGTAGATGGATCTGCGTATATATGAAGTAGATCATGACCAAAACTTTTCAAGACCACTTCATATTTATGGGAGTGACCTTACAGGATTTGCTCACGGCGAGAAAAATTCATTTGGACATAGTGGTGCTTCCTTTCTTTTATTTGCTCACCTCCCTGGCAGACACACTGCCAGCCGGTCTTGTGCAGAAATACATATCGACCTGATCGTTGCGTCATGGTGCTCGATCATCGGTTGAACATGCTTGGCGGCATGCGAAGGAAGCTATGAGCACTGTTTTTACTGCTCGTTAAAAAAAAAACGCACAGGAGCCATGCTTGATGTAAATGTAATCACACTCTTTCAGAAATAAGCTTGGTGTCTCACGCAACTGAGGCGACAAAGTCTTCCCTTGTTCTTAGATGTTCCGGCAGCTCCAGCATGATTGCACAGCCAGTATCACTTTCTCGTCCCCTGGACGCGGTGACATGGCATCGGAAGGGAGACGACCAGCATGATTATGCTCGCAGTATTAACGACGCACTGTTATGACCTTACATGACTCCCATAAGGAGTGCCCATGAACATAAAAACATCTAGGAAGATGGAGAGCACAAGCCCTCAGTCCAGGCGAAAAGCCTGAAGCAGGCAGAGTTTGATAGGGCTGCCGCCACGGCTCGCCACGAGCAGGTTTGTCAGTGTCGCCGCAGAAGCATTTCTCTGCTGGTGGTGTGCCACGCATATTTTTATGCTACTGTGGTCGGCCCTTAAGGGGAGACTTGGCAATGCGAATGCTCAATTTGGTAAAAATTTTTGACTTTATTTATTTCACGATCTTTGGACCTTCTTTACCTCATGGTAGAATATTACCGTATTTATTCGAATCTAGGCAGATAGTTTTTTAAATGCCGATATGTCAAACTCTAGGGTTGGCTTAGAAACGAGGATTTTGAAAAACGCGCCAATTCTCAAGAGAAAAATGGCGTACAGCTAGCACCACCCAGAAAAGAAGGCACTGTAGCCATTAGTAGCCGAGCCTGGCCGAGGCCAAGCCAGTAGGTTGTGTTTGTATCTGTGTAGCCTGTGTCAACGCGTGCGGCGTGGCGTTTTGTTAATGTCGATAGCGCAATGGCACCAAAGAGGCGATGCCATTATAGAGCCGCTTTCAAAAGAAAAATTGTTTTAGCTCTGGAGTTGTCGTTGAATGTGCAAGCCGGGAGGAACTTCATCGTGGATGAAGAAACGTCAGACATTGGAGGGGGCAACAGGAGAGGTTATTTGCGCGCGCTGCAACGAGGATGGCATTCACTGGACCACGAAAAGGCCATCACCACGAAATGTAGATGGTGTTGGCCGACTTCGTTTGGATGCAGCGAGCAGCTGCCCTTCCAGTAACGACGAAAGTACTCCAGGCAAAAACGAGGAAGCTTTCAATGGAGCAAGGCTTATCGCTGGCAGACTTCAAAGCCAGCCAAGGCTTGCTACAGAAATTAATGAAGTGCTTCGCTTTATAATGGTGTCACACGGACGTTTCGAAGGCCTTCGAACTGACAGTCCATCGACTGAAAGGTCAAGTTTGAGCTGCTACACCAGCGGTTTCGATGGCCGTTGATAGTCTATCAAGTCAACGGAGCACCCTACAACTCCTTCGAGACTTCAAAGGCCGTTAACAATGGAAGCGCTCGAACTCCGAGACTTGACGCACCGGCATCTCCCACGCGCGTTAGTTCATGAGGCCATGGACCTATTTATGTCGTTGTATCAATAAGTAGAATCTTACACCTGTGAAAAACATAGGAAACGTGCCGAGAAGGCAACGCTCTCACTTTATTGCATTAGTTCTAGAACGAATACGCCGTCACTGGTATAAAAAACAAAGCCATGCAGCTGGTGGGAAACACTGCACGCTGCACCATCTGGTGCCTATGAATCAAACTACTTTTGAGGCTCATGCTAGAGACTTAGGCTTAGCAGTGTCAAAATCGGCACGTTTTCTGAATAACGACTGCAAAATGTCGCACATACTTTGTCCCTTTTGGTGCATGGGATTCAGAGAAAGCTGAATTTAAAGTTTGTTTATTGCCGTCGGTGCGAACAGCAAGCAACTACTGCGAATTAGAATTGAAGCGGGTGCCTTGGTTGTTGCCACGTTGTTGCGAAATCACTCGGCGACTCAACGGCCATTCAAAACTGCCGTGTAGCAGCGCCAGAATGTATTCTGAGTTGATAGAGTTGTGGGCTTTTCGAAGGTCATCGACTCGAAGGCCTTCCAATGTGCCCTTGTGACACAGGTGTTAGCCTCCGTCGTCGCACCTCAATCGCCCAGAAGTTGCCCGGTGATTTTGAGAAGCTGACTGAATTTCAGCGGTTTGTGCTGCGCAAGCAGAAATCGAGAGCCTATCCGCTAGGCCAAATCGACAATGCAGACCAGACGCCAGTATATTATGATATGCCGGTGGCGTACACAGGCAATGAAAAAGGCGCCAAAGAAGTGAAGGTACACTCTGCGGGACACGAAAAGCAGCGCACGACTGTGATGCTGTGCTGCACAGCAGGCAGACATAAGCTCCCTCCTTGCATTATATTTAAGAGGAAGACACTGCCCGCCAAGGAAGCCTTCCCGCGCAATGTCACTGTGCGGGCCAACGAAAACGGCTGGATGACGAGCGCCATGGTCGAAGAATGGATAAGGATTGTGTGGCGGCGGCGTCCAGGCGTCCTTCTGTGCAAGAACTCTCTCCTTGCGCTCGACTCCTACCGCGGGCACTGGACCGACAGCATGAAGGCTATGCTCGCCGAGGCAAACACAGACCTCACTGCGATACCGGGTGGCATGACGGGCCAGTTGCAGCCACTTGACATCTGCATTAATAAGGCATTCAAGGATCGCCTGTGGGGGTTCTACATGGACTGGTTGAACGGGGAAGAGCACGAGCTTACAGCAACGGGCTGCATCAAGCGTGCATCACTGTCGCAGGTGGCGGGATGGGTAACTGCAGCATGGGACGACATCCCTGGAACGTTTATAGTCCGCTCCTTCAAAAAGTGCGGCATATCGAATGCCGCTTGATGGAACTGAGGATAGCACACTGTTTGAAGAAGACAGTGATAAAGAAGCAAGCAGCAACGAGGCTAGCAGCGATGATGACTCACAATAAGCTGCTGAATAAATGTGTTTTCTTTTTGTGAAAGCTGTCCTCGCCTTTTTTTTTTTCAGCTTACATTCAAGGTAAGTTTTTTTCCTGGCTTTGGACTTTAGGGTCTCTGCTTAGAATCGTGGTCGGCCTGCATTAGAATAAATACGGTATAATAAAACACATGGTAGTAGTCGAGAAAACGGCACTTTATCTGTTGTCATCCAAAACCGCAAGAAAATCTGGCTCTAGAAGGTGCCATCTTGGCATCCTCGTAAAGGGGAGAGATTGAACCTGAAGACAGCACAGCGCTGTGTTTCTCCAACAAAAAATAAAACCAGCAAAAGCGAGTGAGAAGTTAGCTGCTCAAAGTCAATATTCAACTGTTTTCATGAAATAAAACTTAGAGCTCCATTTTCTCGGCTTCCATTTTTTTAGCAGTTACTGTCAGTCACCCCAGTGCCATTTTGTAACAAATGAAGTTAAATTCATTCTGTTTTTTCACTTAGTTCCTGAAACATCGGTGAGTGCCACACAGATTTTCATTTCTATCTGCACATCCCACAAACATATATAATTGTACTTTTGCAAAAGTTCTTAGTAAGAAAATATATCGAGGACATTTAAAAAAATTTTTCTGCACCCTTTCAGACATAAAAAAACACAAAGAAACAGCCTTACAGCACACAGTGGTCCTAGTGTATATGCTAAAGCAACAATGGTACTTGAGTTATGCCTAATAGCCAATTAATTTGGGGATGACTGTAAGGGTCTATAAAGTGATGTAACTCAACCTATAATAGGTAGCTTAAAACCGAGTTAAGATATCAGCATAACAAACTACATCTGTATACCAAATTTCACCAATTTATACCCATTAATAACAAAGACAGTTTTCATTGCCACGTCCCCTTTTGAGAGAGAATCTCAGCTGTAATGACAGCTGAACCTGGAGTCCTTTTCAAGTCCCCCACAAGAAATGGCATTAACAATGCACTGTGTCAAACTAGCCAAACCACTACATGCACGTGGCAGTATGTTCAAATTGAACTTTCAATGTGGTCTAGGTGTGCAGCCTAGTGTGCAGCAGTGAGGAATGTCTGCCGCACCACCACAATCTCTGATCGTTTTGTGAACGAGCCTGCCACCTGTCAAAGCAGTGCACATTCTTGGTGGCATGAAAGATTAGAAAGGCATGCAATTTTCAAGGTGGCATGGAGAGAGTTTGGTATAGGTGATAATTCTATACATAACCTTGTTCAATATCTTGAGGTCTGAATGAACAACAAGCTAATAAAATGAGGGCTCAGAATGAACTTGAGTGACATAAAAACTGGGTGTGTCTACCCAGACACTAAATTCATGAACAAAATTATAACCAAGTTTTGATTTTCTTTTTTTCCCTTGCACTGAAAACATGTAATATACACAGTGAACCAAGAACCCACATACCTTCAGTCATTTCACTGAAGTGCGATTTGGCTTCTGGATGCCGGAGAAGTGACTTTGGTGTGAAAAGGATGAGCTGTAGCAAACGAAAATAAGAAAACAAAAAAAAACCACAGTTAGCTCTAAGAACAGGGTCCATCAACTTGTCTGGCTCTTTGGTTACAGACACTATCTTCATAGTTACCTTAGCAGATACAGTAGCATTGGTGTTTCTTGTGGGTCATCACAAAGTAGTCAGTTACGAACTGTGCTTTTTTGGACGTGACTTTCTTGAATGTCACTTAACTCCTTCATTATGGTGCCATAATGGACACAGAGTTCTGATGATGTCAAGTGGATCAAAACAATCTTAACTGGTGTCCCACAGGCAACTACTGCCATCTGGCATACTCTTTGAACACTCTTTCAGTTTTCTTTGTTTCCATTTTATGTGCAACACACCAGTGCAAGCAAAACTCGAGCCGAAGGCAGTGCTGAGTACCACGAAAACAGCGGTATGGATGGCGTTACGCACAGACTCCCGTAGCAAGCGCTTTGGCTGTTTCTGCTGCCCATTTGTGTGACCCCAGCAGTAATGACTTCAGTGGCAGTGTGTGGAGTGGTTAGATTACAGTTTTAATGAAAACATGGCAGCTCACATGCCTCAGACTGCAATAAACGCTCCCAGATGAGTCATTCTTCAATTAGTACTGTACATATATGAAGAGTATGCTTCATAGTTGACTATGATTTTATCCTTGTGTTTAGAGCCTGAACAGCGCAAGACCAGGATATTTTGACATACATACCATGCTGCATCAAGCTTTCGCCTGCGAGACAGCTGGTGCCTGTGTTGGAGCAGCGCTGTGCGGAAGGTCGTACATTTCTTTTCAAGAACACTGGGTTTCCTTTCTCTTGTCCCTTACTGAGGTTATCAAGACTGTGTGAGAACACAAGCAAATGTGCCTAAATGCACGTTATGGACTAATAGGCATAGTTTCAGCATGATACCTCCAGAGAAGACGTTGCTCCAACAGAGACACTAAGAATTATTGGGATTTTCACCTACATGGGCACTGAAAGTAATCAAAAAGCTACTTTTTGTCTATCAATATGACGCTGGACTGTTAGGCATAGATACATGAAACCGAGCAGTAGGTGCGTATGACTTCTTCAGAAAATGTGTGCCCGTTGATAAAAACCTATTTTTTCAGAAAACACTGTGGAGGTCATGTGTGCAAGCACTTGCATTCAATGCGATTCCAGGAGCAGCGAAAACCCAACTGTCCCCAAACTTTCTGGAAGCACCTGTTTTAACCAAATGGCATTTTGGTAAGAGTCAATAGGGTGACGCTACATAAGAACATGTCCTTTTCTCATTCCTGGAGCCTTTCTGAGAAAAAGAGATAAACAGCTGCTATGAAAATCCAAGAGCACAATATAAAACAAACATGCTCTGTTTCACCTGCAAAGTTTGTCATTTCTTCCTGCCTTTGCATCAATGCTATGCTCAGTGGCATAGCCATAATGCCACTGAACCTATGGGGCCTGACAAACGAAAAATGTGTACCAGATGTATATAAGCACTGAATTGATAGCTAAGGGAGGTGGGGACAATTTGTATATATCAGAATACTGCAATTAATTTTTCTGCCTTGGTGCACTCACTCACTGCTGTTGTGTTTATACATTTTTGTTAATTTCTTGTTTACTTAACAAGTGGAATGATTGCAGCTCTTCAAGTAATGCCCTTTAGAATATAAAAAACCAGACTAATAAGTAGATATGATGTACAGCAATGCCAAATGTGCCTAGCTGTTCAACAGAAAAGATATTTTTTGTGGAAGCACTAAAAATCGGGCATTTTTCTGCCATAACAAAAGCGTTAATTACACTATCAAACAGCTCTTGCACCATCAATCAAGAACACCAACTCACAAAAAAATCCCATATGCCAAAGGCAATAGACCGCGTGGTTTCAACCTGCATGCTCACACAAACTCAAAGGAAAAGTAACTGATCACCACCGTACCAACCCAATACTACATGCCAACTCAGCAAGCAAGAGACATTACTTCCACTGGCCTAATCAATGGGCTTAAGGGGAACCTTAAGCTTTCCAGTTACACTGACATTGATGTCAGCAGTGCATTCTACTTCACCTCAGTAGGCTTGTACCAGAAATTCAGGTGGTGTATTAGTATATTTGAAAATGTAAGTCACCTTTTAAAACAAAAAATGACGGATCAGCACATACAAACACATATATCAGCATATACCGTATTTTCCGGCGCATAAGACGCACCTTTGCATAAGACGCACCCCCCCCCCCCCCAGTTTTCGCAAGGTTTCATGCAAAAATTAATATATAGGACGCACCGGTGTATAAGACGTACCTATATTCACTCACTTCCCGCAAAGAAAGTTCATAACGTGGGGTTGAGCGAGGATTGTAAAATGCCGTACTTATGTTTCTGAGCGCTAGTCCGTAAGAAAACCTACTACACCAAACTTGAGAGAAAAAATAATGCGCACCCACTGAAACGTTCCGCATGACTGCAGGAAAAACATTTTATTCATCGAAGCCCTCAATGTCCTCGTCCTCCGACGTGCTTTGGAATAGTTCAGCGAGCTCTGGCGGCAGTGACGCTGGGACTTCCTCTGCTTCCTCTTCGGAATCGCTGCTGCTGCTGTCGTCATCAAGGTCAAGGGTTGAGGATGCTTGCAAGCTTGCCTTGCAGAACCCTGCAGTTACGGTGGCCTGTGACACCGCACACCAGGCTTCGCGCACCCACTTAGCGACCTCGCAGAACGAAGCACGCCTCATGCGCCCAGTTGCGGTATAGCTATGCTCGCCATCGGACATCCACGACGCGTATTTTCCGCACGAGCATGTGCCAGAATCTGCCAGCAGACTTCAAGGACAAGCTTGAGAGATTCCAGGCTTTCGTTAAGAAAGCCATTGAAGATGATGGCATCGGCAACAGCCATATAATAAATATGGACGAGGTGCCAATTACGTTTGACATTCCGATGGAAAGGAGTGTGGCACCTAAAGGTGACAAGTCCGTCACCATCAAAACTACCGGCCACAAAAAAGCGCACTTGACGGTTGTGCTTGCATGTTGCGCCGACGGGAAAAAACTTCCGCCAATGATAATATTCAAGCGGAAGACGATGCCGAAAGAGCCCTTCCCTCCTGGCATCGTCATACAAACGAGCGTGAAAGGCTGGATGGTCGAAGAGATGGGCAAGTGGCACGAAAAATGCTTTTCTAAGCGACCGGACGGTTTCGTTCATGCGAAGAAGGGCCTCCTGGTCTTGGATAGCATGCGGGCGCATATAACAGAGCTCACTTTGAAGTGCATCAAGGCAAAAAACTGCACCGCTGCGGTCATCCCAGGCGGGATGACAAAAATGCTTCAGCCGTTGGACATCTCAGTGAACCGCAGTTTCAAGGCTCTCCGGATGTTAGGGAAATACGCTCAGCATGGACCAACCGAACAAATGAAGTTGCAAACGGCGACTAGCCCAACTTGCTGAACGACAGCGTGTCCGGCGTGGCCAGCGTGGCGGCCGAAGCCGAGCCGAACCAGTCGCGCACCTATCGCCATCTTACGCCGATTTCACTGAGTACAGCTCACTATGGTGCAGCCTCCGAAACTCGCGCAGCTTCAGTGAGCTGAGAACTCGTACGACGACATACTTTTTTTTATTTTTCCGTTTTATGTACTTTGGTTTTGTTGTGGAACTGTAGTACCGGCACGTTGAGTCTTCATTATTATAATTATTACGCATCATTCGCGTCGAACTGCTCTAGTCGTTAAAAAAAAAAAGACTCATCAGCATCAACACGAGTTTCTCCCAAAAGAATTACAAAAAAAGTACGTATAAGACACACCTCCGAAAATTTTGGGAAAAAACCGCATCTTATCCACCGGAAAATATGGTAATATGAAAAATGAGCACATTTCACATTGTGCAAGCAAAACATGCACATACAAGGTCCGTTATAAAAATAATGCACATGACTTTGTTCTGATGCGACTATCCATGGCGGCGTAGTAAAAGTGGTCGGACAATGATGTGAGGCGTCTGTCCTTCCTATGTAGCCGGTCACCAGTTTAGTCCTCGCAGTGTAAGCGGAGAGACACGCCTCCGCATGAAACGTTTTTTTCTTTTTTAACTTTGTAACACGGTGCGATGGAGCATTCGCTTGAACAGCGATGAGCTATCAAGTTTTGCATGAAGCTTAGAAAGAATGCAACCGAAACATTCCAAATGCTTCAAAAGACATTCAAAGATGACTGCATTTCAAGATCACAGTGCGGGAGGTGGTCGGGAGAAGGTCATTGACGAACCCCGTTCTGGACGCCCAGCAACGAGCAGAACTGACAAAAACTTGAATCGCGTGTGTGAAGTTATGCATTCCGGTCGTTGAGTGAGCATCCAGTAAATTGCTTACACCGTAAACAAGTCACAGGGGGAAACTGTCAACTCAGCCTTCTACCTGGGGGTACTCAAGAGATTGAAACGCCGTACGCACATGTGAGGACTGACATCAGACATGGTCAAGCCCCACCATGACAATGCCCCCAGCCACACGTCCTTCATCGATGGCAACTTCTTGGCCCGGAGCAATACTCCAGTGGTCCCCCTTTCCCCTTACAGTCTCTACTTGGCTCTGTGCGACCTTTTTTTGTTTCTCTCACTGAAGAGAGAGCTCAAAGGAAAGCAATGGGAGACTGTGGAAAGCATCGAAAAGCCTGCAACAACGTTCCTGAGAGACATTCCTGTTAAGGACTTTGAGCGTGCCTTCCAGGCGTGACAGTCATCTCTGCAGGTGTATCAATGCAAGGGGAGAGCATCTTGAACTTTAATCATCTGTACACATCTGATGAATAAATTTTTTTTCCCACAAAATGCACATAACTTTATTAATGAATCCTGTATTTTAAGAAACTCTCCTGGCTGATATTGAGCAAGCTTTCCCGGATGTGTGACTGTCCTATTCCACTGCAACATGGAATCTTTTTCTAATGTATTTACAGCAATTGTTACTAAACCCAAGAAAAAATTGCCATTTTATGTAAGATCAACAGAACATAACTTCCTTGCATTCTAAGCAAACAAAAGCTGCTCCTTGCTGATTAGCGGAATTTGTCCTCACTTACTGCTGCGATGCTAGCTGCAAGTCAGTGGTAAAGAGAGAGGTGCAAGGTGTTTGATTTCACGAGATCACACCGACATTGACATTACTCAGTTATTTTCTCCTTGTCTTCGCTTAACATGTGAAACGTGCTTGTACCCTTGATCATCAAGAAGTTTATTAGGTAGTGGATAGAGGCTTGAGGTGGCAGAAGTTGCCTTGTTTGTTTGCAGTGACAGGCACCCAAGATATGTTCATGCAATAGCTGTGAATAATAGAAAGATGTGGAGTAACTAAAGCTGTGAGAAAAGAGACAACATATGAGCATTTCAATAAGTGGTTAACTTTTGTGGCTGGCTTCCAGCAATATAAACTGCAACGGGGAGTGCTTGGGATGGCCAAGTTGTGAGGCAGATCAAACCATGAAAAGATAAGATCTCCTAGGCTTCGTAAGCACAACAGCACAAGCACGTAACATGAAAACCATGACGACACAGGACAGAGTGCTGACTTCACTAACCAGGTTTGGAACACTTTATTAACAGCCAAGTTGCTTAGGTCACTGTTCCAAATATGTTCTCTGCTTTAATTTATTAATGTCTTTATTATAAGCAGTTTCTGAATGTTAAAATCACAATCCTTTGATACCAGTTAGTCTGTTAAACCACATATCAAGAAGACCACCTTTATTTCTTTCCCTCTTCCATGCAAACCAGTTGTGACACCCATGATAAAGTATGCCTCATTACGATAGCCCATTTTAAGTTCAATGGCTCATGGGAAGGAGGCTAGAAGACTGCTAGTTAGTATTACAAGTTACAATTAAAGCCAGACCACTACTTGTTAACACTGAACAACAGCCATGGTTGAAAGGCAATCAATCCCTTGTTGAATTTCACAGAGCGTGCAAAATAAAAATCAGAAGGAAAGGTAAAGGTGTCTTCCATTTTAAGTTTTCCAGGTTCCCTGACTTTTCCAGGTTCCCTGTGATGATTGTAAGAATATTCACTGAATGGTAAGTGTGCTCGACAAACTGTGTGTACCGGAAATGAGCCCTCAGGTGGTAAAATAAAAAGCAACACAGGGCACTTGCAAAAGCTGCAAACCACTCTAAATTACAGTAAGAGCACTGTAAAAAGATGCACTAAACTTTTTGTCAGCCCGAGTGAAGTTGTGCTTGTCAACCAGGATATGCTGTACGACCTTTAGAAGCAATGGTTGTGCACCAGCATTCTCTTTTAGACTTCTATTGAACCATTTACTGTGGTTGTAGCTAGAGGAGCAACTTCATCAGCTTTGATCAATGGTTACGATTAGGGGTGTGCGAATAGTAATATTTTGGTTCAAAGCTAATTCAAAATGGACAGTGATCAGGGTCTAATAATTTTGAAATGAATAGTCTGGGTGGTTATCTAGCGTTCTGAGAATACCTTAACAGCAGAAATTTGTCCTGTGTAAAATTTTTCCTTTGCATGCTTATGACATACAAAGGCATCCTAGAGATTCATTCCATAACATATCGTAGGTTATTATCCAATAAAAGCTTTCGATACATAGACTAGCTGCTGTGTAATTAGTATAATTTCCTTGTTTCTATAGTTAATGACACAAACAAGGAATCAAACAACTACACTCATGCAAATGGTACTGTTTTTATACTATTTCTTTATACCACATTTTTTTGCTGCAACAGTAGTAAAAAATAGGCGTGTGTCTTACACAAAAGTGCGACTTATACCCTGGAAAATACTGTAATAGAATTTGAATAGTATTACAGTGCAAGTTATAAGAGGTAAAATATGGTAAATCTCACAATTTATCATACTTGGTTCATATAACTCACTCTAAATCTTTTAAAAGTATTTTAATCAGAGTGCAGGTACCATACACACTTCACCATAAAGTGGGGCCTCACAGCAGTGTGCACTTCCACTGAAAAGGTGCTTTCATGATATAGCCATCCCATGCTGGTGTGTGAAACCAGTTTCAGGCATGTTACTTGAGGAAGAATGTCTACTCGTTCTCTCTAGAGTAATCGAAACAGCAGAAATCTTAAATCCATCGAAGCAAACTTGAACACTGCATTGAACACCGTTGTGCATGGAACTTTCTTGGACACGGACGGGACAGGAAGGGAACACACACACAAGCACTTCCGGTCTCATCTGCGTCTGAAAAAGCTCCACACTTAACACTGAAAAGTTGCACCAACAAAGCCAGAAATATACCCTAGCTATGTTCACAGAATGCCTCTAGGGTCGCACAGACCGCCAGTTTCCATGACCTGACCAGGTATTCAAAAATTGCTGGACAATTTCCTGACTTGAGACATCCTGAAGGGGAAACTAACAATAGCAATGAGGTCACATCGCTTCAATCAAGGTTGCCTAGTGCCAGCCCTGCAATGGTGAGGGTGTGACTGTGTTGCCGGGAAGAAACCATATGCACGAATTGAGAGCACAGTGACACCTATCCGAAGGGGGGGGGGGGAGGGCGGAAGAAGTAAAGCAATGCCGGTACTCACTGGTTTCCTGAAGGGCAAGGCAATCTGCCTCCGCAACACATGGAAGTAGTTGGCAGGTGTTGTGCAGTTCGCAACAATCATGTTGATCTCATTGAGCTGACGCATGGGAAAGTCCTCGTCGACTGTCTGTAAGTACAAAAGTATAGAGTAAGTAGTGACACAATGCAACACTGTACTACATCTGCAAAGTATGATGATGATGATGATGTGTGCTGTTTTGTGGCGCAAGGGCCAATTGATGGCCAAAGAGCGCCATTTCAGAAGACAAGAGATGTGAACAATGATATGGTGCGTGGCTGTATAGGGGCCTTAAAATTCCTCGCGCTAACGCGGGTAAAAAGATACAGTTATTAAAATCATGACAGTGACGTGGAATATGTGCAGGTAAAGTGGATGGCGAAAGGTCGTGATAATAAAACATGGCGGGGATGTAGTCACCGCAGCCGCGACCTCGGTACAGAGGTCGTGCTACGGAAGTATTGGAAGAATTCAATTTTGCCATAAAAATGACTTCGTAAGCAACAATATCTCAACCATTCAATAAGAACAACAGGTTTGCCTACAACTGTTGTACAATTTTTTACTTTAGCATTTACTTCTGAAGAAGTACAGCTGATTACAAAAGCTCACAAGACAAAATTTTTTAAAGATCTTAAATGCCCACTTTGCAATGACACATGGCAGACATGGCCTATAACTAAAGGTGCTGGCCTGTAGTGGTTTTTGCAGCCTGCATAATCATCTGTTAAATCGAATGTGTCACACTTCAACAGAGCCACAATTTACATTTGCCAGGTAATCCCCATAAATCTTTTGTCACTGGGTGCACATCACTGACAATGTATGAAAAGCTCGGCGCATTCTCCTTACCGTATTTACTCGAATCTAGCATGCATCTTTCTTCAGACGAAATGATCCCAAAAATGCTTGCACATTACAAGGATAGAGTGCAAACAAATGCGAAACCACATTCACGGCATTAGCAAAAGCTTTCCACCAAAGGGGTGAGATGCAGTGTCATTGCCATGACAAAATGGTGGCGTCCAAGATGACAAGCAGAACATGTTTTGTTGCAAGTTAACTTTGGTTGATTTCGTGCTCGACCACGACCCCTTTGCATTGTATTTCTTTTGAATTAAGTGCAAATGGTAGCGTGCCAAATTTATCATAAAGCTCATGCCAAACAGAAAGCTATGCTGCATGCTGAAAATAGCCATGTTGCTTCATTTTTCTGTGCCAGAGGCCTGTGATAGTGAGTAATGGCAGTGCCACATGGATACTTTTCATCGCGATCAACGATGGTCCTGATCCCATTCCGTGACTGCAATCAAGGGTGGTTGCCACTACACAGTCCTAACCCAGACAGAGTTTGCCACTGACACCAACCGAATCGCGATCTGGGAGACAGATAGCAATCAGGCTTGACCACAATTAAGTGTCTGTGAAACAAAGGGAGCACTCCTATATCCAGCTGCATGTCGACAGGGAAATGTTGCTACAGGCCAAAAGTAGAAAACCAACTGGACCCCGAAGACAAGCTTGAAGTCTTTCTTTGGTAATTCCAGTAATGGGAATGGCCAAGAGCATTTTGGAGAAAAAAAAAGAAAAAAACGATTTGTAGCAGCTGCCCATGTTGGCAAAATGCAAAAAATGGAATAATACATGTTAATTCCTTTCATTACAGATGTACTAGAAATTTAAATATGATGACTAGAATGAATAAAAGGTGGTTTAGCCTTACAACCACACTAAAATGACAACAGGGGTATACCAGAACACTTACTGACATGTGGCAAAAAGCAGGACAACACAACTGGAAAGACACTAAACAAATTGATTTTTAATATATTCTTGCTGACATGACAAATTACCTTCACTCAGCAGCAAAGTTATTTCATATCGGCACAAAAGGCAATATAAAATTATAGGACAAATAATGTTGCTGTAAAAAAGTTAAACCTCACCAGGAGAAAACATTTAGGCTTTATAATTTTATGTTCATAGAACGTAAAGAATTTTTTAACCTAAACACAGGCAATAAATTTATTCAAAAAATTCTATAAGCTACAGTTTCACTGCTGGCACAAAGAAAAACTAAGGCAATCAAATGACATTTTGGGCACTAGAGGTCAAAATGTACATAATGTTAGAACAGAGCTTTAACCCTTTGAGGGTTCTTTCCATACTTGTATGACGGTGCTTCTCTGTCCTGCAAGGTCTTGTGCCTACGGGCACGGTTTGGACCCCCCGCCCCATTTAAAATTTCATGTCATAATGACGATGCATGCACACTGGAAGGGACACCTCCCAGGATTTAGAAGCATTTGGAATGTGACTGGGCAACATTCTTGCGGAGATAAACGGTTTGATTGCTCAAACTGTATTAACTATGATTATATTTGCTTTGTTTGTTTTCTTGTGTTTTTCCCTCACCCTGCCTGGACCTTGTATTATGTCTGCAGTACTGAATAAAGAAAGAGAAAGAAAGAGAATAGATTTGTAGCTTTGGCACATCGCATGGTCTGCAGCAACTGGCAGTGCACGAAACTTCATCTTTACCTTTATAGGCGCTCCCTTACAGTGGCAACAAAAGTTGATTTCCATCATTATTGGTGCATTTATGCTTATGAGGTATTGCCATTGTCGCCCGCTTTGTTTACAGAGTTCCAGTGAACATATGCACTGTTCCGTTGCATCGTGTGGGTTGATTTAGAGCAACAAAAAATGTGGTTTCTGTTTCACTGCGCACATTCCTCTCAACTCTGCAACTGATGTCACCTTAGCCACCACCAGGCCTCCTAGACTGGCATGCCCACGGAGGCCACAGAGAAAAACAAACCGTGCTGCAGCCTTGCTTCCGAATGGTGGCACCGCACGGTTTCGAAGTATTTTCTTTCTTTCTAGCAAGTAAATCGATTCTTATAGAGCAAACGCGAGTTCACTATACCTCTGAACTTAAAAATATCTTACTGCAATGTCGGCCCGTAGTGTCGCATAGTCGTTTCAGGAGTGAAAGAATGCTGGGGTTTCAAACGGTCATTACTATGTGTGCACTGAATATTTCCTGAAATATTTCAGAATCGGCTTGTCAAATGCATATTGAAGCAGTGAAAATTACAACAGGGCATCTCCATATTCTTTTCATACTCCCTTTAAAAATATATTGATTGTGTTTCGAACCCTCACGATACTACTTTTAGGGATCTCTACATGAGTGTTTTTATTTAGCGAAATGACACACAAATGTTCACAATTCGTGTTAGTACCCCTTTAACTATGAATTGAATCGAATAGCAAATGCTGTTCAAAATTATTTGAAATTTCAAATACTTGCACCTCTAGCAATATGACTAAAATTTAGGAATGAAAGTGTGATTTTAAGATGAGGCCCATATTCATAAACATGCCTTATCCTTAGCTCTCGTTTTTTTTTTCACCCCTGTGACATTAAGGCACACACGTAAAGGTGACTAAAATGGTAATCAGTGTGAATGACTATCACAAGGCTTGTTCATAGAGAGTGAACTAATTTGTTCATGAAGCATCATAGGGGCATAGGGAAGATAAGGTAAACAAGCGATAAGGATAAGGTAAGTTTATGAATACATGCCATACACTTAATATAAAATGAACGCTTCACAGTACTCACAGGAAAGACATCAGATTCCTCACTGCAGAGCTGGAGGAAACGTTCAGGCCTGCCGCTTGAGTGTTCGGGACCCTGAGAAAATTGCATCAGTCTGTAGCACCTAAGAGTCACTTTTGCATGAAATGAGAAAGGCGAGAGTCACAAAGGCTTTGCACTGGAGCCGGGATGAGAACCTGCAATACACCCATCTATATATGCACAGTGCATCCACAATCCACACAATACATGAAAATGTATACTGCATAAGATCGCAATAATCTAAGAATTACAAATAGCACAATAATAAAAGAGGAATGGATCAAGGGCTCGTTTCCTTGTTATACATAACCTCATGAATGCAACAGACAATGAGGCCAGTGAGGTCACAGGGGAAATAATTGTAGTTTTTAACACTAGTGTAGTAATTAAAACATAAATAGACGAGGATTAAAGTGGACAGAAGAACATACCTGCTGTCAGTAGGGACCAAATCTACAACCTTAGAATAACGTGTCCCATGCTCTACTGTCATGAGTCAAAGGGAGGCGGCGCAGAGCAGACGACGACGAAGGCGAAGACCGTTCGCCGATGAAGCAGCACGTGCGCTCGTGGCGCGTGAAACGAGGCATGAAAAGGGCGCAGCAGCGCTGAGCAAGGGGATTGTCTGCTTGGCTACGGCCGAAGAAGGACGCATCGGCAGCTTCGCTCTGTCGACGGGAACGGCGGGCGTTCAGCTCGGGAGCCCGAGACGCTGGTACTCCGGGGCATAGCTGTAGACCTCGGCCAAGATTCGAGCGAGGCTCCGCGGAGGTGCTGCAGCCGAGGGTTCCGGACGCGCCGCCAACACTCCCCCTTCGAAGGTCGGCCAGCGGAAATTCACCAGCGCGACGCGTCACCACTGCGAGTGGGGGACCGCACTCGTACTTAGCCTGGCGGCTAGGCCTAACCCTTGGTCAGGCCACGTCATCAGTGGAGACGGGGCGACGGCTTCGGAAGCAAGCGGTCTCTTCTAGCCGTCGTAAAGGACAGCGACGACTTCCGCCCGACGAGTCTCTACACCGGCAGCGGACTTGGTGACGACGAGTGAGGACCGCGCCCGCAACGTAAGAACTTTCCGTGTGTTCATCGCGACGGCGTCGACGAGGCCACAGTGGCCAGACTCAGTGCTAAGAACGGAGCCGAATTTAGTTTAAAGAAGATTGTCAAAGGCAGCAGAGAGTTTGATTATGATTAGTATTTTCCTTTTCTGTGTTAGTTTTCGGGCTGTAGTCATTTGTTCACTGTTGGGTTGCTGTGCCGAGGCGGGCATTTGAAAAGTATTGTCAGATTAGGCTGTTAGTTTCATTTGGAGGCAATTCTCGGGATTAGTTTTCTGCTTGTATATATTTGTTCACTTTTGGGTTTGCGTTTGCCGTGTTATAAAAGTTTGGTTTGCTGTGACAAAACGCTACTGTCGTCAAGCGTCTCTCACTCCCTCTCCCACGCTCGGTAGTACAACCCTCCGAGATCTTCTCCGGCGGTAATTCGTGACATAAATTGGCGAGCCTTTGCCAGGATTAACATCTCCAGGCCCAGTCACGAATGATCGTCGGGGGTTGCGAAGATGGATTGGGAACGTTTGGCGGCGATAGCTAAGAGCAGAAACCTGTCAGGAAAGGAGGTGCTGAGGTTATTTGAAGATGCCCAAAAAGAACGGGAGCGAGAGCATGAAGCAAGGGTAGCTCTACTAAAACAACAGATAGCTGAGGCCGAAGGGAAGCTGATGTACCGGAAAAGGGAGGAGACATCATGTGTAAATTTGCCAGGAGTGCAATCAGTCGAAATCGGTGAACATGAGGCGGAAGTTATCGAAATTCCGGAAATTCAGGCGAGTCAGGAGATCGCCTCGGTGGAGTCGGAGGAGTGCGGCGCGGTTACCGCAAGTCTAGAGGAGCTCGAGTCGGAGGTTGAGGATGCGGGCGTAGGCGCCCAAGAGTTTATTGAGGATGCGGGCGTAGACGCCCAAGAGTTTATTGATGATGCGGGCGTAGGCGCCCAAGAGCTGTTGAGCGCAGCGGAGGAGAGAGCGCACCCACTGCTGGTGCAGGAGGACAACGTAGAGTGCATTGCAGGTCGCTGCAAGCACATACTTGATGGAGGGCGTATTGCAGGTTGCTGCAAATGGAGTTTTGACGGGGTTTGTTCCGGTGTGTGCCCCACAGTGAAGGACGTGACATCGAGTCATGATCCGAGCGAAAATTGTGCCGTGCTCGAGAGCGAGCAACGTGAGGTCGAAGTCCGCGACCGGAGCGGTACAAATAGGAGTGAGGAGCTCCCTGTTGAGGAAAAGGCAGACGCAGACGCTGCCAACGGACTTGACGCTAAGGAGCGTCAAAGAATGCGAGGTCGAAAAAAGCGAAATGCGAGCGAATGCGGCGAGGTTAAGGTGCGTCGAGCAAGCAGACGCCGTAGAAAGGGCGTTCGCAAGAACCGAAAGAGTGGCAAACGAGATAAATGTTCGAAGCGTTTGCGACCGCACAGGGCTAGTAATAAAAGCGAGAGAAAGGTTGTTGTGGAGAGGCGTTTCATGAGCGTCAGAATGAGGAAACGCTGCGGCATGGCTAATCGTTTGCGACTGCGTGCAGGAGGTCGACGCGCGAGAGAGTGTGTTTTGAAGGAGCGTTTGACCATGAAAGAGGGCAAACGCAGGGGCTGCGCCGAACGTTTTGGAAGATGTGCGTCAAGGTCGGGACACACGAGAGGAGTTCGGAAGAGACGTGCTAAGTGCAGATCTGAGAAAAAACGCCGCGGAAAATTTGGCAGTGTCAAGGAACGCGGTGGCCGTAGCGAGCGTTTGAAGGAGCGTGCAACAGCACGGAGGCGCACGACAGAGTTGCGCAAGACGCCGAATGAGAGGAGGAACAAAATTAAGGCGGAAAGATTCTTTTTGTGGCCCCTGAAGAGAAGAAGATGGTGGGTTTAAGACAGGATAGCTTTTGATGGAAACGAACTGGGACAGGCTAAAGGAAATAGATAGACACAAGGAAACAGCAGAGCAGTTAAAGTAGGCAGTGCTGAATAGAAAATTCAATAATGTAAACAGATAGGGAAACTATTGTCTTTGCTAAAAGTGTGTAGAGAAATGGTGATTTAAAAGGACCGAGAGCAGATGATGGCATCAAAAAAAAAAAATCGGAGGTCTTAAGGAATATTAGTTTTTGAAAGGAAAGAGAATGTGGGGATTGTCAAGTGTGGGTACAGAGGTAGAGGTGAAAGGAAAAATAGTAAGAGTGGAGAGAGCAATGGGGCAAGAGGCATACCATGGACTGTCGCAGCAAGGCAGTGTATATTCTGTTGGTAGCCAACGATCTGAGAGAAAGGGCAAGATGATCGTGAGGAGATACCTATAAACAATATATATAGGGAGATGAGAAGAGAGTGAGCAGTTAACCAGCTGAAGGGAAAGGAAAGAGAACGTGCTGATTTCCAAGCGAGGGCATAGGGTATAGTGTGACACAATATCAAAAGCTGATAGAGCAGTAAGTCTGCATAGCAGGGAATATTGTAGCCAGGTAATGTATGTTGTGTATGTGTCCGTAACCAAATGAGTGGAAAAGATGAAACTTTGCTGAGAAACGACTACTGGGCTGTATGCCAAAGAGTGCTGAAGTGGATTCATATGTATAGTGATGTATTAGCGTAGTTTGTGGTGTTGTTTGTGAACGTTCATGACTATTACAAAAAGTGAACTTCAAGTGAAAGTGATGTGATCAATATTCTTTAATATTTCGAAGTTATCACTGATTTGTTTTGTGCATTGTATACTCCGTTGGTGTTATGGTAGGGAACTTAGTGAGCATTTATGACTCGCGTTGAAAGTGAACATTGTGTCTAGTGATTATGTTTGTTAGTGCTGTGTGTGGTGAACAATGTGCGCAGTGTGCGAACGAGGTAGTGTGCGTAGTGTATTGTGTGAGACAGTGAAGTGAGGTGCATACTACGTCGACACAAGCAGCACCCATGCCACAGCAGAGTCACAGTCACCACCCGCAAAGGATCGGCAGTGGGAGTTTTTTCAGGGAAAAAACTCCTGAAAAGATGGGCCCATGTCATGAGTCAAAGGGAGGCGGCGCAGAGCAGACGACGACGAAGGCGAAGACCGTTCGCCGATGAAGCAGCACGTGCGCTCGTGGCGCGTGAAACGAGGCATGAAAAGGGCGCAGCAGCGCTGAGCAAGGGGATTGTCTGCTTGGCTACGGCCGAAGAAGGACGCATCGGCAGCTTCGCTCTGTCGACGGGAACGGCGGGCGTTCAGCTCGGGAGCCCGAGACGCTGGTACTCCGGGGCATAGCTGTAGACCTCGGCCAAGATTCGAGCGAGGCTCCGCGGAGGTGCTGCAGCCGAGGGTTCCGGACGCGCCGCCAACACTCCCCCTTCGAAGGTCGGCCAGCGGAAATTCACCAGCGCGACGCGTCACCACTGCGAGCGGGGGACCGCACTCGTACTTAGCCTGGCGGCTAGGCCTAACCCTTGGTCAGGCCACGTCATCAGTGGAGACGGGGCGACGGCTTCGGAAGCAAGCGGTCTCTTCTAGCCGTCGTAAAGGACAGCGACGACTTCCGCCCGACGAGTCTCTACACCGGCAGCGGACTTGGTGACGACGAGTGAGGACCGCGCCCGCAACGTAAGAACTTTCCGTGTGTTCATCGCGACGGCGTCGGCGAGGCCACAGTGGCCAGACTCAGTGCTAAGAACGGAGCCGAATTTAGTTTAAAGAAGATTGTCAAAGGCAGCAGAGAGTTTGATTATGATTAGTATTTTCCTTTTCTGTGTTAGTTTTCGGGCTGTAGTCATTTGTTCACTGTTGGGTTGCTGTGCCGAGGCGGGCATTTGAAAAGTATTGTCAGATTAGGCTGTTAGTTTCATTTGGAGGCAATTGTCGGGATTAGTTTTCTGCTTGTATATATTTGTTCACTTTTGGGTTTGCGTTTGCCGTGTTATAAAAGTTTGGTTTGCTGTGACAAAACGCTACTGTCGTCAAGCGTCTCTCACTCCCTCTCCCACGCTCGGTAGTACAACCCTCCGAGATCTTCTCCGGCGGTAATTCGTGACAGGGGAAATAATTGTAGTTTTTAACACTAGTGTAGTAATTAAAACATAAATAGACGAGGATTAAAGTGGACAGAAGAACATACCTGCTGTCAGTAGGGACCAAATCTACAACCTTAGAATAACGTGTCCCATGCTCTACCAACTGAGCTTCAACGGCAGTCTTTCCCCCGTTCACCTTTGTGGATATTTCTGTACATTTAATCTTGGGAGTGCTAGTCAGCCCCACTCTTAGCCCCATTCATCGAGTGTGGAACATTCTTTTCGACAGTATGCACCACGTGGTCTTAATAGAGCTGCTGCTGACGAATGAACTCTTAATACCTAAAGACACCAACACAATACAAAAATGATCATGTAGGACAAGAAGCCAAGCATACCATGCCCTCCATGCCATGAGGCAGAAGCATGACAAGGCCGCTCTGCCGGACCCATTTGGCCTGCCCGCTGCTGATGAACTGGTCAATGATACACTGAGCTGTGTTCATGAAGTCTCCAAACTGGGCCTCCCACATCACCAGTGCATTAGGGTTGGTCATTGAGAATCCCAGCTCAAACCCTGCAAAAAAGACATGTAATTCATTGCAGAAGAGAGCACAGCCAACAATAGAAAGTGAGAAAAGATTTCTTTTGCGCGTGGGAAGATTGCAACACCATTAACTTAAGCAAGCAGAGTGTAGTCCAATCTTAAAGGGAACGCTGCAAGAGAACTCAGGAGTATGATACAAAGGCATGAAAATTACTAATGAAGTAGATGAAACATAGCACTTCTACTAGCTTTACTACACCCACACCCATTTACATATAATGAACTCCGACAGTACTGCAAAGAGTGCCTATTATGTTGTCTGCAATATGTCAGCTCTAGGGGTGTACGAACAGTGAATCTTCGAACCAAATCAAATATGAATTGAATAATGAAACCAAATCAAATATAAATAAACCACTATTCAAATAGTTTTCAAATAGTAAGGCAAAAAGCTTAAAAACAGCATGAAAATTCAATAAAATTTTATTGGAAAGAAATATTCATGAACATCATCTGACATATTTAACCCACAAAAAACAGTTAAGTGAGGTAGGCTTGCATTCGGCAGTGGCTAGAGCCTTTGAGATATTAAGTAACCATAGGTGGAACTTGACCGTACATTAAGGGGGGACCCTGCACTTTCAACTTTTTTCAAAAATTCTTGATCAATTTTGGTGAAACTTGCTGAGTTAATGTATATTTGTGTGCTGATTTCAAATATGCAGTTTTCTTAATACAATATGTAGTTCTTAAACTATCAGACATTTCATCTTTCCATTTGGGAGGAAGAAGTTTTCCTAAACTGAGTGAGTTACAGTGTAAATCAGCATGTCATAATGATCAGGAATGAAAACTGTATGCAGTAAAACAAGAACGGAAGTCCTAAACCCATTTGGTCAAAAGTTATGGCATGTCAAACATTCAAGAGTGAAATTCCAGCTGGACGTTAATACGTAAATGTTATTTTTATAAAATTTTCTTCAGAATAACTCTGTGCAATTTAGTCTTACTTCATTCTATACTAGTTTATCACCCTGGCAAAAAAAGAATTTTAGCAATAGCACATTTAGAACCCAAGATATTGCTCCTCCAAAACTGCAAAAGCACCAAAATAGCAATAATGAGAAAATGAGAAAAAACGGTTGACAAAGTGTTTACTGACACGAACTTTACGCGAAGCTTCCCAGTGCCGTTCAGAATACTCCAGGTGCATTATCCGGATGCACAGAGTAGCTTCAGCGTGTTGCGCAAGTCTGCAGCAACGCCCCTTTCGCGGTTTCGGCTTCGCCACGTGATCGCAACCGGGGTGCTCGAAACTTGATTTTGATCTTTGTCGGCGCTCCCTTGCAGGGGCGGCGGAAGTTGATTTCTCTTTATTGGCGCTGCTGTTAGCTTGTTTACCAACGCCACTCACGAGGTATTCTCGCTTTTCTTGTTTACTGAGTTTCTGCCAAGTTCTTCAGATGCACAGCAAAGCGGCAATATGGCCAAACGCACTGCCCGTCCTCGACACCGAAAGCAATGACTCTTCCCAATTCCGATTTTGCTTCATTCACCGAGTCTGAATCGGAAGACAGTTGTTTTTTTTTTTTTTTTGAGTAGAAGACAGCTCATCTTCGGACGACGACCTGAATTTAGCCAGTTCAACCTCTGCCCAACGTAGCCGCACGCAGCGAAGATGTCATACGTGTGCCAACACAACTGGTTGCTCTAAGAGGAGAAGAGACACGCGTTTCTGGTGTGCAGAGTGTGATAAGGCGCCGTGCGTAAACCCATGTTTCAAGGTATACCACTCTGAAATACTACTTAATATTTTGCAGTTCTGAATGATGCCGACACCAAAATACCGTTCCTAATTTTTTTTACTATTTATTCCTGACTTTATACATTTCGTACATTCAAGATCCCCAATAAAGTAATTTGACCACCTGGGAAAGCTTTTTTTTTTCAAAAAAATGTGACCCTCAAAGGGTTAAGCAGCAAAGCAGCCGACAGCAATATTTTTCTATTGAGAGTTCCTTCAAAGCATGCTTAGTGATACACCTGATGAACAAGCACAGTGCATTGCAGAAAACAACATTTCTTTTACCTAGACGTTCGTAAGAATTCATTGACATTGACAGATATGGCTGGGTGGTGCCTCCCAGAGTCTGTGGCACGTACCAGGTAATAAAGGATAGCATTTCTTTTATGTGATAGGTCATGAAGGTGAAAGTCAATGCAGATACATATAAAGGTGTTTTCTTTTTAAAACTACAAGCTAGTGATGAAATCTGAAGTAGAAAGAAAAGAAAACAAGAAAGAAAGTTGATTCTGGCAGAACGTGCACTATAAAGGCTATTGTATGCAAGGTAGAAGATTTATGCCCTATCTCTTCGTCCTTTACAAGAACACATGCAAGGACCTTGCTCCCTTGCAAGCAAACCATTAGACATTCACATCAATTTTGTTACGCCATCACTTCATGTCCTTTTTTTAGCTTACTATTTTAACTGCAGCCAGTCCTGACTACGTTGGACTCTCATAAATTGAAGTACCCTTTATAACAAACTGTTTTCAAATATGACAATGACTAAACGTCAATGCACAAGAAAATTTATGGTTACATCAACCAAAAATTTCCAGAACACTTCATATGTCAAACATCGGCCAGTGCGAAGTTCCCCAAGAAGGTGGCTTTTCCTGACAAAAAGTTGGCTTTACGACGTGAAAGGGGGGTTCCCCTGCACGTAACTGGAGGAGTGAGTGGTGTGGTTAGGTGGGCACCACTCAAAGCTAGTACAAAGCTACTGCTTGCCGTCCTGTGGTTTCTCCCGCTGATTCTTTGTTGCTGTGCCTGTCCTGTGCTGTTCTCTCATTTGTTCGGTTTGTATGCATGTGCTGCGTCTGCCATTCTCTGCTCTCGTTGTTGCCATAAAACAGAAAAACCACCGGTGCATGCCTACCATAGAGGTATCATTTTAGATTCCGCATTCCAACCAAGCCCGTAACAGCATCGTTAGAGAAACTGAATGTTGCAAACTGAATAAAATGCAGAACTACATTTTTAAAAAATTAGCTTCAGCACCACACAAAGTATCATGCAGTGAAGCATTCCGAAAGTGGGAAGCCACCACAAGTTCTCGAGGGACAGAGCCCATTTTTCCCTAAGTGCTGTAATTAATTACAGCAAATGAAATAATTATGAGTATCAGTATGATTGCTGATGTATAAGAACATTACCGGCAATCACTCAGGCCTATGTAGGGTGTTAGTCACAACCTAATAAAATAAACAGAAGGTTATCCGTTTCTTATTTCGCATGCACAACAAAGGGAATCTGTTGAACTAATTGCCACTTTTCTGCAAGTTCAATATATGCGGCTTTGACTACAATTTTTTCTTTCATGAAATTATTGCAACCCTGTGACTCTGCGAAACTTATTTGCCGTATCCAGTGTCTCTGCACTTTAAGTAATCAATTTCACCTCGCCCTGCAAGATCAGATTGTAGACCAACCACACTAGAAAGCACCTGTTTCGAGTTCAACCAGAACAAACTTTCCCTTAAGTGGGGAGCTTTATTTTAAAAAAACCCAAAGAGGTTATCTTAGTAGCATGGTGCTACAAATGGATGTATGAAGATGTCTCGTTTCGTGTTTCTACAACCAAGCTTGCAAGGACTAAGAATTACAAGGTTCAGCAGTCCACAAAACTGCATGCATGCACGCACACACAGATATGCACGTAAAAGAGCTTACCAAGTACACCATACTCTGACAGAGAGCTGTTACAGACAGTGTAAGGTGCCTGGTCCGGCCAAAGGTGACACAGGGGTCGGTATGTAGTCTTGTCGATCGTCTGATGGTGCAGCACATGATGCCGGTGACTATCAAAAGGGGGGCAAAGTATTTCAAAGCCTTGAAAATGCCACATAATGCACTGCACACTGAAGAAACATGCACTGAACATAATGAAAGCAGTAAACAGTTTTGACAGGTAGTAGTAGCACATTCATGATCATGTAGTTGTAGCACATTCAGGAGAACTGGTCACTGAACTTGTTTTCATTGAGTGCAATGTGCAACAGTCACCATGGTGATCACATTGGCATTGCCACGTGATTAATAACTCATCAAGAGCACCACTTGTGTCTAAGTACCAGCCTTTCATTAAATGTTTTTACATAGGAAGAAATTTTGTCATTCAAACTGCTCACACGGTGCCTGGCCATAAAACATTTGAATTTTCCAAAGATTCATGCTGGCGGCAATAAGACTCTTGCCCTTTTACCATCAGAGAATAACTACAACAAACACTTCTTTACTACCGATTAGGAATTTACTCACAGGGCCATTGCTGGCCTTATGAGCAAGCAAACAGATACACTTGTATGAAGAAAACCACCAAGAAGGGCTTCAGGGTGTGGGGAGAAAGCACGATGCAAGCTGGCATGAACTGTAAACACTCAACCAGCTTCACAGAGTAGGAATGTACTCACTAAATTTCTTAAAGGCTAACTCCGGTGATTCTTTAGCATGTCAAAGTAATGGCAATTCCATGTTCTTGAGGTGCTCCTGTCACACTCCTGATTGTAGAAATGCTCAGCAAATGCAAAAATTTTTGATGAGCCAAAAAGTGTGAAACCGAGATCCAACCCAGCAGTGATGTCAAATCAGTCAACCCGTCTTTTTCATGGTGTGACAGCGCATGCGACCTTCCCCTGGCAGTAATGTTGTGAAGGTTGGTGGAGCACATAGACCTCAAAGGCCATGGCATGGTACCGGTACACTTCTGTTGCTTTGGCAATGATGACATCAAGACACAGTGTGGCCAATAATTGTAGGAAGCCTGGCGAGCGGTTCTAGGTAAGCAGCAAAATTGAATTACAAGCAATTTGTGCATCTCTCGAGGCTGTAATCTTGCACAAACGACAAGTGTGCCACGGAACACCCAGTGAATTTTATTCGAGATCTATTGACCTTGAAAAACTGTCAGAGTTGGCCTTTAAGGCAATGCATACTATAGTATGCCATGAAACTAATGAAGCGAGGGTGCGCGCATGGGGACCAGCCATGAAAAGGTAAACAAAACGGAGGAGAATGGAGGGTACAGTAGGAAGGGAGACCTTGGAAGAAGGAGGGAGCGTGTCTTTGTCACCATGGCAGTGTCCAATCTAGGTGCGCACTGCACGGAGTGTGGGACAGAAGCAGTAGCATGCTTTCCTGCACGCTACTGCTTGGCCCACAACATCAAGCTGAAGTTGACTACAGTCAACTTAAAATTTTTGCCTGCCAACATGACAACAAAATGTCAACCTCTCAACTGGGGTGTCATTGCAACCGTAACAGTGCTGCACAAAAAGCGCATTTGTGAGAGAGTTTTACTCGGCATGCAGCAGCAGCAGGTCTCGTAAAGTGAATTTAAGGGGTGCAATTGATATGGTGGTTGCGTCATGGTGGCAGGTAAACGCCGATACCATAAGCAAGCGCTTCAAAAGGGCAGGCTTGATGTGAAATGCAGAGGTCCTGGAAGACAATGAGCAGAGCGACACCGTCGCCGATGAGGCACTCAACACTGAGAATGTGTGCTCCGGCCTCACTGATAGCAACTTTGTTACCGCCACAGACACCTTCCTGTTTGCGAGGAAGTGAGCATGGATGACGTGATCATCGCAGCGGTGTGCGGTAGTGTGGAGAATGCAACCAATGAAAACTCTGACGGCGAGGACGATGTCGACCCGATGCCAGAATCAGATTTTCTGTGCAAAGACGTGTTGAATATCTCACGAAAGTGAACGCATACTACACGAAGGAAAGTTTGAGCGAGAAATCACTGCAGTGCTTAAGCTTTGTGAAGGACGAAATTGTTCGAAGTGCTGTTCACAAGCACTGCCAGACAAAAATAACAGCATTCTTCGGCTGATGCGGGACTTGAGAACTTGGTTGGTTTCTGTGCTGTGTTGTGGTTGTGTTGAATGCGTCTGTGAGTGAAAAGTGCAATGAACTGCTTTTAAAAAGTGGGTTGCCCTTTTGGCATATGCAAAGGCTGAAAAAGCGTGCTTTGGTTATAATGCGGTACTGCTTATAGCGCGGATTTTTACAACTCCCATGACTTACGTTATAAGTGGTCTACACTGTATTACGACACGGCACACAACTAAGAGTTGCCATGCAAACAAGATAGAAACTGTCTTTGCATATGCAATAATTCTTGGTTTTTTTTATGGGCCAAAATCACAACATGATTATGAGGCACGCCATAGTGGAGGGCTTCATAATTTTCACTGCCTGGAGTCTTTTTCAATGTGCACTAACGTTGCACATTATACAAGCTCTTTACACAAGCAAGCAGAAAACAGAACTTGAGGACACATGATTATGAGCGGTCACCAAGTTGAAGCTAGCAAGCCTGAAAGGGAACACCAAATGAACGAACCAGTTGGACTAGCAAGCTGGGCCCTTGCTAAGAGAGTGGCTAACTCAAGATGAAAGGAGTCTCTTTCGTGATAAACCACTGAACCAGAGTCCTAGAGTGCCTTGAAGCGCAGGTCCGCATGCACATCATGCCACTGTACACTGGAAAAAAATATCAGTTTCACTGAAAGGGTGAAGCGAATGTGATAGAAAGAAATTGCAATGTTATATGAAGTGAGGTTGACGGCTAACTCTTTTGTATATGATCACACGTAACTACAGAATGCTGGTGTAAAAGGATACGGCTGGTCCAGGGACACTTTTTGCAGTCTCTTCGTGTTTAGAGTGTAGCACGTACAAAGGTTTATGAGCCGCCTGCTGATGGCTGCTGAGATAACGTGCACAAGTGCTGCTTGAGCGACACCCCCCCCCCCCCCCCTTGTGTTTTCATGCTCGTTGAAGACGGGCGGGGAGTTTCCTCTCTGCTTCGACAGCAGGCGTCCTGATCGGGGTGACGTTATTGCATGCACCCTCCGAGCGACAAAAATGGGCCGGGCTTGTTTGATCTCTGCTTCAGCCATGTTTGTCGCCCCCACTCGTGTGCTTTTACCCGTGGGCAGAATGTACGACGAGCAGGGAGTTATCAATTTGCACTTTATATGGGACATGACAGCGATGGCAGAAGCCCGTCGACACTGCCCATATAACTGCTATCATAATAAAAGAAAATACTGCAGCGCATCTGTTAGGGTGATCTGGGTAGCTCATGAGTGCGTTGGATTTTATGAGCCAATTCAATGAGCAGCTCTGTGGAGCAAGTCATCCAGAGTGAGCGACTCTGTGAGCGAGTCGGTTTTCTCATTCAGTAAGCTCCAAATGTACGGCTTGCTCCTGAGCAGTGATTTGTCCCTATGGAGCTGTGAGTGGTCACTGAGCCAACTCCATGATTCCAAAGAATCGGCTCTTCGGTAGAGGTTCAGTGCATGGCCTCCCACATATGCATGCGCTGGTGTACCAAACCTATGAGGCTATGCAGCGTGTTCAGTGGTCCGCATTTTTCCGATACAGGTGCTGCAGTACTGTTGGGTTGGTTGCCTTTATTCATGCCTAAAATAGTTGCAGCTCACATTAACTGAACCATGATTCATTTTATCTTTTTGAACAGCGGTTCAAATAGTCGATTCACTCTGGAGCTATTTATCTTGAATTTTGGTGATGATGTACATGTATTCTATATACATAATACTGGCGTTTCTTTTCTCTAAATAGTTATCAGATGCTGGTAGTCATTCCCCTGTGTTCTGCTAAGGCTTCCATTTTTAGTAGCACTTTAGCACCATGAATGCACTCCTTTCCTGACCATGCACATACCCGGTGAGTATCCTGTTAGGTAATTGTGGCGGTGAGCTGCTTTCATTCCCGACAGCGACTTGCCTTCACAGTGTGCTTAGTGGTCCCACAAAAAAAGGTGACAGTGAATAGAAGTGTGGTGGTTTGATTTAACACAAACTGTGTGAATAGCAAATTTTGAGGGCAAATCAAACTGAATACAGTCGATCATGGATATATCAAATTCGGATATATCGAATTATTGGCTATAATGAACAGTTGAAAAATCCTCTTCAAAATCCAATGCAAAGGTATAGGGATGGTGCGCACATATATCGAACACCCAAGGATCGCCGCACTTGATATTGAACTGACCTGCACTGAACCACTCAAATGCCATCCTCCTTACAGAAGTTGATCATGTCTCAACTGCGCTCTAATGTGTTAAGATCCATTTTTGCATGCGATGGTGTCAAAAACGTGGTGCCGTTGTGTTGCTTTAGGGGGTTGCACAGTGCATTTCAGCAAACACTAACTTGTCTGCTGCATTAATTTTAAGATTGTAATGCGCAGCAGCAGCATATTTTTAAAAAGGCTGACAGACAAAGGCACCAAATGAGCTGGATATGGCTGTGGCTCCAGCAGACTGCACCAGCAGCATTGGCTTGCATCACTGTGATGAGCGCATTCCAATGACTGTCCTTGTGCAACTACTTGAACTTCACAAAAGCATAGACTTCAAGATTTGGGGCCGCATGACGTCATCTAGATAATTTTTGTGGTGTCAATCTTGAAGGCTATGTTTTTGTTCGTTGCAGTTTGCTGCAAAGCTGTAAATGCCATCGTCATCACCAAGGTAATGTTTGTTTTGGTAATGTGGCGCTTTGCGGATTTGTTGCGTGCATCTCTTTCGTTTGGAAATTAAATCTGTTGAACTAAAGATGAACTTTCCCGGGATGAGACGAACGATGACTGGTGCTTCAAGCCTAGTCAAGTGAAGCTTCACTGGGAAATGTTTCTATAAGTGTGCTTTAACGAATGGGAAGGGGTCAAGGGCTCGTTCTTTATTTGTTAGAAACAACTTAATGAGCAAACAGACAGTGAAGCCTAGGAAAGCACAGGGGAAGTTACTTGTGGTATTGTAATTGTGGAGAAAGTAGAAAGGAATTAAAGTGGACGAAAAGACAAACCTGCCTTCGGTGGGAACCGAACCCACGACCTTCGGATGTCGCGTCCGATGCTCTAACAACTGAGCTACAAAGGCGGTCGTCCCCCCGTCCACTTTATTGTGTATTTATGTACGTATTATCCTGGGAGTGTTAGGCAGAGCCACTCGTGGCCAAGGCAGCGTGAGTAGAACACACGTTCTTGCCAGGAGGCGTCACGTAGAACGTGAACTTAGATGAGATGGCTGCGGCCCAATAAGCCCTCCCTCGCATGCTACTCTAGGGCACCAAGTCTGCTGCAACGAGGCCCAAGCTATGAAATAACGATGGAAGGGTCAAGGGCTCGTTCTTTTTTTGTTATAAACAACTGTTATTGAGTCAAACGACAGTGGAGCCTAGGAAAGCATAGGGGAGTTTACTTGTGGTATTGTGCATTGCGGAGAAAGTATAAAGTAATTAGAATACGAAAAGACAACCCTGCCTTTAGTGGGAACCGAACCCACAACCTCGATGTCGCGTCCGATGCTCTCCAACTGAGCTACAAAAGGCGGTCGTCCCCCCCCCACTTTATTCAGTGTGCTTAGTGGTCCCACAAAAAAAGGTGACAGTGAATAGAAGTGTGGTGGTTTGATTAACACAAACTGTGTGAATAGCAAATTTTGAGGGCAAATCAAACTGAATACAGTCGATCATGGATATATCAAATTCGGATATATCGAATTATTGGCTATAATGAACAGTTGAAAAATCCTCTTCAAAATCCAATGCAAAGGTATAGGGATGGTGCGCACATATATCGAACACCCAAGGATCGCCGCACTTGATATTGAACTGACCTGCACTGAACCACTCAAATGCCATCCTCCTTACAGAAGTTGATCATGTCTCAACTGCGCTCTAATGTGTTAAGATCCATTTTTGCATGCGATGGTGTCAAAAACGTGGTGCCGTTGTGTTGCTTTAGGGGGTTGCACAGTGCATTTCAGCACACTAACTTGTCTGCTGCATTAATTTTAAGATTGTAATGCGCAGCAGCAGCATATTTTTAAAAAGGCTGACAGACAAAGGCACCAATGAGTGGATTGCTGGGCCCACATGAACATGGCTTATCACGGATGAGCCATTCCAAAGCCTTGTGGAACGAACCACAAAGCTTCGGATGTGGTCCGATGCCTCAACTGATACAAAGCGTGTGTCCCACGGTCACTTATTGTGTATTTGACGTATATGCTGGGAGGAGGCAAGCCACTCGTGGCCAAGGCAATGAGTAGACACAGTATGTGGCCAGCGAGCGTCACTAGACGTGAAATTAATCTGTGAACTGCTGCACTTCCTCGATGACCTAACGGCCCAAGTCTGCGCAACGAGGCCCAAGCTATGAAATTAACGAATGGGAAGGGGTCAAGGGCTCGTTCTTTATTTGTTAGAAACAACTTAATGAGCAAACAGACAGTGAAGCCTAGGAAAGCATAGGGGAAGTTACTTGTGGTATTGTAATTGCGGAGAAAGTAGAAAGGAATTAGAGTGGACGAAAAGACAAACCTGCCTTTAGTGGGAACCGAACCCACAACCTTCGGATGTCGCGTCCGATGCTCTACCAACTGAGCTACAAAGGCGGTCGTCCCCCCGTCCACTTTATTGTGTATTTATGCACGTATTATCCTGGGAGTGTTAGGCAGAGCCACTCGTGGCCAAGGCAGCGTGAGTAGAACACACGTTCTTGCCAGGAGGCGTCACGTAGAACGTGAACTTAGATGAGATGGCTGCTGCCCAATAAGCCCTCGCATGCTACCTAAGGCACCAAGTCTGCTGCAACGAGGCCCAAGCTATGAAATAACGAATGGGAAGGGGTCAAGGGCTCGTTCTTTATTTGTTAGAAACAACTTAATGAGCAAACAGACAGTGAAGCCTAGGAAAGCATAGGGGAAGTTACTTGTGGTATTGTAATTGCTGGAGAAAGTAGAAAGGAATTAGAGTGGACGAAAAGACAAACCTGCCTTTAGTGGGAACCGAACCCACAACCTTCGGATGTCGCGTCCGATGCTCTACCAACTGAGCTACAAAGGCGGTCGTCCCCCCGTCCACTTTATTGTGTATTTATGCACGTATTATCCTGGGAGTGTTAGGCAGAGCCACTCGTGGCCAAGGCAGCGTGAGTAGAACACACGTTCTTGCCAGGAGGCGTCACGTAGAACGTGAACTTAGATGAGATGGCTGCTGCCCAATAAGCCCTCGCATGCTACCTAAGGCACCAAGTCTGCTGCAACGAGGCCCAAGCTATGAAATAACGAATGGGAAGGGGTCAAGGGCTCGTTCTTTATTTGTTAGAAACAACTTAATGAGCAAACAGACAGTGAAGCCTAGGAAAGCATAGGGGAAGTTACTTGTGGTATTGTAATTGTGGAGAAAGTAGAAAGGAATTAGAGTGGACGAAAAGACAAACCTGCCTTTAGTGGGAACCGAACCCACAACCTTCGGATGTCGCGTCCGATGCTCTACCAACTGAGCTACAAAGGCGGTCGTCCCCCCGTCCACTTTATTGTGTATTTATGCACGTATTATCCTGGGAGTGTTAGGCAGAGCCACTCGTGGCCAAGGCAGCGTGAGTAGAACACACGTTCTTGCCAGGAGGCGTCACGTAGAACGTGAACTTAGATGAGATGGCTGCTGCCCAATAAGCCCTCGCATGCTACCTAAGGCACCAAGTCTGCTGCAACGAGGCCCAAGCTATGAAATAACGAATGGGAAGGGGTCAAGGGCTCGTTCTTTATTTGTTAGAAACAACTTAATGAGCAAACAGACAGTGAAGCCTAGGAAAGCATAGGGAAGTTACTTGTGGTATTGTAATTGTGGAGAAAGTAGAAAGGAATTAGAGTGGACGAAAAGACAAACCTGCCTTTAGTGGGAACCGAACCCACAACCTTCGGATGTCGCGTCCGATGCTCTAACAACTGAGCTACAAAGGCGGTCGTCCCCCCGTCCACTTTATTGTGTATTTATGTACGTATTATCCTGGGAGTGTTAGGCAGAGCCACTCGTGGCCAAGGCAGCGTGAGTAGAACACACGTTCTTGCCAGGAGGCGTCACGTAGAACGTGAACTTAGATGAGATGGCTGCTGCCCAATAAGCCCTCGCATGCTACCTAAGGCACCAAGTCTGCTGCAACGAGGCCCAAGCTATGAAATAACGAATGGGAAGGGGTCAAGGGCTCGTTCTTTATTTGTTAGAAACAACTTAATGAGCAAACAGACAGTGAAGCCTAGGAAAGCATAGGGCAAGTTACTTGTGGTATTGTAATTGTGGAGAAAGTAGAAAGGAATTAGAGTGGACGAAAAGACAAACCTGCCTTTAGTGGGAACCGAACCCACAACCTTCGGATGTCGCGTCCGATGCTCTAACAACTGAGCTACAAAGGCGGTCGTCCCCCCGTCCACTTTATTGTGTATTTATGTACGTATTATCCTGGGAGTGTTAGGCAGAGCCACTCGTGGCCAAGGCAGCGTGAGTAGAACACACGTTCTTGCCAGGAGGCGTCACGTAGAACGTGAACTTAGATGAGATGGCTGCTGCCCAATAAGCCCTCGCATGCTACCTAAGGCACCAAGTCTGCTGCAACGAGGCCCAAGCTATGAAATAACGAATGGGAAGGGGTCAAGGGCTCGTTCTTTATTTGTTAGAAACAACTTAATGAGCAAACAGACAGTGAAGCCTAGGAAAGCATAGGGCAAGTTACTTGTGGTATTGTAATTGTGGAGAAAGTAGAAAGGAATTAGAGTGGACGAAAAGACAAACCTGCCTTTAGTGGGAACCGAACCCACAACCTTCGGATGTCGCGTCCGATGCTCTAACAACTGAGCTACAAAGGCGGTCGTCCCCCCGTCCACTTTATTGTGTATTTATGTACGTATTATCCTGGGAGTGTTAGGCAGAGCCACTCGTGGCCAAGGCAGCGTGAGTAGAACACACGTTCTTGCCAGGAGGCGTCACGTAGAACGTGAACTTAGATGAGATGGCTGCTGCCCAATAAGCCCTCGCATGCTACCTAAGGCACCAAGTCTGCTGCAACGAGGCCCAAGCTATGAAATAACGAATGGGAAGGGGTCAAGGGCTCGTTCTTTATTTGTTAGAAACAACTTAATGAGCAAACAGACAGTGAAGCCTAGGAAAGCATAGGGCAAGTTACTTGTGGTATTGTAATTGTGGAGAAAGTAGAAAGGAATTAGAGTGGACGAAAAGACAAACATGCCTTTAGTGGGAACCGAACCCACAACCTTCGGATGTCGCGTCCGATGCTCTACCAACTGAGCTACAAAGGCGGTCGTCCCCCCGTCCACTTTATTGTGTATTTATGTACGTATTATCCTGGGAGTGTTAGGCAGAGCCACTCGTGGCCAAGGCAGCGTGAGTAGAACACACGTTCTTGCCAGGAGGCGTCACGTAGAACGTGAACTTAGATGAGATGGCTGCTGCCCAATAAGCCCTCGCATGCTACCTAAGGCACCAAGTCTGCTGCAACGAGGCCCAAGCTATGAAATAACGAATGGGAAGGGGTCAAGGGCTCGTTCTTTATTTGTTAGAAACAACTTAATGAGCAAACAGACAGTGAAGCCTAGGAAAGCATAGGGCAAGTTACTTGTGGTATTGTAATTGTGGAGAAAGTAGAAAGGAATTAGAGTGGACGAAAAGACAAACCTGCCTTTAGTGGGAACCGAACCCACAACCTTCGGATGTCGCGTCCGATGCTCTACCAACTGAGCTACAAAGGCGGTCGTCCCCCCGTCCACTTTATTGTGTATTTATGTACGTATTATCCTGGGAGTGTTAGGCAGCTAGGTTTAAATCAATGAGGTTTTACAGGTGTTAGGTTTAAATCAATGAGGTTTTACAGAGGGGAGACAGCAGGTGCATGCGTGTATTACAGTAGAAAGCTGTTGATATGTCATTGTAGGATCATAAAAATAAACGAGAAAGACTGAAAAAAAAAGAGCAAATGAGAGGCACGCAGAATTTTATTTCAAGGCTTATGTTCGAAGAAAACGATGGGTTGCCTGGTGCTTTTACTTGTGCCTGATCAGCACAAAGAGTTCTTCAAGCACTTGCAGTGTCATATCTTAACCTGGTGCCACTACGAAATATAAGGCCGTTGGCTTCCACCCCTAACTAGCGATCACTTTTGGCGAGACCTTTGCGAGAATATCACGAGATGCGGCGGTGTCTACAGGCGACAACATCTGTGGCCCGCTGTCTTAGCACGGTTAGCACAGTGCCAAATAACTGTCGTCCATAGCTGGCTGAATGCCTTGCAAAAGTGAAGGTATCTCAGACATTAGCAAAACCAGTCATGATCTTGCCGATGGATGAAAGTGCGGAGTTGAGAATGGCGTTACTGACGGAAATGTAACCATCATAAGCAGTTCCGTCAGCACCAAACATTAAAGGCATGAAAGAACTAAGCACACAAGCACACGCAGCATGCTTTCGCAATGTGAAAACATCACAAAAAAAGCATGAGCTCCTCGAAGAACCAATAATGTAAGCCTACGCAAGTGTGGAATAAATGCCAATTTCGAAGGCTTTATTTTTACCATATGCGTGCCCTAACATACATCATAGATGCCGTTGTTGGAGAGCAAATACAAATCTCAGAGGCCATTCATTTGGCCACGGGAAGCAGAAACTTGTCATGGGTGCACCTGTGGGTACTTTTACAGTCAAGCGAGGGCAAATGGCACCAAAACTCTATGTGGCCACCCCTTTTCATGAATGCCCGGCCAGCCCACAGTGAGCTTTGTGTCTAGCATGCGGTAACGGTCCCTCAGTCACGACGTACGGCTGTGCATCCCAATACACTGGACCCTATGGAAGCTATGCAGAGACCAGTGAAAAATGATGTAACAGCCGGGTTCTACTTACTGCCCACCATAATATGTGATAATGGAACCTTGAGATTCTTAATATGCTGCATTATAACAGGTTGCACAAGCTTCACTGCATAACACCTACAAACCACTTTGAAGCTGCACTTTTGGGCGGCGTTGGGGGCTTGAATTAATGCGGTCACATCACATTAGGAAGTTTGGAAACTTCGATGCCAATGAGTTTCAGCAAGCCTGAAAAATCTGTCATTGCGTGTATCGGTGCAACTGCGGTGCAGTTCTCTGAACTTGCTGGCTAAGTTATTCTCGATACCTCTTAAAACACAATGCTCAAGAGATGCACTACTCCCTACAGCACTGAAAAAAATCCCCTATGCATGGAAAGCATCTCACCTGAATGTGCCCCGCTCAACGTCCTGCCCACTGAGGCGCACGTGAACGCCCTCTTTGAGCAGAGAGCCAAAGGCCATGGCTTCACCAAGGGCCCAGTCGACAGTCTTCTGCTCGACCATCTCAAGACGTGCTTTGAGGATACGCCGCAAGCCTGGGTGGATCTTAAAGTTGCCTGGCGGGGGTGAGCTGAATGCTATGCCTACATGTTGCAGGACGTCTTCACTCACACCTGTTGGGTCGCACTTGATGGGATCGCGATCCCCAAAGAAACCTGCATTCCACATTGCTAATGAGTTACGAGGCACAGAAAGTGAAGCTATCACGATTAAAGTTTTGAACAAAAAAAGAAAGAAAGCTAGTGTGACGGCAGCTTGATGTCACCATTTTTTTTTCTACTTCCTATACCGAGGCCTGTGACCGTAAGTAATGCCAGTGTCACACACGCACTGTTTATCGTGATCAACGCTAACCCACATATTATTTCTTGATCGTGATTAATGGTGATCGCACCAAACAGTGCAAACTAATCGGAATTGTGTTAGCTGACCTTAGCCAAATCGTGATATGCAGATCAAGATTAAAAGTGCCCATGTGGTGCTGGTATAACGTTAACAAAGAGAGCACTACGATATCCAGCCACACGTCGACAGCCCGAAAAGTTTCTACAGGCCGAAAATAGAAAAATCACTGGAACTTGAAGACAAGTTTACAGGCTTTCTTTACCGATTCTCCATAGGCTGAGCTTGTCATGCTTTCAAGCAACGCAATAAAAGCGTGTGTGTAAGTGATCTCAAAGCAACAAAAATATATTGCAACGGAAAAAGGACTGCTGGAAGAATAAATTTTATTCTGTAAAAGCAAGTAGTACTTGCCTTTTTTTTATTGCCAACACAGTGACATACGAGTTTCTTAAAACAATAAATTCATGTGCATTTCCATTCTGAACTGGTGAAAATTGAGTACAAGCTAGATTCGTGCAAATACGACATATCTTAATTTATAATGGCATGTCTATCTGTGTAACACCAAATGGGCTAGCTATGACCATGAGAGAGTACTTGAAGCCATCATTTCCTATCTGCAGCGACAAAATAAGTACTTTTACCAATAGCTCCTTATTGTAAACCTAATTCATTCACTGCTTTAAGTAACTTATTTAGATGCACCAGTATTCTTGTTTTTTGAGGCACTTCTGATAAGAGAAACAAGTTTTCTGTTCTTCATTGTGCCTTCAAGTGCCATAAAGGGACTGCTGCACTGACCACAGATATGTCGAATTATAGCACACATCAAACTCTTTCCCTATCACCATGAAGGTTGCATGCATTTATTTTTATTTTTAATGGGGTCTGATGTAAAATGAATATATCAAGCTCCCCTACCCCAGAACACATGCCACTTTGTGAGGACATGAGAATTTTTTTTTGAAATATCAGATGCAAGTATAACTGCATCAGTGCGACCTATCAGGAAAAGCAGGGATGACCAGCTTGAATGGGCACTGCCACGATCTCAGCATTTCCTTTTGCTTTTTTCTACTCATGGTTTTGATTGTTTTAACATGTGCACTCTCCAGTGGGTTTCCTAAGGCACCGGTATATTTTTCATGGTTCCATGTGTGTTACACACATTTTTCCAAATATAATTTGCATGAAAAGGCTGTTTCACTGCAGCATGAGGAGGCTAACCCACGGAAATACCTTTACAGAAAAAATTCGTCCCGCTGCGAATCCACACTTTAGGATGAAATGTGGATATTATGTGCATACTAACTAAATTTTTTTAAGTCTTAGAGTGGATTATGTGGGCTACATATGGCAAAATTTACAACATAGCATACCTTACCTGTTATATTTACACTCTCCTCCTATTCAAATCCTACGAAGATACTTGTATTGCACTTGGACCATTACGGCACTGTGATGGTACATTTTGCCTGGGAGTGTTGCTGTAGTTTCTATTACAATAAGAATTCCTGGAGGTCAGGTGGGAAAGAGCAGAAAAATAAAAGAAAATTAAACGCACCACTCCAGGGCGAATCAAGCCAGTCTCTGTTGTAGGACTTGTCCTCCTTCTCGGCATTCTTGTAAGCCTCTGACAGGATGCTTTCGTACCTCTCCTTTTCCTCCTGCATTGTTGAAGATGAGAACCATTCAGAATCATGAATGGCAACCACAGTAGCTTATGTTTAAAGCAGAGGTGTGTGAATATTAAAAATTTCGAATAATTTTCGGAGAGCACTTGCTATTCGATTAGATTTGCACTTAACGTGCGAATAGTTTGAATAAGAAGTTGGTGATTAAGGGTGAAAAAATATGCTATGTCTCATGACAAGTGGCCCATTCCCACAGGTAGTGTGCTTCGCCGTATAACACCGGTGCATTGCAGCGAAACACTCTTGTATGGCGGCAGAGCTAACACCTGTGTATTGCGGCAAAGCTAACACGCGCGTATTGCAGCGAAGTTACCTCAGCTTTCTGTTGCACAGTTCAGGGGGGAGACAGCAGAAACAGCCTTGAGAGCAGTTTTTGGAGCAGCGAAATGTTGATTTTTGTAGCAGGAAAACCTTGATTTGGAGCAGCTCACAACAGTTAATGTAATGTCTCAAGAGCTCAAAAAGTCGTATTTGGAGCAGCCCAGGCAGTCAAGTATCTTTTCCACAACCAGGGGTCAGTACACTTCTCAAAATTAAAGGAAATTCTCACTGCACCAAAATTGTCGACACACAATAGTCTTTTAGTTAAGACCACTTACATGATTTCGCCAATCCGTGCTTTGATTTTTTGTAATTTTCTTATTTAGCTTCTGAAGGATCCCTAGGGCTTCTAGTAGGTTAATTAGTGTTCTCTTTTGTCAGGAGAGTCTGGTCACTTCGGATTTTATCAAGATTTTCCTGCTTCACACCGTTACGAAGAAGCTTATCTGAGCTTTTCACCGGCGCATTGCCCTCTATTGTAGCACTGCAATACTGTGGTGGCAACTAATCGCGGAAGATACTCCAAATGCATGCAGATAATGTCTTCCACGTGTCTTGGCTACACATGTCTTGATTTTCGTGTCAGTGTACGTTGACACAAAAATCAATCGAAGTGTCCGCAGCAAATCTCGGGACACCCGAGATTCAATCACGCGATGCGCATTGCGCAACTCCGTTTTTTTGCCCCACTGAAACTGACATGAGCACCAAAATACTTGCTTTTCAGGCAGTCTTGGAGCAGTTCGGAGCAATTTTAGCAATTTTCATGCTTTTGGAGCAGTTCGGAGCAGGAAAACAGAATTGTATCAAAACTGTGCAATATGAACAGCTGTCTCACCCCTGACAGTTCAATGTTGGACTGTTCTTCAGGGCTTTGGAATGACACTGTGGGCACACGTCACACAATAAACTTTTTGCCCATGTTTAACAATACACTTCCCCATAATTAGATATGGTATTATTAAAAAATATTCGAAAATTATTTGAAAAATATTTTATTTGATTCGCACCTGAACATATATATTCGAATTTCATTCTCACTCGAAATTTTGCTATTCACACAGCTCTAGTTTAAAGCTTATTGTTGATGAATAGGACTGACTAGCTCATACATAGATGTCTAGAAACAGCAGCCCATACTACAGTTTACCCAGGTGGGGACACAGAGCTGTGCTTTAATCAAAGACATGGTGTATGTCCTGCTGGAAACTGCACTAGCATGCTGAGGAAATGTTTATGCCCCATATTTCAGTCAACAGCACTGCTAAACATCAATGAAGCTCCATGCTTCCCAAAGAAGCTTTGCGGCAAGAACTTTGTACAGCTGAAATCCCATAGTGAAACCAGTCACAGGCATACACTTCTGCCATTCTGTGGCCTTGTGCAAATGAGCAGTAAGTGGCGACTGAGAGCAGGGTGTAAAGTGTACCCTGAAAAACTTGCTGGTCATTTGTTGTGCTGCTGTTCCCCACACGTGTTTGTTTTTCCAAAGATGACGTCACTAATAGAAACAATACGCACCCAAGTCATCAAGTATGCAAATGTTCATGCCACAGCAGAACAAAGCATACAAGTTAATGCAATGCTACATGCATCTCAGACTGAATCATTCAAAGTGAGACGGCATGAGACAGCTCTAAATACGAGCAAAATAAACTGCTTGATGCAGTGTGGGAAATGACTAATTTCTTTTTGTATTAAAGTTACTTTTCTGAATCACAACAGAAGCACCAATGGCCTCACAAGACTGCAAAGTATACCTTCGCCAGGTGAAAGGTTATGAAAGCTTCAGTAAACAGTGCACAACTAGGAAGCTTTCATTTCTGAGAAATCTGTATGGATTTCCTCGTAGCCTCGTGCTACAAATGTGTGGATGCTAATTTTCCCTTTCATAAATGTTACTCCACCTTGCAGGTTTCCGCGGAACTCATTTGCCATATTCATGCCCTGCGCTTCGAGTTGTCGGTGGATTCATTCTCGAGCTGTCAATCGCTAGCCTCCTGGTTAGCTCAACTGGCAGAGTGAGTGCCCCAAATAGGCGTTGGTCCCGGGTTTGAACACCGGACCAGAACTAGGAAGCTTTCATTTCTGAGAAATCTATATAGATTTCTCAGAAGTGAAAGCCTTGTAGCCTTGTGCTATAAATGGGTGCATGCTAATTTTCCCTTTCATAGAATAACCCACAGCATACCTTTGCCACATGCCACAAGAAGACAAGCTGTCAAGAAAGAAACTGTCAATCACCTCAATCTCCTTCTCAGTGACAACGCCCTCGTCGAGTAACTTGCGCGAGTATATGTCGAGAAGAGTTGCCTGCTTGCGAATTTTCGTGTACATGAGCGGTTGCGTGAACATAGGTTCATCCACCTCGTTGTGGCCATTGCGGCGGTACCCCACCTGCAACAGAAGTAATGACAGACAAGTAGGCAATAGATTATGGCAGAATTTGTTGAGGCAGCATACTACAGACTGGGATCACTCAATACACTGTTCCTTGAAGACAATGTTAAGTCCATGGCCACATTGGCAAACAGCAAGCCAGGCTAGAGCACCAAAACTTTCTTTTTTGGCATTGATTCAGTAGAGAATGATTGCAAATAAAGAAGATAATTTTATTTATTCAACTGTTCTCATTTATCTGGCCAAAATGTCACAACCCTGGCAATACTGTATAATGTCACAAACTTCAGTTGTTTTCAGCACATCTACAGGAGATAGGTGTTTTATATTTTCTAGGGGTGTGCAAATACTCAAATTTTCAAATAATTTTATATGGTGCTTGCTATCTGATTTGACTTGCATTTACCATTTCTTATTCAAAGTTTGCAATTAAGGGGTGAAATGTGCTATGTCTGATGACATGTGGCCCCTCCTAGCATTTAGTGTGCTTCACCGCACAAACGTAATTAAGTGAAGTTTGCTTAAAATATACCTGTTCCATGGCATGGCTGACATTGCAATAAGAAAGTAAAACTTATGTGCGTACGACACTTATTTTGCATGAAGACACTGTTTCTAGCTTGCACAGCCACGGCAGTTGTATGGTAGGCATGCACTGCAGTACAACAACAAAAAAAAAATCGTCTATACATTACCGTCAGATTCTCATTAAGAATAGACATATCACTCCCACCTACAATCACATACATGGCAACTCTCCCAACTTTCCCGTGAGACTATCATTTTGTATCACTCTCCAGGATTTTATTGGCATGGCCACAAATTCCACGATAATACCACAAAAAGAAAATAAAGGATAGCAGTTCTAAAAGTTTTCCGACCTCAAGGAACCGTAACAGCTTGCTGTGGGGCCATGCCCTCTACCCACTGATGCAAAAGGGGAGGCCACTTGTGGTAACTTATACAGTGCAGCGCACTCAAAGTTAGCTTTTCCACTGTACAACAATGTTATGCAGTTGAGCGTGCTAAGTATGGGAAGAGGCAACTAGCTTAGCAGGTCCATCTTATTGGGAAGCGCAAGACTAAGTGACCGACAAGACAAGGAAAGGCGACACAAGCGCTTAACTTCAACTGAGCATTTATTACAAAACCCAATACACATATAAGCGAAAGAACAAATAGAAAAATAAAGAAGCCGTGTCAAGCCAGTCATCACTTATCCATTTCTATCTTACACACCATCCACAAAGCGAAGTTCCTTTCTCATCAGTGAGATAGACGGTTAGATGGAAATGGTTAAGTGATGACTGCCTTGACACATGGGCTTCTTTGTTTTTCTATTGTGTTTATTCTTTCGCCTATTCTTCATTCATTCTTTCGACTTTACAACATGGTGTTGAAGCCCTTGTCAGAGTGGCCGTACATCATGCTAAAGCCTAAAAAGATGTAGATGCAACATGCTGTTGTAACAGATAAGCAAAGCTACTGTGGCCATTCTGCCGTGGTGGGTTGTTATCAAAACATAGGGACTTACCTGACTGAGATAGGCGACAATGAACTGCTAGCTATAAAAATAAAGTTGATAGCTTGTGCTTCCTGATCAGGATAGCTAGTTATATAGTACAAGCCTTCTTGGCAGCAGCCATTTCCTGAACTATCTCTCACAAGATAAGTAAGAGGGTGCTGCATTTAGTACTACCAGTTCTATGGCTACAGGAGACGCGAGGCGAACTCTCGGAATGATCGGACGCACAGTGTATCGGCTCCAGAGTTTCTCAGCAATCTTGCTTCGACAAATGCTTACCGACCAATAATCTCTGCAAAAGTGGGTGTATGAAGTTATTAAGAACGCATGGGTACCACACTTTGCGCTGGACACTTCCAGATTCTCCCAGAAGAATTTTATTTCTTCCGAACCACGCTGGTCGCCACCCTAAGCCTGAGATGCTTAGCGCTTGCTCGGCTCCAAGCCCGGGCATTGCAGCGCAACGCCAACCACTGTTTCCATCATCGTGCCCCGGCTGCCCACTGGCATGGAGTACATAATAGAAGATCAGACCATCTGTGCAGAGGACTTGTCGGACGCCTCGTGGCAGACGACCGGCTACCGTGCCCAGGAACGACGCCGACGGGAACTTCAAAACCAAGGCAAGCCCATTGTTGATCCTAGTGCGTCAGATCATAATGCCCGCACTGCTGCACAGGGACCTCGACACCAAGTTAAGCCATGTCCGCCTCCAATACACCGATGTGCACCGCTCCCCCGCTTGCTGCAGAACACCATCCATATTGTAGGAAGGCCACGAACGCCAATCGACCTGACGAAAGTGCCACCGTGGCAACTGCATGACGCCCTGCTCAAGGCAGCGTCGCTGCCCGACCAACCACCGGCAAGTCGGGATCGTCTACGAACGCATCCCACAAATAATACTTTCACACTAAGTGTCATCGACTGACACCGTGCCCAGGCCTACCTCCGAGTCAAGTCTATTAAAGTGGGCGCGCAAGCCATCGACCTCCACGTTTACGCCCACCCCCTCCTGATGACGCTGTGCGAGCAATCATGTTCAACGCATTCGACGACTTTTCGGATGACGAAATATTGGCGGACCTAAGAGCCAGCAACCCCGACATGTCTGTTCTGAATGGCAGACGCATGGGCCAAACCAAGCACATAGTGGTGGCACTCATGAGCAAGACCCTTCCCAATTGGATATTCTACCATGGCACCGACATCAAGCTCTACCCGTTCTACAACAGAGTGGAATAGTGCTACAACTGCCGCAAGGTCGGTCACCGCACGGACATTTGCCCGCTGCCCCGCAGGCTGTGGTGCCGTCGCTGCGGTGAGAAACACTCTCCACCTGCAGAGGGCGAGGCACCGATGTATACGCCGCGCTGCATTGTGTGCCGTGGGGCACACAACACAGGAAGCTCAAATTGCAAGTACCGCTTCATTAAGAAGAAGCCACCTAAACTGCAAGTGCAGCAAGGTGTCCAAGAACCTGCATCTACCACCTGACGCAACCCGTCTCGCAGCGGCAGCTGCAGCAGCTGCTCACCATCCCCATGAGACCGTTCCACATCTTTTCCACCACTCGAAGCCAGCGACGGCCAGAACAACCACCGTGACAGGTCCAGATCTCGCACCCGGCGCTTAACGTCCCGCTCAGCTCATCGCCGAGTCAGCAGATCTCACTCTCACACAGGGCGACTGAGATCCCGTTCAACCCTACGAGCCCCTTCAAGATCCCGTTCGTCTAGCCAAGGCCCTGGAGCAATACCTAAGATGGTAGCCTGGCAGCGGGGCCCCCCGGCGTCGCTGTTATCCCATCCACAGGTGAGGGAGATGGTAAAGGAGAATTCTGTCCTTAAGGCTCAAATTTCGGCCCAGCATTCCCAGATAGTTAAATTGACTGCCTATATACAGTCTCTCGAAGCCAAAATTGACAGAGCACTCGCTGCCCACACACAAACAGCGACACCCACATCATCACAAACACAAGAACCACATTGTTCCCTGCATGCAACTAGCAACATGGCGTCGGCACCAGCACAGCAACCTCAGAGCACCAATAAACGCAAAGCCACCACGCCAACCGCCTCACTTCACGCTGAAGTTGACATCGGCACGACAGTAACAGCGGCAGTAAAGGCAGCCATCTTTACCCTAAAACCCGAATTAACATCCGAACTTGAAACGCGTTTTAACACGATCCACCAAATCGTCCCAGAAACAGCTAATTTGTTCACTGTTCTGAAGAGTTCGACTGAAGCTGCACTGGCCGACTTCAATGTGCAGGTAGCCGCTCAGCGAAAACCTTCAGCAGGCCAGCAACCCCCGGCCACAGCGTCAACGGCTACTTAGTCATGGCTTCACACCAAACGCTTACAGTTTGGCAATGGAACTGTAGGGGCTACCGCAAGAAAAGGGGTCACCTGCAGCAACATACCCAGTATTCAGAGCCAAGCACAACGTGGAGAGGATACCCCGGATATAATAACTTTGCAAGAAACTATCAGCCCCGCTAGCCTACCAGGATATGTCTCATACGATCAGAAAATAGACTTGACTGGTACCGCACAACACCTCACTGCCATCTTAGTACATAAAAGCCTCACAGCCATTCAGCATGAAATTGAAGGCACAGATACTCATCACACACTGGTGGAAATTGTACCAAAAAGAAGAGACAAACCACTGTTTATTCCAAATATATACCGTATTTACACGATTGTAAGTTGACTCGAATGTAGGTCGACCCCCCTAAAATTGCATCCCTCAAAAAAAAAAAAAAAAATCAAGCACGGTTCACATCGCGTGCACCCTTCACGGTCACTGTCGTATTGCTGGTCATGTCGAAGTACACGGGTGTATGGTCGGCATTGCCGATGTGGCCGGCAACTTTTGGCACACGCTGGTGCGTCGACGCAGAGAAAAGCCTGCCTTCTTTATAAATTTCAATGCCCAAGCCCTGCTAGCTTTGAAGTGAGCCTTTGCTATCCCTGCCTCAGAAGCATAGACACAGCCTTGTTTTGTTGCGTGATCATATCACAGGTGACCAACAGCGACCGATCGCGTAAATGAGTCACGTATGCCGCAAGCTTCTTCTCCAGCTCCGGAAAGCGTCCAGACTTCGGCCCTCGAAAGCCACGGCGCTTGGAGTCACATGAGATTTCCTCACGCTGAACCCGCCACTGCCGCACCACACGCTCACTGATCCGAAACTTGCGTCCTGCTGCGCAGTTGTTAGTCTCCTCGGCAAGGAGAATAGCAGCCCGTTTTAACGCTGCTGTGAACGAGCGCCGATAGTTCTTGGGGCCCAGGGCACTCATGACAGACGGCACGATTCAGCACAACACAGACGCACGCGGCGACACGGCCGCTTTGAAAATTGTACCAAAGCGAAGCTCTTCCGTCAACTACCAGTACCCCCTATACGTTGGCTCTTCCATCAATGGTTGATGTTCCCACAAGAGCCGTGCGCGCTCGGGAGATTTTAAAAAAGAACAGCTTTTGCATAAAAACGCGCAATAATCATGCGCTGTGGGTTGAGCGGGAAACTTTATTCGCAATTAAGAGAACACATTCGCTGCGAGATGACTCCATCAAAGCCACCGGCAGCGGCTGCCGTGCGATACCAAAACAAACATGGCGGCAGATGGAAGTGGTCGCTCGCGATTTCCATTTATTCGCGAGCACATTACTCGCATTCAAGAAGCGTTTTGTTCGTCTCAAATAAACAAAATGAGTACTAGCGAGTCCTTTGATTCAATGCACGGCGCTAACGTATCGCCGTGCATTCACGTTAATGCACTTCCGAACTCGACGGTGGGAGGTTAGTCGCTCTAGGTATGGTGGCCAAAGGGCACAGATCGTGAACGCCAACTTTCAAAGTCGGCATCACCTTTACTTGCGCCAGAATGTAGGCAATGGTAAATTAATACGCTACGCTTCGGCCGTGACCATGGAAACGAGGGCGCAAAGCTGTCCCCACCTAGCAGCACCCCGAATTTCTTGTTTCTCTTGCCGTTACTAGCGGCACACGGTTCAACTTCGATTCTAAGTCGACCCCCCAACATCGGATTGTCAAATTTGAAAAAAAGGGTCGACCTACAATCGTGTAAATACGGTACAGCCCGCCTCGAGACAAGGGACCAGAGCTCCCTCACATCTTCCGAAGTGTGTTGCATCTGGCCAAGGGCGCAAAGCTGGTTATACTCTGTGATTTCAACGCCCATCATCCCGAATGGAGATATCTGAAATCGAACTCAAAGGGCATCCATTTATAGGAAATCATACACGACTTGGACTTCAATATCCTCAACGACCCTCAGCAACCAACGCAAATTGGAAACAGCGTGCGTAGAGATACTACGGCGGATCCCTCCTTGTGCAGAAATACTCCGGGTGCCCGATGGCAAAACACGGCTCACACGTTGGCAAGTGACCATTCTAGCGATAACCATCGAGATGACCACTAGCAATTCAAATAAGCGAGCCATGGCTCGCCTTACAGACTGGGATAAGTTCTGCCAGCTTCAAAAAGAAACAGCGCCTGAATCAGACCGAAACGAATGGATTAGTTCGTTGAGTCGAGATGTCGAGCGCACAACGTACAAAACGGCGATTACTCAAGAACAGCCGTCTAGAGACTCCCGCCTGCTCCATATGTGGGAAGCACATGACGGCCTCATGCGCAGGTGGCGACGCCAGCGTCACAACAGGATTCACTGCCATATTGCGAGTCTTGAACACGAAATTGAAGCCCATTCTGCTGACCTCGAACGCCAACAGTGGGGCCAAATCTGTGACAGCCTGAACCTGAACGGGCAAATGGACTGCAAGAAAACGTGGCATCTGCACCGCCACCTCCTTGACCCCGGCAGTTTGAAGTTGGCGGCACAGAAACAGCTTGCACGAATAACCCACCAATATCATGGCACTGACGACGAGCTGCTGCAGGAGCTCACCATCCGGTATGTCAACAGTTCCCAGTCACAAAGGAGCATTCCAAACTTGCCACAATACACTGGAAGCCCCAACGAAGAGTTGGATGCCGATATTTCTGAGGCAGAGGTTTGTGCAGCGTTTCATAAACTGCGCACAAAGTCAGCACCTGGCCCCGACTGGGTAACAAACAAGATGCTCCGTAACCTCGATAAAAAGTCGGTAGGGGCCATAACTGAATACATGAACGAGTGTTGGAGAACAGGCCACCTACCACTGAAATGGAAACACGCAAGAGTGGGCTTTATACCAAAACCAGGAAAAAAAACTCAACCTCGAGAACCTACACCCCATCTCGCTTACCTCTTGCCTGGGCAAGCTTATGGAGCACATTGTGCTTTGCTGCCTGCAAAATTTTGCGGAAGAACACAACTTCCCCCCACTAAAGCTCAGCTTCAGGCCTCATTTATCCACCCAGGATGCCCTCATTCAAATGCATCATGACCTCCTACGCCTTGGGAGTGGCACTAATACGAAGGCATTACTCGGCCTAGATCTTCACAAAGCTTTCGATAACGTGAAGCATACCAGCATTCTAAACAGCCTAGCTGAGTTACAACCCAGCGAGCGTATATTTAACTACATCCGCGCTTTCTTATCCGGCCGTACAGTTGAACTCTCGGTGGGCAACCTTCATTCCAACCAAATCACTCTTGGCGATCACGGTACTCCACAAGGAGCTGTTCTGTCCCCCTTTCTGTTCAACCTGGCTATGAGGTCACTGCCTCCCAAACTCGACGCGATACCCGGCCTGCGACACACTCTATGCAGATGACATCACGCTCTGGACGACCATGGGATCTGACGGTCAGATTGAAGAGACCCTACAGAAGGCTACAGACATGGTCGTCGAGCACGTCCCGGATGTGTGTTTAGAATGTTCGCAGAGCAAATTGGAGCTACTAGTACTCCTACTCCCCGACCAGCGCAAAATCAAAACCCTCTTACCCAGCATTAGCGTGTATGTCCACAACGCTCTAATACCCCAGGTCGACCACACGAGGGTACTCGGCTTCAACGTACAAAACAACCACCATAATACTATTAAAATGGACCGCCTTACTGTAACAGTGAACCAGACGGCCCACCTCATATCCCGCGTGAGCGCATGCCAAGCGAGGCATGAAGGAAAAGGAATTACTTCAGATCATCCAGGTGTTCGTTTTGTCGCGCATCACATATGCCCTCCCTTATTTGCACCTTCTAGAGTCTGAGCGAGCTAAACTAGACCGCCTCATACGCAAAGCTTATAAGTTGGCATCGGGGCTTCCCCGCAGTACATCTACGGAACATCTTCTCAGTCTTGGACTACATAACACCTTAGAAGAACTGCTCGAAGCACATCGTACGGCGCAAATTGACAGATTACAAGGCAGCAGGACGGGTCACTGAATCCTTAATAAAATTGGGCACAAGGTATCTGCAACTGGTAACAATCCTGCGACCATCCCCCCGAACATCAGGAAAAGATTTCTGATGAAGCCTCTGCCAAAGAACATGTTGGTAAACCACCACGACGGCAGGGGGAAAGCGAGTGCCATATCCTTCACAGGACCCACGCGTCAAACTCCAAAGCGGCGTACGTTGATGCTGCCCATTACCATGGCCTAAATCATGCTTATGCACTGAGTGTGGCAACTTTCGCTGGCAACAATGCAGAACCGCCCTGTGTTCGTGCACCCAACTCGACAGAAGCCGAAGAAGCGGCCATAGCCCTGGCAGTGGCAGCCGGGTACACAACTTTTCTCAGCGACTCAAAAGCCACCGTTTTGAACTTTGCACGTGGCATTGTAGCACCCACAACGCTGCGATTACTCCTCCCCCTCTCCTTCCAGGCGAAGATGACGCACCATGCCCCATTGAACTGATATGGGTTCCGGCTCGCGCGGGGAACCCGGGAAATGAGGCGGCCCACCAATATGCTCGAGGATTCGTCAACCGAGCGGTGGAGCCTACGTTCGATCCGGGCGACCGTCATGAAGCCCTTACCTAATATCACGACATTACCCTGTATTAATGCTTGTCGAGGCAGTTGAAACCACCCCTGCACCATAAATTGACCAAGTGCCAGGAGGTTATCTGGCGCCGACTACAAACACATTCCTTTCCTAACCCATACATCTACGTGCACATATACCCTGACACATTCAACCCACATTGCCCGCAATGCAGCTCAACAGCCACACTTAACCATATCCTCTGGGACTGCAGAGAAGACCCACCCTCTCCCGATCTCCTGGCCACTCCCTCACCTGAGGGGTGGGAGGCGGTTCTGAGCTCCACCAGCCTTAGTGTCCAGCTCCAGGCCATACGGAGAGCAGGGGAGGTGGCCACCAGGCTTGACCTGGCGGATCACCTACCTCCGTAACTGACGACAATAAAGTTATCTCTCTCTCTCTAAGGCTACATGCATTGGCACTGGGTGATACAAAATGTGGAACTGTGCATTGGTTATGCAGTAAACAAGGTGCAAGGTGCACAATGGGATGCGTAAGGCTGTTAACACGTGTGCCCTTCGCTCCCCTTGCTCTGGTGGCAAGCTGGTGAGCATTCAGATTTCCCCTGGGTTCCCAAATGTGGGCGAGAGGTGCTGCCCCTCTTTGGTGGCCACTTTGTCACACGGTGCCCAATCTGAACAATGCATTCGCAAGAACCACGCCCTGCCACGGTGATCTAGTGGCTATGGTACCCACCAGCTGATCCGAGGGTCACGGGATCGAATGCTAGCTGCGGTGGCTGCATTTCGATGGAGGCAAATGTTGAGGCCCACGTATTGTGGAATGTCAGTGCACGTTAAAGAACCCCAGATGGTTGAAATTTCCGGAGCCCTCCACTATGGTCTCTCTCATAATAATATCATGGTTCTGGGCCATAAAATACCCCAGACATCAAATCAATCGCAAGAACCATACACAACTCGCCCATTTGTCTGACCACTAGCACCAGCAGAAGATTTAATTTATTGGCTCGTTTTACCTCTGCGGCAGCACTGAAACTTCGTTCTGTTGAAATAGCGGAAAAGAATGCTTTGTTGTATGGAGGTACAAAATACGTAGTGTTCTATAGACATGTTGAAAAAACCCAAGCACTTCACCATATCAAGAATTTCGCTATACAGTGGAACCCACTGTATAGCTACATCAACAATACGGACGTTACATTGTGCCACGGACATTACATTGTTATAACAACTGTTATTACAGGGCTGCATGAAAAGCCACAGGGGGCCCAGAGTTCTCTGTATATGTGTGTGAGGCGAAATGTTGAGGCCCGTGTGCTGTGCGATGTCGGTGCACGTAAAAGAACCCCAGGTGGTCGAAATTTCCGGAGACCTCCACTACGGCGTCTCTCATAACCAGAGCTGGTTTTGGGATGTTAAACCTCACAAATCAATCAAATGTGTGTGAGCATGTGCATACATGCGTGCATGCTCTAGCCTTCCCAGAAAGGCCTCAGGGGATAGCCTTTCCAAGAAGGCCTCAGGGGATAGCCCTGAGTGGAAGAAGGGCAGAGAGACTCCCGAGAAAGAGCTGGTTTCTATTGTATGACAGATGGGCAGCCTCTTGTAGGGTGGGGGAGCAAGTGTTTGTTCCTCCCATAAAAGCCAAAGTTTGTTTTCTCTTCAATGACTTCACATTCCATTACAGTATGTATACCCTCATTACAACAATCTGCTTACAACAGACATTTGGATACAACATACCAAACCACGGTGTTGTGCTGATTTTCTTATCTCTTTTCACTGAGTGAACTTCTTTTATAATGGATTCTAATAAAACATACATTCAGATATAAACAACTAAATTACAAGGCCGGCTAGCTGGTCAGCACTCCTTTACAGCAGACTTATGTACAGCGGACATCCCAAATTCAACAGCTTCCAGCTTCGAACATCACTTGGAAGCACCCGTGGGATCAACACAGTGACATACTATGGTGGCAGAAAAAGTCAACAGCCTTGCAATGAAGGAGACGCTAATAGTGTCCAAACTGTTCACTGGACAGCACAGTTAAAGCTAACAAGCTTCTGTCAGAAAAGGTAGAGACGAATAAATCCACTCTACGAGCATGGCCGTGACTTGTAATTCACTCTGGTTATAACAGACTCATTCAGTGTCAACATAAAATTCTGTTTTAACAGTACAGTTGAACTCCACAATAACGAATTCCATGGAGAAAACGAAAAAATTTGCTGTTGTGAGAATTTCATTGTTTGAAATAAGGCAGTGCAAAAACAAAATTACCGAAAAGCCAAGCATTACTGTATATATTCTGTTAGCTTTGCTAGACTATTCATAGCTTCATCGGTAACAGCAACTTTAGTGAACTGTAGTTTAGATGAGTTAATGATTTAGTTTTCATGCATAAAGTGACACATATTGCTTGCTGCATATTATGCCTGCTGCAGCGGTCGCTTTTATCCCACAAGGGTCACCGTATTTCGTCGAATCTAACATGTACCCAGTTTTGAAGAGTTCCCAGTAAAAAGGCACATTAAGGCATTATCAGGAGGTTGCGGGCTTATTTTCGAGGTAACGGTATTTTCACATTTCCAGCCCGCAGAAACATCTCTAGTCGGCCTACATGACCGAATGAAGCCTCCCTAACTTTCCCAGTTGCTATTTGCACTACTTAAAGTCGCAGGCCACGGGCTTACAAAGAACAAGCAACGCAACTATGTTTAGTGCAAACAAGGCCTTTTCTGTGACGAGAGCTTGATAATAAAAGTGGTGTGCCACCATGTGAACTTAATTGAGGACAGGTATGATGCACAGAGATCAAATCATGTGCAAGGCAAACCAGTGCAAACTCGCCGCAAATGTACTCAGTCACCATTTTGCGATGGCGACAACACTGTACCTAACTGATTTGACGGAAACTTCCTATCAACGCCGCCAAGGTGGCTTCGGTTTCGTACTTAGTTCGAGTGCGCAGGCAGCTTTCAGAACAAAAGTACAGGCTATAGTTTCGAGTAAATACACCAACTGCATTTTACAACTCTCGGTGTGGCTGGGAAAGATTCTGATTACCGTAAGAATGCAGCGATGCCGGATGTCAAGCTGCAGGGAGGCGTACGTGATGGCGGAAACCAACAAACGTGCCAGCAGAACTTATCAGCGGCAAGTCTACCGTGGCAATCAGTTCTGCAGCAGTACGTGATCTGTAGCACCGGCGTAACGCACACCAGTGATAACCCTAAAGCACTGCATCGTTCGCTGTGCAGCAGTGGGAACAAAAAGCATGCACTTCTATCACATGTGAGTGGTGGACGCTGCTGCCAGATATTCGCGAAAGCGACAATGCCTGAAAAGAGAGGCATGGTGTGAGCCCCTTGCATTGCACGGGTGCTAAGGAGGAGGAAGCGGCTGCTAAAGCCCGCAACCATCAACGCGAAAAGAAAGGAGAAGAAAACGCACGGACATCGGAATGCACGGGGCTTGGGTCAAAGTAGTTCGGCGAAGTGAAGCAGCCTGTGGCCGGCATACAGCTACGACTATGCACAAGGCTCACCCCGTCGTTCGCGGGTATCAAATGTTCGCTTCTCACTGGCTGTGAAATGGCATGAAAGTGGCAAAAAAGGGAGCGAGATTTTGGAAGTGGTGCAACGCGGACGTGCAGAGCTAGTTATCCCTCCTGGGTGAGGCACCACCTCAGCTACACTGCGGGGCACGGTTGTCTTGTCGTCCTTTGTGCTCCAAAGGACCCAGCAGAGACCTTGCATCATTCCGACTGCTCCCAAGCCTCTCCACATTTCAAGTATTATCCAGACTTTCCCACTGTTAAATTAATTGCATCAAATTATCTGAAAGGTTGGACTTTAGGGAATAAATCTGTTAGTGCATGTCTCGCTTGATTTGTTTGGTTGTATATGTTACTAATATCTTGCGGATTGTTTAGTTTGTGCTTTCCTCATTAAGTGATATTAAAAGTGTGTGTATGGAATGGTTGTGCATCTCTCTGGCCTAATTCATGTTAACGGACACTACAAAAAAGTGACTTCGTGACACGCCACCATAGGACACGTCCAGCCGCACACTTCAGCGCACGCTACTAAGCTGCACACCTTTTTGGTTCACATTATATGCAAACCTGATAATTTTGATTCACCGCGCATGTACTGACGTTAAACAATGGCGATGCAGCAATAAACAAAGGTAACTTGATCAGTCAACAACCAACATGGTGGCCATGACATTTTTAATATGGTGACACCCGTGCAAGCGTTCTGTAGCATAATTTTGCAAATTTAAGTGGGCAGATGGTGCATTTGAGTACATTCCTTGGACTAATAATGGGGCATTGAGACACTGTTTTAAGAGGGTTAGTTAGTTTACCATAGGAAACAGAAAAGTTGACGGTGAAGCAGCTCACCATTGTTATAACTGATATATTGTTCAAACTGGTATTACAGTCAACGACAGATTTTCCAGACGACCGATTTTCGGACATGCCTAATATTTCGGACGTCTTCGCGGGACTGCCACAAGCCCCATAGAACCAATGTACAAGGAAGTCCAAAATTTCGGATGCTCGAACCCTCCGCCGTCCAATTTTCCAGACTTTTTTATGTGACAAAAGGTCCGAAACTACAAAAACTGTGTACACTCAAATCTCGCTCCAAAGGAACTGACGGGACGCGTGAAAAATTCGTAGTCACGGAACTTTGTCGCAGTGAAACTTCGTCTAGAATAGCAGATAATAAGTTCGGAAAATATGATTATTATGACTTGTCCTCCTGTTCCCGCAAGCACCCCCATGCATCGTTTATTGGCATCGAACTCTCGCTAATTTGGACTTACTCGGCCGCACATTGAGCTGTTCACATGCACGACCCTCGGAGCGTCCCAAGTGCAGAGTGCTGCCACTGCACATGTGCCAGAGACCAACCGAAAACAAGAGTGCCAAAGTCCGCCCCGCCGTAGCGAATGACAGGAAATAGAACGCTCCATGCCATTCTATGACTCTACTGCCTTTACACTACCGCTGCGTTGGCCGCATTGTTTGGGAGGTGCATAGTCGCTATCGATGATCGTGATGATAGCATGAGCACTCTTGTCTGTAGCGCACAGCAACCCGTACTTCCGTTTTCACTCCGTGTGCGCTGTCCGTGCCTTCATAAACTGTGTTACCGCTGTCCGTAATAGCGTCGAGCAATGTTTCCTCTGCAGCGTTTGCGGAAAGCAGCTTTGCTTCGACTCGTTGCATTGATTGGTGATGGCCATACAAGACTGTGTCGGTAGCAACCGCAGTTTGTAAAATGTGCAAACGGTAGAACCTCCATTCGCGCATTGGCCACGCACATTATTTCAGAGCTGCGTCGCTGGCATTTGTGATCACGGCGACCGCGATTTTGTCTGCAGCGCTTCCAGTGCGCATGTACTTTGTGTGTGTGGTGGCCACCATCCGTGAACTCGTCAACACGAGCGCGATTTTTGGCAGATTTCAGTTTCGCCCGGACATTGCACACGTTGGCTGCGCCCATGTCATCCAAATGGCGTATTAGTAATCCTTGACAGCAGGAAGAGTAACAATGAGCATTAACTTCATTTTCTCTCAGTGTAATGCGCTCGACGTCATACACATGGTGGAAGTTATTAGTAGTGATTCCACTGCGGTCCGCAGGCGTGTCACACCCATCGGCCGCATGGGGTTGGTGCTTCTGAAGTGTGGTATTTCGTCCTTGACCCCCTTGATAAGAAAAATATCTGCTAGGTGGTGAGTTTTTGCATGCATTCGTTTTTCCGGACTGCCCGATTTTCCCAGACGTTTTTGCATTCCCGAGAGTATCCGGAATATTGGTCGTTGACTGTATAAGTGGGCCCAACTGTATTGAAGTTCGTTATATTGAGGTTTAACTGTATATGTTTTGCTTTTGAAAAACATATTTATTACTGCTGTTAAACATTCTTTGTACATAACTGAAACTTTTTTTTTATTTAAATGCGAAGACATGGGAAGGTAGGCTACGTTAGAGCCAGCTATACCATAACTGAAACTGTCGAACATGTGCAACTTCATTCATGCACTCTTACCAGGTCAATGACACAATCCTTCCCATAGCGACTGCGCCACTCAGCAGCCACCGTTGACACATGCACAACAGCTTCAGGATCATCAGCATTCACATGAAAGATGGGCGCATTGACCACACGGGCAACATCTGTGCAGTAGGGAGATGATCGTGCCACCCGAGGATCAGTCGTGAAGCCAATCTGCATAACAGAAACATCTTCATAATGAGCTCTCAAAACTGCACTGCTCAGATTCACTCCTTTCGAAATGCAAGGCTGGGTCTCTAGCTGGCATTTAAACCAGTGAAAAAGATGGGAGACAAAAGCGACAAATACAGAACAGCACTGTCAAACAACACAAGCTTACACTTTATCACTTCTCAGAGGCCCTCTGAACATGCCCCAAGATGACGGCAGAACAGCCAGCACATGCTTTTTTCATCAGTGACAGTTCATGAAATGATGAAAAAGCAAGCAGCATTTGTCGACTGACTGACTCCCAAAGTAGCACAATGGGCAACAAGCAATATCCTAGTTCAGCTAGGGACAATGCTACCTATCCAGAACTAGCCGTGTGATGAAATGTGCAACACTGTTTCGTGAGCATCAACATTGTGGTAGAAAGCATGAACAACTGGATAGTTTTATACAACAATGGTAAGTATTTGGTAATCACACAAGAGTGTAACACCATCTTGACTTCTAAATACACAGTATACAAGAAGTAGTTGTCTTCATGAAAGAAATACAGCGTGAACGCCACTCATCTGCGACTTTTATGGTCATGGAGAGATTATCTCTGCCAGACCATAAAAAGAATTTCTGTTTAATACAGTCGCTGACCTATTTTCTAGACCAGGCAGGGGCCAAAAATAGCAGTCTGGAAAATCTAACAGTCTGAAAAATTTGAGCTTGACCGACTTGTATGTATCAATCTTTGCCACAGATGGCTGCAGGCAGCCGTCATTATCATCATAGTCTGAGCAGCTTTCTAACTGCAGGACAACCCAGCATATGACTGTCACCCATGAGTTCAGGGCAGAAAACAAAGTGGTACACACGAGCAAAGTCAGCGAGTGTCCACTAGTTTGCCAGCTCTGTATATCATGCTGTCCGGGTCATCTACCACAGCTTTTTTTGAACTGTAGAAACCTGCAAGCTTGAGGCATCACACGATCCTTCCCAGCCTTACTACCATCGACTCTTCGAACAAACGTGTGTGCATAAAGCAAATAAAAGTGCATGGAATGTATCGAAGACATAGTTGACACACCACACGCAGAATGGTGTTCAAAACGAAGAAAAACAAAAGAAAAACAGAAGAGCCTGCACCAAGTTAAGATGAAAGCACTGACTGATAATGGAAACAGCTTCCCCGAGGGTGTTTTGACCAGTTTTGACAGCTAAAGAGGAGCAGGCCTGGCCTCTAAAAGTGGCACACACTTTTTAATCTCCGATGCCACAGAGCAAGCCACTGGAAGTCGAGCCAGCCAAAAATCCAACATGGCGGCTATCAAAACTGAGCAGTGTGGCTTAGAACGAGCAAGTCAGTCAGGAAAATCAAGCTTCAGATTGCATATTAGTCCAAAGAAATCAACAACAATGTATCAGAACTATGGAAACATTGACTGTTCAATTATAGAGCCCGGAATATCCATGAAGTTCTTATGTCTCCTTTCTTGCTTAGGAAGTAGGGGTGTAGCAGCAGTCTTTCTCACTTCTGGTCATCCCCGATTCACCACAGGGAACACTTCATTTATATTATTTTTGGTTTCCAAACTGTGGTCCCATGAATGCGCACCACACTTCCATAGTTCATTTGTAGAAAAGGTATCTGAAGGTTCATTTCAGAAGAATTTTTTTTTTTGGCATCAAGTCTATAGAAAACCAAACAAACCTGACCATGTTTGTGCCTTACAGTCAATGCTTGTTAACTTGAACTCTGATATCTCCAATTATAGGATAAGTTGAATTTCTTCCCTAGCATGGCTCAAACTGAATGGGTTTTTAAACTTTGATCTCGAAATGCGAAATACCATGCCCAAACTCTGGATATCTCGAAACTTAGAGTGTGTAAATGCTGGAGAAAAGCCAGTACCAAGATGCTTTCTCTACGTTTTGCGCAGCTATGGTATCGCCAAAAAGAAACTTTGGCTATAAAAGATCAGTGGTATGCTGTTGCCTACATATACTACTGATGCGATAGTTGCTGAGTCGCACATGATATCACAAAAATGATCTACTAAAGGTACTGCTTCAATAAAACTTGCTGCTGGGCGAGTTGGTTCATACTTGGTAGATAACTATGGAAGCGCACACACAAAAAACACGGACTCAGGAGACACGGACGAGCGCAATTCTGTCTCCTGAGTCCGTGTTTTTTGTGTGTGCGCTTCCATAGTTATCTATAAAGGTACTGCTCCTGGTATATTGAGCCTATGCAAGGAAGTCAGCGGTTACCACTGCCAATGAAAAGCCGCCTTTGTTGGCTTTACACGGTGGTTATGCTTATATTTTCATGAATTCGGCTACCTTGAAACTTGGCTTACATTGAAGATTTCCCCAGTTCTTACTACTCTGAGTTAAAGGGATATTAATGTAACAAAAGCATTCGGCTTAACCTACTTCATCTTACCAAGAGTTTGCTCTATCTTTATAATAGGTGTGCAATGATTGGAAGCAACCAGTTATGTCACTGGGAGAGTGAAATATGCCAAAAAATTTTTTCGTCTCTATGGGTGTTAAAGCATTAAAAACTAATTATGTCAGTTTTTACTTCCTTTTGCACTCGTCTCAATGTATTACATTGAACACACTCCAATGCTAGAGAAGGCAGTAAAAAAAATGTTGCACAGTTCCTCTAGGAGACACTAGTAGCTGTTTTTGAGTTAAGGGGATAAGACATACAGCCATTATCAACAGCAATGTGCTGGTGCCTCTTTAACAAACTTGATATGTGCAAGCATTAAGGGTGCCTTACCTGGTTGTTAACGACTATGTGGATGGTGCCATGTGTAGAGTAGTCAGGTAGATCACTCAAGTGAAACGTCTCATAAACAACTCCTTGGCCAGCAAAAGCTGCATCTCCATGCAAAAGGATGCTCATCACCTGAAGCGAACAAAGAGGCCCACATTAACCATGACACAAAAGCAACGACAATCACGAATGAAAGCTTGCCTACACTTTTAGAGGTCAAAGCTGTTCCACTAACACAGCAAGCCATGCAAAGTGCAGTTCTTCATACCCATGCATAGGTAATGCCACTAAAATTGCGGAATGATGGTTGTAGAGTTATAATTGGACAAAACAGTTGGCAAAATTGGCAATTTACTTTGTTATAGAAACTACATCACGTTGAAATTCGACCTTTTATGCGGGTCGCCAAAGAATTATTTTGTTTTCATTATATAGGTGCCCATAAAGAGCCAGCAAGAATAAGCTAATAAGAATAATCATAGGGCAGCACAAAAACGGCCAACACCAAATGTGCAGCACGCTTCTGCTCGATAAAAAATCACATGTGACACATACATGCATATCCCAGGCTACAAATCTGGGTATCTGCCAATGTGATCCTCAAGGTAACCTTTTTATGCAGGTATGCCCCCGACACAATCAGGAATCGGCATGTTCCGTGCATTTATGTTTTAAATGCGAAGCTTTTAAAACAATAATTTGAGCAACTTTGACCGTACCTATCTATCCATCTATCTATCTATCTAGCCGCCGACGTCACGGTGCTCTGCTGGCTGGCTTCCTGCACCGAATATGCACCAAGATTTGTATGGTAGGATACAAATGCATGACAAACATGAGTGACTGAACATTACTAACATGATATACTCGTCAACGACACAGTGATCACATGTGGCTCATACCCATAATGCTCGGCCCATGGTATTTGGGTATGTGCCACAGGTGTTTGAATTTTGTACAGCCCATGACATTCTCGGGCTAAGATAGTAATTTAACAGGTCATTAGAACACGCTTAAAAAATCGAAGGCATACCATTTGTCGTAGCATGATATGGAATCTAGAACAACAAACACACAGATCCACACAAACGAGCTGTAATATTCAAAGCCAAGCTACCAAGCAGAGTGGTAGGTGGTCATCGAACCCGGGCCACCGAGGTGCTAAGCAAGCACGCTACCGCTAGGCTACAGCAGCTCCTCCCACGTGGTAAACATAGTAATAAGCCTAATGCACCAGCAGCTGTGATGATGGGTCTCGTGTAATGCCAGTTGCACTTTCAGTGTGTGTTACGCATGTCAGAGCCATTTAGTAAACGATACAACTGTTCTAGTAGCACCTCGACATGCTTTTTTCCAACTTTGATTGTGTAGGAATACTTCAACGAATGACGCTCATGATACGCACATCAGCAGACCATAGCCTGCATTTGTCTTCAATTTAACAGATGTCTGTGCTGTGCACTAACGCGAGTGCCAATGTTACGTCCTAACATGAGCTGCCATTTAGTTGCCACGGTGCTGTAGAGTTTGCAGATTAGCCCTCGTTGGGCATACTCCTACACATGCACTTTGCACAAAGATGTTCATCCTATTCCTAAGACTTTGTTGAATGCCACACGATTTGCCAGGGGCAACCTCCTCGCTAACAGCGTTGCATTACACAGATCCCCATAATGCATGGGATCTGCTGGATTTTTTTTTGGTGGCATAATTTTGCTCAACGTCACCAACATAAACACTTCAGGCTTTTATCTTAGACATTTTGTTCCTGTCAGACACTGCAAGAATACTTTGTTCCTGTTTGGTTCCTGCTGGTGACTATGGTAATACGGACCCTACCACTTTACTTTGGCCTCATGCTAGTGCCACTTTCACTTTAAAGCACTGAACAGTTGGAATGCTTCATGCTCAGAAACACTACAATGGTGATCAAAACACATGGTGCGGCCATACATTAAAAGTGGCGAGTTTACAGTCATTCAATAATTCGTACACGTGGAGAGGCTAGAGAATTTCAAATTTAAAGAGGGTCCAGTTAATGAGGCTTTAGCGCAATGTGAACAGGGGGATCTCATACAGCAGTTAATGAGTTTAGATTACGAATGGCATCCATCTTGCGCATTATGCACAGAGACTAAAAGCAGTTTTAGCACCACATTTAGGAGGGTGAGCGCTCGTGAAAGTGCTGTTCAGAAAAGAAGTAGGTTTCTCCAGCATGTCTGCTCATGCAGTCTACCTTCTCTGTTTTGCTTGGCAATTCTCACGAGGAAAAGTTTACAAATATTTAGTCTACCAGACAGCACAGTCTAAACATTTGACTTCAGTAAGGCAGTAGAATGCAGATTCATAATGCCTAACCAAAAAGAATGCGCATCTTTAACCCAAGTACATGGAATCCCATGCTGCCCCTTTCAAGCCAGCTTCTGGACATGCAGCTGCCTAGGCACTTGCACTGATATGCTGGCCTGCCTTCAACATCTGCTGCTATGATAATAAATCATTAAATTTTTATTTTCTAGTATAAACCAAATTTCTAATATGTTCATGCTAGGGCTTCTACCAAACACTAAAAAATTCCATACCCAGCTACTATAACCAAAGAACCGAGATAGAAATCAAAAGGCCAATTAAGAAAATTGCGCAGTTACCATCTTGCCGCAGGCATTATTGGCTTCAAGATCGAACACAGTCGGCGCCTAGTGGCAAGTGGACGAAGCTCCCAACTGTGGATAGCGCCTTGCGTCATCTGCTAGCCACTGCACTTTTACCGCGTGTGCATACATCACACATATCCTCCAATATGTTTGTTCCCAGAGCCAGCACAGTGTTAAATGCTTTCATGTATTCTTAACAAAGCATAAAGGTATTAGTTATAGCACTATTTGGCTTTGCGCTGCAGTCTTTGCTCTTTCTTAAACTAACTGAGCGCTTGTGTCGTGAGCATGTTATGTCACTGCTGTACCTCCGGTTCAGTACAGTGATTTCAGTTTGGCTGCTGCAGCGCATTTCAAGACCACGGCAAAGTGGACTTAGCATCCTCCTGAATAAGCGGAAAATCAACTTGCAAAGGCAGTGCTGCAGCAATATAGTCTTTCGATATGTGGCTGCAGGAAGCATGATGGAAAATAGACGTTTCTCACTTGGAGAACATTTTTTTTACCTGCATAAAAAATAAACCTTTCCTTGTCACGGCTACACAAGTAATCATGCGAATAAAGCTAGGCATTTGAGTATTAAAGCATTTACTTAATATAGGTTTGTGCCAAATATTGTAATAGTGCTCAAGTGGCGTATACAGGTACACAGCTTGATTAACTGAGCCAGTTAACTGCCTTGGGTTTCATGAAACATGACATGCAAGCTGTTTAAACACAAGTATGCGTGTAAGTGATGCAGCAGAGTACATACGCTCCTACTTCAACTCAATGTGCATTAACAGTCCTTTGTTGTTGTTGTAGCAAATAGTGAAAAATGAGCCAGAACACAATACTGAACTTTTTCAGTCACGTAACAGCAATGGCAACATTTCAGACAAAAGAGAACTTAAGTATGTCGAAAGGAAAATACTGTATTTACTCTAATCTAACGCGCACCTTTTTCCCAGTAAAACAAGTCCAAAAATCATATGCGTGTTAGAATCGAGTGCAAACGAACGACACCGTTACCATATTGCCATCGGCATCAAACTGGCCGCCTCCTACACGCTTTGGGCGTTGTCGAACTGTCACTGGCGAAAAAACGAACTAGCGGCGCGGCAGTTTTTGGCGCGCAAAGTTTCTGTAGTTTCTATGTGGCCGCAGGTCACGTGCATAACGACGGCACGACGCACATGATCCATATGTAGGCCGATGATATCTCGCCGCGCCGGCTTGGTCTTCTCGTGGCCAACCAAAGCCACTACACCGCCGACACAATCTCCAAGACGCTCAGACGCTGCAGCTTTCGGTAGCGTTCGCGGGTGGCCGTAACGTGACAATAGATGTTTCCTATCACCACATAGAAAACAGCTCATCATCGCCTTTCTCTCGCATATATGTGCTAAGCCTTAGCCCCCCAGTCGTGCGCGCCACGCAATGTCCAAGATTGCATCGCGGCAATCTCTGAGACCATGCCCCAACAAGGCTTGGGCTTGCTGTGCCAGCCCGTGCAGCACACGGCAGTGGGCGTGAGGGAAGTGGGATAGCACGGAGGAGTGCAGCACTGCGAGTAAGTCATGTTACCGCCGCTTGCACGCGGATACGTCCGGCAATGTGTGGCAATTTTGTAGGGACACAGGAGTGAATCGGCACATCGAACGTCTTCGAGACACCACAGATCAAGTGAAGTGGGAAAGCCACAGCGTGGCCGTTCAAGGGACTGCACGGGTTTAAAGTTGGCGGTGCGTTTATTAGGCGAGTACGGCATTTGCTTTTATGAATGCGAGAAGGTTGATTACTAAGGACATTTTTTTCCCCCACGTCACAAAAAAAGGTGTGAGTTACAATAGATGTTACTTTTTTTATGCTCACAGGAAACGGGTGTGCATTACAATCGAGGGCGCGGTAGAATTAAGTAAATACGGTAGACGGATAGAACTGCCGAGAAAGTCTTACTGTGAGGCTGGGTGATGTCAGTGCCTCATTGAATGGCATATCATGCTTCCTTCACGTGCAATAAAAACGTTTTTCGTGCTTCCTGCACTGATGCAAGATTGGAGGACGCATGTATTACCGCTTGACTGCAATTAATGCTTTTATTTAGCTAACAAGTGCTTCAAACCACTCACAACAAAGCGCTGCTGTGTACATTTAAAAGCACGCTGGCAAACGCCTATCCACACTCACACGGTATTGGTGCTGCCACCTACATGTTTATCTCGAGGCCAATAGAAGTGAGCAAAGCTCTCTTGGGCAATCAGCCGAAGATATGAATGCATTTTGGTAACTAGCAAGTGTGCTCTCTTTCTTACTGGCCTAGTAAGTATGTGCTTCAATAAATGGGATTTTTTTCGGAACAACAGTGAAACTGTGCCCTCTGAGCATTAAAAAAACATACCTTCTTGCCTTGAGTGTCACCACGATAGAACTGTTCAGCTCGAGTCTTGCCTTGGACCACTGGATCCACACCTAGAGCAGAACAAACAGTAATGAAGGGCCTCAATATTTTGTACATCAATGCAATAAGTTTCGTCATTTAACTTTAATGAAGCAAGGGGGTCACAGGAACCAAGAGATTTGACGTGATCCCCTTTTTTTAAAAGCCTACAAAGGTTCACCATAACTTGTTGCCACCTCTGCACACATATAGTAGCAATGAATTCTAGATGGTCACTGTGCTTCATTACAGCAGTAATGAAATATTTAAAAAAATGTAAATTTTTGAAAAGGGGCAATGTGCAATGTCATTCTGTAACACTCTGTGACTTACAGAAAAAGTTCTTATGCTGCTGCCCTTCAACTTATGATGGAGCTGACCTTTTACAACATTCTATGCCAGTTGCGACTAATGTAGACAGCACTCCTGCTTTGTCTAGTTTATTGCTGTGTACTTATGCTTGCCACTGTCACTAAAGCGAAAAGTACTTCATCATTGCATTCTCCCAGTACTAATGTATGGTGCAGAAACATGGAGGTTAACTAAAGATCTAGAGATTAAATTAAGAAGCACGCAGTGTGCAATGGAACGAAAAATGATAGGTGTAACGCTAAGAGATAAAACGAGTGGAGTGGATCAGAGAACACACAGGAGTAGCCGATATTCTTATATCTATTAAAAAAGTGGACCCGGGCAGAGCATATCATGCGGAGGACAGTAAGAACGACAGAATGGATACCAAGAGAAGGAAAACATAACAGAAGCAGGTAAAAGGTTAGATGGAGCAATGAAATTAAGAAGCTTGTGGGCATAAAGTGGAACCAACTCGCTCAGGATAGGGTAAGTTGGAAATCCTTGGGAGAGGCCTACATCCTGCAGTGGACTCAATATTAGGCTGATGATGATGATTATGACTTGTGCTTGTGCTAGCACACTAAAATTGGAACACATGTCTTACACATAACAGATAATGTCTTCAGTTAGAGGTAAACTTAACGATGTTGCACAATGAAAAAACAGAAAAGAGCACAGGAAGACACTGACGGAATGCCAACTCACTCCCAACTAATTTTGTTTCTAGAAGCGTTCTGAATATACAGGTACCAGAAAAAAAACATGCTCACAGCTAGTACACATTATACATCCTAGATTTCAGGCAACAATGAAATCACAATTATCAAGCATGGTATATCAACCTACCCTTCTCCTGATGCCACACCTGATAATTGCACTTTCATCCATTGTCCATGATCTAGCATGTGTGATATGTACTAGCTGTGCTCATGTTTTTTCTGGTACCTATTTACTTGCCAGTATGATCTCAACAGGAACCACAAAATAATTCATATCATCCAAAAATTGCATCAGCCATGTGAAAATAAATTTGGATGGGGAGGAAAAAATTTTACTGAAGAATGTATTAAGCAGGATCATATGAACATGCTTTCATGTATTCAGAATAAAATTAGTACAGCTGTGTGAATCGGAAAATTCTGAGTGCAAAGCAAATTTGTACATTTCTTTTTAATGATACCATGTTAAGTTACAGAGAAACACACTACAAACATCGGCAAAAACTATTGCACAACTAGTGTACTTCTGAGCTACTCGTCAGCACACCAAAAGTGGCAGTGCAGTTTTGTGTTTGAAGGAAGCGCTGTGTAAGTTGTGCCCAGAGGTGGCCCAGGAGAGCTTCGATAAGCAGGTGGGCCGGCTGGAGCCATTAGCTACCCGTCCCAGTTGCTTATCCATTCGTGCGAGATTATTAGATGGATGAAAGTGGGCGGCAAACAACCTAAGTGTACAGAAACACACAGGGTAACTATGTTGCATGGTTTAAAGAATGTTGCAAAAAGGTACAACGTCGAAGTTCTCTTTTCAGCTCCAAAGAAACGGGGTAGAATTTGCGCCAAAGTTTAAAGAAAATTAGACTTCAGCAAGTGTTCTAACATGTGTGGCATAAACTATAAGCCTGCAGTCATTCCCTGTCGTACAGGGGCCGCATACCTGTTCTCGTTCTGCAGCGAGTGCTACATAGAGCAGACAAAAGGGGAAGGGGGAAGGAGCCTCAAAAAGCATGAAAGGAACAGCAAGGCTGACAAACCACCGCACATAGGACAGCCCTGTGGAAAATGCGGCTGTGAACATGGACTTAAGTGTATGCTCATTCATCACTATAGCGATTGAAGTGTTAGGGAGATTGTGGAGGCATTCAACATTCACGAAGAAAAAGACCTGCGCATTAGCCATCCACCCACCTCAGAAAAGAAGTTAAAATCAGGGTGTCAAACCCAACCAGAATGCAAACTGAAAACCGTACCCGAACAACAGGAATTTTGGCCGGAACTGAACCCCAATTCGAACCGATATTCTCAGAACGTGCGTGAACTCGAACCTGAACTGAAAAAAATGTCTGTTATCAGTCCTGAACAGAAAAAAATAAGTTCGTTGTCGGTTCAGAACAAAGCAATTCAAACAGAGTATCTGCCAGCAGCATCTCCCCGCCATGATTTTTTGTCTCTTGGTTTTATCAGTTTATTTATTTGGTTCATTTTCTTACCATTGTCCCTCATGTTTCCACTACGGTGGTCTAGTGGTGCTTGAAAGCGGAACCGAAAGATGCAAGTGGAAACTCGGCCGTGCAGTTGGATTTCGATGAAGGCAAAATGCTAAGGGCTGTGCAGTCCACAATGCCAGTGCATGCTAACTGATCCCAAATGATCAAAACTTCCAGAGTCCCCAATACGGCATGCCTTGCGTTTTGCACTATTTTCATTCCCCCGCACTGCTAGGCCACAATGCCAACAGGGGCTACAGAAAACAGCGTTCTTTCCTTAAATTAATTACAACTAATTATCCTTTCTCTTCGGAATCACTGCAGAAAGCTAAGGCACTTCGGCGCACTGGAGTGGAGCATGAAGACATACATTGTTTTCACCACAAATTTAAGTTTCTGAATATCCAAGAAAACCATTTTCTAATAAGTCTGTGAAAATAGACTTGGCAAAAACTGCGATGTTTTACACCAAGAGCTGAATGTGTGTGTGCACTAACGAACAATGCCAATGGACAGTCCGAGATCTGTGTTGGCCTTGCTGTGTAACTCCGCAATATTTGAGGGCAGCCTTTAAGAAACTTTTGAGGACGTAAGACTCCCCTTTATGCAACCGATCTGTTCTTGGTGTCAATCTAGACAAGCTAATAATTTTTTGCACCATTCTCTGCAGGTTTGTATTCACTCATAATTGCCAGTCTGCTCAACAAGATGTGCTCCACAGTAGATGAATTTGTGCTATATAGCTGCACCTTTATTATCACTAATTTCAAGGTGAATCTCCAGATGCAATTCTGTTGTGCTGCAGTGTATCAAATTATGTAGGGTGTTTGCCTTGGGGGCTGCGGGCTCTACGAAATATTTCACTTGATTTTGCTCTGCGCGATATGTGCTAGCGGGCCCTTCCACAGTCTCAAAAAACTTGCGTATGTGATATGCGTGCAGTGCAGGATATAGGACAGGAAATGAAGATGAAATATAAGTGAAAAACGACTAAATATAAGTTTTTTGAATCCATGTCCTAAAAGCTTCAAGTACGTGAGTGGTCTTTGTCATTGTCCGGCTGCCTTAAATGTCCAGTGTTATAAGATATTGGCTGTATTTTTCTGTGATGGACAACTCTAATGTGACATTTTCTTTTTTCTTTCTTTTTCTCGGCGAATTGGAGTCCTGGTAAACTTCTGTATGCCGCCACTTGATCAGTGCTGATTGGAGTGTTTCAGGCGATCATAAAGAGAGCTGTCAAAGACAAATGTGAAATGCGCCTAAGCGGTTCGTGAAACGGTTCAGTGTTGTGAACCAGTTGCAAAGCTTTATTTTTCCAAATCGGAACTGAACCAGAGCGAAATGGCGCACGTTGAACACAAACCTGAAGCCATATTTTTTTCAGTTCGACACCCTGGTTAAAGTTGCTTGAAGAATCGCATATTGATTAGCCTTTCTTGATTCATAGTGACGTCCGAGTGGTAAATCCAGTGCATGCGTTTTTATGCTTGTGAAAACTGTTTGGGCATACATGATTATTCATGTATACGTACCCTTTCAATAAAATGCTAGTCGCGAGTCGGCACCTGTCCTCCTCCGCTGTTTCTTCCTCTGCTTCCTTCTGTTTTAGCATTGTGCTATGTACCAACTAGCCCAAGACAGCACACAGTTTAGTCAGTGGCTTCTGTGAAGGTTATTCTACACTGCTTAACCTTCAAAGTGTTACCGTAAGGTGCACATCCATGTAACTCTCCTGTAGGTGTGCAATTACATACTCCCTGTAATTGCAAACATCAGTGTTTGAATCTACCAGTATAGTGTTGATCTGATAATGGCAATGGGAGTGAGCGCTGTACTGAGAAGTGGTTCCAAGTAATGGAAGTGTACCCTCATGAACGAAGAAAACTCGTGTCCGGAAGGTGACCTCCCCTATCTACTCTATTCTCTTTCCCTTCTCTTTCCACTCCTCCCGTAATGCTCGCCCTCTCAACCACACCTCTACCTATATTATGCGAATGAACACCAACAACACGGGCACACTGGGTTGACACAGAGAAGAAGTGTTTGTGCATACCTGACAAGCCCAAAGGACTCTGTAATGACTTCCCATATATGCTGCTCTGACATGTTTAAACCTAGATGCCAAATCAGAGGAACTTGTAATCTTTCACACTACTTTACTGACCACAGGACTCTCATGGGTGTGCTCAGGGACCCAATCTGAAGGATGCAAGAGTGAGACATTATGTCGTGATGCGACATTCAGTCTTCCAATATCCATGGAATGGACAATGAATATTGTGATGAATTGTTTGTGCTGAATGACATAGCTATAGATTATCACTTTGGAGATTAGTAACTGTAAACAAAAAGAAAATAAGGTAGAAATGAATGATGTTAACAGTGCATTACATCATAGCTTGGTATAAATAAGTACTGCACATTTCTATAGAGTGGCTCACTATATTTCATAATGGCATTTGATATTTTATTACAAAAAATATCAGACATGCAGGAAGAAATAACTGCCAAACTTATAATCAAAGAGTCTTTAAATCATTTCAGGCACAATTCACAAGGGGGTAGCATCAATGCGTCTGCACATAGCCCGGCGTCCACCAAGTAAAACTGTACTAATTTTTTACTACCCGAGCACATCCCAACTAGGCTTTTTTTCACTAGTTAGCTGATCACCAAGAAATAACCATTCATGATGCAGACAGCAGGATTGATGTCAGCATGTGGGTCACAATAGAATTGTGTTTGAATGGTTTCTGCCATGCTTGTGACACCACACACCTTGAACCGAATCAAATTGACACTACTGCTCACCCCAACTAATGCTAGAAGAATCTGTGGTCTAAACCAAAGCGATCAAGGGGAAGCAAGGCACAGCTAATGGCTTCAAGATATTGCTGTTGCAACTCACCCAAACATAATAGTGCAATATTTGGGGGCGTCATGCCAAAACAGTCAACTGTACCGTGCAAGTTTACCCACCCATTCAACTTGCCACAAATGTCAGCATAAAAGTGCCACAGCATACCTTCCAGATGCGAAGGGTTCGCACAAACTGCAAGCTTGACGTTTCGGTTGGACACTCTGTTCAGACGCTCGTGGCTCATTCCAAGGTGATACTTTACATCCCCAGAGCCCTGCATGAGATGCGAAAAAAACATATGTGGCACTTCAGGCCAACCTACCAAGCAAAGAGAAACAAAAAATAATAAAGCAGCACAAAACATACCACAAACGCACCCCTCCCATAACAATTTCTTAGGTTTTATGTAAATTCCAGTCATCCGGGGTTCCCTCAATGCGCACTAACATTGCACAGTACACAGACCTCTAAGATTTCAATTCCATCAAAATTCGGCCACTGTGGTCAGGATTCAATCCCGCAATCTTCGGGTTAGCAGTCAAGTGCCATAGCCACTAGACCACTGCGGTGGGTTGCACCCCTCCCGCTTAATATGACGGGTATACGAACACTGATGTCCACTTGAGAATTTTTCATTTTCAGCCCATTTTTATGGCAAAACTTCTCAGAGCACAGCAGCCTCCCTTTAAGACGAACTCAAGGGGACCATGACAATTTGTTTGTCTTATCAGAAGTGCCTCCATGAATGGATTGACCACTTGCCTAGGTGGATCCAAACATCCTACTTCAAAAAGTAATCAAGTGGACTTGCAATTGGGAAGAAATTACAAATGAAACCATATTTTTACCCAACTTGAAAACTGTCTTCAAGCACTGGTAAGCAGCCATAAGTAACATTTCGGCTAATGATTTTAAGTATCCTCCAGTACCTTCATGCTGCTGGGAAAATTTGTTCATTGGAGGCACAAGCTACCTCCTGTATTCTCTGAAAGCACTTCAAGCACTGCTTCAGTAACGATGTCAGTTACGTCGCCATTGCACTGTGCCATGCATTGTGCCAGGTATTGTAGCACATCTTTGAGGATACTCACATACGCATTCATGTCCACAAGGACACCTTTACTGCCCAGACTAGAAACTAGGCCTTCAGGGCAGTTTTCCTGCACTTGCCCCAGGAGATGCTATCAGCCAAAAGGTCTAATGTGTACACTTTGTTGTTGTGGATAAAAAGCAGCATTCACATTTTTATACCCACCCCCTTTTTCTGGCCCCTTTGTGGGAGCCCTTGTCCTCCCTTTTTGTTTTATTCCACTTTGCTTTACCCCTACTCTACTGGTTAGAAGCCAGGGGGAGGAGGGGGCAACTTTATACAAGTACCCAGAGTCTCTGTGTAAGCCCTCTTGGATTCTTTTGCCTTGAGCTCCTTTGTACTCTCCCTGTAGGCGCTGAACAGAAGGTGGGGAGACAACAAAAGAACCCCCCCTCCCCCCAGTGAAAAGACAACAAAAGAGCCCCAGAAGGCAGGGTGCCCATAGCACTTTGGGTCCCCAACAATAAAACTCTGTAACAGAGTTTTATTGCTGGCACTTCAAGCACTTGGTTCTTCAAGCACTGTGATCTTTTGTACTCTCCTTGGTGGGGACAACAAAAGAACACAGGTGCCCAGCCCTTGGGGCCCCCTACAATAAACTAGGGGAGGCTACCTGCAATAAACTAGGGGAGGCTACAGAAGGTTACCTGTGAGGGGGTTTTTCTTTAGAGGATTTCTTTTACATTGTGTCTAGGGGAAACCAAACAAACATACCTATGTTTGTTATATCCAAGAATTAGTTTTAACAGGAGTTCACTGTATTTTAAAAAATAATGCTGCTTAGCACAAGCTAGTTCCAGCAACAGTGAATGGTACAGTTTACTTCTGTTAATTTGACTGATGGGGTTGCGAAAATTTGTTTATATTACCTGGCGGGTAGAACCAACCAAGAGCAGGAAAACAACAAAATACGGTGGTGACTCGAATGGCACTATCTGACTCGACTGTAAACAGGGTGTCAAACCCCACCTGAACCCGAACTGAAAACCATACCTGAATTGAATTTTTGCCAAAGCTGAGCACAAACCAACATTCTTGTAACATGCCTGAACCCAGAAGAAAGTATCGGTACATGGGTTTGGAAGAGAGATTCTAATTTCTATGATGAGGTGCCACAATCAGACACTATAGCACCTTGTCACTGCAATAAGTTCCAGCTTTTCTTTCTGTTGTCCTTGATTTGATTGTTTATTTAAAGAATTTTTTTGCTTATGAATGTTCTTTTTTTTTGTAATCACCTAGTCAACACAATTCAGCTTGTTAAAATGGGCCACAAGAACATAGAAACTTCACTTTCACCCCATTTAGAGTGTTCTACGTATAACTAACAAGAACAATCCATAAGAAACTAAGAGATACTCTACATAAAACCCTGAAGTTGATAAAGATCACCGTTGATGGTATCTCCAGTAATAGGCAAGGCCAACCCACAATCTAATGTGGGCTGGCCTTGCTGTAAGACAATAGGGTATATTAGAGTATGCCATTTAAGAAAATATTTTTTGCTATAAGCATGCATGTTTCGTCTTTATGCAGCCTGTCAATTTGATTTAGACAAGGCAATTTATTCTATCACTACTATGAACATGTCTGTGTAACATTTTGAAACAGGGCTGGGAGCAGGAAAATTACTGTTTTGGAGCAGTAAATATGCTCTTTGGAGCAGCATTGGAGCAGCAAATTTGTAGTTTTGCAGTAGAGAAGGAGAGTTTTGGAGAACACAGCTATTCGAAGAACATTAAACTAGCGAACATTTCTTTTCAACATATTGAAATTGTTTGCTTATTTAAATGTTTGTAGGGTTCCAAACTGCCTCGCACCTACAAATCTCGCTACAAATTAATGAAACTGACAAGTCATGAAAAAAATTCGCAGTCATCTGCCAGACCACACAAGTTTGGAAAATATGTTCTCTGGTCCCTGCAAGCACATGCATTGCTTACTGACATCGAACTCTATGTAACTAGGACGTACTTGGTAGCACGTTCAGTTGTTCGCACAAACTTCGGAGTGCACCGAGTGCAGAGCGCCGCGAGTGCTTGCTGCATTGCGTGCACTAGAGACCAAACGAAAACAAAATATCGAAGTCCATTCCGTCATGGTCATCAGCGAATGGCAGAAAAGCTAGAACACTTCATGCCTTGTTATGCCTTTTCGTTCTCTGAACTGCCGCTGCATTGGCCGCGTAGTTTCAGAGCTGCGTACTCATTATTGGTAATCACGATGAAAGCAAGCGCATTCTTGTCCTCAGTGGGCGGCAACCTGTAGTTCCGTCTTCACTCCGTGTGCGCTGGCCACGCACACACACCTTCATAAACTGCACCATTGCAATCCGTGATTGCATCTACAGCAGCACCAGTTTCCTCCGCAACTTTTCCGGAAAGCAGCGCTGCTTTGACACACTGCACGTTGGGTGCGCACACACTATCAGAGTTCAGGCCACACATGATCGTGTCAGTAGCGACTACTGTTTTTAAAACCAGCAAACATTAAGACCTCCATTCGGGCATTGTGTGCACTGGACATGAGCGCATTTTCAGAGCATTTGTCACTGTTGTTCATAATCACGGCTACAGCGATTGTGTCTGCAGCGGTTTTAATTCACGCATATTTAGTGAGTCTGGCAGCCGCCGTCTATGAAAACGTCAACACACTGCAGTTTCATTCAGACTTTGCGTGCCCTGGCTGCATGCATGCCTTCCAAACGGCGTATTAATCATCCTCGACAGCAGGAACAGTGACAACTAACAGTAACTTTGTTTTGGCTCAGTGTAGTGAGTGCGGCGCCAGAAATGTGGTGGCAGTTCTTGAGTAGCAATTCTACCATGGCGCACATGTGCATCAGTCCCACTCGCTGCTTCACGGTTTTGAAGCGTGGTACTTAACCCTCGATGAAAAAAAAACATCAGTAAAATGCTGCGTTTCCTGACCGCATTCATTTTTCCAGACTACCCAACTTTCTGGACGTCTTTACATTCCTGAGAGGGTCTGAAAAATTTGCCGCTGACTGTAATTATACTACAACGTCGTTTGAGCCCAGTTTGGTGCACAAGGGAATGGCACAAATGGTGCAGCACTTTCATCCCTGTGATCGAGAAGCCCGCACTGCACTCCAACACAGACTCCTTTGCAACATACTTCATTTCATCATAGACAATTTCAATGTCATTCTTCACTGCGGCCAAGCTAGCTTTGCTGCAGTTCATCAGTCTCATGCAGCGAAGCATGCATACTAAGATGGGGAAGGAGCCACAAACTGTCACAGGCCACAGTACAGCAGTGGCAACAAGTCAAAACACATCAGCACCGAATGGACATTTGGGCTGCTTGCAACGTCAACACGTTTACTACACAGGATATGAGTTAAGCCGTGTAAGAGAAAAGTGCACCTGAATGAGGAAGGTGTCTTGCATTGTAGGAGACCAGTTGTAAATTTTTGTTTTCACATATGACATTCTCATTCTGAGCTAGAATAGATGTCTCACCTCATCAGCCGGCTCAAGTCCACTGAATTGAGTGAAGATCTGCTCAAGAGGCTTGCGGCAAACATTTGCCAAGACATTCAGGCGGCCCCTGCACAAAAGCACGTTGCAGAGGAAATTTCAGCCACCTGCTCACATCCTTACACCTGCTATTGAAGCCTTAAATGAGAAATACGAAGACATTTTCCCACAATATATGTTTACTTCCTCTTTTGCACTTAATAAAGAATGCAAACCAACTTCTGAAACGTTCAATTCTCATTAAACCATTACATGGTCTTGGTACAAGACAACCAAGGTTATGAAAAGCAGTTTCAGCTACTATATTTGTTCACTCTGGTCACTTAATGCTATAAAAGTTTGTGTTTGAAAGCTTCAAGCACAGAACTCCATGCTTCCTTGTCCTTCATTCGCATCGTACTGTTCACTGGTTCTGTACACACAATAAGCTATACTCAAACCTCGGTACAACAAATTTAATACAGCATGAAAATTGCTGTTACATGGATTAATCCAGCGTAAATGCATATTGTTAACACTCAGTGACAGTATAATTGTTATCAAAGTCATTATAAATGATAATTCATTATCACCATCATCAGCCTGTTTAGGTCCACTGCAGGACGAAGGCCTCTCCCAACGATTTCCAATCTACCCTATCCTGGGCGAGTTGGTTCCACTTTATGCCCGCAAACTTTAATTTCATCGCTCCATCTAATCTTTTGCCTGCCTCTGTTGCGTTTTCCCTCTCTTGGTATCCATTCCGTTGCTCTTACTGTCCATCTGTTATCTTTCCTCCTCATGACATGTCCTGCCCAGGTCCACTTCTTTCTTTCAATTGATATAATAATATCAGCTATTCCTGTGTGTTCTCTGATCCACTCCGCTCGTTTTGTATCTCTTAGCGTTACCCCAAACATTTTTCTTTCCATTGCACGTTGCGTGCTCCTTAGTTTCATCTCTGGTTTTTTCGTTATCCTCCACGTTTCTGCACCGTACGTTAGTTCTGGGAGAATACAGTGATTGAATACTTTTCGCTTTAGTGAGAGCGGTAAGTTTCCAGTCATGATTTTGTAATGCCTTCCGAATGCGCTTCAGACCAACCTTATTCTACGGAGAATTTCTTTTTCATGGTTAGGAGTTCCTGTTATTAACTGTCCCAGGTATACGTATTCGTTTACACATTGTAAGGGTTCATTGTTGATTTTAAATTCCTGTTCCTTAGCTAGGCTATTGAGCATAACTTTGGTCTTTTGCCTATTCATTCTTAATCCAATTTTAATACTTTCCCTGCTTAGGTCATCAATCATGTTTTGTCATCATTATATCCCAATCATCATTATATCCCCATTTTTTATCATGAGGTTCGAGTAACCTACATGCAAAATCCCACATCTCACTTCAGCGGCAGTCTTATTTGATGTATACACTACATAGAGAAAACGTACTATCTGGTTCAGTACAGTGAAGTGTTGGGCTAGTTGGTAAATAGTCATACTTGCAGAATAGAGCGTTGAAAATTTAGGAAGGATAAGTGTGGACAGGAAAGACGCTCACTTGCAACTAAGTTTATTCATACGAAAAACAGCCACCCACGAGAAAACCTGAACTGCGCATGTGCAGATGTCTCAAAATGCCGTAAAACCACACCCAAAAGCCGAAAAAGGAAGCGAATGACGCAACAAGGTGTGAAGCTAGCCAGGGCCAAGCATGCATCGCTACTTAGTAGGAAAAGGTGAGAGATTTTTGTTGATCACTAGCACGTGCGGAAACTACACAAGCAAATAACACAAGAAGATGAAAGGTGGAAAGGGGCACTAGTCAGTTCGAACATATGTCAAAGAGCATCAGCTCTTTGTCCTTCAGGTGTACAGACGAAGCGCTAATACAGCGATCACCGTACTCGTTAATCTAATAAGCCTCAAGGATTTCCCTATCCAGTCGACCCTTAGCCCTCCCAGTGACCTTGGTGTTGTACAGAAGCACAGTGCATCCACATCTCATAGTGTGCGCTGGTAGGTGCGCGGCGTTGTTGACGACCCCCAAAGAATACGCATGCTCCTTTAACCTCTCGTTAAGAAAGCTGAAAGGGGACTGCCTTTCACAATGCAATCACATACTTTTGAAAGGCCACAAGCTGCTCTTCGTAGTCCTCTGGTAGCTTCTGCGAGATCGACGTATGCCTACGTAGGGAGAACCCAGCGCGGCGCATGAAGCGAGACACCCAATGCTTGCTCGCCTTGAAGTCCTCCGCCTGAATGGCTTTGTCGCGAGCAATCTCCCTTGCCTTCGCTTGTAGCAGTTCGATGTTGACAGCGAGATGTGCAGTTCGTTGCACCGAAACAAAGTCCGCCGGTTCTCGCTCCACGTCAGGAAACGCTCCATTTTTTGGTCCGTGGAAACTTTTTTTCTCTGTCCGCTGCATGCAAAGAGGGCTTCCTTCTGCTTCCTCCAACCGTGAGTGCTCTGCTCGTTGACTCTGAACTGCTGCTCCGCAGCACAGTTGCCAATGGTTTCGGCAGCAGCGATAACTTTTCTTTTAAAGGTACCCGAGTACTGCCTGTGCAGTCCTGACATGGCGTAAAACCACAGAAGCAAAATCGTGACTGTCGTTGTGAACGCCAAGTCGTAGCAATGGCCGCTGTTGCATGCCTGCACCTGACGCAGAAGCGCGCAGACACCTGATGATGATGGTAGCACCTCGCTTTGCCGAAACCGAAATTGTGAATTCGGGCCAAAGATTCTTGGGGCCTGCGTATAGTACGGGGCCGAAATTTCGCACCCTAAAGTCTGGAAAAAAAACCCCGGGCTATAAGTGGGTTTTTGCGGTATATTTGCATCACTCTATGGTCGTTAATTTCACCATTTTATGTTCAATATTAAAAGAGAAATTGCACACCAAAGTTTTAGTTCTGAAGCTCGTGCCGGAACTTCGGCTTCGTGACGTCAGAAGGCCACGTGCTTTTTTTTTCGTATTCTTGCAAAATTGGCTCCATCAAATGTTCTCAAACTCCCTGTGTTAAAGGGGTCGTGAAACGTTTTCTGAAGATTTTGTACCAAGTGCATATTCAGGATGCTCAGCCTCCAATCAACGATATGCATTGTTCCGTTGCATCATGTGGGTCAATTTAGAGCGATAAAGAACGCGGTTTCAGTTTCACTGCAAGCATTCCCCTCAACTCTGCTGCTGATGTCACCTTCGTTGTCACCAGGCCTCCGAGATTGCCGCGCCCTCGGAGGCCACAGGAAAACAAGCCGTGCTGCAACCTTGCTTTCGAATGATGGCACCGCACTGTTCCTAAGTATTTCCTGTCTTTCCAGCTTTCAAGTAAATCTATTTTTTTAGAGCAAACACGAGTTCAATATACCTTTACACTTCAAGATATCTTACCGAAAAGTCGCCAAATAGTACCATGCTGGCCCGCAGTGTTGCATAGTCGTTTCTGGAGTGCAAGAACGCTGGGGTTTCAAACGGGCGTTATTGAATGCGCACTGAATATTTCGCCAAATTATTTCAGATCTGACTAGCCGAATGCATACTGGAGCAGTCAAAATTACAAAGATGCACCACAATGTCCAACACATTGACTGGCAACACAACTGACATGCTCATTGAAGATGTGCTTGAATGCCTTTGAAGAATATGGGAGGTAAAATGTGCCTGCTTGAGTTCTCTAATGAACCTTTCCCCTCAGCATGGAGATACTGAAGGGTACTTAAAATCATAAGATGAAATGTTATTTATGGCTGCTTGCGAGTGCTTGAAGACAGTTTTCAAGTTGAGTAAAAATATGGTCTCATTTGTAATTTTTTTCCCAATTGCAAGTCTACCTGATTTACTTTTTCAAGTAGGATGTTTGGATCCACTGGGCAAGCGACCAATCCATTCTTAGAGGCACTTCTGATGAAACAAACAAATTCTCATGGTCCCCCCCCCCCCGAGTTCACCTTTAAGAGACTTTTCAAGAGCATAACGAGCGCCTTAGCCTGGTTCTAGAATGCATGGAGAAAGCTGGTTTGATTCTTAACTCCGGTAAGTGCAAGTTCAGGGAACAACAGACATTGATTCTAGGTCATCTGGTCGACAAAGACGGAGTCAGACCTGACCCCCGCAAGATTGAAACGGTCAGTGCTTTCAATCCTCCACAGTCAGTGCGAGAGCTCCGTAGCTTCCTGGGCCTTTGCTCTTAGTTCAGACATTTTGTTCCAAGATTCGCCGATACTGTGCAGCCATTGACGGGTCTGTTGCAAAAGGATGTACAGTTCCAGTGGACACCAGAATGCGAGTCATCGTTCCGTCAGCTGAAGTTTCTACTCACGTCAGACCCCATGCTGCGTCACTTCGATCCTTGTTCCCCTACTGAGATTCATACTGACGCAAGCGGTGTAGGCATCGGAGCAGTGCTCGTACAAAAGCGAGATGGCGCCCAACATGTCGTTGCTTACGCGAGTCACTGCTTGAGCAATCCTGAGCGAAATTACACTGTCACTGAACAAGAGTGTCTTAGCAGCTGTTTTTGATGTTCAGAAATTCCGCTGTTATATCTACGGCCGCCCATTCAGGATAGTCACCAATCATCATTCATTATACTGGCTTGTCAGTCTCAGAGTTCCATCTGGTCGTCTCGCACAGTAGGCCTTAGGACTTCAGGAGTATGACTTCGTGGTGACATATAGGAGTGGCCATCGCCATGCTGACGCCGACTGTCTTACCTGCCTACCACTTCCAATGACAAATTCCGAGGAGGACACTTTCGATGACAGCCTGGGAGCTATAGCACCAGAGTTTCTCGATGTGACCATATTCCGGCAGGACCAGCGTAACGACGTCAATGCGGAACCTCTTTTCGTAATGGCACGGAATCAGAAAGCCAGTGACGGTTTTTCCATACGTGACGGCTTGTTGTACAAAGTCAACCACTCTGCAAGTGATGCTCGCTTTCTTCTCCTGGAGAGTCTCCATACTGCTGTGCAATATGCGATGCATGATGACCAACATCCAGTCATCTTGAGTTCGGCGGCACCCTGCAGCGGGTACAAGAGTGCTTTTACTGACCTCGCATGTGTAAGACAACAAGCAATACGTGCCCAGTTGCGACCAATGCCAACATTGCAAAAGACCTTCAACTGCTTCCCCAGGCCTTCTGCAGCCGCTGATTCCGCCTCGTGCACCTTTCGAACAAGTTGGCGTGGGCCTCCTGGGCCCATTCCCATGGTCATCGAATAACAACCGATGGATCATCATTTGTGTGGAGTACCTTGTGCGGTACACAGAGATTGCGGCTGTACCATCATCTACCACCGCTTGCGTCGCACCTTTCTCGTTGCATTATGTTGCCCTACGCCATGGCCCACCTCGCATGATCATAAGCAACCGCGGTCATTCATTTGTGGCAGACACTGTTGAAGAGTTGCTTCGACTATGTGGAACGTAATTTCAACCCTCCACGCCGTATCACCCACACAGCAACGGTCTTGTTGAACGTACAAATCGAACCATGATGAACATCATCCTTGACGAACATGATATCCATGTATGTGTCCTCTGATCACAAAAACTGGGATGATGTGCTACCATTTATAACATACACCTACAACACTGCAAAGCGTGAGACAACAGGCTACAGACCTTTTTATTTGCTCTATGCCAGGTCACTGAGGACCTTCCTTAACCCTATTCTGCCGTTTTCATTACATACTGAAGATTCAGTAGCCAAGACATTTTGCCTTGCCAAGGAAGCCCGTCAAATAGCATGCATCCCAACGCTGGCATCTCAAAGCCACTCGAAGCAATGATATGACAGCCCCCATCAACATGTTTCGTTTGAAAAGGGTGATCTAGTGCTGCTATGGACCCCACAGTGCAGGCGTGGCTTTGCAGCAAGCTTCTGTCACATTATGTGGGTCTGTTCATTGTGCTAGATCGCCTGAGTGATCTAACGTACTTCCTTGCACGGCTTTTGTTTGAAGACAGGCGTGCCAGGAAAACGCAACTCTCTCACGTTGCACGTCTTAAACGCTGCTATCCCAACATGGGACAATGACTCTCCCGGCGAGCTTCGTCTGCGCAATGGGGATTGTAATATGGAGAATAGGAGATGGTGGACGAAGAGGACGACGAAGTGGATTGCGGCCATTGCTTCATCTCCGTGGCTATCTACCTTGGTGATCCCCCATCCCCGCTGACCGTCATTTGTAAATAAACATCCCTCACTCGTAACAATATTATCCAGAAAAGTGCATCATGGATAATCATGCTAACGAGATACCACTGCAGTCAAAAGCAATACGCATCAAGGTATTATCATCCTAAAGAATTATTCAAGCGAACTGCACAGTCACAAATATATGAACCCCAACATACGTCACATACATATGAACTCACATACAGATACACCTTTTATGACTAAGAATTTAGAGTATGATACAGTTAAACCTGCTTATAATGAACCTCCATATAACGAATTACTGGATATAACGAAATTTTTCTATTCCCCGCTGTTACTCCATAGAAGCACATGTATTTGACACCTCTACGTAACGAAGTGGCAGTGGGAGACCCCCTCGAAGTAATGAATTTTCTCAGCCAATGACCTAGAGATTTTTCCCCAAATTTTGTCATTTTTGCGCGAGCAGCAACCGGAAGCGCGTTCCAAGGCACAGCAACTACGAGGAGAGAGTGAGCGCATGTGTGTGTGCGTGCGAGCGTGCACGAGGCGGGCCTGCAACCCTCGACCCGGCGATCTTGCCACCGCGGGCGTGTCCTTTCCCCTTCACTTCATACGCGATCCCGCTGCTTACTGCAGCTGGCCTAGCCCGCCAAGCCGGCACCCTCCTTTTCCAGTTGTTGCTACCAAGCCGCGCCAGCTTAAGAGAGAAATTTAAAAAAAAATAGTTATTTTCATCGTGTTGGCCACTCTTTGCTTACTGTGGAAGTCTACGCTTCACTTCGCTCACCTGACACTAGGTGACAGAGCTTCTTAGGCTTAGCTCGCGGGGTTGCAGGTGGTGTGCCTCACGGGAAGCTTGCCCTTGACACACAGAGATAGGGTGCACAGGGAATCACGCTCAAGTGATGATTAAAAAAAGAACTGGAGACGAACAGCGGTAAAGTGGAGACTGGCACGCATTCCGTGTGGAGCGGTCGCAGCTGGCAAACTGGCCGTAGCAGCATTCTCCGTCGCAGTGCACGAAGTTGAGCTAGTTGGTTAGGTTTCATCTTGGGAGAGTTTTACTGCACTAGAAACACGAACAAGTGAGGAGAGCGCAAAAGGATGACACATGCGCAAGTGGCGTTCTTTCGAGCTCTCTTCTCCTGTCTGTGTTTCTAGCGCAGTAGAACTTTCCCAATGATTCCGTCATCTTGGAAATCCTATCACGAGCTCTCTTCACAGCAGCCCTACATCGTGTAAAGCCAACAAATGCAAGCCCGACGCACTCTTGTAATAAATGTCAGACAAGTTATCGTGCCCATTTTAACCCCGAAACTTGTCATCAAAATATTAGGTGTCACCCAGAGTGCTGCAACGCTTATGTTACATTCACCAAACCAAACCACTTACTTTCTACAAAGCACAATTAACATTCAAAACTGTGACACTACAAAAACAAAGGGGCCTCAGTTTATATCGTATCAAAGCATGGTGATAAAAGCATCAAAGCATGCTCTTCATCACTCTTGCACCAGAAGCGAGCATTCAGGCTCCTCCTTGCCACCCAACTAATGCCTGGAAAGGTGCTGCTCCACTGCTCTGTCGTGTGGCATGAGATTTCAAAAATGTGTGCATAAAAGCCACATGCTACTGAATCATTTGACCACTGGCACCAGTGAAACTACAGTATTGAAATCATGGATAAACATGCTTCATTATATTGAGATTGAAGGTGGATGTTGTAAACATTTCATTATATTGGAAATTTTGTTTCAATGAAGTACATTATACTGAGGTCTAACTGTATCCTTCAGTGTGCAACCGATCATTGCTATGCATCATCAAGTATGATGAAAGCTCAAGGCAAGGTGTACAAGTGCAAATCATGCTTGTTACATACAGTGACAAGTGGAAATGAAAGAGCATGTTCTTGTTCGGCCTAGTGTCTTTGCTTTTTGCTTAAGCACCACACTAAGCGACTACCTAAAAGGTTAATTCTGAAGAGAAAACAAATAAGTTGAGCTGCATTAGTAAATTACTCTTCTTATAGAATGAGAAGAGGCTTCATAGGCCAGAAAAGAGGAAAATAAAGGACTGCTGGTGATGTCACATTGAAGCTTTCACACCATCAAGCTGGTGTGAAAGCTTGAAGGTGATTATCAATTTTGATGGCGATCGCTTTGAAAATTATTCAATTCATACATAGTAAATTTTGATGTCTGTCTAGACCTATAAAGTGTATTGCTTGCAAACAGAGACCCCGCTGAATTCTGCAGAAGTCAAAGTGAAGAGCTTTTACATTGCCACAACAGTACAAGTATTAAAAAAAAATTAGACCTGCAATGTCACACTAATATACTGTGCCAGGGTTCTGATCACCTGCCACATCTTGCTTCACTGTCCAAGAAACAGCTACATTGCCATGTGCAGCACTTCTTCATGGATATACTTTTTCCCAAACGGAAAGCACAAAGCTACCTGTGAAATTTCACATTCACAAGAAAGAATTCAAATGAACACAGCGTGTCTACCAAGTTGACATTTTTGATCACCCTGAGATTTTCAGGCTTTCCATAAGTGCTTTTGCAAAATTCCTTAAGTGACACAGAACTTTGTTTTATATCATTATGCTCTCGCACACTACCCGCTCACCCACTTACTCCCCAAGAACCTTGTAGAGGTTTGTAAAATGCACAGAAAATAAAATTTGATCTAAAGAAATGACAATACCTACTGACAATCCAGTTGAAAATTTTCAACAAATAGGAATAAAAAGGCAGTGCACACAGAAGCAAATATTTTCTAATAGGAGCGCATAGTACACCGTGTTAGCTCCAATTTCAACGCCCCTAAGGCAGGTTGCGAACTACAAATGTTTTGAATTCGAATTCGTCCAACTTTGGATGAAGGTATACTTTAACGGCACTACACTTGTTAAATCAAACAAATCTTGCCTGCGGCACCACTGTAGCGATTAAAACTAAGATGTCTCAGAATTAATGGTCTCCACAACGAGACTACTAATTACTTCAAAGTTTGAACTTCTGTGCCAGTAAGCCACTGTGGTGCCTAGCCATAGCCAACCTAGTTGTGTTACGTGGGTTGTGTGCATGTGCTCCCCGCCACAAGGTAGAAACAGACTCTGGAAGTGTTCATTCAGATGGGAGGAGTCTGGCAGCTTCGTCTGAGTCGTGCCAAGCTGCAACATTTCCTGTATGGTTTTCTGCTGCCTTGCTGTGGCTGTCCATAGTTTGGAAATTGACTGAATGATTTATAGGGTTTTATGTCACAAAACCACAATGTGATTATGAGAGATGCCATAGTGGAGGGCTCCGAAAATTTCAACCACCTGGGGTTCTTTAACGTGCACTCACATCGCACAGTACATTGGCCTCAACATTACAGCTCCATCAAAATGCAGCCACAGCAGCTGGGATTTTATCCCGCAACCTACAGATGAGCAGCCAAGTGCCATAGCCACTAGGCAACCCTGGCAGGGCCACAGTTTGGAAATTACAAGGTGGAAAGATGGACGAGGGGCAGTATCCATTGATTCCCACAGGCATGTCATATGATGCTCCTCCCTTGCATTGCATGGCATCATTGATGACGGTGCCCAGAGGTGTCCGCTTTCCCTTAGATTCTAAATTTGAACTGCCACAACACCAGATATAATGTAATGCTTTATGCTGCTTTGCTGGCACTGCCTCTTGATAGCAAAGCGTGAGAAGCCATCAATAGCTGTGCTGAGGATGCACTTTGTACATAGAGCCATATTAAAACACATCCTTTAAGTTCAGCCATCATTGCAGCGACTTCCATTCATGTTGAATGACATGCCAGCTGATTTTCCCCGAGAGGAGCACAAGTTGTTTGAGTTATACGCCCAAGTATTGCCAAAGCAATCAAATTCTCCCCTGAATACCCAGCTTTCCATGCTGTTAGGCCCCATTGTTTCTGAACATCCTGCTGCTTTCAGCATTCCTAATGGCAAGTAGCCTACAGCACCTCATATAGTAAACATGAACACTTCACAGAATATTCTGGCAAAATTGAAGTACCCTCTCATGATTTCTTTAGCAGAAGGAAAGTACTCACCTATGAGGCATACCCATGACAATACTTTCAATGCCAAGCTCACTCGACCGGTCGATGATGGTTTTCATAGCCGGGATGAGCACTTCACAACCTTCCAATCCAAACCGCTTCTCTGAAACCCACTTCTTGGCCAGGAATTCTTCGAATCTGCAATAAAGACACCAGAAAAATGACAGCTGTATTTCAGTACTTTGCTGGGTGCATTCTGTTGCACTTAAAAGGGCGCTGAGGAACATATGTCACAGTGGTGTTGTCACTGTCATCAGCAACATAATAGTGTCTTTAAAGTTTTGACAGCCAACCAGAACTAAGTCAGCTTGAATCAGAACGCACCACCTTTTACAAGCTTACATTTTTCAGCATAGATCCTGGGGGTGCAAAGCTTCACTTTTAGGATAGTCTGAATTAAATGGGGTGTGGCCAAATGTAGACTAATTAATAAGCATTTGATGCCATTAAACAATGCATATGCTTGCTGGAAGCAAGCAACAGGGTCCCAATTATCCAATTTTACAAAATGATCGTGATCAAATTAACAAAATTTCACTGTATTAATTGATAATTCAGCGACAGGGCTTACTATGTAAAAGGTGCAAATAAATTCCTCTTTAGTGGCTTGCCCCAAGGTGCTCCCGAGTGTGAGATACCCCGCAGCTGACACTGCGAGATGTATGTGCAATTCCGTCAGCTTTCCACAAACCGTTTGGTTGTTGCAACAAAAACTTACTTTGCGTGGCATCAAGCTGTAAATGCAGGCACTGCCTCTGAAGTACAACAATGTTTTTTTTCTGAAATATGTCTTTTTGCACAGTCCTAGTACTACAGTCAAACCCTGCGACAATGAAATCTTGCAACAATGAAATTTTTGCAAAAATGAAAGATCTCACAATCCCGGTGAATGCCCATAGGATTCAATGTATTTTGCATCTATAGATAATGAAACGTTGCTGAAACTGTGATCCCACAATAACGAAATTTACTGGACAGTTAAACACCATGGTGACTCCAACTAAGTCCAAAGAATGTTCAAGTGAACCTTCTGCCCATTTGAATTTCCTAAATTATGCTACAGAACGCTAACATGGCAACCATCTTGCTTTTTAACTGATCATGTTGACTCTGTTGTTTATCGCCACATCGCAGTTGTTTACTGCCAGCAAGTGGGTGGTCAACGAAAATTATTTGCGTGTTCACATTATTTGCGCATAATGCGAACCACCACGGTGTGCAGCTTATTAGCGTGCATTGACCCGTGGCCGGGAATGTCCTGTGGTGGCGCGGCGCCAAGTGCATGCTTTTATGCTGTTTGCCCTGCTTTGCAGCAAACAGTGACGCAGTGCTTTTGGGTTATTGCCGGTGCACGTTACGACAGCAGCTACACATCGCACGTACCACTGCCGAACAGACTGTCATGACAGAGTTGCCGGCGGTAAGTAGTACCAGCACGTTCATCAGTTACCATCATCGCATACACCTCTGTGCAACTCGATAACCAGCATCGCTGCATTCTAGCAGTGATCGGAATCTCTCCTGGCAACACTGCGGGTTGCGGAGCGCAGTTGCCATATTTACTCGAATCTATAGCCAGTACCTTTGTTTAGAAAAATTAGCCTGAAAGCTGCCTGCACGCTCGAATAGAGTACGAAACCAAAACCATGTTGGCGATGTTTGTAAGAACTTCCCGCAAGATTGGTTTGATGCTGTGTTGTTGCCATCTCAAAATAGTGACTGACGACATTTGCGGCAAGTTTGCAGTGGTTCGCTACGTCCTCAATTACAGGGGCACTGAAACACTTTTTAAGAAAACTGAGGTTATAGTGCTATTTTATCATTTTTCGTACAGTGAACTTCAAAATGAGGTCGAAAAATGGCATTAAACTTGAGCAAATGACTGTTTTGGCAAAAATGTGCAGCGCGCATCATAGGCAGCAACGGAAAGCTCATCGCTGCATGATTAGTTGAAGAGCATGACGTCATCATGAGTGCCTCGGAGCAGCTGACTGCTACAGCATAGCTCTAGACCGGCCGTGCGTGTTTTGTCAGTTTTTTCTTGCTGTATATAAGCATATCGCTTATTACGGTTAACTGTAGCAATTACGATAAGTTTGTGGCACAACTATGTAAGTGGTCACCCAAGTTCGAGTATGTATATTTCATTGAAACGGCGCAGACAACGACGGGCTACCATTGCAGTCGACTAGCAGAACTGCGATACTATTATCGCTATCGTCTGGTATCCACATCGGTCTGATGTTCAGTGCAGTGTGTTCGAGCCTTTGCCACATACAGCAATTCAGGACATATGCAATGAAGTATCCGAGTGAGTGAGCGGCATGTAGGTTCTGCCCGGGTACAGCTCAGCATGCACATACACTTGCAGGACCTCACATTCTTGTGAATAACTACAACACTTTGCATGATTCAGTTTCATTTTGCATGAATGAAGCATGCATCGAAGGCTTCGCTCACAGCCCATGAATATGACGCGGGCATAGCTAGGTAGACAGTGCATCCAACGCTTTTCAATCCAGCAAGAAACTCATCAGCGCGTACATTTGCAACATGACTAATGCTTAAATTTTATGTTGTGCATCATCATGTGTGTCTAGTTCCTGACTTCAATTCTGTGACCATTAAGAGAAGCGAGCTGCTTTTATGAAAAAAAAAAGCACAGCCGATGTATTTTTCTGCTGAGATTCTCGATCTCGCGAATGGTTTGGTACCAGCCACTGCTTTCCTGGAAATGCTTTGCTTTTGACATCACTCTATTCAACTAGAATGAATTTTGATAACTGGTCGGATAGCGATCTGCCTCTTTGGAAACATCAAGTGTTTGCGCGCTGCCCTTGTGCAAACAGAGAAAAGGGACCGTGTTGCGGTTCATTAGTGCATGGAGTTCATCAACAAGCGTACCAACTGTATTTGGGACGGCTTTAGTACGTACTCGCTGTCTTGGAAGCGCCTCGAACATAGCACACTTGTTCTTGCGGACTGAAGTTTCTCTTTCCCAACAGCAATGACTCACTCAGTGGACATCTAATCTAGTCTCGAGGGAATTTGTGAAATGCTGATGCCCCGCAAACGTAGGTGTTGTTGCAGCTGAAGGACGCATGAAACCTTGGTATGGCAAGTCTGCTTCGTGAAATCGCTACATAAGCTGCAGCAAAGGCAATACTGTAACAATCGGTGAACTTGCAATCACAAAAATCTCCAAGTATGACAACAAAGCAGTGCGGTGCCAAGAAACCAGTGCAAGCTCCTCTACTGATGGTGCGCTGTGCGCAAATGAAAGCCGTAAACCAATGCAGCTGCCTTGCTTGCTCTCCGAATGACGTCATCTCTCTGTGTTTTGCTCTCTGTCGTCCTCCTTACCTACACTCTGCACGTGCCATGGGGCGTTCCCTCAGACGACAATTGGGCACCTCATATCGTTGTCTAATAAAACATCATAAAAAAACATCACAGGCATGTTCTACGAAGTTGCCGGTTCCGAATTCCCATTAAATTCGAGAATTTAAAATTGCTTCAGTGTCCCTTTACGTTCAAATGCTAAGGCGCCGCTTTTATCAAGCTCTCATCAAAGGAGCTATTTTCACTAAAAATAGCTGCGTCTTGTCTTTGTGCGCCTGAGGCCTGTGATTGTGACTAACGTAAAGAGCAAGTGGGAATGTTACGGACCCTACCTGCTGTCAATGTAGGCCTGCAAGGGATGGTTTCTGCAGTCGCAAATGGAAAAATACCCAAACTTCAAAAATAAGCCCGCTGACTTCTAATAATCCCTTAATGTACCTTCTTACTGTGAACCACAGAAAACTTGGTACATGTTAGAGTCTGGGAAATACGGTAACCTTCGTGGGATAACAGCGATTGCTGCAGTAGGTATCGAATACGGCAAGCGATACGTGCCGCTTTATGCATAAAGGCTAAATCGTGGACTTGTCCCCAACTGCGATTTACTAAAATTGCTGTCTGCAATGGAGCCCTCAATAGTCAGAACAAGGTTTACCAAGGCAGGCTAACAAAATATTTACAGTAATGCTTCGCTTTTCAGTATTCTTGCACTGCCTTATTTCACAATGAATTCTCTCAACAGTGAATTTTATTGTCTTCTCCGTGGATTTTGTTATTGCAGGATTCAACTGTATTTGCAAATTTCTTCAGGTACCTTCTACAAAAAAAGATATGTGGTAGTGACTACACTGGCATCAAAGATAAAGTTTTAATATAATGAAGTTTCAACATAAATGTAATTTGCCCATTTTATCAATTTAATTATACCAGAGTTTTACCGTAATTGCTTTGTTTATAAGAGAAGGTCGGGAACTTACTTAGTAGATCGAACAACACGTGACAGCAGCAGGCGCTTGCGGTCTTTGCTAAGCCGCATGACTCCAGGAGATTCGAACTTCTCCCTGATCCAGTTGCACTGGTCAAGGTCGTTGATGAACATGTATTCCACTCCAATACTCGTGCAGTAGACATTCTGGAACACAGGAGGAACGTGCTGACACTTACTCAACCACTGAGAAGATTAACTCTTTCGTTACCGCATGAAAATGGCCATTTTTTATAGGTCCGAGGAAAAAATTTTTTGCTAGTACAAATAATGCTCTAGGTTACATCACAGCGCACCAACTTGTACGTAATGAAATGCTCTTTATAAGTAACATAAGTATTAAAACAAAAGAAAATATTACACAACTTATAAAAATATTAACTCTACCATTTTGTAGGAATTTGAGAAAAACAATACAAAGAAACACAATATCTACAAAAATATTATGAACAAAGAAAATTCAAAATATACATTTCGAAGGTAAATGACCCAGGAATATTCTAAAAGAAAAATAAACAATCCGCATAAACCCATTTTTCGCACAGATCAAAAATACTGCAGACCGGGAACTGCTTCACCGCTCGTGCCATGCGGTGAAGCAGTTTCTCATTTTCGTGAAGCACACGTGCACACCACAGCTTTCACCAAAGGACATTTTTTTTTTCAACTTTGCGTTCCTCGTAGCACTCGCGGCAGTTTTTTTTTTTCCTTTCGGCATCGTTTTGGTGAATGCGCGCAACGTGCACAATGTCCATATAAATGAGCAGTCCAATGAATTTCACTAGTTCCTCTGGAGTCAGCTGTTTCCACGAGCCGTCTCTTTCAGCATAGGTCGGAAGCTCCGAGATATGCATCCAAGCATATTTGTTTGTATTTTCACAGACGGTTCTGACCATCTCCGCTGTGAGGAACAGGAAAAAAAAAATGACGCGCCGTCGTGAAACGCTTTGCGCTACTCCGGTGTGCCGGGCCGAGATCTGTGCACCGGGTGGCTTTCTGCGTGAGAATTGAAGCTTTTTGGCTGTCGGCGGCAGCACATCCTGTCCAAGCGCTGTCCGTACCCAGCAGATAACCAGGATATCTCAAAGGTCGTGCACCCAGATCGGCAGATAAGAGCTCCCGACGGACGAGACCACCCAAGGCCGAAAACGAAACTTGCCGGTGAACAGCTGATGACCCGGGCTGGCTCGAAGCATCGTCGCTGTCAGAGCTTGAAGATGAGCTGGTGTCGTTTTCAGACTCATAGCTCGACTCATCTTCACTACATTCGTGTGCGGGTTCAGCAAACTTTCAAGAGGAACGTTTTTTTCCCGCGATGCAGTCCCGCGGGCCGCTGCCGCCATGGGAGCGGCGGAGAGATTGCCGAGCGCACCGACGCTAATGCCGGACGCGACCCTCTTGCGTAAAGAGAAGCGACACCGAAACTGCTGCAAACTCACTGAAAAGGCCAGATCAACAAGTTAGACACGCGACGGACCTTCAGAAACGAGCTGTATTTGAATAAAATTGTCCAAACTCGGAACCAAGGCTCGCTGGTGAATAGCCGGTGTCATTTTCACGTAATTATCACGGCCAAACATTATTGCCTTGCAAAACTGACGGCACAATTTAATAATTGACGTCTTAGGAATCGTTTGATAATAAAATGTTGATAATAATGGAGCGCAAACTCGAGCGCGTGCTTTTTTCTCAGTGTGGCAGCCACGCCCCCTTTTCCAGTAACACACACACATTAGTTCGCGAAAAACTCCGTCAAAAATCGCGGTGTCGTCAGAGCGGGAAAATTTTAACGGATTGTAGGAGAGCAGTCCCTGAAAACGCGAGATGCCGCTGTATGCACGGGAAACATTTTTAACGCGTCGAAATCGGCAGTTTTAATCGTCGATCACCGGTGATCGATTTGGATAGGGTGGTAACGAAAGAGTTAAGCGGCATGCTCCAGTTATGATTGCCAAAATCATACAGTAGTAAATGAACCAACATGCCAATAAAAGATAAATTCACTTTATTTTGCTTTCAAAGTTCCTAATTCACTTAGAGAAACACCTCTCATAGCTACCTGCTATTTGCAACAAAGCACCTCAATTGTTCCTTGCAATAATATCGTAGACTCTAATGCCCGAGGCATAAGTTGAAGGGTCCCAGAAACAATTTTTTTTAACATTGTGTCATTCATTAGGATACGCCATTCAAATAATTCACATCGTAAATTAGACAAGGAACCTTGCACTAAGACAGCTAAGGGCTTGTTTATGCTACCTTCCTCCTTACCACAAATCATCAGTAGCAGCCTGTCTACACCCATTGCAGGGCAAAGACCTCTCTCATCAATCAATAATTATCCCAGTCCTGTGCTAACTGTGACAAATTTATCCCCGTGAACTTCTTAATCTCATCTACCCACCCAACTTTCTGCCACCCCCTGGCACACTTGCCTTCTGTAGGGATCCACTCTGTTACCCTCAATGACCAACAGTTACCTTGCCTTCACATTAGATGAGCTGCCCACGTCCATTTCTTCTTAATTTCTAGTGGTATGTCCTTAACATGAGTGTTCACTGACCCACTCCGCTCTTTTCTTGTCCCTTAACGTCACACCGATCATTTTCCATTCCACTGCTTGCCGAGCTGTCCTCAATTTAAGCTGAACCTTTTTAGTGAGCCTCCAAGTTCCTCCTCACAGCTGTTCCTCAACTCACAGCTTCGGGGTGCACGCTAGCGAGAGCTGCGCCTCCGTGGCAGTAGCTGCACCAAGGCCTCAGTAGCGACACGGCACTGTGATGTCATTATATATTGCTTGTTTACTTGTAATGGCGTGTGAACATTTCATGTTCACACACCATTACAAGCAAACAAGCAACATGACCAACAGTCAGACAGCAGTGTTTCCACAGAAATGAATGTCACGTGCTGGCTTCACTGAAATACACAATACAGTCTAACCCATTCATAATATTGAAGTGCCATGAAAATTACATTGTTATAAGCGATACTTGTTAAAGCAAGGTTACATGAAAAAAAAGCTATATAAGGAGACCCCAGAGCTGCTGTGGAAGTGGGGGAGGTGTGGAGGGAGAATGGCTAAAAGCCCGTTCCTACACACCGTACGCATGCTTCACAGCATGCTCCACCACATTTGTCTAGTGGTTTTGGAACTCGGCCGCAGATCCGAAGGTTGTGGTATCAAACATTGGCCGTGGCGGCTGCATTTCGATGGAGGCTAATGTTGAGGCCTGTGTATTGTGCAATGTCAGTGCATGTTAAGGGACCCCAGGTGGTCCAAATTTCTGGAGACCTCCACTACGTCTCTCATAATCACATCGTGGTTTTGGGACGTAAAACCCCAGAAATTATTATTTCTCACAGCATGACAATAAGCACAACAATGGCCAAAGGTAACATCCTGAGCCCACCCTAAGCTGTACTGAAAAAGCCTCTCTCGCTGCAATAGTGCTATTTTAATCCATAACGTTTACTTCAATGGCCAGACAAGATAATACGGAGGCCTTTCTGGGAAAGCAAGTTGAAGTTCCTGGAGGCCAACCTAAGAAGCACTGTACTTTGTTACTTTCTTTTCAGGGTGGGTGTTGGGTTCAAGCGTGAAGCAGCCACCCGAGGGCTCCCCACTGTCACCCCTCTGCGAGCACAGCGTTCCTCCCTCCTGCGGCGGCCAGCGCTGCACAAAAACGGCATGAAGGCCGAATTCTCTTTCGAAGAGCTGCGGCCAGCGGACAAAGGGACATGGTCAAGGAAGCAAGCGACGTGCAGCATCGTGGGGGAAACCCCGATGCGTGTTCCGCGGAACCGGCGGGCATGCTATGATGACCCGTCGGCTCAGCCCTGGGACCCCGGCACTGAGCACGCTCCCACAACGTTTCGCAGATCAAGGGAGTGGATGATGGGACGTAAGGACGTACATCCCAACGGCAGCCAATCGGAGGTTGAGAGGGAAGGACATTTTCTGATTCTGATTGGACTGTGAGAATGCTTTTGTTTGAGAAGTGTACAAAATCCAATGAATTATGTTGAAAGGGGGCCGATGATTAAACGTTGTTCTTAACAACAGAATGTCGGAGCAGTCGTTCCCTCAAGGTGCCAGCAGGTAAAGGAGCCCGCCTTCGGTTCCCTGGTTGACAGCTTATCAACCGTTTCACTGCTAGCGCGATGAGCGGGCAAAGAACAATGGAAGAAGTTAACTGCGGGGCTCATGTTTGGGAGGCTGGCACAACAGAAGAGGGAGAGACCCTGGATAAAAAGCTGGTTTCTACTGTACGACAGTAGCGCAGCTTTTAAAAGGGGGGAAAGCAAGTGCGCTGTGGTCAGTTTGTTTTCAAAAATTTCACATTCCATTACCTCTCGGCACAACACAGGGCACACCCAGAAGCCAGACTTCTTTTAACAACCAATAATGGGGTATGGGAGCACCGCTGTACAAGGGTTGATTCATTTCTGGGGTTTTATGTTTTAAAAATGTGATATGATTATCAGAGACGCCGTACTGAAGGGCTCCGGAAATTTCGACCAGCTGCGGTTAACATGCACTGAAATCGCACAGCACACGGGCCTCCACACTTCACCGCGGCAGCCACATCGAAATACAGCTGCCACGGCCAGAATTCGATCCCACGACCTTCTGATCAGCAGCAGAGTACCACAGCCACTACACCACCGTGGCAGAGAACTGTAGTTGACAACAAAAGCATACAAAAATTGATAGTGCAACAGCACCTTATTATTGCTATAACCAATGCACTGTTATAATCGGTATTGTCATAAGTGGGTTCAACTGTATGTGCATTGCGGTGAAGAACTGGTGACAATGCAACAAAGTTACATACTATTTCTGTAACAGATGTTGAAACGGCATTCTAAACAAAAAGATTTTGAAACCCTTAAGCTTCCCATTATGAGTTGAGTGCGATAGCGACACCTAGCCCCATTCTCATTGCACTCTCTTCCGCATGGCATGCTCTTCAGTTGCTGAGCCACATAATTGTCAGCTTTGGTGTCTGCCTTCTCTGCCACCGCCTTGCATGGCCTCCCTTGTCTTTTCGCGCCATGCGACACAGATGTGCCATCAAAACTCACCGATGAAGATGGCACCATTAAAATTGAAACTTCAGCTAGTTGGTGATGATTCATCTTGAGGTGGGTGCAGTGCTACATGAAACGCAGACAAAGAAGAAGATGTACCTGTCCTGTGCATCTTCTTTGTCCATGTTTCGTGTAGCACTGGAACCCACTTCAAGATGAAGAAGACAGGAGGATAGGATATATGCAGGGTAGCCGAGCATGTAGCACATTGCGCCCTGGAGCAAGGGGTCACAGGTTCGATTCACTGAAGGCTTTTTTTTTATTGCTTTATTTGCATCTACGTCAAACAACGCTGATTTTTTACTCATAACCGAAGACACTGACGCCAACATTGGAATTTCTGCAAAATAAGCTCTATAACACTATTGGGTTAAAAATCAACTTTAACAGAAAAACCAGCATCATGGCCATTAAAGAAGCAAAAAGCAGCTTGCATAGAAGGACTTTCTGCTTGCAGTTACCTGTGTCCACAGTATATTCTTACAGTGGTACAACTTGTCATATGGCTCATTCCCCATAGCACTTAATAACTATTAAATTTAAGACACGAAAATAATTATAGATGCCTACACCAAGTGCAGGAGCAAGTGTACTTCCAGTAGGTCGTGACCCTAAACACAATACCAGAAGGTGCCATCACAACACATTTACTCTAGGGGCATGAAGCATATCTGAAATAGACCAAGATGGTGGTTTGATGCCAACTGCAGCGAAACAAGCATTGAAGGCACAGGTCAGAAATGTATCTAATTATCAATGAAGGAAAGGGGAGGGTCATCTGTTATATTCAAGGAGTTACTGCTATCACAGGACTCCAACCACAACATGCCAACCTGGTAAGATTCCCTGTGCTGCTTACAGCAGCATGAGGGTTGGTGGAGTAGAATGCCCTACGAACTGGCAAGCTGACTGAAGACAAGAACTGCCAAGGAATGATGTCACTAGATCTTAGGATGTAGGGAGGACATGAGCACTTCTGCACCCCCTCCCCTGGATTTTGCAATGCTATAACGGTGCAGATTAAACGGGCACTCAAGCTTAGCGCTATTGATGTCAATTTTTTTCCAATCATTAAATAAACTTTTGCACATGCAAATCTTCATTTGCACAAGGATGCCCACATTGCACAGCGTTTAAGTGCTAGCCTTACAGCTGGATGTACCACATTTCGACATGCATGGTGAACTAAAAAAAAAAAACCTTTTGTCTCTACACTATTCGAAGTTTCTCATAAAAAAAAAGAACTTCGAGGCTGAGAAAACGTGTCAATAGTGGAGCCCACATTCACATGCAGCGCCGATATTTTGGTTAGGCCCAACAGCAAGAAAAAGCAGCACATCAGAAGAAACAAGGTTGGGGGAGGGCTTTCTTAACAACCACAGAAAGCTATTCCTCTGATCAGAATTAGTGTCCAGATTATAATCATTCTGGAGATTGGTATCAATATTTTTTTCACTAATCCTGATACCAAACCCCTTAATCCCCTTCAGTAACGACCAGTGTATGAGATATGAAGAGGCCTTCTTTCAAATGGATACGTCATCTGACGCTTTGCTTCCCCCCCCCACCCTCCGGCCCCCCAATCTTGACTTTCTTCGATGTCCTGGCCCATGCGAAACTAATTTTCATGACTGCAGCCTGCTAGCTAAGGTGAGTTTGGGACCCCTGATTTAAAGTAAGGAACACTAACTTCGCTTTAGGCAGGTGGAGGAATACACATTGAAGCAGTTGATGTAAGCTGTAATTGGACAGGCACATAAGGATGCAGACAAATATAAATGTAGCAAAACGGTATAGATGGACCACCACCCTGTGCTGATGAAGCAAATAAGAAACCATTACTTAGCAAAACTCTACATGCATTCAAAAAATCACATCACAATAACTACACTTGTTTTCCAACACACAAACTAATAAGCAAGAATAAAACTTAGTGAGCAGTGACTGATACACAAAAATTTACATGGTTTAGGTCTTGAAGCATCTTTTCCACTCAGATGCTATTACTACTGATAGACAACAGTAAAAAAAAGACTAAAAATTCAAAATGCACAAGGCCAGGAAGGACAGCAGCACCTTGCTAGTATTCCTTATAGGTACATATATGCATCCTGCACTCTATTTCATAACCCGGCTCCTATTCACAAGTGTTGTGTACCCCCTTAGCAACAGTTCTTAATTAGCATTTTTTGGAGTGCACCTCTGAACAATGAAGAAGCATGAAATTGGTGCCATTATGCAATGGATGTCAACACTATAACAACTTTCAGGAGATGCTTTTACTATACAAACCTGAAATCAACACAATGAACTGCTGTGGTATGGTGGAGCTGCAGCAAGTTCTTAACACTATCTCAACCACGTCAACCAATTTAAAGATTGTCAAGAAGCAGTAAAACAGAACTAATTAAAGACATTAGCAATTCACTTTTTTCTTTCTGGACAGCACATACCCAAGCGAATTCCTAGAACCCTATAACAACAGGCAAAGAACTGAATGAAAACTTCTAAAACAATATGTGTCTATTTTTTTCCAACTGCAGAAGAAACTATACCTAATCATTTAGTGTCAACTGACAAGTTTGGGTCGTTGCACCCACCTCTAGTCGCCGAAGTATCTCCCGCAGAGGTAGGGTGCTTTCCTCGCCGCCAATGAATGTGGTTGCAGGAAGCTTGAACAGCCGATCCATGTCCTTCTCCTCTGCGCGGGAACGGGAAACAGGAATGCACCAATCAGAGAATGGAGAAAGACAATCACAGCAAGCAAGCTCAGAAGCCCAAAGAAGAATGCAAACATTCATGTTTCACTTGTGTTTCCATGTAGAGAATGACTTCCAGTTACATAAATTTGGAGCCTGCATGCACAACAGACAAACACAAGAGTTAATCTCAAGCTCTACTGTAACATAAAATTTGTGTACCACATAGTAAAACAGTATGCTGCTAGGTATGCTGCACAAAAACAGTATGCTGCACAAAAATAAAAAATGGCAGTGTCCACTGGGAAAGCTGAAGCATGAGCAAAGGTTCGCTTTTTTTTATTTTAGAGGGCACAAAATGTGAAGACTGAGTTGGTGGCAGTGTATGAAGACAATGCGACATTGGTATGGTTGTGAAATGGAGCAGACACTTTCAATGTGGCCAGATATGTAGAACAATGTGGCCAACTATCACTCAATGATGAACAACAAATTTCTGCACAAGTCAAAGCTATGGGACTCTTGACTGACGTATCACAGTCGAAGCATGTCAACATGAGTGTGGACTCTGCACAAAATACTCCAAGAGAACCTGCACCTGACAAAAGTGACATGACACTGGGTTCTTTGCTTGTTGATGCCAAAGCGAAAAGGCTTGCAGAAGGAAGCAGCGAGAATAGTGTGAAAGCTTCAGAAAGACTATGCTGATCACCGACTAGATTTGTCATTGTGGATTATGAGTAAATGCTGAGGTCTGCCATTATGACAAAGTGTACAAGATCATAAAGCTAAACAGCACGAGCATCTGAATTTGCCACCAGCAATAAAGGCTGTTTTGTGATCGTGATACAGCACCCTGAATGTGTTCTTTGACTCCTGTGGAGCACTCCTGACAATTATATTGTACAAAGCTAAACCATTACAGGAAAGTACTACGGCAAACTTCCCACCAAGCTACAAGATGCTATCAAGACAAAGTACAAAGGAAATCTCAAGGAAGGCACTTGCTTTACAATGCTCTAATTCACTCAGTACAGGTGTCAGCCAACTGTGCACTCCTTTGGCTATGAGATTTTCTCCCATACCGTCCTCTCACATGAAGCACCATTACTGTGGGCAGGTTTTCAAGGATGACTGCAAGGTGATAACTGAAATGGAGCTCTTTAATCAACTCACAATGAGGAGCTCTACAGTAATGGTCTGTGGCATCTAACCTATCAACAGCATGAGTGCATAGCACTGTGCAGAGAAAATGTAAGAAAGAATAAACTCCCCGAAAGGTCTAATAGCCGAATTTTATTCCTATGCAGCAACAGCGTGAACTTTTGTGAATGCCCCTCCGGTATGGCAGGAGGCCATAATTGAAATGTATTATTGCATGCATGTACACGAATATGTGAAAAGCCTCAAGCCTCAGCATACTCAGCTAACCGAACGTTTCACAACGCCTAGCTAAACAACATCTCTGCACAATTGATAGAGAAGAGTCATATCAGTGCATGGTACAGTCTTTCAAGACTTGCTTCTAATAAACAGATGATGACTACTGGAAAAAATAGCGCTGATTTTTATATAACATATTTACACCTAACCAACATGGTTTCAGAAAAGGACTATTGACTACTCTACTTATTGAGACAATACACAACAGAGACCTTACAATGAACAAATGTGGCAAAACAGACATGACATTTTAAAATCGAAAGCATTTGACCAAGCTCTTTCAAAAGCTCATCCACTGCCTGGGTGACGTCACCAAGTGGATAAAAGGCTACCTTTCAGCCTTTCAGGCCAACGCCAATATGTCCATTACAAAGACCACTCTTGAGATTTCATCGATGTTCGATCTGGCGTCCCACAAGGCACCATTGTAGCTCCACTCCTTTTTCTTTTTATTAATGATTTGCACAGCAACAACTAAAGCAAAAGTAAGAATGTTTGCAGACGACTGCATTATCTACAAGGAAATGACCTGCCGTGAAGATCAGATTACCCTGAACAATGAGTCTGAAGAGATAATGCAATAATGTCAAACGATGCAGATGGCGATCAAGACAGACAAAACGGTTTTCGTGACAGTAACAAAGAAAAAGAGCACCCATGACCTTCCCCCATTATTTACAAAGTCAGATGTTAAAGAAAGTGGACAAATATAAATATTTAAATGTCACAATCTCATCAGATCTGAAATGGGGCAAACAAGCTACTTATGTCATTAAAAAGCCCCAACAGTTCCGCAGTCACCAAAAAGATCACTTAGATCCACATCAACAGACACTAAATGCCTGGCATACACAGCACTTGTTTGCTAGGTACTAGAATATGGAATAGTATGTTGGTTTCCCTTCCTTGAGCAGGGCACAGAAAAAGCGCAGTGTATGCAGAGGAAAGCGATCAGATTCACTTTTAATAAGTATGGCCGTCATGACTCTCCCATAGAACTATTAAGGCAGGCCGACCTTCCCATTATACAAAATCGAGTCAGAATAATTTGCCTGAAGTATCTTTATTCTTCTAAATGGCAGCATGGAAATTAATACGCACAAGTACATATCCTAAACAGATACAGGCAGTTCCAGAATCAAGCACATTAAACACTTAACTGAATACAGATGTCATAATGACATAGTTGAGTGCTCTTTCTTTCGACAAGTAATCCGTGAGTGGAATTCTTTACCTGATCAGATGGTCAACTGCCATTGCCCAAGGCTTTTATTGCCAACATACTGAAAAATACCTTTTAGATATGCGCAGAATTCAGGCGTGCTGTGCAGGCAACTTACCAGTTCCCTGTTTTACTGCTTAGCTGAGTGTTCTCTTGATACTGAATATCAAACTTTGCAGACGTTTCATGTCACAGCTTCCAACTTCTGTTCCCTCCTGTTGACCTTCATCTCTGTTATGTTCGTGTAATCACTTTGCCATGCAGAAGCACTGCCCTACTGACAGCAAGATACCTATGTGCAAACCTGTTCTGCATGTTAGAACTTTTGTTGTTGAATACTGAGCCTTATTTAATAATTAATTACTGTATTTTATATTTTATTGTGCTCCTTTCCTACAAAAGCTTCAAATGTGAGGCTAGCAGTATGTCCAAATAAGTAAAATAAATATGCCATTTAGTATAACATGAAAAAGATTTCTCCTCCATCATCAACTGTATTATGAGCAAAAGTGATATCCTGATTACCAGTGTACTTGTTAGTAAGTGTGATAAGAATATTTCATATCGATGTAATGAAAAGGTAATACAGTCGACTCTCGCTACAACGAAATTGACGGTGCACAGAAAAAATTTCGTTGAAGCGAAAATTCGTTGTCGTGAAATCGAAAAAGTATAACTGACCTGAGCTCATAGAACAATGAAACTTTTATGCCTCAATCTGGCACGCAGGACACTGCATCGCGGCGGTAGTCGGAAGGGTTCGGAAACCGTGAGTACTGGAACCATACCTGCCAAGTTTGGAGAAACGGAATCCGGAAGATTTACGTATTTACTTGATTCTACCGCACCCTCCATTGTAATATGCACCCATTTCCCGCGACCAAAAAAAAAGTGAAACATCGATTGTAATGCGCACCCACGAAAAAAACGAAAGTCCTTAGTAATCAACCTTCTCACATTCATAAAAGCAAATGCCACACTCACGTAATCAACGCACTTGCATAATTAACGGACCGCAAACTTTGGACCCCTGCAGTCCCTCGAACGGCCGCGCTGTGGCTTTCCCGCTTCGCTTGATCCGAGGTGTCTCAAAGGCATTTGGCCCGCCGGTTCAAAACTCCCACACCCCCACAAAATTGCCGCACGTTGCCGGGTGTGCCGCGTGCAAGCGGCGGTAACATCATTTACTCGCAATGCTGCATTCCTCCGTGCTGTCGCAGTTCCCTCACGCTCGCTGCCGCGTGCTGCCATGCCTGCTGCGCAGGCTGGCACTGCTAAGCCTAAGCATGATCGGGGCGTGGTCTCAGATTGCCGCGATGCAATCTCGGATGTACGACATGCAGTGCGCACAAGTGAGAGGCTCAGGCTCAGCACAGATATCAGGGAGAAATGCGATGATGAGCCGTTTTGCATGCAGCGATGGGAAACATCCATTCTCCCGTTATGGCCACCCGTGAGCACTACCGAAAGCTGGTGCGGCCGGCCGTCTCAGAGATTGCATCGGCGACGTAGCAACTGTGGTTAACGTTGTCGTTCGTTTGCACTTGATTCTAATGCACATACAATTTCTGGACCCGTTTTATTGTAAAAAAGGTGTGCGTTAGATTCGAGTAAATACAGTACTCAACGGAAGGGGGGGGGGGGTGCTTGGAATATAAAAATGTTGTTGACTGTGGGGTGGGGGAGTTATTGTGATAGCAATGATATGGACACTGTTACCAGGTTTTTGCAGTTGCCGTTTTTCTGTACAAAGTCCAACTGGGTAACACCGCCCACGGGTCATATGTTTCACGCGCGAGCAAAAGTGCGCTAACGCTGGTAACGAACGCGGCTGAAGCAGAGATGAAACGACCCGGCGGTCTCCGCCTAGCAAATTGAACAATGCGATAACATCACACCCCAAGTGATGGCTGTCGTCACTTGCTTCTCAAGCAGAGACAAAACGCCCAGCCCTTTTTTCGTCGGGCAAAGGACCAAAAGGGGCGCCGGTGGGAGAGGGGCGGTCGCGCACTCTATCTCGACAGACATCGCTAGACGGCGTCGGTAGACATCGGTAATCAACCACACAGTCAACATCGGCCGTTTCTGGTGGTGTAAACACGCGATTTCGACTTTGTAGACATATTTTTATCTTCTGAAACTCACCAATATGTTTAGGATTGTGTTTACTGCACAGCAAATCGAATTTTTGAGACTGGAATTGCATCGCCAAATTTCGCTGAAGCGAAACAGCACAAAAAGACTGTTCATTGTGGCAAGCATATTTATGCATTGACTCCTATGAACTGCTGACGGGGAACCGAGAATTTTTCGCTGTACCAGAAATTTCATTGAAGCGGCGTTCGTTGTAGCGAGAGTCGACCGTACAAGAAAAATGAAAGACTCAAAATGAGTGGCTACTTCAAACTGCAAATGATAAATGGCAAAGTCATGAACACAAAAGGCCAGTTATAAATTGTTGGAAGAGCGAAATAAAGACCAGACTTGAACCACATAGCAAAGGAATGGCTGCAAGAATTATAAGAAAAATGTAACAACATCCAGGCAACACCACAAGGCCCACTGCCTTACCAAGATTGTGGTTGGTGAGAAGGATTTCCATCGGATCAACTTTGGTCACAGTGATGCCCAGGGGATCAAGGGTCGCATAGAAGTGACCCCGAATCTGTAGACGGGGGCGCAGGGAAAGAAAGCACAGCAGGGGCAACCGGCAAGTTATAGTATACAATGCCACATAAGCAAGGCTGTTTCCTCTACTGATTGTGTCTGCTTGCTCGATTGATCAGTCAGGTATTACTGCCCTAAAGCTATACCTAGTATAGGAGGGACCCTACAGTGCATGGTCACAAGACAGTTTTAACCATCCGAGTTTTTTTCTCTCTAACAGTGTAATGAAATTATTCAGCATACATGCAGTTTCTTGCACTCGGCAGCTGAAGACAACGGCTGCTGGGACACCACACTGGCTAGACATTAGCTTCTCAGCATTGCTAACGAATGTTTGGCAAACACATAGTCTTCCAATATCCAAGTGGTGAAGATGACCAGATGAAACAAAACTTTCTAAAGAAGTACAATCTGGTCATTCATAACTGGCTGAAGAACACTTTGCCCCTGTTCACAACCAGTGATTCCGGTGAAACAATGATTGGCTGCAAGGCGAAATTGAAATGCACAGGGCCATGTCCGGTGGTGCAAAAAAGAAAGAACAGAAAGCAACCAAGGAGCCAGTTCATACAAGAACACATCAAACGTGCTCATGCAAAAAGAAGAAAGTGATAACGAAGCCACACAGAAAATTGGAAACAAACCTATTCATAAGAGCACCCACATGCTAGTAAGCACACATGTAAAGAGATGACAGCACACAAGAGGTGCACATGAGGAGTTCTTTTGGTGTATACCCGATTCGGCCCCCTGCCATTTCTCGCATAATGATTGAGTGCGTAATATCCAACCACAGTACCCACACAGTTCATGGTCACTTACTGACAAGAGCTGTGTGAACGTACAGAACATCAGGAAAACCTTAGTGTCTGTTATAAAAGAAAAGTTATAAGCTATGTATAAGAAAGAACATTTGAACAGCTCACTTTTAGTGAAGTGCAGACAGTGAATGCAAGGGCATTACAGATTCTGCAACTTCTAGCATACGGCTGCTCTTGAAAAGCCAGGGAAAGTTTTTTTTTTTTTTTACCTAAGGCATGAAATCAGTCGTACTGATTTTACTGTTCCAGTGAAGAAGTCAGGCACCTGCTTCAATGGACTTAGGTATGAAAACATATGTAACAGTCCCAGTTTAGTGGGCTCACTATCTGAGCTATCTCGCCCAAACTTCAACCCTAACAATCACATTTTCAAAAACTGCACACAATGGAATGTGCACGCCTCTAGGAAACACAATACTGCCACCACAAGTTGTAATTGACACAGTTATGCCACCTACTACAAGAAAGCTTGAATGAAAAGACAGAGAATAACTGTCTGCCATACAAGAGACAAAACAAAAAAGCATATGAGAAAACAACCAAACGAAGGCCCTTTTTTTCTTTCCCAAGGTATCATACTCTGGGTAGTGTTTGGCCATAGATTTCCAGTCAATGAAACCTCACAGAAAGATGTCTGTCTTTCCTACCCAAGAGGCACACCTTAAATGAAAGCATAGTAATAGCAACATATCCTAAACAGAATAAATGTGCTTTTGCAGTAAGTCAGGCCTCAGCACAGTCACCATTTCAATGAAAACCTGACAGAAGATCTTCGAATTTCCAACATAATAACAGCACCTCTCCTGACAGATCTTATGATGAAGATGATAAATAGGCTGAAACAGGAAACCAGGAACACTAAACTTGCGTCCTGGGTGAGATGGAGGCAAGTGAGCACTTGGTGTTGCTAAAAAAAGAAACTGCAACGCACTTAAACCAATTCTTGTAAGAGTAAAGGGTGTATCAGCATAGATTACTGGTACATGTACGGCAATGCATGGTGTCTGATTAGTGTTAGTGAGCCCACAAGGCTACAGGATTTGCCCGTACCTAGCTTGTAATTTCGAAGCACCACCTCGGGCGAGTGCAGCTGCTCTCGATTTAGGGGCGATTGTGAGCTGGGGTTGACGATTCCAAGAGGGTCGACAGAGGCAGCCAGGTGTCCCCTCACCTGAGCACAACACACACAATACAGTTTATGCCATCCTGCTCTGGCTGGCAGCACAGGCACGTGGTGGTCATGTAAACCAGCACCCAGCCTCTACGCTTTTTCCCTCTCTCAAAAGGTGTTGCCAAGCTACAGAAAGCAAAGCCTTTCATGCCAAAAATATCCTCTCCTGCACTTGAGTTGCAATTTCTCACTTAAATAGAATACTATCTGGTGCCATGTGTCAACTATGAGAGCTGAAAACGAATTTGTTTCAATGTTTTCAACTGATATCGCTTTTCGAAGTTGGTTAAACAGACCTTATGCGTAATGAAATCTTTAAATTCATGGCATTAAATTGAAGAGCTGTACACTACTTAAACAAGTTGTATCCAGAACTAATATTTTGTGCAAAAAAGTATGCACCTTAAGAATGCTTCCTTGTAAAGTTCATAAAATGTAAAATTTAAAACGACATTTTCAATCAGGTGCACAAAGGCACACAGACACAGAAGTACTGAAATTGGAACGCTGCTGTGATCAAACTTTACAATGTGCTGCTGCAGCAAGTAAACCAACTGAAAACCAAGTTGGCTGATCAAGTAGTTGATCATCCCACAGTGTGTGGTAATCCATTAAAACTGCAATGTATAATGACATATGCCCGGAAAATGGGACTCATTGAGTGTGTCCATGCTTCTTCTCGCGATGTGGCATCTGCATTGATGTGACGGCCTGTGTAGCCCAGTAATCAGCGCTGCTACGAGCAGCTGTAAACTAGCCAAACTAGGCAGCCATCATACGGGTAATGTTTAAGAGGTTACACCCACACAAAGAAGGTCAACACTCATTCACTGTTTCCAGATACAAAAAAAAAATGGTTTGCACAAAGAAAAAGGTTAACAGAAAATAAGAAACAGAGAGACATGCTGCATTGCAGAGAACATGCAAAAATTCAACAAATAAAAACAGAACCAGTTAGACACCACCGGTCAAAAGCACCGTCCAAGCTTGAGGTTTTTACAAGCTGCAGTGCATACTGCTTCTGACTAAATATGCCGCACCATCAAGGCTGTATTCTTTTCAGTTGATGCCATGTCATTGCACATACACTAATGCATTATGGTTTCAAACAGGCATACCACATGCCCCTTCGCATACAACAGAGCCCCAAGATGTTGAAGTCTCATTAACAAAGAAAGTAGTACAAGGCTGAGTAGAAAAGTATTCTGGGAGTAATTTGGGACCTGCCACTGTTTACAGCAATGAAGCCCTTGATCAATAACAGTCATTTTATTGTATTCTTAGTTAAAAGCAAACTGAATTGACCCTTCAGAAAAGTTGATGGCGGTGATCATTTATCATGTATTTTGTACAAAGCTAGGCAAAGGATTTTAAGATGCGTACATAGTAACACTTGAAATCCTTCGTCTACCTTTGGGCACAACAGCAGGAATAACACAGATCAAAGCCAAAGCGTATTACAAGTAGAAGACATTGTATAACTCCAATGCAAATTCTCTTGTGTATTATTTTTGGGTACCACTATTATTACACCTTGTGAGCTGGCGGTACTCGTTTTGGCAGTGCACTAATTCAGGGTAGTGGAAGCACAAGAGGCCGAACAGTGCATCATACGTTAAAGGCTGCTATGCGTGAGACCACTTCTACAATTGGACCATCTGGCAGGGTTCCCCGCAGCCCTCTTGGAGCCTTAAGACTAAGACTTTGCATACACATTCATGGAAGTTATTCCATCACATGTCACAACAGGTGCACCTGGCTTTATCAAGCACACTGAATTAGCTCACAGTATTTCTGAAAAGCACGAATTAAGTACGAAAATTTTGCAAGGTACAGGTGTCATAAAGAAGCCTGCAACATTTGACTGGAAGATTGGTAGGTGCACAAACATTACTGTGGAGGGCAACTTCTCAGCCATGACCTCAGGCTTATAAATGTTAACCTTTTCACTGGTCTGGTCCCCTGCGAAGCATAGAAAGTTGGGCTAGTTGGTATGAATACATTGTTGTAGCAGTACAAAAAATGCAGACAAAAAACATAGCACTGCTGGTTCTGTGTGTTTTGTGTCTTGCCTGCATTCTCTGCGCTGCTACAACAATGCTCTGTGAAGGTTTCATGCCAATAGCACCTCTACTCACTCAAACGCTTCCAGGCCAATGAATGTGCAAGGCAAAAAGTTGGCTGCAGGCTACACAAAGGCACTTGGCATTGCGCACCTGACAGTGAAGCTAGAGAGAACATGAGAAACTGCAGCCACAAATGCACAGTCTACAAGAGGCGGAAAATCTGGATACATATGCCGGCATCACAGAACTTTCAAGAATAGAATGTGCATAATGTAAGGACTCCTTTCACCTGATCCTATTCCTGTGTAATCATCCCCTATTCAAGACTGGCTTATCCTAGTGAAAACATAAGCTGAAGGTTGCTCAGCAAAATAATGTCAAATCACAGCCTAGCATTGCTTCATCTAAAGAAGCAGCAAGCCAGCTAGGCTGAGTGTTGAAGAGAGGAGTAAACTCACACTATCTTTCATGTCTCGCCAGTCCCTTCAAACTCCTGTTCTAGACTCTGATATCATAAATCATAAAACAAAATGTCCTGCATTTTTTTACCACATGGTGATGACAGGCAGCAAGCATGAGACGAGGAGCACACCAATGTCAGCAGCTGAACTCCTGTGGCTGCAGCTTGAGTGAGGTCAAGCACAAGCTTCATCACAAGAGTTGCTAACAGCTTTAAGCATATTTTGATGCACACTGTTAGGTACACATGAAAGAGGTTATAACAGCTTCCTGGAAATATACTGTATCTCTTTTGGCAGCAATAACAGGCCCCATGGCAGCCTGTCATCAGAATATGGCTAGTGTAAAACAAATGTTAACTGGGTCATGTAAAAAAAAAGTTCAAACATGAAGAAGGAGCTATAGAACCTATTCACATGGTCAAAATATTTTAATAGCTGGGCAGAGGTTGTGGAGAAAATGCAAGTATGTATAGAACAACAAACTGACTAAAAATGTAAGTTTCATTTTAGTAACACTAGGCTACCTTAAGCAGCCCAGCCATTTTAGTGAATATTCTTTTAGATCTAAGCCTTCATGTCTACTTAGCCCTTTGGCAAATGTCTGACTATTTAGCTGATTTTTAATGCTGTTTAACAGCACCCCCTGTTAATTTCGTTATCTTCATCACCAACTCGGAACAAGCCAAAGTTCCCTTTACAAAAAGGAAGCGGTGTCACCTGGTAGGACCGAATGATTGCTTGAACTGAAAGGTGATCATCGATGTCTCTCGGTGCTGCCTGTGTGCTTGGAAGTTTGGAAGGTGCTGGTGCTGGCGCTGTCGCAGGAGCTACTCGAGGCACAGCCATGGTCGACATGGCTGAAGCCAGGGCAGGGGGGGAACTGTAGGCCTCGCCTGGGCCTAGCCCAGCTGAGGCCGCCCGGAAAAAGACATCCCATGACTGCATCAAAGAACATAAAAAGATTACAGAGTACTGCCAACCACACTTCCTCATGCTAACAATAAACTCTGATTCTTTGCACAACTTGGGACAAATCTTGGGAATCGAGTGCACTTCACTATTCCCAGTGCAGAGGCAGTCTCCAAACTTTGATATCTTGGGCACATAGTGCATATGGACGCAAACATGGTGGATCCCTTCAAGGGTGTAAGACACTGTCAAATCTAACCACGTGCAAGCAGAATCTAAATCATGACAATCTTCTTCACAACTAAGAAAACAATAAACAATAAAAGTTGGCAACTACTCAACCTGTACAGCAAAAGTAGCTACTGGAGTAGAAATCACGTTCTGCATGTAGAATAAGTTCCCACTGTTCACAATGACATTAAACCACCTGCATGCACTGTAAGAGAATCTTGGTTTCAAGAGCAATTCGAATATAGGTCGTATTTTGGAAGCAGACAGGCATGTCACACAATGCAGTTTGACGATAAAGGTCCAGAGGGAACTGAGAAGAAACATTTTTTTTTTATTTCCAGCAATGTACCATGGGTGAGGCACCTTGTGGAGAGCTGCAAGCCAACTGGATGTACAGCCTTTAAAACGCCGAATTACAAAAAAAAATCTCAAACAACATAAAAGACTTAATTTTTATAGTTGACATGCACAGTGGTTTCCATGAAAAATTTTACATATGAAAGGTGTGCAAAATGATGTTTCACAAAAGGTTAATAAAAACTGGCACTTTTGATACTTATACTGAAAAATGGTACCATTAACACGCTGGAAGTGATGCATGACATAGAATTTTAGCTCTTTGGCATGACGTCAAGCATTTATTTATTTCACAATACTGCTGTCCAATATGGCTGAAGCAGGAGTGGAATTACAATGCAATGGGAAATGAAAGCAGCACAGGAATAATTTACAATACTTACACAACCGAGAATACAAGAATGTTCGCTCAGAGTTTAACACCACAAATGCTGCTTAAGGGGTCTGTCTAATATTATGTGGCACCTATGGCTGCCTACAGCGTATTGAAAAACAGAGGGTAAAGGGGCCTATGAGATGTGCAAAAGGATGACTAAAATTCTGTTTAATAGCTTCCTGTAAGAATATCCCTAAATTGCCTAGCTTTGCAAAGTTTACCTTAATAGTATATGTACCATTAATCATGGTCAATTCGACCAAGATAAAATTTCATTGCACATGGCCTTTAAACTAGAAAGGAGCAAAGTGTGTCAAAAGAAACTGGGGCAAGAAACGAGACTGCAAGCTCTGAGCCAACAATTACGCAAGCACAGCTTCTGCTTTTGGCAAAACGCACCTAGTTAGTTATGGCTGAATGCTTCTTGACAGCACAAAACTCCTACACTGCGCACAGCAAAAAGCAAAGATAAATGACAAGCACAACTACAGAACCAAGAAGCAACTGCAACAGTCAGCGTAACCTGCCTTCTTTCAGCTTTCTTATAACTAGGTTCCTTGATGCATCCATAACGCAGCCAAAAGTTGTACGCAAAGGTAAGGAATACCCTCAATGCTCATACTATTACAACAGTGTAGACCCCAGTATTCAACGCAAGCACTATATCCCATTCTAATGTAAAGCAGCCCCCTATAGTTGCGTGCAGACAAGGAGTGAGGTTTCGCCTTGCACTCACTCTCACAACGCAGTCAAGGAAAGCAGCTTTATTACTTCAGTATGAAAGTAGACAACATGTACACTGGGCCCATGCGGGGTGTTGAATTAGATCCACACTAGCAAACTGCACTGCCAGCTCTAATTTCAGCTAGAACTGAACCTACGCAGATATTCTGTGCATAAACGCAAACCCAACCTGAATTGGAATAAAATACCCCTGAAAGACGGGCAAAAGTAAAGTCCTTTGTAGTGAACCCCTTTTTCTGCTATCAAGGACCCTCTGCAGAAAGTAGTTGTGCCAATGACACACTGCAGCACGTGAATTTCTTTAGGTGGTTCCTAAGACGAACGGCGCAAGAAAATGGCGCTGCTTGTTAAAGCAGCAAGATAGTGAACACTCTTAAAAAGTTCCGCATTTAATTACCTTTAGCGATTGCAAAACATAAAAATATAGTTTTTATTGCTGATGGCTTAGAATGCTGATTGCTCGTTTCACGTGCAATCCCTGCCACGACGAAGAAGCAAATGACACTGCCGGAATCCCACATGGCGGCGACGTGAGCATTTGAGAGTGCGGTAAAAATAAATCTTCGCAGCCCGACAAATCTCATTACGGCTAAAAGTTAAAGCTTATACGCAAGGCAAGAAAATACTTGCGGGGCGTTGTAATTTTGTGAAAAGATCTCTCCCGTTTACGGGTCGTGTACGCTGTCGGCGAGAGCACGCCCTTTACGCTCGAAAAGTAGATCGCCCACCTACCTTTATGCAAAGCAACTTTGCCGGGAAGGAGATACTCCTTTGTCGTGTGTGACGGGGCATGAACGCCTTTCTGGTAGACGTCCCCTTACCTAAAGTACTTTAGCGTGCCCGTGTGTCAGGGGTATTAGTCTGGCAGAAGGACATACGGGGCTGTCATCTGCCAGCAGAACCTCTACAGTGTCACAGCTATGCCTTTTTCTTTCTGTTCTTGAATTTATACGGATATTTTTTTCTGTTTACACTTTTTTCCCCAAAATCGCCTGTGAAAGTTAACCAGATTCGGCATGTTGGGTTGGAGCACAAAATGACTCTCATTGCAAATTGAAATTCTTCAGCAGCTAACAAAATTCATACTCTTACAAACTTACGTATCCTCTAAATAAAAAAGCACAATTGATGCTGACAAAAATGGGCAGTGATATATTTAATAACAAGAAATGGTGAGCATAAATCATTTTAAACATGTCAGTGCCTAATGCACTCTGAAATGTGGTTCGGCCTTGTAGTATAATTGTGGGACATTAGAATGCAGCTTTTAAGAAACATTTACCCGCTTCAGCGGCGGCATGCACAATTGTGTATGCAACTTCTTTTCACTTATTTGACTGACTAGCGGCCAAGCTATGCCAATGTACATTGACTTCCGGATGAATTCAGCCCCTCCAACCATTAGTGCATATTCTATGTCTTCTTTTGGTGCTCCAGGTAATCATTCTTCTGGAGGTTCTGCCATGTTCAACGGTTTGTTTGTCATCTCACATTTCGAGGGTAACATCAAAATTTACCACTTTGGTTGGCTCATCACAAGTATTATTACACAAGTAATATGTACAAGTATCATTTTTAACAAACTGCAGATGTATTTCCAGTCTAATAATACGTTTTCTTTTTATGCCCAAGTCAAATGTAACTAGCTTCATTATTTTTAAATAATGCATCAATTGTTAAGTACAATTAATTACAAGAGCTGTGTACTGTCCCATGGCAGTGCATGCTAGCGCATGTTGAAGAACCCCAGGAGGTCAAAATTTTCGGAGCCCTCCAATGCAGCATAGCTCACAATCATGTCATGGTTTTGGAACCTAATACCCCAGAAATTATTATTAATAAATTACCGGAGCATGTACACATTGACATATAATCGCCTTCTCTTTCATACAATGTCACACTGAGTGCCTTGAAATAAAGCAGAGTGAATTTTACAGATCTACAAACAGTCAATTGTCATTTGCACCTAAAGGGGTTAAAGGGCTTATGAAACGTTTCCTGGAAATTTTTTACGATGTGTGCACTACAAAAATTGGCCCTCCAAACTATAATATACACTGTTTCATTGCATCGCCTGGTTGATTTAGAAAAATGAAAATGCGGTTTTGTCTTCCCAATGGCCTCAACTCTGCAGCTGATGTCATTTTAGCTACCACCATGGCCTTTAAGACTGGCAAACTTTCGGAGGCCGTGGGAAAACAAACCGTGCTCCAGCCTCGCTTCCGAACATCAGCACCACATGGTGTCCACACGTTTTCTTTCTTTCTAGCTTACATATAAATTTATCATTTTAGAACAAGCAAAAGTTGACGATCTGGCTGCACTTGTTAAATATCTTGAGTTGAGATCACTGAATAGTGCCTATGCCAGCCTGTAGTGTCGCATGGTCAATTTGGGAGTGCAAGCACGCTAGGATTTCAAACGGATGTTATTAAATGTACACTGAATATTAAGCTGAAATATTTAGGAATCAGCACGTTGAATGCTTAGTGAAACAATGAAAATTACAACCAGGCAGCTCCGTATTCTCTTCATGACCCCTTTAACTTGAGAGGCACAACCATATCTTGTGTCCCTAATTTTGGAGCAGACAGGATTTCATGATTTAGGCAGGTAACAAAGTTAAGTAACCAACATTTCGTACGAACATTTATGTAGTGTTTGTTTACTCAATGTTTCCAGCTTCTCTACGATGCACTGGAATTGAAACCTTGAAAGCTGCAAGTGACAATCGCTGATGCAGTCTACATCAAAAGGCTGCTTCAAATGGAGACTCATCTAAGCAGTCCTGGTGTACTGCTATCATTGTGCAGATGACACAGTACCTGAACAAATACATGAAACATGGTCACTAGTGCAGAACTGTTACCCATCATTCACTAAGTGTGTCTTGCACTTATGCAGCCCATCAATTCACTGTCCTCATCCTACACAACACAATTTCTCCTTTCACTGATCTCAACATGTTTGTAATCTTTAAAAAATTATGCTCAATGCAGTCATCTAATTCAATGAGCACTGCCCTCTACACTAGATGCATCCACGACTTAATAAATTCAATGTAACTGAGCACCATATGTAATCCTGCCAAGTTACATGTGGCACACATGCATAAGCTTGTGTAAAAAGTTCTGTTGTTGAACACACTCTACAAAACTTTTCGTTTCATCACAATCATGGCTGAAGTTTATTTTCCTCCAAGATTCCCATACGACCTGGCTTCAAGGTTTCGCTCTTCGAACATGCGTATAAATTTCTACTGTTTTAGCTCTTTTCAGAACAACTACTAACAGGAGTAAAAGACGGAACTCATGAACTTTGACATGGATGAGCTGAAGGGCCATGGGCACTTTTCAAGCAACACTGTGAACACAAGACAGCAGTGTATGGCTCCTGTAGCTATTTTCACTACATTTCACCACAGGCTTCTTTGAGAAGGTCCATTTTATATGCCTGCATAACTAAGGGGATGTTCCAATGGTTATAATTAATGCAATAAAATAAATGTGCCAACAAATTAATTCACGTAGATTATGGACAAACTTGCAATGTGCACACAATTCACGTGGCTTTTCTCAAAGAATGGAAAGTGGCACACCGTTACATTTGCGGAGTTGCCTTTTTAAATGCGAGGCTATGTCCAGCTTTCCAAGAGGTTCATAAGGCTAGAACCAAAGATGGAGCTGCCCTCCCAAAGCTGATGCTGTGGAATGCTGAAATTCATGCAGGTACCAGAGAGCCATGCAAACTTATTCTCTATCAATAACTTAAAACATTATGCACAAAAAAAGTAAGCTGATTGGTCACTGAAGTGTAGTTACACAAATGCCACTGTTAATTGCATCACCTCCCCTGCTTTTACATGTAATGCTATAATAGGATATTCTTTACTCAAAAGCAGTTAACACCACTGTTTCATCAGTATGGCATAACTGGAATGGAAATGACAGACAGTTGCTTAATGAAGAGCAGAGACACACATCCGAACATTTATTTCATCTAACTACTAATCCAAATACATAACAGCACTTGAACTATTAGTTGGAACTGGCATGCATGGTTTTGCAATGTGTACACATGCGTCTTGTTGTGCAGGAGTGTTTTTTTTTTTATATATATACATAGGCCATGTTGTTACAAGGGAACAAATCATGAAAGAAGTCATAAAAAAGGTGAAGGGTAAAGGTAGGGTGCAAGCTGCGTGCAGTGTGCATTCTCAAGTCATGTATATAGTCTGTTTCAGGAGTTCCATGCAGCAGAGCCAAGGCTACGAGGCCATCAAGCGCAGAATTTTTCCGAAGCGAGACGAAATGCCATTGTTCAGACACGCACACCCCGCTTCATCTTCCTTCTTGCAGGGCTGCAGCTGTTACTGCAGTGCCCGTCATTGGCTGATGACAAGCCGCGGAAGGACACATTTAACATGTGTTTGCCCTCTGGATTTGCCGAAGAGGGCTGTAGCTTCCACAGTGATGCACGGAACTTCTGGAACAGACTATAGTACCTTACCATAGTATTCTCAAGTGGAAAAGTGAATAACTGTGGATTCTACCAGCAGGGAGCTACATAAACAAAGCATGATGGATAACAGGAACTTGAGAAACAAATACAAATGACAGTGAGTAATGCACAAGAAACTGAAGTCACGTCACCTAACACCAGTACGGCTCCCCTCAGGGACTTAATTACAACCCTCTGAAGTAAAACAGAACAATAATAACAAATAACCATGCAATGAATAAAAGACAGTGGATATGACCTAATAGCAGGATTCAAGGGAAACTGAGCTAGCTAATGTATAAAGCAGACAACCTGCAGTCTGTAAGGGGCAACAGAATTGGTCTCAAGGGATGGCTGAGTATAGCGTGGTGCGATTAGATAAGACAAACCACAGGCCTAGGAGATATTTGGATGATGCAAGATATGTGTAAGTGAAGAACACTGGATGAGGCTGTCACTCTGCAGTGCTGAAATACTGCGATTACAAACCTATTTCATCACATGACACATTTTTGCATAACACGCGGCCATATAGGAAGATTGACTACTACTTCGGAAGATTGATATAGTCTCGCTTATTCTACGTGCATTCGAGTGCCACGCCACTAAAATGTGTGTGCGTGCCTGTTTTAAGTGTAGCAGCAGCAGCGGTGCGGGTACCGGTTGCACTGCGTATTCGTTGCGTTCCTACCAATTTAGCGTCAGTCTTTTCAAAATCTACGATATGCTACCTACGTAGAACAATTTCACGAACACGGCAATCAAGTGACTGTATTACCGCCCGATGCCGTCATAGCAATGCGGCCAACCGCCAATCGGCTGACATCTGGTGACGGCAGTAAAAGCGGTAGCGTATCAAAGGTCGGCAGAGCAAGCGCGCTGTTTCGCAACCGCAGCCCCATGCTTTCAGGGCGCTTCAGTCGAGCATGAAGGCGGCGAAGAATTAGGTCGAAGCTCGTCAAGGACACCTACGCGGCCGGCAGGCGTTCACCTGACAGTTTCCGGCATGCCGTGTGCAACACCTACAGCACACTAAAACGTGCGTCTTAAAAGTCATCAAAGGACACTACTCGCCACACAGGGTTCGCAATTACGTAACGTAGGTCCGAGTGAACCATCAGGTGATGGCAGACACAAAAAAAAAACCACTCCCAAACATCACCGCATCGGCAGATCTGTGTGTGGTGTGGTGTCACCGTCAATAAAGGTGTTGCCTGATTGCAGTTCAAACCACGCAAATAAATTACAACATCACGCGGTAGGATACAGCACAACGAAGTGTGACACACTAGGAAGTAAGTTACAGCGATTGTCAGGAGCTGACATAGACGACACAGCACACAACAGGACGGCGTATGGGTTGTTCCCGTCCGGAGATCACCACGAACTCGGCAAGCGGTCGCGCGTGGGGAGGCGCTCGATTGCTCCGTACACCTTGAAAACTGTACACACGATCTCTTGTTTCTAACTGCCAGCAGTAACATGCCTGCACGGTGACGCGCCGGATGATGAATGGCACGTGCGTGGCGCTAATTTGTCCCCGTAACCCCCACGTCACCTCCAGGTTAAAGTGCCGCCAAGTACGGCACAGTTTTCCGCGCCATTTCGGCTACTTGAGAAAGGCGACCAGCAACAGGGCGGGAAACACTTTGATTCGCACTGTCCTCCCGTGTTAACCGCACCACGACAAACGCAGGCAAGTAATGCGCGCAAAAACCTCAGCTGTGTAGGGCATTCGTCCAGGTAGTATCGGGCAAGGTATTTATAGGTACCGCCGGCTGCACAATTGCGCAGGTCATAAAACGAACCGGTCCGCAAAAGTCTCAACGCACCTTGTGCACGGAGTTTGGGTCCTTGGTCCAGGCTCGGTACATCTCCTCGACATACACTGACGAGCTGCCGTTGAGGAACGGCTCGGCTGCAGCGCGGGTCACATAACCCCGCGCGGGCACCTTGAGCAGGTGAACGCCGAAGTGGCCAGTGCTCGCAAGACGCGCGGCACCGCACCTTTCGGACAGCAAGGCCCGAACGAACGGCGTCAATGACGCGGCCAGTGTCCTCGCTCGATCCATCGTTGACGAATGAATGAATGTTCCGCGACCCCCCCAACTAATGGACACGGACGCAAAACGCGCACACACCTCTCGGCGCCGAGAGCCGCCAGCCGCTGCAACCTTTTGCCGCTCGCCCGACGACGTCGCTGCTGTAGATTCCGGTATGTTTTAGTTTGACTAGTGCGCTACTTCGTACCGCCATTCATTTCGTGTCATTATTGTTAAATACTCCTTAGTTTTATAAACATTGTCATAAAAATAAAGAACACAAGAAATAAATGGCAATTTTAATTTTACATTTATGCAGCTGTGTTTTTTTGGTCTAAAATTTTAGACATAGCAAAAGGCGTAGTACCTAGTACCCACTGTTTTTGCAACATTTGTAACTGTTGTAACTGGGTTACACTGGTCATACTTCACCAATCCGCGCAGTTTAAATAACCTAGCATTACTTTTCGTTGCTTGTTCAAAAAAAAAAAAAACATTGCTCCCACTGAAACTGAAACAGAAACTGCCGCAGTGGCCCCCCCATCGCCGTGCATTTCGGCCATTTACCGCTGAAAAGACGACGCAAAGGCTGGGCGGGTATCGCGCGGGCTCCTCGCGATTGTGTCCTCTTCTTTTCGCGCGACGTCGCCAGGAGTCCCGTCGCCTGCCTAACGATCAAGCTCACGTGGTGGCCGTGACGTGGTGCTTGTCGCTGGAAGGCGCCGAGCGTTGTTTACCGACGTCGCGTCGCCGCGGCGAGCTCTGTCTCTGCGCTATCAATCGCCGCGCGCACACGACTTCGGTGTAGCTGCTGGGCAGGACACCGATCTTGGACCCGACGTCTCCGTGACCGCAGCGAGCATTTCACGGGGATCCGAAAAATTTTTCCGACTTGCGGAAGCCCATCGTGAACGTCACGGTCACATCATGAGCGGTTATTACCCTCAGCCGCAGCAGAAGCAAGGCTATCCGCAGGTCAGTACCCTCATTCACTCGCCGCGTATGGTCTGCACGATCGTCTCCCAGCGCCTGTGCGTGTTTGTCATTAAGTTTATGCGGTCGTTCCACTCTTTTTTTTTTTTGCTACCACGCTTGTATCGCGAATGCACGTCATTCAACGTTGTCATCCGAACTGGCAGACAACGTGCGGGAAATATGTAGGATATGTGGCGATACTTTTGCCGACTTTCACTTGCGGGTTAGGCACAGTGGCGCACCGACGGGGGGGGGGGGGGTTGTAACCCCCCCTGAGGCCGACCTAACCCCCCTCCCACTCCGTAACTGCTCCTATGTCCTAGAAGAATGTGGAGCTAATGTCTCTGCAAAACGCCGAAAAAATAATAAAAATGATAATCATCATTGATGTTACTATTATTTGCATTTTATTTACACGCAACAACTCTGTAATCGCATGCCCGGCCCTTCGTGAAAAATTGAACCCCCCCCCCCCCCCCTGGCAGAGATCCTGGGTGCGCTACTGGTTAGGCAGAAATACCTACCGCTGTGTTTTTGGATGGTTTTGTACGCTGTTGACTTGTAAGCTGATAATGTTACTGATTGTGCTCGAGTCACAAGGGATACCGTTAGAGGTCGAGCAAGATCGGGGTTTGAATTTTTCGATCTTCCTCTCACAGCTTTCACAGCGCAACAAATCGTGATCAAGAAAAATCGATCCATATCGAGCTCGACTACATGCGACACACGGGACGTCAAATGCCGAACGCATTTTGTATCGCAGGAATTCTGCAAATAAGAATTAAAATTACAATATGTAGTGTCCGGTTTGCGCGGCTGGGTTGTTTGTTTCGTCAGTAGGGCGAACGCTGTTGATTATAATTAGTCGGCATCCTTATGTGCTTAAGGCAGGTAATGATTTCGCTCTGTTGTGAAATCATTATCTGTATTGTAATAGTACTGTAATGTTATGCAACGCCATTTTAAAATAGTCAACCATGTGCGAGTCGTTCACGAGATGTATTACATACACGCGTATCTGTGTTCCTTGGAAAATATGTACTACCATCTCATCTGCAGTGTCTTCTGCAAGCCCATTGCTCATTTTTGTTTACGCATGATAGCGTCGCTTTGCAGCGGTGGGAAAGCGAACAGATCATGATTTGTGGGGTTTAACGTCCCAAAACCAGCTCTGATTATGAGAGACGCCGTAGTGGAGGTCTCCGGAAATTTCGACCACCTGGGGATCTTTAACGTGCACTGACATCGCACAGCACACGGGCCTCAACATTTCGCCTCCATGAAATGCAGCCGCCGCGGCCGGGATTCGATCCCGCGACCCTCGGATCAGCAGCCGAGTGCCATAACCACTACACCACTGTGGCGGGGCAAGATCGTGAAATACGTGTAAATTCCCAAGACTGCATGTATTTCGTTTGGGTTAAGTGCTCTACACATCATGTCACAGTTTGCACGGTTCAAATTAAACATTTCGAGGTCACCAACTGGACATTGTTTTTCTTTTTTTTTTTCCGTCTTTTTGCGATTCTGACTGCTGCTTAAAACCAGCGCAAAACAAATGGTAAGACCGCTTATCGAAACCAGTTCCTCTGGTCGGCAAAGCTTTCACCGGGGATCACATATCTTAAATTGAACTCTTGCCGGCAACTTGCTTCATGAGAGGCGAGAGAGATAACAGGGTCCCTCTAAACTATTGAGGGACTATGGATATACCTAAGTGTGACCACCGCCGCGGTGGTCTAGTGGTTATGGCACTCGGCTGCAGATCCGAGGGTCGCGGGATCGAATCCCGGCCGCGGCGGCTGCATTTCGATGGAGGCGAAATGTTGAGGCCCGTGTGCTGTGCGATGTCAGTGCACGTTAAAGAACCCCAGGTGGTCGAAATTTCCGGAGACCTCCACTACGGCGTCTCTCATAATCAGAGCTGGTTTTGGGACGTTAAACCCCACAAATCAATCAATTAAGTGTTGACAGCTGGCAGGCACACAGTAGACTGGCTTTTATTGACCAGGAAAAAAAAAAAAAGTCTAAGCCGAAAAGCGTGGAGAAGGGACGCGTGTGATGGCCAAGAACGCCTCAGCAGGTCTCAGTCAGGCAGGCGAGCGAACTGGAGGTCTCGGCCCCTGCACCGCTAAGCTGGTTGAACACGAAAGAAAGATGCAAGAGCAGCCTATGGCTTAATCGCAGCTGTTGGTAAAGATGTCGTTGCCAGCTCACAACTGTGCGCGTTGCGCAGCAGTAGTCCCTTTTCTTCGACTCCCCGAACATTTTATTTTTATTTGAGACGGCCGCACGAAGCCTTGCGTTCGCATTGAACGGGGAACAATCGAGCAGTGCCATAAAAAGCCTCTTTCGATCTGTACAAAAGGTATACGACTACATTTGAACTTCCGCTCGCTGGATAAAGTGGGGTCCGCGTTCTCTCTCTCTCTTGCAACAACATATAAAAAAAAAGGGGGGGGGGGGAGTGAAAGTTTTGTTACAACAAGGGCGGGCTTCTTAAATCTCGTTTGTGGGGTTTGTTAACCCAGCGAGGTCGAGGATTGGATTCTCGATGCGCGCGTCACCTGCATTGCTGCGGAGGCCGGAATACTAAAGCGCTTATATGTTTTGATAAGGCTTCAAAAAAAAAAAAAAAATACCGGGTAGCCAAAACTGATTCGGAGCTGTTCACTGAATAACCTCTGCGAAAGCCCCAGTGCTTGAATTGGTCGTGAAAACCTATTACGTCATCCAGCTTTTGTCTCTATCCTTGTCACAATCTTAGTCATTCATTTTCTTCTTTTTGTTTCTTTTAAATCTTGCGATGAAATATTGAAGATATGCTCACGACATAGAGCGCAGTGTATTATAGTTGCAGCCATCACTGACAATGTAACGGACGTGAAATTATACACATACTGGCTCAAACCACGAGAGAGCCTGTGCACCTCGACGAAAATCTATGAGCATACCCCCCCCCCCCCCCCCCAGCGTCTCCTTATTAGCCAATACGCGCATGCGTGATACATACAACCTCTCCCCGACACCCGCATACACGCATACGAGGAACCCTGTGAGTTGGGGGGGCGCCCCCTTGAATAAAGGGCGACTTCGAGCGCCGTATGCTGACATATGGGCGCCCAGAGAGTCACGATAGAGATAATCGCGGAGCTGAAGTCAGCAGAAAAAAAAAAACAAAGGATCGTGATAGGCATATCAGTTCAGTGCAAGGACGAAATGATAAGGAACTGAAGTGTGGCCGCCGGATAGAAAGTCGCACGCGTGCATTTCTATCCAGCGGCCGTGGCTTTTCCTCACTTTTATGTCTGTGCTGCCGGAACGCGAGCGCACCATTTCGTATCGTGCACCAAAAGCCTCTTAATCGAATGGCACTGCATTGTGCAGTGCAATCATTACGTTGAACGCACCGCATCTGCAGATACCGCACATTAGTTGCCGGTAAAGTTCTTTTTTTTTTTTTATTGCGTCTTTCGGAATGCTACCACCGGGGGTCTGTATTCGCATACGTTCTCACGAGTGTGACCATGAACACAACGCACGAAAGAAAAGAAAAAAAAGGTAGAACAAATCTAAAGGATTTAAGGTTGTCCTTCGCTGGGTTGTTTGTGAAGGCTCTGCTTTACGCTAAAGCGCTGCATCTGGATGCTTCCGAACATCAGCTTCAAGCGCGCTCTTAATAAATGGATGTGCGGCGGAAAACGGACATTGTGTGCGTGTCGTATCGCAGTGAAGGCAAGCATCGCAACTTCTGTACCCGCGGCCTTCTGTAGGGGCCAGTAGACAACCTCATTTCACAAAACCGCCCGTTCTCTACGAGAACATGTTGGTCAACCCGTGCCTGGCCTCCACCTCCTCGGTGCTGGGTGTCCAGGCCTGCATTCATCAGAAATTTCTCCGAGGCCTCACTTGGCGGGGGTCTGCTGGTGGGTGAAGGTCCCCGGGGCGAAACAGGAAACGCAGAAGAAAGGCGCTTCGCTTTCGCGCCAACTTTTCTGGGACGCGGACCACTTTATCGTAGACGAGCTGCGTTTCCACCGAACCGCCGCTGTCACCCGCCCCCTCACACCTCGACCCCGAACGTGTTTACAGCGAACCACTGCAAACATTGTCCCCCCGGGGGGTTGCTTACGGCAAACGACAGGGGGGGGCAAGAAACATCGCGCAGGTGCGTCTCCCCGACGTAGGACTCCTGGGGCATTCGCGTTCCGGAAAGACGGGAAAACCAGTTGCTGCTTGAGTACGAGCCACTGGAAACAGTGCGGAAGTCCACGAGACACGCCGTGGTGCGAGAGCACGGAAATCCGATGTCTGGAAAGAAAAGAAAGAAAAAAGAAAAAGTCCGTGTACACTGCATACCTCTACTAGAGGGTGATTCCACGTAAGATCGAACAAAGCATGGCTGGTCACCCCCTTCAATGTATTTCAAAATTTTATACTATTGCTGCCCGATGAGTGGAAAGAAGAGATCCGCAGTTGGTTTTGCTAGCAAAAATTTTTTCGAAGCGCCAGGAGTCAATAATGACGAAGAGGTGGAGTGCCGCGCTTACCTTCTCTTCTGTTTCGGCCAACTTTGGTTATTAATTACACAAACTATACTAAGGCTAGGTGGCTGAAATTTATTTAGGTAATTATATGCATGCTTCTGCTTGTGCTAAATTATCTTTGCTCTTTATGGGGAGTGTACATATTTTTATAAAAATCCTCAAAATCAGCCCAGGAAGCATTTTTCTGTCCACTTCGCGGGCTTATATCTCAAAAAATGCTTATGGTAGAGCGGCGAAAATTCCACATTACGTTCTAAGCATACTATTTTGTTAAACTGCAAAAGGTTATATTTATATGACTTTTCAATAAAGAGATACGGACGGGCTAACTTCAAAAAAACACCGAACAGTCGGAATTTCTGACGACAATTAAAAAAAAAACCCATTTTTGAAATTTTTTAAACTTTGTACACTTATTCTCCTTCACATTGGCTTTCACAATCATGAAAAACATGTTGCTAATTTTGTTCCACTAGGAGTTACAGGCCGTCGAATTAGACCCTTACGGAAGGCTCAGCGAACCATGCACGTCTGATTATTCTGACATTTGTGATCGCGTACGGCTTTTCGATTTTTGCATGATATTGTGCCTGGTCATTTATGTGTGAACGCTGCATATTAGCTGTGAGGGACACAATAATGAATGATTAGGGGTCAGTTTTGTACGCGTGGGCTCTTTGATGCGCTTCGGTATGGGAGCGCAGACAAATATTTTCCGTCTTTACCTCAGCAAAAAGGCAGTAAGAGCTCAATGCGTAGCTTAGATTCCCCTCCCCCGCCAAAAATAAAAATATAGGATAGAAATGCAAAGAGCGCTTTCCAAATAATCTTTAGCAAAATGGAAAATTTGTGAAGGTCAAGAAGAACCACTTCATTAAGTCATGTTTCTGGGCTGAAATCGTGTTTATTCGATTGATTAAACAGTTCAGATTTCTTCTTTCGTGTACGCATAACTCCTTCCAAGCAGGCCCGGCTATTCGTACCACGTACAAGCCATGAGATGCTTCCGTTGACGTGGATAGCTGCCAGGTATGCCAAGACCATGGAACGCGGGTACTCTCATCCACTCTTCCTTCTTTAACTCGCGGAAGGCAACAACTTCTTTTTCTTCAAGGTGTATAATATGCACACCTTTCAGTTACTCTGATAAAACGGTTACAATGTCGTTGGCTGTGATAATTGCACTTTCAGGGTTTGTCCTCAAGTTGTTGAGCATTGCCTGATGCTTGACGAGACCTCCGACTCCATCGCACGCGTTTTTCCCGTGTCCATTTGCTGAGAATACCCATTGGGTACTGGGACAAGAGCTCTTTCCGAACTCGAAAAGCTGATATCTATTTTTCAAATGACTGCCGGCTCCGCCACTCACATATGTCACCTTGGAGTAAACCGGCAGGTTGTCCTTCCACCCATTCTTTCACTTTCGCTAGAGCCAAGCAGGCGTGAGCGGAGTCGTGGCTCAAGTCGTCACTAACAAAGAAACTCTACGTAGATTTTCTCGTTGTTACCACGCATGTAAAGATGAATGTTTGCTGTTTGTGGCAGTGGTATGCCTGAACTTCATCAGAGAGCACGACAGTCCAGTTTTCGGCAAAATCAAAGTGGAATATAATGCTTCCAGCTGCATGCATTGCTTTTCCTCGTATATATTGCTCTACTTTGTGTCTTCCTGATGTGGTTGTGCATGATCCACCTGCCACCAATACTCGAAGATGATTCAAAAAAGTGTCAGCACCCAAAACTTTTTTTTACAAGGTCGGCTGCCTCCCGCATTTCTAGCAATATTTCTTCGTCTCCTGGGATATTAAGTTCCTCCAGTGTCAGGGACGTGCTTCTTGGACACTGATTGCCTTCGCCTAAAAGCACTCTGATGGTTACGGAATGCAAATGAACGTTGAGTGAAGCTCATCAGCATCGATTCTGTGACCAGTAATGTTCTCAACAGCCGCATGGTAAAGTTTATAGTTGGCGCAAATGGCACAAGCACACACATCATGCTGGGGATAACATTTTACCCGGTGCGGTCGTAAGGTGTAGAATCTAATCTCAGATAGGTGCGCGCATCTGGTTACTAATTGTTTTGCTTTCGTTTCCTTTGGCGTTCTATACCTTGCTTTGGCACTGGAGTGCCACGTTCTTGTGTTATAGGTCGCAAGTGGCGGTGCACAGTTTCTCTGGCAGCAGCGGATGTCGACCGCGTGCGTGAGGCGAGCGCTCATAGCTACCTGATAGTGTTTTGATCTTGCTTCCATCTCCGCCTTGTTATCAGCGCCTAACGGCGGTGCGAACAAAAGCCATAATGGATAGCGAATCTCCAGTGCACACGCGTTGAAGTTACCCAAGAAGTGTTTCGAACACTCTTGGTTTAAGGAGGCGAAAAGGAGCTCTGACTGTGCCTCTCTTAGAGCACCTGGAGGGCTCGAGCACCTGCTCGGTAGCCCCGCACTCATGGCCGCTGGGGTGACCAAATCATTTCTAAATTGATTTCATCAGTGCACTAACACCTTTTTTCGGTGCTGCTGGCCTCTTAAGGGCCAGAAATTCAATTCTGTCTTCATTCTTTACACTCAGCGGGCAAGAAGCCGGATCAACAATTGCCTATCATTGCGTAAGGGTCTAATTCGACGGCCTGTAACTCCTAGGGGAACAAAATTATGCAACATGTTTTTGATGATTGTGAAAGCCAATGTGAAGGAGAATAAGTGTACAAAGTTTAAAAAATTTCAAAAATGGGGTTTTTTTTTAATTGTCAGAAATTTCGACTGCTCGGTGTTTTTTTGAAGTTAACCCGCCCGTATCTCTTTATTGAAAAGTCATATAAATATAACCTTTTGCAGTTTGACAAACGAGTGTGCTTAGAACGTAATGTGGAGTTTTAGCCGCTCTGCCACAAGCCTTTTTTGAGATATAAGCCCGCAAAGTGGACAGAAAAATGCTTCCTGGGCTGATTTTGAGTATTTTTATAAAAATATGTGCACTCCCCATAAAGAGCAAAAGTAATTTAACACAAGCATAAGCATGCATATAATCACTTAAATAAATTTCAGCCACCTAGCCTTAGTATAGCTTGTGTAATTAATAACCAAAGTTGGCCGAAACAGAAGAGCAGGTAAGCGCGGCACTCCACCTCTTCGTCATTATTGACTCCTGGCGCTTCGAAAAAATTTTTGCTAGCAAAACCAACTGCGGATCTTTTTTTTCTTTCCACTCATCGGGCAGCAATATATAAAATTTTGAAATAAATTGAAGAGGGTGACCAGCCATGCTTTGTTCGATCTTACGTGGAATGACCCTAGAGCATTTTCGCTCCGTTCCTTTGCTTTAGCAAGCAAAACCGCAGAAATGAACAAAAATGTAATAGTTAGGCAAGTCCTTTGCTGCGTGCTGAGCAAGGACTGGGCAGCTCAAACAGAGGAGCGACCGTTGGTACCGGAAATTTGGCCATGCACTGATCGTTTCAGACATCTCGTTCCAGAAGGCCCATAACTGAGGGCAGTTCGGTGCACACAAAGCGACTCTGCCGACAAATTAATTCATCAGATGATGGGGCGTACGAAAACACGTGCGATAAATTTACGGATTATAAAACGAGGCATATTTATGCTTTTAAAAAGAAAGATAAATAGTTACAAAGAAGAGCTTGTGTTGGGAATGTATTACCGCTGCGTTACAGTTGTTACGGTGCTCGGCTGCTGAACCCAAAGACACGGGGTCCTAACACGGGTTCGCACCCGGAGGTTGTATTTCGATGGAGGCGAAATGCCAGGGGCCCGTGTACCGTGCGAGAACCCCGCGTAAAATCGCAGCGATTGTTGTGATTTATTTTGTTGATAATGGTGGTGTCGCCAGATCTTTATTTGTGTGCCTGGGAGAAGCACCTGCGTTCCGACGGGGTTGCAATCACGAACATACTTTCCCGAAGTTTCGGCTCGCGTCGAAGAGGCCCTGTGTGGAAAGCATCGGGTCTCATTGACTACTGTATGCCACACAAAACATATACAGCTGCGCGCTGCTCTGCGGACGTTGAAAAATCGATAAGTCGACACCGTAACGAACCTGGTTCGCCAGTTCTAGTATTTCGGAATCGGGGACGGTGGCTTCACTGCAAGCCCTGGCGACCTTTCGTAGGAAAAAAAAAAAAAATTGCGAAGCTTGCACTAGTGGGCGCAAGGCTAGCAAAGCAGATGGGCACTTGGCTGGTTCGGGTTTGTCTCCGACACACCCGCATTTCGTCGTGGCCCGAAGCTTCGGGAAACGCCCCGCAAAGCCTCGCAAACGCCTCTCATAATCGTAGCCGGTTTTGGGACGTAGAACCCCGGAAATTAATCAGTTAATATCTTGGGGACCGGAAGTATAGCGATGGTGATAGTTTTTGGTTCGTCGGACAAGGAACGATTTGCTAAACAGCTTAGCTCTTAAAAAGTCAGTGTGACGTTTGTCGTGTTCTGTGAGGTGTGTCGCCAAAGGCGATAGTGCTGCTGGTGACGCAATCGTGTCGCCTTTGCCGTCTCCTGTGGTGTGATTGGCTGGTTGAGCAAAACGGAGACCGCACCGTCACTTTTCCGGTTTGTGTAACCAGCCAATCACCACCGTCGGAGACACAAAAGACGACGCGTCACCATGGTATATATTGCCTTTGGCTAATCACATCTCAGATTACGGCCCCTGGTAAAACGAAACGATCCCTTTTATTAATTTCCCGACGAACCTGAACCACCGCAACTTTTCTCGAGCAGCGCGATGGACGTAAACCTCCGTCGCCATATTGTGTCACTGGTGCAGCGAATTCACGTTAATTAGCAGTTGGGTTTCGTTTTGCTTGGACACGTTTCTGCGAAGGGATGCACATGCATGCATCTCAGCTTTGGTTATTATTCTAGCTTTAGTTTTGCATTGTGCTTCCCGTTTCTCTCCCTCTCTGTGCGTTGAACTAGTGCGCTCTCTCAGTGCCTGCGTTCGGCAGGAAATCCGGTTTTCCAAGGGAGCCGTGCCTGAAAACGAACATTTTAACAGCGCAGCTGTTTAAGCGTTTTGCTCTGCCGTCCATTATTTGCAGAAAACTATCATGATAATGAAATATGTGTGCGTGTACTTCTTCCACGCAGTGCCCAATGTGCGGCATTTGCGCACGCTCTTCTTTCTTCTCTGGCGCTCATACACTCAACCCGCTATTACGTAGAGGCGGGTATGCGGCGCAGAAAGCGGGTGTATAGCAGCAGAACATAGACTATGCTCTGTTTCACCAGTTCCGCGCAGCAGAGCCAAGGCTACGAGGCCATCGAGCTCAGAATTCTTCCGAAGCGAGACGAAATGCCATTGTTCGGACACGTACACCCGGCTGCATCTTCCTCCTTGCAGGGCTGCGGCTGCCACTGCAGCGCCCGCAATTGGCAGACGACAAGCCGCGGAAGAACACGTTTAACATGTGTTCGCCGTCCGGATTGGCCGAAGAGGGCTGTAGCTTCCACAGTGTTGCGCGGAATTTCTGCAACAGACTATAGTCATGCATAGTTTAGCATACTAAGGATGTGGGAAACAGGAGTGATGTGAGGTTGGTGGGATATGCTTGTACGGTACAGTTTAGCAATTGGATGAGAAGGGAAAGTGAGGGTGAGGAGGATGAAACGGAGGAGGTGAGAGGGTAAAACCGTAGCGTAAGCCATGTGCAGTCTAGTATAGCAAGGTGGGAAAAAGAAGTGAGGGTGTGGAGGAGCGAGTAATATATATCAAGAGAGGAAGGTGAAGGAGCTAGAGAAGGTGAAACATGATGAACTCAATCTGTGTTTGCCGGGTGGTGGCGCTTCCTTGCAAGTTACGATGTTTACAGGTGTGGAACTGGCTTCAATTTTGATTAATGTGGACCTCGTTGTGAGGGACGCCACTCCGCAAATTATAGTCATTTTATTCTCTATGAGGAGCAATTAACCGATTGTCATCAGAAAGCAGGCACAGCATAATTTAATAATAATAATAATAATAACGTGTAACCAACTTTCTTTTGCTTGGCCTAAGGTGTGTCAGGGGCCCGTGTATAGCACCCGCTTGGCTCTCCAGAGTGTAATCAGGCGTCCGATTCTGTGCCGTATCTCGGACACTTTCTCGGTATTCCCTGCCTTGCGATTGGCGAATACGATAACGTTCGCTGTTTATGAGAAGCCACCCTTCGGGCGCCGGAAAACGGTGCTTCAACGTCGTTGCAGCGATTCATATTCACGTGTTACCGATTGTAGAAACCCGAATGACGCGTCGCGCATAGTGCAGCGTGAACGCTCCGGATTCATTTCGAGTGCTTATACTAAACGTAGGTTGTTGTTGTTTTTGTTGTTCGGATGGTTGCCCGAGGCAAGATATATTGTCTTAATGTCGGCTTCTTGTCATCAAGTGTCAGCGTATTGCGAATAGGCCGCCGTAGGGTTGGCCGACGATCCGAAGGTGGCGAGTTCGATCCCGGCCTAATCGGTCGCATCTTCTGTGGGGGCGAAATGCTATAGGGGCCGGTGTAGTACATGTGCAATGTCAGTGCACGTTAAAGAGCCCCAGGTGGCCGAAATTTACGGGGCTGTCCACTAGGCCGTACCTGATAATCATATCATATGGCTTTGGCACGTAAAATTCCAGCAATCAGTCATGACGTAGTATATTGTTACTCTATCGGGTATCGAAGTACGCGGATTTCGCTGTGCTCAGCGGCAGTGCGCGCCCACAACCGCCTACCGTTCTCGCCAGCACACTGCATCGCGAACTCCTCCTTACGAGCGGCGCGTAATATTTTGGGGTGCCGGCGGTTACAGCACGGGGGTCACTGCGATGACATCGGGGTCGTTTCGTGCGCTGAAATGGCTCTCCGAGGCGTGTTTCAACGCCACGCTATCGTGACCTCGCCTTGAACGTGAAATCACTATTATTATTATTTTTTTCGATTGACAGCTACCGTGACCAACGTCTGCACACTCTTCGTAAAGTGAAAGAAAGAAAAAGAAACGGAACAAGGACACTGGCTTGTTCAATGCAGGATACTTTGTTCTAACTGAAAAATATAAAGAAAGAAAGCATGAATAAGCAGATTTCCTTTTGTCATGACGAAATTAACTGTCGCGGCTCTACTGGTGGAGGCTACTGTCCCTATACACTTAACTCTTGTTACTGTTATTTTTTCTATACATGATTGATTTGTGGCGTTTAACGCCCCAAAACTAGCTATGATTGTGAAAGACGCCGCAGTGGAGGTCTCCGGAAATTTCGACCACCTGGGGTTCTTTAACGTGCACTGACATCGCACAGCACACGGGCCTCAACATTTCGCCTCCATCGAAATGCAGCCGCCGCGGCCGGGATTCGATCCCGCGACCTTGGCATCAGCAGCCAAGTGCCATAACCACTAGACCACCGTGGCGGGGCTTTTTCTTTTTCTTCTGTACGTACGATGTGCTCTTATTTGTCGCGTTCAGCATGAGACATTCTCTGTTTGTTTATTTATTTATTTATTTATTTATTTATTTATTTATTTATTTTGCACGGTATAGACAAAGTGCAAAACGGACACGAACCGGTTGCAGAGGCGACCGAGCCGGCCAGATGTCTATGCGAAATGAAAATAGATCTTCAGTGTCGTTGGCTCTCACGGCTTCCATATTTCTTCACATCCTCAGCGTAACAAATTGCTGGCATGCAGGCTTGGACAGTTGTCGCTTGCGTCTGGCCACGCTGCAATGGACATGCCTGTCCAGGCTGCTTGCCTATTTTCTTCGTCACTTACCCATCGAACGCCCGTTCTTTGTCTTGGCTACGAGATTTTCTTTAATTTTATTTGCCGCGGAAATGTAAGAGGCGGTAACGCCTCACTTCCTTCGCCTCATTGCAAGCGAGCAAATACGCGAAGCAGTAAATCCAGGAGGGTGATCCTCTCTCTCATTGGCTAGTTCGATGTAGGCGTCAGCGCTCCGCACAGCATCGCTTTGTGGGGAATTCTAGGGACGACGCAGCGTCAACTAAGAGGGAAATCCAGAGCTGAATCTATTCCCTATGAAACTGAGGTTTTCCCTTAGTGCCTGCCAACGCATGCGTGTACGAGACGGTTGCAGACGAGTGTTACCGTCCTCCTGCAAGCGCTAAGCTCGAATGTCTTGTCGGAAGGTTGGACGGTCGGGATGGACGACTGTCCAACCGTCCCAAAACTAATCGCACGTGTTAACGCATGATATATGAGTGCAAATGTTAATCGTGTAGGTAAAAATGAGCACGTTGTGACGAGCTCGCGGTTGACAGCGAACCACTACTACTCCGAGGGTCGGCAGCTAGGCCTACCCTCGTAGTCGTCACTGACTGTGGGGTGTTGTGATGTGCTAGTCGCTCGCGAAGGCATCGGCAGTGTTTTTCTGTGTTGTGTGACCAAGTAAGGCTGTACAAAAATGTTTATTTTGTACTTACTGACGAGAATACGATGTCTTACGAGCTTGTATGCAGACTCGCTTCGTGAGGGCGGAGCTTACGCGCTGGTCACTCGTCTTGACCCGCCGAGGCATTTGCCGGTGTCGATGGAATCGCGTCGAAAATATTGCTTACGATTTGTTCGTGACACGAAATTAATCCTCATTGAGTAATGTTGCGAGTGAAGTGAGCTGGTCTGCAAAGCAGCGCCCATTTCCTAAGCACTCGAGAGATCGGAAGCGCCCGCGGCGCGAACGTAAACAAACATCGGCAAGGGCTGTTTCACCGAAGCGGCTCGCTTCGTTTTTACCATTGCGCTTCGCATCTATTTCGAGAAAACTAATCGTATTCATTGACATACTACGTATGAGTACAAATATTAATTGTGTTGGCAAAAATGAGCGCTTCGTGGCGAGCTGGCGGTTGATTGCGAACGACGACGGCTACGTCGTCGGCAGCTAGGCCTACCCTTGGGTCGTCACTGACGGTGGGCTGTCGTGATGTATTTGCCGCTCGCGAAGGCATTGTTTTATCAGCAGTGTTTTTTTGTGCTGTTATGTAACCAAGTAGGGCTGTAAAAAACTGTTTATTTTGTACTTAGCGAGAGGGATGCAATGTCTTACGAGCGTGTATTCCGCCGGATACACGCTCGTACCCTTTATGCGTTTATGCGCCACGTTAGCGAGGCTGTTGTACCTAGACCGCCTAGACGGCCTAGGCAGTGCCTAGACACACTCCCCGTACCTAGGCGAAGAAGTACCTAGATGAGCGATCGGTGTGATCACGTGACTTGACGCCCACGTGACCTGAGGATCGTTCTCCTGCATTTACCGCTTCGCAGCAAATACGCCCTGTGTCGAAGACGTGCTGTAAAACACAACAGACCGGCATTTCCTCCTGCGGGAACGACGCAGCCGAAGGCAGAACAGGCGGGCTCCTCAGATATGTCGCGTCCCCCCGCCGCGCGCAGTTGGCAGTATGCGCGAGCCCCGTCATGTGACTGTCGCCACTGCGCGCGAAAAGGCCGTGGAGACACGTCACAAGGTTTCTGTTATTTGAATGGGGACAATTAGCGGGTCCGGGAGCGACGGAGCCTTCTGCGAAACGCCTGTGAAACGTATTGACCTTGCTCTCGCTCCGTCCTTCGGATATTGTTGAGGCGACCTTCGTAAATGTCCCCCTGGAGTGCTCAGTTGGCGATGGGGGGGGCAAAAGCAGCTGCCCCGAGCCACAGCCGGTACCGGTTTGTGCAGAGTGGTTTGTATCGCTCTTTTTGAAGGGAGGAGGAAAAATTTGTTCGTTCGGTTCCGTTTACGTCGGTCGCTGGAACGCCTTATTGTGGTTGTTTGCTTGTTTTTCTTGTCATTCTTGGTCGCTCGGTCGCTAGGCGGATGCGTTGTTGAGGGAATAAACGTATTGATGAGAACCATTTAGGCTGAAAGTACACAGTGACGGCCTACTGAAACAGGAATTCGACGCTCTACACTGGCTTGCTTGTACTGGGCGCTGTAATGTGGATTGCGTAGTTTGCAAGCGGCATCAGACGAACAGAAAGATAGCCACAAACTTCGTTTCCCTCGTCTTGTACTCCAAATCCCGCCCTTCGCGTCCTGTAAATGTCATGTTGTTTGCAAACTGCGGTGCAATTGTTGTTGTTGCTTTTGTTTTGCTGCAACGGAGGGTTGTGTATATTTTCTGTTTTTGTTTCTCGAACAAAATTCCGCGGATCGATGTGTTGTGCGATTAATGCGATCGCGCAGTACCACTTCAGGATTCGGCCTTCGTCAGAAATTACTAATTCAACTTCACTTAAATTTTCTATTTATTTCGCAATTAAACATGATAGCCGAGTGGAACCAGCCTTAAGAGCTCCCTCTGGATCGCTTGGCAACGCCGTGGACACCTGTTTAACTTTGTCAGTATCGCACGGATGCTAGCCGAAACAAAGGGGACGAATCTTGGCCAACGTATACTTTTCTAGAACACGCTAAAAGCAACGACGTTGGCCCTGCTCCAGCCCTTGTATCAGGGCTGGGCAGAGGTGCTCAGAACATATTCCGAAGTACAGATGTCGAAATGCATCGGGGCAATTTTGGCGAGTTGGAAGGTCTTCCTTATCAAACAGCGCACGTATACGCGAAGACAAACGGAACGAAACAGACAGCACGAGCCTTTTTACTACCGTGCACAGCCCACGGTGCTCCATGTCACCTGTGGAAAGGTCTAGACAGCGTTGCTTCAGCCTCAACACAACACTCACCAACGAAAGAAGCCTATCTTCCGCCGCAGACGAGCATAGGTTCGTGTTAGAAAGAGTAAATACCGCGTTATTGGTCAGAAGGCCCTGCAGCACGGCGAAAGTTCTCAGATCATATAGGTACAGCGAAATACTTCCACTCTCACATGGTTCCGGCCGTTCCGACTTTTACCACTCTATAAGTACCTTTAACGCGCCCCTCAATGTAAGTATACACGGGTGTTTATGCATTTCACTTCCAGTCACCTGCCGTGGTGTATATCTTAGCTGTTAGGGTGTTGGCTTGCGAATCTTGAGGTCGTGGGATCGAATCCCGCCCACGGCGGCCGCATTTCAATGGAGGCGAAATGCAAACAGAGCACCCAAGTACTTGGATTTGGGTTCGCATTGAAGAACCCCAGGGGGTCAAATTACTCGGGAGCCCCCTCCACTACGGGCCGTTCCTCATAAGCATACCTGGTTTTGAAACGTATCAAACTCCATCAAATATGTTGTTATTATTCACCCCCAATCGACATGTATCGTGATCAGGTATCGAACCTGCATCGTGGAGCTTGGCAGTCCAACCCCGTGTAGCCACTGAGCTGCCACGACGGGTCATGTGTGAAAAGCGGACCATCTCTGCGACTTTTCGTGTATGCAAGAGTTTACCCCAGACTTAGGCGCGCACTTCGCGAACAATGCTTGGCTTGCATTCAGCAGGCAGGCAGTGCACTTTTCTCACTCGTGTGCGACGTCAAAGACGCGGCTGCAGAACTGGCGTCATCTGGGAAGTCGTTGCTCCAGGGGACGCACGAAGGTCGGTATACACGTCTCGCTTCTGCGACGCGCGCGTCTTCGGCGTATACCCACTTAACGTCGTCGTGGCTGGGAAACGCTGCGAGTCCGCGAGTATACAGGTCCCCGGCGACATTCTGTCGCCGTTGAACGAACGCTGACTGCCGTTCTGCTGGAGGGAGCGTCGTAATTTCGATAATCGGGCCTTTCCACGATCGCATGCAGAGGACGCTGGGAGCAGCTAACAGTTAGGGAGCCTACATGACTGCCTTTCATGTCATTTAGGCTCCCTAGGCAGTCACGTAGGCTCCCTACTAACAGTGATGACAACGTCCGGTACTCGTAGATGGCCAGAGATCCATAACTTCGCGAGGCTACGTCTTCAGTATCGTTGTGTGTATACTGACTGTTGAAGTAAATTGGAATTTTACGTGTTTCAGCCAATTCTCTTGCTCGTATACAGGCATTGCTTAATGACCTTTACGCGTAGTATTATATATATATATATATATATATATATATATATATATATATATATATATATATATATATATATATATATATATATATATATATATATAGCAGTCATGGTGGTGAATAGGCCGGAGGCGTGAAGGCAGAGATGAGTAGTAGACCCTCGGAATTGGCAACAAAAATGCGGAAAGCGTTTATTCAACGTTTCAGCCGGAGAGACCGGCTGAAACGTTGAATAAACGCTTTCCGCATTTTTGCATATATATATATATATATATATATATATATATATATATATATAGTTTGTTTCAATGTATACCTGGATCTTCATGCTATGTGCTCGCTGTCGGCAACGGTATATCTCTTGTTTAGGCTGTACGAATCTGGGCTGTGTTTATACCTATATAGTTTATACGCTCCAGAGGTGGCCGCGGTCTGCTCCATTCCCCGTAAGAGCGTCGCTGTTCCTTGCGCATATATTGGTGACGCCTTTATGGAGAATCAGAGTGCGAACTTTTCACACCCAGCCGGTGTTTCGAATGTACGCACGCCATTCGCCAATGAGTCAACCTCTTGTATACGTGTTCGCTTTGGCGCGCTCTTTCACTTCCGTCGAGCGATTGTTGTCGCCTTTCCCCTCGGATATACGCGATACGCGGAAATTCCTGACCGCTGTCGGTCCGCTTGTTTTCTTTCTTTCCTTTTTCCTTTTTTTTTTTCGCCACACAATTGTCCCGCCGTACGTACACGCTCGGGGTGGGCTTATCTTTTATTTATTTTTTTTATGTTCTTGACACTTCCTCGTTTGCGGCCTCATTGTATTCATCCTTCGTCGTAGTCCTGCGGATGTGCCGCCGTATAGTGCGTGTAGGAAACGCGCTCTGACGTGCGGCCTACTCTTACAAAAATGCCATATATGGCGATATCAGGAAATTGGCATATGTGGCTATATATGGCACTTACCCGTATGTGGCAGCATTTGTCCAAATCGTGATAGAAGCATATACGGCAATGAAACACCAACTCGAGGAATGCCATGTAAGACTCTGATACGTAATGGGCAAATACGGCCACGTAGGGACACGTGCCATATAGAGAATGATGTATATATGGCCATACATATGGCACGTGTCCTTATTTGACCGCGCTGTGCATTTGTCCATGTACGCGTAGCGCGCACAGTGAACGGACTGCGGATGCATAATATCATAGGAGAGTGCATATGGCCTTATCAGTACGTCCCATTATATAACGTGCAAGGTCCAGTCGTAAAAACGCATGCTTGGGTTGGCGTTTGCGCTGCGGCACGCCACTGAGGAAAAGATAAGCGAGCCTGGTTGCTCGGGGCGCCTAAAGGCTGTTGAACGCACGTGCCATATGCGGACGGGGTTATCCGTTCCCTCTCGACCTTCGCATTTTGGTCTACAGCGCCTGATATAACTGACCCGCATACGAGCCAGACAGCTCGTAGGAACAGGCTCTAGTCCAATCGCGGCAACGAACCAAACGATAGCGAAGGCGCCAGGCGGTCAGTTGTCTCGTGGAAAGCATTAGAGAAAAGAAAGCCGTTGAATTCCGCAAATTCTGACATCGAAGTCGCTTCGGAGAGATGACACCCCGCACTTTTTTTTGTAACATGTGGTTTCTTGCATTGGCTGTTTGTTTGTTTGTGTGTGTGTGTGTGTGTGTGTGTGTGTGTGTGTGTGTGTGTGTGTGTGTGTGTGTGTGTGTGTGTGAAACATTTTATTCCATTAATGGATGTAGAGTGCGCAGGTGAGAAATCGCCCTTGACATGGGCGGAGTCCTCCCGGGAGCTCGCTGGACGAGACCGCTACCCGCGCCCGTTGGACTACATTCAGTTTCAGATATTTTATTTTTCTTGAATTACACCAAGGAAGGTACAGTAGCTATATGTATAGCAATACCTGACAAAAGGCCTATGTACCGCTTTTACAAAAGAGCCTTTTGAGACTCCAGTTTGTAATGGCTGCCTCCCATGCCTCTCTATTATAGTTGGGGAAAAATTCGAGCGAGAGAAAGGATTCATTTGTCATGACCACACCATGTGGAAGTTGTCGGAGTCTTCCCCACACTGTGGGCAGCGCCCATCTATATACTTTCGGGTGAAAATATTTTAATATTGCAATACACAACAGGGTGCTGGTCTGTATAGGCGCCTCAAGTTTCGTTTATCGGGCATATTCAGCCCCGTAGGATGAACTACGACAAGCCGATGACGTTCGCAAAAGTGTGCCAGAATTTCACTGAACTGCATAAGTGGTTGTGGAATCTCCTAATTAAGCCTGGGTGAGTTGCCCGGAAGCGTACGGGCGGCTGCGGCCTCGTTACCTCTAAGGTCCTGATGGCCCGGAGTCCGAACTGCGTTTTGGTGAGGGGCTCACGGCTCGGTTTAAAATGTCGCGAGCTGAAATTGAGACACATTTTTTCATAAGACAGGCTAAGAACAAAGGGGGATTCTTTTCTCTCCTTCTTAGCCTATCCTACAAAAAGTGTCGCGCCACAAAAAAAAAAAAAAAATGACGTACAGCCTTGGCAACACGAGAGTTGTAGACCCGGGTTGGTAAGCATTGTCGCGCAGGGCGGGAACGCCTCTTGTCACTGCTGGTCGCGCTTGCCAGGAATGTTCAGCACCGCAGGCTCGCACCATATGGTACGGGAGTGTGCGTACAACACGGCGCTGGCTCCTGTTCCCCTACCTTCTATTCCAAAATAACATGAGAGCATACTGGTCATGCGCAATAAGCCCTGAGGACCAGCTTCGAAATCGACACTGGCAATGCCACCTTAGACTGGACAAGCCTGAATACTTCGTCAGCCTGCATAGTATACTGGCATTTTTCCACGCTCCTCATCAGGCACGTAGCCAGGATTTTTTTTCGGAGGGGGCCCAAGGCCTAATTCTTCGCAAAAAGCATCATCATCATAATCATCATTTAGTGACCCTTAAAGGCCCTTTTCACGGTATTACATAAGGGGGAGGGGGGTGAAAAGTATCAATCACATCACGGTGACTATTACACAGTTCTAAAAAAGACTTGCCGGTGAATATAGAAGGCGCTTAATTATTCGACGAGAATGAGAACAGAGCGGAATGCAGCACAAAAAGAGGCTAGTTAATCCGAGATGGAAAGCACGTTCTTGACACTGCTGTAAAGCTAGTGCGTGTGCACCAGAAAGAATACATTCAAACCAAGTGATATCGACAAAGAAGGGCCATACAGAGTCAGTGACGGAAAGAGGAGTGACAAAAAGAAAAAGAAAAGGAATGCAAAGGAATCAGGCGCCCATTCTTCCTGCACGCCTGCTGTCTCAACAGCAGGCGTGCAGGAAGAATGTGAGCCACTTTATCACACTAGTTTTTAAACAAAAAACAGACATATTCGGGAAAGCAATGTTATTGAACAACAAAGAATTAAAACACGGATGCTTTCACGACACAGAAGAAGCAGAACGCCAACATTCGTTTTAGGAAGCAATATTAAAGAATGGCAGTGCGAGTGGTTTTAAAATTAGTTAAGGTCAATGCAAAAGAAGAAAGAACACTAGCAAGCAGCTTGGCCGAAAAGAGCGGTTCATGCTGCAATTTTCATGCGTCTCTGACACACGCCGTGCTTGTGTGTGTGCGCGATTTGACTTCTCTCTCTTTCTTTCTTTATTCTTTTTCCATCCCTTTCTGTCTCCCTTCACCCCTTCCCCAAGTGCAGGGTAGCAAACTGGATATTCTCCTTTCCGGCTAACCTCCCAGCCTTCCGCCCATCATCTCTCTGTCTCGTTGACACTGACATGCATCCGGTGAATTAATGGACTTAAGAACCAGGCCATTAAGCCTCTCTTCAGCTGTTCGCTTCCTCAAATATGTTTGTACTCTTTTCAGTGTCGAGAAGCTGCGTTATGCAGCAGCTGTACTGACTGGGAGAGTTGCCAATAACTTGAGGAGTGTGTGAAAGTTCGCGAAGAGGGCTTTGTCGCATTCAGGTAAAGAGTCCGTCGGAAAGCGGGGAAGTTCCTCCTCTTGCATGGCTTGCCATTTATAGTGAATACCACTGGCGGATCCCGAGCAAGTTCGCATGTTCCATTGGGAGATTTGGGGGAACTTGCTCCGCGACGAAGCACTCCGCGTTGATCCGTCTCATAGAGCCGGATTCTGCCGGAACTCCAGCTATACGGTGTCGTCATTTCCGGATCAGCCGAGCACGGCGATTTCTATCAGCGTTTTTTTTTTTCTTTTTTTAGGCGCCGTCTGATAACCGTGGGCGTTTGTTTACATATTTTGGAATGGCGTCGTTCGACCCTACAGGTGACTGCTCCTCGCTCTGAGAAACAGCAAGAGTTCTACGTTGGAAAGCAGCAACAGCAGCAGAAGCGAAAAGAGTCGTACGTGCTGTACGAAACGTTATTTAAGGAGCTGTTTCCAGAGTCACCGTGCAAACGCCGCAAAATGCTCGGCTACGTCGAAGAACTAGTACACACGTACTCCGAGGAAGAGGTATGCATACTTTTGTGCGAGTTGTAACGTAGTCCAACGCAAGGCTGGCAACAAGTGCAACCGGATGCATGCGACAACTTCCACTGCAAGCCCTGCTGGAGCGAGTTTATTTTTCACTGGTCGATGGGGATCGGATCGCTCCGCGACGGATTTTGTTGCTCCGTCGTGGATTCGGCACACCGCTCCAGATCCGTCAGTGGAATTCACTGTTAGTTTTCCAGATTTCCCATCCACCTTTCAGCGTAAGGATATGCGCTGTGTCATGCCTGTGAGGTAAAAATCGATGGCCGGCTGCACAAATTCAAGTTTGCGCTTGCAGGCGTGCTTTGGCAACACAGATAGCAAACTTCCCTGTGTGTTCCGATGGTTTGCAAGGCGCCGTTTAAGGGAAGTTTTCAAATCATCTATCTATGGAATGAAGGTGGCTCGCCTATAGTCCCCTTCCGCAGAACTACAAGCACCCTGTTTACCTTGTTTGTTTACCCTGTTTACTCCTTTCGACATGCGGGCGCCTGCCCCACGACACAGGCAGCGGAAAAAGGGTGGTGGGGTTTGCAGAGGTGCCAGGAAGGTTGAACGGGTCAATGGGTCGTCAAAGCCGTCAATTTTTATAGAAAAGTCGTCTTTATCAAGCTTTCGCTTAGCTTGCGCCGTCCGGTCGAGGAAAAACTCTGCGTCTGCGGCAAAGCAAAACCGCACGCGTGCGTGTTCCCGCGCCGTGTAGCTATCAGGCAAACAAAGCACCTGAATGCTCCCTAAGTTGCCGCCACTACTCGACTGTACAAATGACGCCCACAATATTCCACCTGCTAGCTCTGCAGCAACAAAGACGCTGCTCCTCCCGTTAAGAAAGACATTTCCTCAGGGAATCCACCAGTGGAATCAACGCTACCCTTTTCTGTATGTCATATCATTCTTTGCACTGTTCCTTGAAGAAATCCAACTACCGAGCGCCCTGACCGTGATGAGAATCCTCGTTTGGCGCAATATAGCCATGGTCGCCTTTTGCTCCAGAAAACGTGACACAACCAACCAACCACCTTCCTAAACATAACCGATGCCACGAAGAAAAGTCGCCCGAAGTACGGGCAGATAGCATCGCTTTTTTTTTTTTCTTGTTTCGAAGCTGTATGGCAACATTTTGTTCTCTCTGGTAATTTCTTTTCCAACAAGCTTGTCTTACATATGTGAAAATGTCCTGCGTTGCACAGTTTTCTGTCTCTTTACGCAATCACAAAGCAGTAACTCTTTCCAACAATTGGTTTCAGTTGGGAAGACCGTTTTGTCAGGAAGATTGATCCGGTGGTCGCTATCTTAGGAATGTTCGGCTATGGGGTTGCGATCTCTTGCAAAATTGCAGGGGTAATTCTTGTGCTGTCGAAATGTTTCTTTCAGGTTTTTCGTTTCGCCGATATAGCTCGCATCGCATATTTGTATACAGTGCATTCGGCCCTCTGCCTCCGGACGGTCTTTGCCAATATGTAGAGAACATGTGTTCGTAGGCTTGTGAGTCACTCAGATGCCTTCTTTTCTGAGAATACGGGTGAAGGTTTCGCTAACGCCTCAGACATATGGGAGAGTGTGGTGCTTCTGTTGTGGTGTTGATTCAGGAGCCGGACACTGAATCTCTCAGCAAGCGTTGCCGTGTTTTTGGAGTTGAAGTCTTTCGGAATAAAGGTTCTTGGGTAGCTGTTCTTGGCGAGTTCCCTGACTATAGTTTGGTTTTCATTTGCTTAGATGCGCACGGCGCTACTTGTACTGCCTCTATACCCCTGCGCTATGGCTGACTGGACGAATTTCGGGGGGGGCCCGGGCCCCCCTGGGCCCCCCCTTGCCTACGTGCCTGCTCCTCATAATTCGGTAAAGCCACTTACCCTTCACCTCCAGGACATAAGGCGGCAGGGGAAATCTGAATCTTTTGCTCAGAGGCTAAACAGTCGCACTGTCTTGTAAGCGAATAATTTCCTAACGACAGTTTTCGGAATGTCGAAACGCGCAACCACTAGGATTTTATGACGATTCCATTCCAACTTCATAATATAGACATATGCCATCAAGTATATCAGAAGGCAAGAATGTAATTAGTTCTAATAGTGAGTGGATTAAAAATGATGGCTATTCGGTTAATCTATTTGCAGTGAACGTTATTCGAATGGTTAGTTGTAAGCCGTATCTATCTATCTATCTATCTATCTATCTATCTATCTATCTATCTATCTATCTATCGTTTGTGTCTTTATCATCATCATAATCGGTCTGTCTACGCCCACTGCAGGGCATAGGCCTCCCCATAGATCTCCATTTATCTCGGTCCTGTGCTAACAGAGCCCAATTTATCCCCGCAGACTTCCTGATCTCATCTGCCCACATAAATTTCTGCCGCGCTTGCGTTGCCTAGGAATCCACTCTGTTGCCCCGCCACGGTGGTCTAGTGGCTACGGTACTCGGCTGCAGATCCGAGGGTCGCGGGATCGAATCCCGGCCGCGGCGGCTGCATTTCGATGGAGGGGAAATGTTGAGGCCCGTGTGCTGTGCGATGTCAGTGCACGTTAAAGAACCCCAGGTGGTCAAAATTTCCGGAGACCTCCACTACGGCGTCTCTCATAATCAGAACTGGTTTTGGGACGTTAAACCCCACAAATCATCATCATCAATCCACTCTGTTACCCTTAAAGGGCAACTCCGGCGGTTTTTTCACCATGTTCTGATATCAATGTTTTTTAATAGTACTGGTAGTCCTGTAGCAGCCAGGGTGGTTCAATTTACTCAGAAACGCACCAATAATTTTAAATAACCGACCGAAAGGCGTGTTTAAACCGAAACCGAAACGGGTAGAATCTCCTTGCAGAGTATGCGATGACGTCACAACCTTCCCGCGTTCAGAAATATGGAGAAAAATGACAGTGGCGAGGTCATCCGACGATGTATTGAGTTCTGCCAGTTTTTCTGAACTTGACAGCGACGATTTGAACGCTGAAGTACCGCCGTTTTGCTTTTGATGTCCCGCAGGCTCGGGTAGGCAGCATTGAAGGTGATGACGTCAAAAACACAGGGTGGCCCGCAGGGGAATCCGCTAAAAAATTTTAAAATTCGTTTCCAGGAAAACTAAATGACTTGCAACCGCCTGGTTTGGCATATATTAGTACAGTGCCGAGGAGAATACATACTGAAAATTTCATCAAGATCAGTAGACACTGAAAAATCGCCGGAGTTGCCCTTTAATGACCAACGGTTGTCTTGTCTTCGCATTACATGGCCCGCCCACGCCCATTTCTTCTTAATTTCTCTTAATATGTCCCTAACACGCGTTTGTTCCCTAATCCACTCCGCTCTCTTCTTCACCTACCATTTTCCGTTCCATAGCTCGCTGCGTCGTCCTCAATTAAAGCTGAACCCTCTTATACCTGTGTCACACGGGCACATTGGAAGGCCTTCGAATCGATGACCTTTGAAAAAGCCCACAACTCTATCGACTCAAAATACATTCTGGCGCTGCTACACGGCAGTTTTGAACGACCGTTGAGTCGCCCAGTGATTTCGCAACAACATGGCGGCAACCAAGGCACCCGCTTCCATTCCAATAGAGTGTACTAGAATATTTTGAGTGGCGCGACCGGAGCGGGCGCGCCGTGCAAACCGGTGTCCCCTCTCGCATGGAAAGCAGCGGTGGCGCTGGCGTGCCTAACCATTGGGCAGCGGGCGCGCGGCGGGCACGGCCAGCGTGGCCCGAGCTGTGGTGCTCATTCTAATTCTTTTTTTTTTTCGCGTGTGCGTGCGTGCTGTGCCATGCACATTGCAATAAATATTGTATAAACATAGATACGGCAGCACAGTCACGCTGGCCGGCGTTTTCACAGATACATCTAATAAAATAAAATAAAGATCCGTTCGGTGCGCCTTGCAAGCATCTGATGCGCTCGCAGCTTCGTTGCACGAACCCCTCTCGCGGGGCGCGATGGAGGCGTTAATTTTATTGGAAATAAAGCAGTTTTTAATCAGAACTTCCTTATACATGATTGGCGTGCAGGAAAACGTCAGGCAGTGAATTATTTTGTGGGATATATTTAAAAAATCTGGCATAGGTGACGACGGCACATATTTTAGGATGGGGATAACATCGCAAAAACGCAGCCTGCACAAAATAAGAAGAAGAATAAGAAAAATAAACAAGGAAAACGTCGTAAGAGTGGAGGCACGGATGTCCGTCATTCCCGACGTTATACATAGAGATGTGGAGAGTACGGGAAGAGAGCTCGAAATGAGCAACATTAGTTTCAATCTGCTCTAGCAGGCCAATGTCGAAAACGGCAAGACCTTCTAGGTCTGTTTTATGCTGAGTACAGGGTCCCGTTTGGCTAATACTGAACTGTTACAAGTTACTGCCCGGAATTACCAACTTCCTTATTCTCATCCTGTAAAATTATTGAATACGTCTCACAATTATTTAGCTAGTTCGTTACCGATAGTTATGTTCATATCGCAGCCATATCTTTCGTAAAGATTTCTTGAAAATGACCGAACTTAAATACCTCTGTAATTTCTGTTTTTGTATATTTTTGCTGCCGTAATTGCTCTCGTTATGTCAGGCGAAGTCGACGTCATTTTTTATATTTTAAGAGATCAGTTTAACTGGTTCAGTGGCGCACCGACAGGGAGGGGGGGGAGGGGGGTTATGGGGGTTGTAACCCCCCATATGGTGCTAACTGTAACCCCCCTGAGACCGACCTAACCCCCTCCCACTCCGTAACTGCACCTGTGTCCTAGAAGAATGTGGCGCTAATGTCTCAGCAAAACGCCGAAAAAATAATAAAATAATCATCATCATTGATGTTATTATTTTTTGGCATTTCATTTTCTTTTTTTACACACGCAACAATTGTGTAATCGCATGCCCGGCCCTTCGTGAAAGATTGAACCCCCCCCCCCCCCTGGCAGAGATCCTGGGTGCGCTACTGAACTGGTACATGTATAATACTAATTCATAGGGTCTCAACCCGTCTACCTACTTTCTTCTTAATAGATGACCTTCTACGTATCTATAGATGCGTTCGCATTGACAGCATTACAGTGATTGTTCTCGTGAGCTACTCGTTACTTCTGAGTACTTTGGACTAGCGTTCGGAATCCGCTGTTATTTTTAATACATATTAACGACATATTGATGGAAGTTATAACTTATTAGGGCACCATTTGAGATCGAATTATTAGCATACTATTACGTAAAGAAGCTAAAGAGGAAGTTAAGTACCGCGCAGCGGGCGATGGAACGGAAAATGATAGGCGTTACACTAAGGGATAGGAAGACAGCCGAGTGGGTCAGAGAACAAACGGGGGTTGCCGACATAATGAACGATATTAAGAAGAAAAAATGGACATGGGCAGGCCACGTGATGAGAAGGCTAGATAACCGATGGACAGTTAGAACGATCGACGGAATGGATACCAAGAGAGGGTAAGCGCAGCCGTGGGCGGCAGAGAGTAAGATGGGGGGACGAAATCAAGAAATTCGCAGGCATCAAATGGAATCAGCTCGCGGAGGACAGACAAGAATGGAGAGGATTGGGAGAGGCCTTCGTCCTGCAGTGGACATAAAATTGGCTGATGATGATGATGTCCATCTTAACGAAATCAACAACTATGAGGAATGGACACATTTCTCCCTGGTGCTCTCATTACGGCATGTAGCTGAATGGAGATAAACCAGTGTTTATAAGGACTACAACAACAACAACAACAACAAAAAAAAAGGAACACGATACAAGCTCTTCTTTCCTTACGGTTTTCAATCGCAATCGCTCCCTGATATATTTGAATGCAAGTACTTCGTCGCATTACTCACTCTCTCATTTGGAAAGGTCACACTATTCTCACCAGAGCGTCATCAGTCCGTAACCTTGGTTCCATTAGGCAATAACTAAAAGAAACATTTGCAAAATTTAATTTGTCAGAATACATATCGTTTTTCAGACCAGGACCTGGACATGCATGCGCAGTTTGGACTCCTACATAAATCGTAGAACAAAGACCGGAGAAGATTCAAAGCGCAACGCCGTTCGCTACTTATATTCTAAGTAGCAGCGGAACTGACCTTTCAGACCTAATTAAAGAGCACATTGTATGAAGATTTTGAGTGTGCCGTAAAACCCTAAGATGTCTTTCCCTGAGCTGTATGCTTTACCACTGCGGTCGCAGCTGAGGAGACATCACCTTACTAAATCTTTAATCCCTTTTAGTACCAAAACAAGTTCTTCGGAATATCTATTTTTCCCTCGCATCATCTCTGAATGGAATAGTTTATCTCTCACGACTTCGCACAGCACGGACCTAATTTTTCATAGAATACCTTAATTGATCCTTAAAGTTTCTTCACCACACTTGAACGTTAGTACCTAAACGTAACATTGTCACACTACACCCTTTTCATTCTAAGATTTCTGAGCTATATAGGAGTGAGTGTATGGTTTCTTCAGTTTACCTATATTTATGGGAAACGAAAGTAACAGTGTGAATAATTATGCTTGGTACAGCATGTTTATATCAGGTACGTCACACCGAAGGGGTGATGTTGACACGCAGCAAAACAATATCTCACTTTTCACAAGTAGGCGATAGGTAGAACCTTCTTTGTGCTTGAGTAAAAATGCCCATACCAAAAATGAGCACCGATATATAGCGTGCAGTAGAACTGCCGGCTGATTTAAAACTATATTTGATGATTGCAACGCTCGCACGCTCGCCGTGTTCATAGGTAATCACATTGCGGTTTCAGCAGAAACCTTGGAAGTAAGCAGGCAAGCAATATGAAAAGACATCGATCGCCTAGTTAAAAGTTGATGAAGCTGCATGTGGCGCATCGCTGCTCAAGTGATCCATTCGCGCTTCATTATAAAACCAAAATAAACCTATCTACACCTGCCAGGCGCTCTCCCGGCGCAAATTAATTGCCATCAGGGTGGTAATGCAGTTCAGGTGTGATGAAACGGTTCGTTTTTACGTTCCTTTCATATAAACTCGCGCCACTCTTGCGAACATTTTTGTGAGCGCGCCGGCAAGCAGACGCCCGCGAGGCGGGCCGGCCGTGCCGGCCGGCCGGAGCAACCAATGTCTGACGACTGCAGCGCCGCCGCTGCATTCCATGCGGAGAGGGCCCCTCTCCGGCCGGCGGTCGCGCCACTCAAAATATTCTAGTACACTCTAATTCCAATTCGCACTAGTTGCTTGCTATTCGCACCGACGGCAAGAAACAAACATTACTGCTAAGCCTAAGTCCATAGCGTCAGCCTCAAAAGTAGTTTGATTCATAGGCACTAGATGGCGCTACACGTAGTGTTTCCCACCAGCTGCATGGTGTTTGTTTTTTATACCAGTGACGGCGTATTCGATCTAGAACTAATGCAATGTTGTGAGAGCGTTGGCCTCTCGGCACGTTCCAATATTTTTCACAGGTGTAAAGTTCTACTTAATGATACAACGACATAAATAGGGTCATGGCCTCAGAAACTAGCGCCCGCGGGAGCTGCCGGTGTGCCACGTCTCGGAGTTCGCGCCGCTTCCGCTTCCGTCGTTCAATGGCCTTCGAAATCTCAAAGGAGTTGTGGGCTGCTCAGTTGACTCGATAGACTATTGACTCGACGGCCATCGAAACGGCCCATGTAGCAGCTCAAACTTGACCTTTGAATCGATTGACTATCGGTTCGAAGGCCTTCGAAACGCCCGTGTGACACCAGTATTAGTTAGCCTCCAAGTTTCTGCCCCGTACGTGAGTACCGGTAAGATGTAGCTGTTGTACACGTTCCATTTCAGAGACATTTGCAAGCTACCATTCATTATCTGAGAATGCTTGCAGAATGTAGTCCAAGCCATTCTTATCCTCCCAATTAGCTCAGCCTCATGATTTGGATCAGGGGCCACTACCTGGCCTAAGTAGACGTATTCGCTTACCACTTCCAATGCCTCGCCGCCTATCTCAAACCGCTGTGCTCGTCCAAGGCTGCTGAACATTACTTAGTTTTCTGCATATTCATTCTAAGGCCCGCCGTTCTACTTTGCCTGTTTAGGTCAGTAATCATGCTTTGTAATTCATCTCCCGAGTTACTTAGCAAGGTAATGCCATCAGCAAATCTTAGGTTACTGATGTATTCCCCATTAAGTTACCCTTACACCCACCTGTTCGCAATCCGTTGTTCTAAGTACCTCTTGTATAAACATGCTGTGAATAACATTGGAGACACTATGTCCCCTTGTCTTACGAAAGAAAAAAAAAAGAGCTGTCTTCTCTCCCATCTGTATCTGGCAATTCTTTCCCAGCCTTATTGTGTCGTAATCATCTTTATAGGTTCCAGGTATCACAGCTGCACGGGTGATCTTCTCGCACAATGACGCATGCATCGTATCCTCGGTGTGGCCACATGTGTAGTACTGGATGATCGAAACAAAGGCATACGTTCAATTGCACAAGTCCTGCAATTTGCTTATCACGAGAAAACGGGTGCGACGTACTCAATCGCAGGTGCCGTGTACGAAGAGTCCGTTCAGCGCTGTCGTTGTTCCATACACGTGGCTGTAGCTACCAAGGTCACGTAGAGGTGCAGTGATGTGCGTCAGGCATATAGCGTCATTAAATGGCGGTCTCGCCACATTTTACCACGTCTTCAATGTCTTATTTATTAAATGTAAATGCTGAGGTATTATGAGCTAAGACCACTGTATGTTTATTGGGCTGGCAGCAGTGGGACATTCATGATCAGTTCTGACCACCGGGGGTTCCTTGAGTTGCACTGTAATGTAAGTGCTCGGGTGACGCCCCGTGGAAATAGGACCCTAAGTAAAATCCGCGCCTTGTTGCTGAGCAGCGCAGCGGCACAGCCGCTTATCGACTGTATATTTGCAAGGCAGATGAAAGGATTAAATGGTATCGGAGAGTTGCATCGGGAGTTTTTTCAGGTGGCACGTTGTTTTCACATAAACTCCTGCTCTGTATACAGTGTTTACAGCTCCACTGATAAGTATTACGTGATTTAACTCTGAACCTCTATTCACTAAAATAAATTATATAGTATTCCGTCCATTATTTACTGTCGTCTGTACCACCTCATAATATTTTAAAATCACCTCAGGTAAATAATTGATATTCGTTAGCCAACTTCTGAGCGGTTCCTTTAAACGCAGTATGCTCAATTGCTTTAAAGCATGTTATTTAGTGTCTAAATAATGTATTTTCATGCTAATAAAAGCAGTGGTTTTAGTTATTTTGGGCTTCTGAGATAGTGCGCGAGATTTCGAAAAGTATCACGTGAATGTAGGCGCTTGCGCGCTGTCATTTTATCACCCTCAAACTTCCTGACAAAGAACGATCGATGATGGGCACAGGCAGACCATACTGAATAGGTCACAAGAGAAAATGATAAGGGGTGACAACAGCTGTCGCCTTTTCGGCCTCTTCGTGCATAAAATATACATAATGCTGTCAATGAATAGATCCTTTAAAAACGATGAAGAACATGGAATGCCTCTGAGCTCCAGCGACATTCGGTGTACAGAGCTTTTCCCGTTTAAGCATGCGATCCATGAATGCCGCTGCTCCTCGTCATGAGGAAAACGATAAAACTTTAAAAGTACCCAGCCGCGAACTCTCCGCGTCTGGTCATGCACGTCGCATAATTCCTTAGACAAGTTTCCTTGCCCCGTATAGTTGTTAGCACAACTATGAAGACTATTCAAGGTGGCTTTCTTTCGACCTTATAGGTTGTCTGGCATCTCGATTAAAGAGGGAAAAAAAGCATCCGGGTTGTTCGACGGCTCCACACATCCAAGTATGAGCGCGCGCACTCCAAACCGCCTGGCACTCTCCAGAAGAGGAGGAAGGCGTGTGGTGCGCGGATTTCTAGAGTGCTCCTCCTCTCCTCGTGTCAGCAGTTTGGGCCGTGGTAGTGAATTTCTTCGTTACAGCCGGTATCGCGACGGCCTTCTCGTTCTTTTTTTTTTCTTCACAATGAGAGTAAGTGTCACTAAAATAAAGCGTGACCAATCAAAGTTCGTAGATTTAGTTCGCTCTAAGCGGTAATTCGCTATATCAGAGTTCGTTATAACGAGGTTCAACTGTGATGCTTGACATTGTGTTCTCAAAAGGCAATATCTGTGTCTGCCCTGTATATCAGTCTTTCACAGCATCGTGACACGTGTACACCGTGTGTGATCGACCGTTGATCCACACTAATTCGGAAATTGCCCAATTGGATAGATGGGTGAATGTTCTGAGCATACACTGCGGATCGGTGGGGCTGCTATTTGTGTAATCCCACCAAGCTGCTTATGGGTCCTGTCTACGCACTGCAAACTGTCAATTCTGACCTTCTTGTTTCGAGGCTCTTTCGGGCGCGCTCTGCGTAAACGTCGATTGGAAGCCCGCGATCTGCTGAGACGCTGATCTCGGACGGCCGCATGAAGTGTGTGTCGACTGCCAAATTTTCGGCTTAGCGCTGTACACTTACCATTAACTGACAGGAAGGTTAGTGAGCAAAATCGATGAGTCTGCTCTCCGAACAGGTTTTGAAACCGCCTGACTCGGTTGTTTTTGTCCTTACGCTACCGAGTTCGAGATGACGGCCACATTCTTGTAATGGAGGAATAAAACATAAAGAAAGAAACAAGCCCTACTCGTGCTTTCGGTGCATGCTAATGAACCACACGCGGCGGAGATAAGCCGGCGTTCCCCCTGTACAACGCCTCTCTCGCTCTGGGCAGTTTTCCTGCCGTGTTTTCTTTTGTTTAAAATAACTATACGCCGTCCTTGGCACGTGCAGCGCTGTGCTGGCAGCAAAATACAAGAGTTCTTCTTTTTTATTTTCTTTTCTTCTTTTCCTTCCTTCTTTCTTTCTTTTTTGCCGTTTTTTAAGCAAGCCGATGGCTAGGTTCTGGGGGATCGCGTCCGCAGACAAAAACGACGCGCATAACAAACGTTTTGCGTTTAACAGCACTGGGCCGATCCCGGTGGCGGTGCGCCGTGTGGAGCAGTGGCTTAGTACGCGTAACAAAATGTTAACTGCGTGAACCAGTTGAGAATTCCAATGAATCGAAGTCTCATTGACAGTAATAAAAGCGACACGATGTTAATCAAATGTGAATTAAGCCAGTGAAATGTTAATCGAAGAGATTCAAAGACACCCATAGTCAACCAAAGGTACTGTGCATTTAAAGAGGTCGTGAAAAGAATATGGAAATGCCCGGTTGTAATTTTCACTGCTTGAATATGCATTCGACAAGCTGATTCCGAAGTATTTCGGCGAAATATGCAGTGCACATTTAATAACGCGCGTTTGAAACCCCAGCGTTCTTGCGCTCCCGAAACGACTATGCGACACTACCGGCCGGCATGGTATACTATTCGGTGACGTTGCAGTATGTCAGAGTTAAGCGCGAAACTTATTAGACGCGTACTGGACACGAGAGTAACACACACACACGAGCGCTCGTGTGTGTGTCTAATAAGTTCCGCGCTTACCTCTTGACATGTTCCACCAACAAGGCCAGAAATGTACCTTAGCTACGTTGCAGTAAGATATATTTAAGTTCAAAGGTATAATGAACTCGCGTTTTGCTCTAAAAGAATCGCTTATTACTTGAAAGCTAGAAAGAAAGAAAATACTTATAGAAACCATGCGGTGCCGCCATTCGGAAGCAAAGCTGCGGCACGGTTTGTTTTCCCGTGGCCTCCGAGGGCGCGCTCAATCTCGGAGGTCTGGCGGCTACTAATATGACGTCAACTGCAGAGTTGAGGGGAATGCGCACACTGAAACCGAAACCGCGTTTTTTATCGCTCTAAATAAACCCACACGATGCAACGGAACAATGCACATTGTTCATTGGAGGGTCAGGATCCCGAATGCGCACTTAGTACGAAATGTTCGGAAAACGTTTCACGACCCCTTTAATCAAGCTGTACGAGTATCTGGCTAGGTAGCGACCAGAAGTGCTTCTGTCTATACATGTAGAGTCGTGTTGGGAAGGAATTTGACAGTAATGGGCCGATGTCGCCACCACATCCTGGTCATCTCTCACAGAGTGAAAGGAAGCTGTTTTTTTTTCTCGTACTTCAAAGCAGCCATGCTTGTTTCGTTGGCATGCAGCAAGAGAGCGGGCTTATCACTTTTCCGGTTGTTGTTTTTTTTCTCATATAGTGCACGGGGTCATATATTTCTGGAGTGATCACAGCATTAGAGAACAGCTCAGAGTGAGCAAGGCTTCTTCTGTGTACAGTATCCGTTGTTCACCTCATCACGTCTACCGTAAGGATGCCCGAGGAAGCTGTACAACCTCTTCGTACTCGTGTTCGTTGCGATTACTTCATATAAAAAGAAAAAGTACACAAGTAACGTACCTTTAGGCTATATTGCTGAGTTTACGCAGTTGTTGCGACCGTATCGCTGAAGTGGCGAGGACGCGCACACGTTCCCATCCGAGCCAGTTCAGTGTCGTACTCGGCACTGAACTGACGCGGACAGTTCTGTTAACCTTTAATTACGGCTTCAGTTAACTTCAAAAATGCCGGTGGCAGTCGTCGCTTTTTCATGTGTTTTGCATGGGCAAACGCTGTTCTTTTTCTTTTTCTTTTTTTTTTTTTGAGAAAGGCATCGCGAAAGCTAGTTTTTGGAACTCTGTGTGTTTACCTCTGTGCATCTAATTACTTTTCGCCTGTATAGCAAGTCGCCATTTACTTTTACACACACACACACACACACACACACACACACACACACACACACACACACACATATATATATATATATATATATATATATATATATATATATGGAACTATATGCAGAGCAGCTTGCGCCTTTCATTTACAGCCAGCCCTCTGCGCCCTTCTGGAAAATTATTAACGCTGTATAACGCGCGATGCTCACCTGCGAGAAGTAAATGTTATCTGCGTGAAAAATACGTATTGTTTTTTTTTTTTTTCTAATTCGTCCGGGGACGCGAGAGCGTTCGGAGACTGCGTATAAAAACCCACTTTGTGGCCACGTTGACGAGGCGCCGTGTGAACTTCGTGGCTCGCAGTGAAGAAGAGTGCACAACCGACCGGCCCAGCGTGCACCCGAGAACAATGCCCGCACCGGGCCAGTGCTGCCTCGAGTGCTGCCTTCCGCACTGGTGCCTGCGCAGGCTTCGGGGCCGCCACTCCAGGCCGACGGGTCCCTACCGCGTGCACGTAAGCGCCGAAAGAGAGGTTTGCCGGCAAAACGCGTTCGTGGCCGAGCCGTAAACGTGCGCGACCGCGCATATCGGGCGCAGAGATTAACAGTGCAAACGCATACCGTTATCGTTCCTGTATATGCAGGTGTAATTCTGCTTCACTGCTGGTACAATCTTTACGGCAGCGACGTCATCGTAAGCTTGTTGTTGCATTGTTTATATTTTCTTTTTCGTTAAGAGCGCGCGGGAAAAAAAAAGAAGAGAAAAAGATAGTGTGTATGTCTGACGAAGTGTTGTAATGTGTTGTTACCTTCGTCCTGTATAACCCCGGTATTCATGCTAACGTACACCCTTACGCATAACGTAATACACCGGACACGCTAAAGCTCTATACATTAGGCTTATCGCGTCCGCTCTTCCGGTGTAACACGGTTACCGGTCGACGTTAGCAATATCTTGCGACGTTTCATTATGCAATTGCGTTGAGTTATTTGACCCTGGTTCTTTTTTTTTTGTATTTTATTAGGGTTCTTGATGAAATGAGCACGTAATAATGCAGTGTAGTTCGTGATTACAACGATGCAGGTAATGTGCACCATCAGTGAAGTACAACGTGCACTTGGTTACTGCAGTGACAGTTCCGTCTTCTCTACGCCAGTGATCCAGTCGCCCAAGTTTACGGCTTCTCTAAAACGCTTAGAAAGGCTGCGCGCAAATTGAAGCTTTCTAATAAGCGTGAATAACGTTCATCTTCGCGCCGCGTTGACTGGATGCCCCCTGTGAATCGTATATACTGTATACTATTATACTGTAGCTCCTTTGGCGGTGTATATTTAGGATACCACGGCTGGCTGCAATTGAAGACTGAACGGTTCGTAATACTGTATATAGATATCTGTATAGTCTGGCTACCAACCGCCATTCCGCCATTCTCTCTTTTCTCGCCGTCCAGTGTGGTCCATTCTTGAGCAGCTACTGATGCGTCGCCGTGATTGGCGGTGTATGCAGGAAAAAAAAAAAAAATTGGCCGCATATATGCGTGCTTCGCTGCAAATGTCGTCGAAAGGCGATAGTCTTCTGCCGGCCGTACTAATATGGACGCCATCTGCCAGCGCCGTCGGGAAACATGGGCTTGTGCAGAATCCCTGGGCAACTGCCAGGTGGCAGCGCCAAGTCGTCGGCAGAGGCCTTTTTCATACATAGCGTCGCATTTTACGTATCTATATTTACGTATCTATATATTTCGTATATCTATCGTATTTCGTATCTATATATTTTCTAGTAAAGGAATACACCACCTAATACTTATTGACGTTGCGCCTCAGATATGCGTAATATTTGCTTTTTGATCGACAGTGTTCACAAGTATGAACGCAGCTACCAGTTAAACATGGCTAGGCGTTAGGCAAGTGCTTAAGCTTCGGCCGGGTGGCTGAATCGTGTGACAGACACACAGAAAGACAGACTAAAATTTCTGCGTTCAACTAGCCCAAGAAAGACTATATCGTCTTTAAAAGATTCTGGATGCGCGGAAATGATCACCGTCTCCTCATGAGACGCGGACTGCCAACAAGTGTAGGCTACCTGAATTGCAAGCTCGCGTTTCGTTCGCTTTGCATATATACCAAAATTGGCATGGGAGGTTACGAATACATGAGCAACATACCACTAATATAGGTTATGACATCAGGGAACATGACGTGCTTGCCATTTACGTCACGATAAACGATAATAAAGTCACGTACAGCGCGTATCTGCGTTCCTTGGCCCGGGATATGTCGGTACGCGCCACGCATGACTGAATGTTGACCTTCACAGCATATGCCAAATTGTGCTACGCTTATGACAAGCACGTCTTGTTAATAAATTCACGGCGTATCAGCCATGTTAGTCCTGCATTCTTACCCTTATATAGCCTTGCCGATTTTAGCCTTTATCGAGTGAAGGAGACGGTCTCCTCAGATTTTTGGTGCCGTTCGTGTTGACACCGACGACATTTCGTGTTGAGGGGCCACGTAAGGTTTTCTCCTTGGTAAACTTGCTCACCTTTCTCGAGAAAGAGCAAGGACCGCAGGAGAGGGAGGTCTGTTCAGTCGCATCGGGCGTCTGTCACGACTTTATGTGGCTTACTACCAGCCTCAACAGTTACTTCAGTCTTGTGGAATCGCTGGCTTCATTTCGTATGTTTCAACACGTAACGATTTAGAGCAATTAGTTAAAGGTTGAGCAGCGAAATCTGGTGGCGCGTTTTGGTTTGCGGCGTACGTAATGTCCGCGACCTCACGTAATCGATCTCAGTGAAGCCATGCTATCTCCTACACATCACTTCTTTTTTTTTTTTTTTATGGTGCGGAGCAGCTTAGGGGCTTTGCTTGTCGGCGTGTCCTGCAGCTGTAGTAACGGTGGGCCCATCCTGGGGCCAGTGCAGTCAGATAGTGTGTGTACATTTGTGGTTTGAAAACTCCGGTTCAGCGCAATAGAGGGCGCCACCGCATCAGCAGCAGTAAAGTCTCTGAAAAATTACTTTTTTTCAGGGACTTTAAGCAGCAGCGGGTCACCGGTGCTTCTCTGGCGCCGTGTGGCGAGAGAGAGCGAACCAATTAAGCGAACGACGCGCGTTGGCTCTGGAAACGTTTTTGTCGTTCTTTCCACGATGAACGCTGAACTGGCAGAGATAGAGATTCTAGTTAAGGAAGTGAAGGAACTGGCAGCTCGCAAGGAGCGCGAACGCGCTGTCGCCCGCGAGAGAGAACGCCAATGCAGGGCCGATAAAGCTGTGGTACGTGCCCAGCAAGCAGCGGCCGCTCGGCGGTGCAGGCAAGCTGGCCCTCGCCTCTGTACATAGTTGAAACAAAAACCGTCTCCTGTCTCTCATTGCCCATTAGCAGCGATTGGCGTGTTCCTGTGGGAAACACCGGTGCATCACTGCGTGCTTCGCACCTCCCCAGGTTTCACGCTAGTGGAGCTGAAATTTTAGTGCCACGTATGTTTAGTAATGCAGTGAGCACTAGACCCGCGCGCCGTTTTTTTTTTTTAATTATGCTAAGGATGAAATAAGTGGGTGCATTTCCGATGTCAAAGCGCAGCCCGAGTTTGAAGAAATCGCGCTGTAGGTCGCGCAGCGAGTTCATGGGCACATGAACGTATGTATATGCCATTAAACGCGAATGTTTACGTCGCGAGGACGCGGAATCCTTGTTATCTTTGCTGCTGTAGCAGCTTGTTGGGGACGGGGAGTCACTGCCGCCTTCCGCTGCCACCAGTCGCCCACTTCGGGGACGGCAGCATGCCAGTGAGGATCGAGGGTGAAAGAAACTGTTAATACTGGGGTTTATTCACATATTTGCGTGGAGCTTGCTTCTGCAAGACTCGACTCGCAAGAGCTAGGGTTCTCTCCAGAGGGTTCTCCAAGATTCTCTCGGTCTCGCGCTTTTTGTTGCCCGGGCTCTTCCCCCCATTGGCTCCTGGGCGAGGAAGGAGTGAGAGGACGAAAAGTGTCCACGACGAACGTCCTTGACCTGGCCATGGCTGGAGTCACCGAAGGTCCCGGGGGTCGGTGCCGGTGCCGGAGCCGTGATGACGCACGTGCGGAGACGTACCAGCTGTCAAAAGTTTGCGTGGTCCGATGCTGATAAGGTGAACGCTTGCGAGTCCTCCGTTTCCATGCCGGAAACGACGAATAACTTCCAGGTGTGCCGGACGGGGGCCGCCACTTCGGCCTAATGGCCAAACGTATATGTGGGGGTCTCGTGGAGAAAGGATCACCCTTTCGGCTCGGGAACTGACGTCTTTCCTGGCACCCCCGCGGTGCCTCGGCTGTGCGCAGATGTTTACAATCTGCGCTGACGCGGAGCTCAGTCCTAACGTGTCGGCGACTTCCCTCTTCGGGCTTATCTTCACGCCGAACGTAACAAGCTACAGATGCGCAAGATGTCACCGGTGCGCCTCGCGCGTTGTAAGTCGTGCTGCGTACGCGCGAAAAAAGGCCGCCACGACGAACGAACAAACAAACCAAACACGCCGAGGTAGATAAGCGTTTACGAGGGTGCCTCGGCGTACGTTCAGCTGTAGCTCGCGTTATTCTTATCCGGACGACTGACTCAGTTTCAGTTTACAAAAAGGAGGCATGCGCACTGCTGCGCAGCAATCCGCTGGCAAGGGGCCATTCGGTCCGCAGGGAAGGGCTTGTTTACGGCGCCGTACAACCTGCGTGTACTTTTAGTGCAGCGAGCACGAAAGCGTGGTGTGTATTTATCAACAGGTGTCTGATGTATGTAGTGGGTGGTCCGTATGCATTGCAGTGCCGTTTCTTGTGCGACATGATGGCGCTTTGTGTGTGGCCGGGGAAGTCAAGTATAAAGACTTCTAGCCGTTGTTTACTGACAGGCGAAATGCTATAGGCCCTTGTACCGTACGATGACGGTGCACGCTAAAGGAACCCCGGGTGGTCAATATTTCCGGAGACGCGTCCTCTACAACCGGCCTCATAGTCGTATTGTGGTTTTTGAGCGTAAAACCCCGCCAACTCACTGCTTATGGACGCCAAACGGAAGCACGACATCTGGCTGTATACATGTGGGACTTAATTCGCAAGCCATGCACTGCAGGAAAGTCAGCTGGGAATCCAAAGAAAAATGAACGGATGATGTGACGCATATCAAGCGTTCACTGAAGGAAAGAACAAAGCGATTTTTGTTTTCTTTCTTTTCGATCACACTCTAGGGGTGATGTGCAGCCGTATCTCCGCATACCTGACTGCCACGCACAGAAATCATTTGAAGAGGCTTTTATGCGTGACGCATGGTATGCGAGGCACGCGACAGTAGCAGCAGAAACGAACGTTTGTATGGGAAGCAGGAGTAAACAATGTGATTCTGTAGAAGGGCACCGCGCGTATTTCCGTTCTCGACAGAGTATCGCTAATGGATAAACAACGACAATGGGAACAAAGGAATCGAAAGAGAAACGTGTCCGTCAGCGATGTCTGATGACGCATGCCTCGAACAGATAGATTAGTGCAACCTGCCGCGAGGTCAACAACTTTTTGCAGCGTCGCCGCGCACGACGAGCTTATTTCTGGTCGTCGCGTGTCTCAGTGGTTGGTGGAATTTCAGGTGCCAAAACTACGATACGATTATTGAGGCACGCCGTGGTGGAGGCGCTCCGCTAATGTGTGACCACCTGAAGTTCTTTAAGTAACGTGCACTGACATCGCACAGTACGCGGAGCTCTATAACAATTCGCACTTTAATCGAAATCGACCGCCATTACCGAGATCGAAGCCTCGATGGTCGTTCGTATCAGCAGCTGAACACCACTGCTTGTCTCTCAAAGTTTGCGACGTGAAATCTCCGTCCTGCTGGCCTTGCCTGCTCCTCTTGGCTCCTGGTACTCGTATGGGAGAGAGGCGTTAAGTAAGGCCGTGGTGGTGTGAAGGGATGTGCACGTACTACTCGCTCATTTAATACCCTTGACACGCTTAAGTCGCTGACAATAAAAATATAGTCGTGTAACGTTAGTTGTTGGTCAACTTTTCCGGGTTGCTTGAGCAACCGCCTGGCGTGAAGACGTACAATAAAAATTTTATGAATATACTAAATCGACCCGGAAAGCTTCCCTGTTCAAAAATATGCCTAAAAACGCCGAGCTGATTGTGTGTGTGTGTGTGTGTGTGTGTGTGTGTGTGTGTGTGTGTGTGTGTGTGTGTGTGTGTGTGTGTGCGCGCGCGCGCGTCTCGAAACAGTGCTGTACATTATAGGATTCTTTAAGATCAACGTTGAATGCCGATGGTTCGGAACTGGCGATTACTGAATTATAGTTGTAGAACATTCGATTTCACTCTTTTTTTTTTTTTTTACGTCTGCGGCTGTACAAACTTTCAGCTCTGAGCAGCTCAACATAGTTTCACTTCCTTCAGAAGCATTTCTCAGTTGTTGCCGCGTTCTTTGCTATGACGTCGTTAATTAGAGGTAGCGACAACAGCTTTGACAGTTGAGGCAACAATGGCACCTTGAAACTTGAGGTGGGAAGCGAAAGGGGGCGAAGGGTTCGGGGCCGGTGTGGTCTTTTGCTTTCGCGTGCAGGGCAAGAGGTGAGGTTAACGTATTGCGATGACGTCAAAACGCTCCCCGCAGCGAGGGCCCTAACGAGAGATCTGCAGCTGTCACCGTGTGCAGTCACAGCGGAGTGCGTGTTTCTTTGTAATGTTATCGTACGTGACACTGGCAGAAATATCTTTTGGGAGGTGTTCTACGGTGTGTTTCAAGAATATATCGTGGGCGAGAACGAAAAAAAAAAAGAAAAGTCGAAGGTAGTGGTAGAGGGCGGTCGTGTGCTTGCCTTGCCCGCAGCGGGATGGTGCACTTGTAACTCTCCGCCGACGGGAGCGCCGATGCGGCGGCACGCTTGTCCTTGGGGAGACAGACGCTCCGGTCTCAGGGCTGGGGGTAGCTTTAGAACCGAGTTATTCGCGTTTTCTTGCGTTTCTTTCTTTCTTCCAAAGGTCGTCGTACTACGGCTCGGTGTTCAGCAACAAGATTTGTTGTGTCCTCTGCCGTAACAATACTTAGATTACCACGGACAAATATTTATAGCTTCCAGAAAGCTCAATGCTGAAGGAGAAGCGCGGTCGCTTGCGCGCGCGTTCCGTCGACGCTCTCTACTCGGCAGGCGACATGTGTTGCTAGTTTGCAATGTAACGGGCATTCTGTCCCACGCCATTCTGCGAAGAATACGTGAAAGGTGAGTTGTCAACGGGAGGGAGTTGGTGCGCGCGTTCCGGCAACACTCTTCTACTAGCAGACGACATGTGTTGTCAATTTGCTATGGTTCGCGCTGTTTCTAACGAGCCGCTTTTGTGGGCTACCAGGCTGCGACACGCATAGCCGTGTGGACTGAGGCGCTCCGTACATTTCGTTCGCGACCCGTGCAGCTGCCCTTTTCCTCTTTTCTTTCTTTTTCTTTTTTCTTTTTGTCCTAGAGCCCCGTCACGCATTTGAATGGTTTGGTCTTTGCTTTCGTTGGTACTCCGACCAGAACAATGATCGCAGTCAGTCTACTCGAGTGCCTCTTGCAAAAAGAAATAAAGAAGGAAAGAAAGAAGAAAAGCTCATTAAAAACGGACTATGTGCCTCTTGCATGCGTCTACCGGCCTAGACGGCGCACGGAGTTGAGGCACCGAATAACGAAAGCCACTGAAAGGCGTCCTGCTGTTTTCTTTCCAGTCGTGTTTCTTTCTTTTCGGTTTCTAAGAAAATGTTTCAAAACGATCGAGTCAGAACCGTATTGCTTAGCTCAGCCTTCATTATTTAGAAGTAAATAAATGGACGTATGTTGTCGACGCTTCCTGGCACCGGCCCCGCGTTTTCTCACTTAGTATAAGTACGAGTAAAGGAAATAAGCAGATCAGGTCTTGCAGTCCGTGGCTTCACACCTTCTCTTTCCAACACGCGTACACAAGCACTATGCTCACACGTGATGGATACAGCTACAGTCTTTCACTGCTTTATTGTGCAGCCTTTTATGGGACTAATGTATTGATAATACTGTATACATACCGATAACAAATAATTACAAGTTAACAAGTACCACAATAAAAATCACTTTTGCTTTCCAGCCTGGCAATCTTAGAACTTTTGGAGTATTTTTTGGAGTATTTTGTATCCCGCGTTTGGGAGACACATCGGCCGGTCACCACGCTTCCGTCCGCAGACACACTTTCTTTAACTTGACGCACAGGGCCTGCCTCGTATAAAAGTTTTCCTTTAGCAATATTAGCATTACGGAAGAAGTTTTAAAACCAGTAAAAAGCTGCGGCGAAACACATGCAGACGACGCCGCCCCCGCAAAAGCAGGTGCGCACGCTGTGCGGGAGGGGGCCTTATCACCCTAACGATGCTGGTGCGCCCGCATTGGCGCTGAACGCAGGGGGCGACGGTGGAGCCGCCTGGCCTTGTGCACCATCCCCATAGACGTTCCACGCATTAATAAGTCGCTTCTCGGTCATCGCTGACAAAATTGCACATATAAAAAACAGGTTGGACTGATCAACCGAATGTAGCTCGCATAAAGGAAGCCTTCTATGAATGCTGCATGCAAATGACATCGAGTCGTCGACCCTTTCATAAGGTGATATTGCGCTGCTGGCAGCTGTGAAGCTATCAAATGATTGTGACGAAATATTAGAGCACTTGGGATAGAGCACTTCATTCGCGCGTAACCTTATTGCAGTTGTGACAACCCAGAACGCGTTATAGGTCGCGACGAATCTTGTTGCGAACTGTGTTTTACACATGGAAACGCAACTCAGGAAAATGTTTGTTTGAATGATTTCGAATGGTCTAGTCAGTCTACTAAATGTTAAGCGGTAGCGCTTTATTGCGGTTAGCGAATACTCTGTCGTAGACATTGCGCTCTACTCATTTATTATTTTCCGTTAGCGGTTGTAGGGTAGTCATTTATTGACGCGTGAAGTGCTTCTTCAATATGCCCGAAGCCATGCACGAAATAACTGAATGTGCGACCGCAACAGTTTTCATGAGAATGTGCAGCGTATGCATTCTGACGGCGCTGCTCTGCTAAGCTGACAGGGTACGGGTCTGATTCCCCCATACAAAAGGCGGAAACATTCAGACCGGGGCGAAATGCAGCGCACACACATTCTTATAGATCGACGTGGAAAATAACTGTTGGTGTTCCGAATGATTACGGATTCCTGCACTGTGGGTGCTTCATGTTGATATTTTGGTTCTGACTTGTGAAGGGCCAGGGTTATTTCAGCTAAGCTTTCGTTATCTGGACTCAATGTTTCACTTCGAAAAAGCGTTCTCTCTTATTATTATTATTATTATTATTATTATTATTATTATTATTATTATTATTATTATTATTATTATATTACTCTTGTGGCGTGATACATGCACCACTTAAGGGACATGCACAAAAGGCACCAGGGTAATATCCATCTCTCACTGTAAGTGAACATTTTAATTGCGCAAATAATTGAATGTGGAACGGCCCCGCCACGGTGGTCTAGTGGCTTTGGTACTCGGATGCTGATCCGACGGTCGCGGGTTCGAATCCCGGCCGCGGCGGCTGCATTTCGATGGAGGCGAAATGTCGAGGCCCGTGTACTGTGCGATGTCAGTGCACGTTAAGGAACCCCAGGTGGTTGCATTTCCGGAGTCCTCCACTATGGCGTCTCTCATAATCAGTGGCGGTTCTGGGTGCCGCTCGCTGACGTTACGACTCTGCTTAAGTTGAATACGCGGTCATTGAGGTTGAGTGATCGGTCGATTGTTTTCCTTAAAGAGCCGATGCAGTTGCGTATCGCGTGCTGGCGTTGAAATGTATAGACCTATTCCATGTTGGTAAACAGTGGTAGGCACCGGCGATATAACCAGGGCTTGTGTCGACGTCGCGGCGCGGAGGCCCCGCCCACCGCTTGCCGCGGCCCTGCACGGTCGCGCCACCGCCGCCGGCGAAGCGCGTGCGAAAGCTGCCTCCGAGCACGGGGCGTCGGAGCGCCGACGGGTGTTTACAACAGTTTTCGAGGGGCAGCCGCGTGAGATGAAGTCGCGTTAGCTCTGTAGGAAGCATTCGATGAATGTAGAAAAGAATGTGCTGACGACCAGCTATGACAAGATGTGAGAAATTGATTGAAAGGATAAGCACCTTGCAACATGATGCGAACGATCGCGAGCTATCATGTCGGCATCGCTTCATGCGTATGCTTTAATTCGGTAACTGGCGCAAGGATGAACCACTTGCAACAGTGAGACTTGTTTAAATACGACTTGAAGATGCCTCAGCTAAAATACTGTTTCGGACTAAAGCCTCTAATCCCTACACGAAATCCTTGCGCAAAAACAAATGTAACTCAAGCATGCGATATTGGTGACGCTAGAACCTATGTAAATACGGCTGTGATAACGCACACACACAAAAATGCAATGACGAGCCAAGGACAAGGCTCTCAAATAACTGACAGCAAGGCGCATAACCGCGGCTTGCGGCTCTGCCCATACGCTGAGTTCCGATCGTGACGGCGTGAAGTCCTGTGACGACGCGGCACATTTCGAGCGTGTAGTTCATTCGAGCAGTCTGACAATCGAAAAAAAAAATTAAAGCGCATCGTAACCACTACAGCATTGCCAAAGACACTTCTCGTGTGTATGCTATCGCAGCCACAAGCAATTTGCAAAAGCGTCGCTGTAATCGGCCTTTCGCTCACGGCTACGTGAATTAAGCTCTTATATATTTGTTTCATTTGAGTGATTGAAATTCGTATGACGTATGTATAGCTTCCCCACTTCAATAATACACGGCGACCGCGATTACTTCTACACATCGAGCTAAGCTAACGTCGTGCGCGCTTTGCGGTAAGCGTCATCGCTCTGTGTCCGCACTTTGTTTATGCCAAGAAATTTGGTGTCGAGCATTACACTTGCCAAACTTGTGACAATGCTATTTCTCTCAAATGAAACAAGCCGCACTAATGCCAAATAATTACCCATACGCTTAACCGTGACGAAAATGTTTGGCGCATAACCGATGCGCCAAACAACCGGCATTACAGGTTCGTCCCTTTCCTTAAGACAGACATAAGCAGGAAACCGATAAAAACCTATCGCACATATCTTGTGCGTTGCTGAGCAACCAACCCACGGCGCAGGTCATCGGTAAACACTTTTTTCTTCATTTCACGGCGGTGAGAAGCGCACGCACCAGCGAAAACACAGCGGCTGCTACGGTAGGCGCGCCGGCGGATGCCTACCATGCGAAACCAAAACTCCCGACGACAGCGCCACCGCATCTTCGTGACGTAGGCCGGGTGGAATAGGTCTATACAAGTCACCGTCTTCCCGAATTAATTTTGTTGGAGAAATTAGCGTACCATCTGTCTTGCGAGGTTAACCACCTTTACCCTGATTTAGCTCGATCTCGACCGCAGTCGGCAGTAATCTGCGCACTGTGGTCGATCGGCTTGAGCGCGATCGTACGCGTCCTGCGATTTTTAAAGCTGTTTGTGGGTTTCACAGGCGTACAACATAATACGCGACTATGGCGAGGACGCGAAGCAAGCGTTAAGAACTATTACGTTTGCGCAATCAGTTCAGTGCGGACTGCAGCATTGTCTCTAAACTCTAAAAATATGTGTTTGGGCGAAACACGAAAGGGGAAAAAAAGAAGACGCATGCACGCTATTCGATGCTGCGTGAACGATGCAGTACGAAAAAATAAATTACCTTTGTGTCAACCACACTACGCGCGAACAGCACTCGCTAAGCGCATGCAGCGTCAGCGACGAGAGGTTCGGGTGTTTCGGGCGGCAGGCGCTCCGTTCTCTAGTGCTGCTGTACAGTCCACCCGCCACCAGGGGAAGGCATGTTGCTGCGATTTCTGGAAAGCTCCACGCGCTTCCACAATGGCGCATTTGGAGACTCATTTTCCTAGCGAAATGCACGTGATCGGAAGAAATCTTCCGATTTCTTTTTGTTTTGTAGTGACTGTACATATTTCCTACAAAAATGCTATAGCAGAAGGCCCCGGGCGGTCATCGCATAGGAACTCCAGGCCTCGCGACAGAAATCCTATACTGTGTCGCTGCTAAGGTTACATTAAAGGACTATAATTCGCATAACTTGCTAATTAACTTCAAGTTTCAATGAAGTTTAGGACGGTCGTTTATATGGGCGAAATAATGGCATGTCAATTATTTAAGATTCCGAAGAATTGGGCGTAATTTGAGATATTCATAATCGAATTTTGAGACGGCGCGCCGGATGCTCAGGAGATGCGATCGCTTCCACTGTTATATGAGATATTTATGTATATTTGCGACGCCCCTTTGCTATATGGTATGATATATTTGTGCTTCGAAGCTCGATTTCGTTCATCTCCTTCATGAATATGTTTTTTTTCTTTTATACTACGAGCATAGCATTTCTTTTGCCGTTAGTGCATATTCTTTACGGGGATTAGCGTGTGTAGGTACCTCAGTCGTGAGTCCAGAATGTGTAGCACTGTTATTAACGCCAGGCTTTCGCCCTTAATTTATTTGAAACCAGATATGCAAGTTATATCCGTGTCGCCATCGCTCTTCAGCTTTACGTGTAATTCTAGCGTTACGCAACAAGGACAGCGCCATCTATATTAGTATGTTATATGTGCATGACCTGTACCATCGCGTTCATGCGTGAGCTTGTACTGGTGAACTGTTCATAGGCATATGAACACAACGCATTTGCCCAGTCGCGGTTTCGTCGCGCCATCGACCTTTGCAGCAGTGTACGCTATCGGCTTTCGCTGTGATAAAGAAAGTGATACGCGCTTTTAAAGGCTTTATCGTAATTGTCCAGGTCATTCGTGTTCGACCGGACGACTGTGCGACGAACTTCCCGCCGTGTGTGTGTATTCGCATTGTTTTGACGCAGCTGCGGCGCTGTTAACGCAGCGGGGAAATAGACATTGGGAAATGCACTGCGGCTTTCGACATCTGCGTCCGCTGCTGCTAATGTGGAACATTATATTTGAGTCGGAATCGGAGATAGGAAATGAAAGGGGGGGGGGGGGGGTAGTGTAGCTGTGTCGTTTTTTGTTTTCGTTACGCAGACGCACTTGCTATAAAGCGGTCGTGTGCTTTACGTTAATGGTGCTAAGTGTAGAATGGTGTAGAGTGGTGCAGAATGGTGTAGAATGGGGCTACGTGTAGAATGGTTAATGGTGCTACGTGAGCAGCGTGTGTTAATGGAACTCATCGAGGTGGCATTCTCGAAAGGAGGGCTGTCATACTGGAGGTCAAAATACGTCGTTGAATAAGTAACAAAATATCAACGCACAACTTCTTGTCCAGTTATTTTAGAGCATGTATATTGCACTCACTGATTGAAGCGAATCGAGACAGATCCGCGCAATTGAAACAAATATCGAAACTGTGGCGCGCCGTCTTCAAAATAAGCGCTATACGAAACCTGCGGCAAAAATGCACTCGTGTCATACTAGCGAGTTTTAATAGCTCGGAAAGCAGAACGCGTAACGTTATCGTGTAACACGCCGCGCATGCGCAGAACGTAAACGTATAGCTGGAGACGTCGGCCTGCATTGTTAAGCTCATTCATTACCCACTAACGTTTGCATTTGCTTTAGGTTTGGCTAATTACGCTTTGTCATCCGTGTATTGGCGACAGTGTGACGTCATTTTCAAGTTAGGCTCTCAATAAGCGACGCTTCCTTTGCTCACGTTTACTGCAGTTGCGTCGAGACGGCAACGCTGCCACCGTTTTTATTTCTTTTTTTTTTAAGTAGATCGGCTTTTTTTTACTGCCAAAATTCAAGCCGAGACGAGTAATGTTGTGCATTACTGTATTTGTATAATCCTTGAAATGGCAGCGTAATGTCTGGCGAAGTATTCCTGCAGTTCACAAAGGCGGTCAGCCACCAAGCCTTCGCGAGAACATGGGCGGAGATTTATGGGCGCACTCCCTGGGCGCTCGTGAAACGTTTCGAAAGCTCCAGGGCGCTGATGAGAAGCGCCTTCTCAGAGCGGAATTGTCCGCGAAATATCTGGTCAGGAATAGCCTCGATATTATGGAGGCCTCCCCTCGAGGACACGAACTGCCTGCGTTGCTGTTGTGGTTTCCAAAGCATAAGCGCTGCTATATGTCATCCTAACGTAGAAATGACAGGCAGTACGGGTCAGAAAGGCGACGTACTCGATGGCGGCATTGTGAAACAAAGCAGCGTTTTTCGGGTCGGTCGATGCAACACACATACACGATAGTGGCTCAATTACTTCGTATGAGCTCGACTTTGTGGCGCGCTCAAGGATTCAATAATAGTTGCTGCTTTTATTTATTTATTTTTATTTGTTTACAAATACTGCAGGCCCTATTCGGGCCCAAGCAGGGGTGGGTACAATGTCAGTGACAATATCAGAAACAGAATACAAAAAATTGAATTACAAGTATAAAATTTACGAATATTCTCAATATGATTTCATTGATTTGTGGGGTTTAACGCCCCAAAACCAGCTCTGATTATGAGAGACGCTATTCTGGCTGCTTCTAGAAGAAGCGGGCTGAGTGAGCTGAAATACTTAAGCGGATAATTAACTGTAATTTACAAATTAAAATTGAATAATCATTTTACGGATTGGATTGCGGTTTGCGAATTGTTAGCCAGTGAATCCGCATACGACATATACGCGCACTTCGAACGAATTTGCGGGATAACACCGTTTTCGAGATATTCGTATCCCCAATGTGTGCCTAAAAGACATCGGCATATTCCGGTTACCATTGTGCCCGCGGGTGCGTAAAACCTCGTTTTGTTTTAAGGGAGTAAGTGTAACAAAATTTTCACGCTTAAAGTGGCCCTGCAACAGTTTTTCAACAAATGCAGAAAACGATGGCCATCAGTCGTGGAGGCTGGATCCTGTGAGCGAGTGAGCCAGATGTTGCTGCTCTGCACGCGCCAGAGAATTTGCACTTTGTTTTCGCTGGAAAGCGCCCACTCATCTTTCAACAAATGACGTCACTGGTGCCACCTATATATACTACGTCGCTTGAGGCGGAAATACCATTGGCTGATTTCATGATTGCGAAGAGATAATTTTTCATTCTTTATTTGTTCAACAGATAGATAAAGCGTGCGTATTTCTCTGAAAAGAGCAGCGAAAAATATCCAGCGAGTGACGTCATTTGTTGAACAAGAGCGGCCACTTTCCGGCGGTGTTTGAAAACAAACTGCGAATTTGCGTGCAGTGCAATATTACTTGACTCAAATGTTCACAGATATAGCCACCACTGATCGATAACGCTTTCTGATGTACAAAAGGTATTAACGCAACCTTGATGGCTATAGCTGTCCGGAACTTTGCGCCGTCCTCAGAATTCGTTATTACGTGTATGGATATCAATCAATCAATCAACTTTTATTTTCGTTTATTTTTATTTCTGCGGTGAGCGATATGCCTCGCTCACCGCAGGTTACACTGTGTGTCATAAAAATTAAAGTTGTATGGTGTGTTCTTGTTGTTTAGCTGATTGCGTATTTTGATTTCCCTTACGTGTCTCCCGCTTAGAGCAGTCATGATCGGTTCTGTCAAGTAAGGCCCCGCCACGGTGGCCCAGTGGTTATGGCACTCGGCTGCTGATCCGAAGGTCGCGGGGTCGAATCCCAGCTGCGGCGGCTGCATTTCGATGGAGGCGAAATGTTGAGGTCTGTGCATTGTGCAATGTCAGTGCACGTTAAAGAACCCCAGGTGGCCGAAATTTCCAGAGTCCTCCACTATGGCATCTCTCATAATCAGGGGTGGTTTTGGGACGTAAAACGCGAGAAATCAATCAAATCAATCTATCAAGTAAATTCTGTCACGGATTGCTAAAAAAATTTTACGATTTCTCAAGAAAAGGTATACTTTTATGCAATTCGCATGCATCCGTCATTAAGCTACATCTTCCTTCTACTCTCGCCGAGCGTTGAGAACAAAAAAGCAAGTATCACAAAAGTCGCGCCACAGTGGCGTATAGTGGCGCTAAAGCATAGTTTTTTTAGATGCGAAGCAGCTCTTTGACTAGCCTGTGTAACGCTGTCCCTCCGTCCGTACGAACGCGCCGCAACGCGTTCCCCTCGCCGCAGGTGTTGGAGCGGTGCCAAGTAGGTCACGCCGCAGCTGCGCGTTGACGTCACGCTCCCCTCGCAGTGCGCGCTGACGTCACTCTCCCTCGCCTGCCGCGCGCTCGCTGCAGCGCCCGGAGCTGCCGCCTGACGGAAATCTTCGATGAGCGCTTTCCCAGCTCGCAAGGAACGAGAACGCGCCCTCGCCCTCGGGAGACAACGCTGACGCAGGCAGCGTCTGCTAGCGTCAAACCGATGCAAACGCGACACCTAGTCAAACCGATGCAAACGCGTTGTGCACCCCCCGTGCTGCTTCGCATCGCCTCATGGTCCCCTTTAGCGGGAGATGGTGCAATTTTTTCTATTTTCTTTCCTTTTTATTTTTGATACTTCACCTTTTTTAATGAAGTGCTACCACAAAGGCATATGTCGCCTTCGCAGACGAGCTCCCTTTGCCGCAGCTAAAGTTTTTTTTTATACTCATTTATGGATGTCGTAGATATATAACCCTGTATTATTAACTTAAGGGCATGCACATCACTGTATGTAATAGTTGTAGGGGATCGCATTTTTTTACACATCTATATTTGTTAGAAATAAAAAGAAAATCGTGCGTGATTCCATAAACATGTCCTAAAGAGTTCGAGCACTCGCTCTGCCGCGCCATAGTTACTGCGTACGTTCCCCATATACATTATGTGGCGCCAGACATAAACGCCCTGTCACGAGCTAGTGACTAAACTTGAATAAACGCGCCTCGCCTTTTAATATGTTGTTACGGTTGAACAGTGGACGATGTTTATTTACAGGGCGAGGCTGGCGATGATCAATCGATGATGGCGTCGATTCGCTGCACCAGCTAACGTCGTCTTCCTTCTCTTCCGTTCCCGGCTCATACCTTGACCGGTTATGTAGCATTCCCTGGTTCGCAGACGAAGCCCACCGGGCAAGTCCACATCAGTTGGAAAGTGCACGATGAAATCGCTTGAGCCGTGCAACATGTGCCAGCTGTGTTCGGCTTGACCGGCGATTAGCAGACGTCAAGCGTGATACCACGTAGGTCAAGTCATTCAAACGATCAACAATAATGAATGGGCCAATATAGTTCGGTAAAAAGTTCTGGCATAGGCCGCGTTTGCGTTGTGGGGTCCACACACACACAAAGTCTCCTTTAGCGTATGAGACTGGCTGATGGCGGCTGTCATAACGCTTCTTGGATCTGCCTTGAGATATTACATTACGAAGTCGAGCGATACGACGGGCTTCTTCAGCAAGGCACAGCATCTTGGCGACAGAGTAGTCGCTGTGGAAGTCGAACGGTAGTATTGTGTCAATACTGTTCAGTGGCGGACGTGCGTAAAGCAGATAAAATGGTGTGTAATCGGTGGTCTCATGCTTTGCGGTATTATACGCATAAGTGATGAAAGGTAGGACATCATCCCAATCTTTGTGATCGGAAGATACGTACATTGCCAACATGTTTGTTATTGTTCTGTTGGTACGCTCCACAAGACCGTTGGTCTGAGGGTGGTAAGGTGTTGAATGTCGTAGCTGTGAACTGCAGAGACTAAGCATTTCTTCCACGACGTCTGCAACAAACTGGCGACCACGATCGCTTATGATGACGCGAGGAGAACCGTGCCGAAGAATGACGAATCGTAGCAGGAACGTGGCGACACATGCAGCGGTTGAAGATGGCACGGCAGCCGTTTCTGCGTAGCGAGTCAGGTGATCTACACATACGATCACCCATCGATTGCCATTAGAGGATCGTGGGAACGGCCCTAAGAGATCGATACCCACTTGTTCGAACGGCAGACAAGGGGGCAGCACTGGTTGAAGAAGACCTGGAGGAGTGGTCGTAGGGCGCTTGTAGCGTTGACATTGCTCGCAACCAGCGACGTACTGCTTGACTGTATCTCGCATTCTGGGCCAGAAAAAGCGCTCCTGTGTCTGTTCGAGCGTTCTGGTGAAGCCTAGATGGCCAGAGGTCGCGTCATCGTGCATGGTTCTCAGTATATCTAGACGCAGAGCCTGCGGAACCACCCAGAAGAGAGCATGCACCTTGTGTCGAATAGTTGGTTTTGTACAGCAAGCCATCTCGCACGCAAAATCGACCGCTGGCTTGAGTACGCAACGCTGCAGTAAAAAGGGGCTCCAAACTAACATCGTGTTTTTGCTCAGTCTTAAATGTCGTCATGTCTGGGAACGTCGAAGAAATAGATGCAAAACAGTCCTCGAAATTGTCTTCGTCACCCATCGTTGTCGGCAGAGGAAGGCGGGAAAGACAATCTGCGTCTGCGTGGCGACGACCGGACTTGTAGTAGATGACGAAGTCGTACTCCTGAAGTCGAAGAGCCCAACGGGCCAGTCGACCACTCGGATCGCGGAGATTTACCAGCCAGCTCAAGCGTGGTGGTCAGTAACGATAGTGAGCGGTTATGTAGCAATATGTTCAAGAAAAGGCGGCAGGTCGTCTGAAATGCACAAGTGGACCGCTCATTCTTTGCGTGTGCTACGTGGCGCCTATTATTTACTAAGCTTATACATCGACGCGAAACACTCTCCCGCCTGTCGCACTGTCTGGAGCACGAAGCGCCGCAGCGGTTTCTCACGAATTTCGTGCTTTATGCAGTAAAAGAAAAGGTGTAAATTTGAGTTTCCTTTCTGTTTTCTTCGTTCTTCTCTCTCTCTCTCTTTTCCTTTTAGCGCATAGTGTGAGAGAAATGGATAAGCGTGAAACGTCACGCGCGAAGTTGGGCCGATCCGCTGGTGCAAGTCAAATGACTTGCTGCTTTCCGCAGAAACGAAACGGTGCGACGTGCCTTCCTTCAAATTTCGTCCATTCGGGGCGTTCCAGCTGTCTGCCGTAAAGGCGGTGATGAACATATCAAATTACGTGCAGCTATTTGGATTTCTGCCGCTAGGTGTGCCTGTGACGCCCGACAAGTTTCACCTACATGAACAACTGCCCTAAGGCTGATAATAGGATAATGTTAACAAGTTTCTGTATTTTCAGTGTATAGCTGTAGCTGCGGCAGAGTGGAGCGTATACGTTCGTCTAGCGCGGCGCATTCTCTAGCATGCAAGTGCATGATGCTTTATCTCCTGAACAAGCCTGGAGCGCTTGGCATGGGGGAATGAGCTTTCGGCGCTTCGTTTGTACCTTCCCTTACTTAGCATCTTGCGCTGCTGCTCTTTTCGCTGATTTCACCTTTGCATTCACATATGTTCGATGCTACGGTGTACTACACAAGTGGCCGCCACGGCGGTCTAGTCGCTATGGTACTCGGCAGCTGTTCGCAAGGTCGCGGCATCGAATCCCGGCCGCGGCGGCTGCGTTTCGATGGGGGCGATCGGTGCTATACAGGCCCGTGTGCTGTGTGATGTCAGCGCACATTCAAGAGTGCCAGGTGGTCAAAATTCCCAGAGCCCTGCACTGCGGCGTCCCTCATAATTATATAGTGGTTTTGGAACGTATAACCCCAGAAATCAATCGATGTACTACGCAACCGCGGAAGCAGAAAATCGCGATCGCGCTGTGATGTGCGAGTTTAAACGGGCGAATGAGTTCCAACGCATGTGTCACTTTTCGAGTGATTTCTCGAGGTGTGTTCTTCCAACGGCTGGGTTGAAGAATGCGCTTGACGCATCCAGTGGTTTTTGATAGCGGCACTGCGTGTGCTGTGAAAAGGTATGCTCCAGATATATATGTAGCACTGTCGCATACGTTCTACGATTGACTAACGTCGGCAACAGTGAAGTGGTTTTGCAAGCTGCGGCTTTCTTCTTGTTTGCTGAAATGCTTGTTGTTGTTACGAAGGCTGAATAAGATTCGAAATTGGTAGGTGCTTTCTCGTTTCCGTTTTTCTTTTTGCTTTTTTTAAGTTCAATTATGGTTGCTTCTGAGACATGCCGTCTTCGGTGCCGGACCAGTTCAGGTGATGTGTAATACGTGGCGATATGCGAGATGTCTGAGGAAGTTGTCTATGTGCGTGCGTGTGTGTGTTTGTTTTCCTAGGGAGGAACTTAAACTTATGTGCACATTAAATGGTCATCCATTCATAAGCGTTACAACTAGCTATGCATTGGACAAGCAATATACAACCACCTGCGAGTAATTTTCGCTTACTGTGTAGGCGTGCGCAGGATTCAGCAGCATGGGGAGGTGGGTACCGCCTTCCTGCACATTCCGCCCTTCCGCATTTGGTGCCCGCCATTAAAAAAAAAAGTAAGGTGCTCTGTCATAAAATGCATCATTTTTATTTCTGTCGAAACACTGATTTCAATTTAGATGCTTTACGTAATGCTACAGCCAAGCGCTTTTCCTATGCGACGTAACGCAGTTAAACACACACGCAACAGCTTCACGAAGTTGTGGGGCCTTAGGAGTTCAACGCGATAGCGATGCGTGGGCCCATTGCCATCGCGCTCTTTCGCTTGCCATGCTCTTGAGCCGCCTATGACACCAGACTTGCCATTGTATGTCCCTACTGGTGGAGTACAAAGTGGCGATGCGCCATCAAAACTCGCCGATAAAAAAAGGCACCGCAGTTCGTCTGGCGCTTGTGCACAGCACAGAATCCATCACATACATGTCAACAGGGCGTATTTTTGGATGTGCAAATATGTATATTGTGGGAGAAGCCGCCGCGCGGCGCGCGTCGGGTGCAACACGTAGCAACACGGTCACGTCGTTGTTTCTCCGCAGCGTCCCTCTGGCGGCGATCCCCACAATAAAAATGACCTGCCGTAAGCAGTCATCGCACTGGATGTGGCGTGTACGAGTGCGTAGCGCATCGCCCTCCGGATCGAGGGGTCCCACGTTCGATGCCTACTCGATCCGAATGTTTTTTAAAATGCGAAGCATTTCTTAGCGAACTTCGGCGACTTTGAGCGTATCTATCTATCTAGCCGCCTACGATTTTGTGCTCTCCTGGCCGTTTCGCTATTTGGATGTTTACGAAAATTGGTATGCCACAACATGACTGCATGACGAACATAAATGACATGTCATAACATGATAATCATGACATGCATGTCATGAGCGGCATGATTTACATGCCATGGTCTTGGTGCTCTCCTGGCCGTTTCGCTAATGGGATGTTTACGAAAATTGGTATGGCACAACATGACTGCCTGACGAACATAATTGGCAGGTCATAACATGAAAATCATGATATGCCTGTCATGAGCGGCATGATTTACATGCCATGGTCTTGGTGCTCTCCTGGCCGTTTCGTTAATGGAATGTATACGAAAACTAGTATGCCACAACATGACCGCATGACGAACATAAATGACAGGTCATAACATGAAAATAGTGACATGCATGTCATGAGCGGCATGATCTACATGCCACTCGTTTCGTTAATGGGATGTGTACCAAAATTGCTATGGCACAACACGACTGCATGAAGAATGTAAATGACAGGTCACAACGTTACAATCATGACATGCGTGTATGAGCGGCATGGTTTACATGCCCCAGTCATGGTGCGCTTGCGGCCGTTTCGTTAACTTGATATGTACCGAACTCGGTATAGCGAGACAACAATGCAAATTCATTTTACGTTCCTGATGCGTGCTTCGCATTTCCTTGATTCCCACTGCATGCGGGATCTGCCAATTTTTTTCTTCCTTTCTTTCATTCTTTACATCCACCTCGAATTTTTGCTCACGGGCGACGGTGATTTTCCGCTCACAACCAGCGACACCGACACCGGAATATTTGCGAAGTCAGCTGTTTAAGGAAGCGCTGACACAAAAATTTCTGTCTGCTGGTGTGTTTTTTTTTGCTGCAATACGTAGCTGAGGACCTGTTAGCCATAACATGGCACATCAATTGCTCCAATGCCCGGCGGATAATTATTTACCGCCTGTTTTTTACCCACTAGTTTCAGTTTTGATTCGGCAGAGCTCAGAAAATGACAAGCGCCTGGTGCAACTGGCGCCATCTAGCGCTTGCAATGGGGTAAACACGTTCGACCACGTGAGCACACATAACTGTGACGCACTTCCGCACGACATGCGATGCGTGCTCGTTTTCTTTCACCTGTCGCACGTTCTGCGCGTTGTTGTTTGTGTTATTATCATCGACGTTCAGTGGCAACTATTTTCTTGAGGTCTGGTGTCCCCTGGAGTCTACTAAGCAGGCGCAGCGAATAAGCGATGGTGGACATAACATCATCATTGCCAGCTCTCGGAGCTCGGCTGCCGTGGTGATGTCGCGGAAGTTGGGGGTCCCCATCGGCATAAAGTTAATATTAACTCTGTGCCCTTCGGGTCACCTTTGCTTTTGTCGATGCTGCGATGTACGGCGTCTAGCACTCAATTCCGCATGCAAGTTTCAATATCCATTTAAATTAGCTTCAGAGCTGTGCTCGCCATTGAGATATTGCAGACGACATGTGCATGTCCATGCAAATCGATCTTGCAGGCTATCTCAGCAGCGAAATTTTGGTGTCAGTGCCCCTTTAATGCTATCGTGTTAAAAGCAACGATGTATACATTTTTCGCTTGCAGTAATTAACCTATCTACATTTGATTTAGAACCTCACCGCCCGCCTCCCCCAACGATACATGCCTATGCCGGTTGTGAAGACATATTGCATGATGTATTATTTTCGTTGAGAAAACGTTTACCGCATAGAGGCGCCCATTGCCGATGTAAACTAATAATAAATGAATAAAAAATAATGCATGCTGTCGTAAGATGCCCCGCTACCTACATTCTATTAAGACGATAGTATTTCTTGGGATACTTGAACGCAGAAATTTTGGTCTGTCTGTTTGTCTGTCTGTCACACAAGTCAGCCACCCGGCCAAAGTTTAATCCCTTTCCTAACGCCCAGCCATCTTAAACTGGTAGCTGCATTCATACTTGTGAACATTGTCGATCAAAAAGCAAATATTATGCATGTCTGAGGCGCAACATCAATATGTAAGTATTAGGTGGCGTGTTCCTTTACTAGAAAATACATAGATACATAATTCTAAAGACCCTAGTGTTTCTTAAGCTACGCTAAAAATGCGACGCTGTGCACAAAAAGGCCTCTGCCGACGATTTGGTACTGCCACCTGGCAGTTGCCCAGCAATTCTGCACAAGCTCATCTTTCCCAACTGCGCTGCCAGATGGCGTCCATATCTCACACAGCGCCTCCTCTATTTCATCAATGCCAGCCAGATGTGGCTGATACAACATAGAGGAGGCGCTGTCTGAGGCAAGGCAAAACATAAATGGCCGCTTGATGAAATAATGCGGTAAAATGAAATCTGTTCAAACAAACCTCACAGGTGGCATCACGGGTGGCCACGGATGAGACCAGGACTCATGTAGTACGGCTGGCAGAAGACTGTCATCTTTTCATGACATTTGCAGCGAAGCACACAGATACGCGGCCAATTTTTTTTCTTTTTGTTCACAAACGGCAACATCCACTGGCGTGCAGATATGCTTGCCTCACGTGGCCTGCATGGTCTGGGAGCGAATGTGTTTCGACAGCATTCGCTGCACACGCGTTCTGCATATGTTGACTCGGTGCGCATTTCCACGGTAGTGAAGATATGCCATCGTTGGCGAGGGGAAGGGAGGGGGGAGCACTGGGGTTTCCAGAAAGACAGACAGAAAAACTTTATTTTATCCTGGGGGGAAGGTCGACTAGTCGCCTTCCTTAGGCAGCACTCATGTTGGGTCCGGGAGTCTAAGACCCTCTGCACCTGTCAGGCCCCCTGGATCATCCATAGCTGGCCCTGACGGTCGGAGCTCGTAACACAGTGGTAGAAAGCGGTCTCGTCAATCCGATGGACCCTTCAGTTGATTTGTAAGCGGGGGCAGCTCCATATGATGTGATTAAAGTTGGCTAATTTGCCGAATAGAGAGCACGGAGGAGAAATTCCCATGAAGCTGGCCATACTGGCTGGTGACGGAAAAGTGTCTGAATTAGGCACAGGGCTATCTCCTGGCCTCTAGAAAGTTCTTTGTGCAGAGTGGGGAGGGTTCTCCTGCCTAGCATGTAGTGGTTAGGGTGCCTTGTTTTTCAGGGAGTTGGAGGAGGATCCAGCCCTGGATCTGCCCCTTCATAGCGGAAGCTTCGCCCGCTTCGTTTTTAAAGGCCCAACCGTATATGCGATTTTCGAGCGACAACGACGAGCGATCGGTTTTGCCGTCGCTCAGGGCGATGTTGTCTGGCCAGATAGTAAATATCGCTTGGTTACCAAGTGGTTTCACACACCCTGCAATAGCCACTGCACCCGCTTCAATTCGAATCTATCCTGTCCGCCACAGTGGGCTAGTGGTTGAAGCCAGAGGCCACGGAATCGAATCCGGCCAACGGCGGTGCCGTTTGGATAAAAGCGAAATGCAAAAAAATGAAAAAGAAGAAAAGAAAGGAACATCTGTGTATTAAGGTGCATGTTTGAGAACCCCAGGTGGTCAAAATTAATCCGAAGCCCTCCACCACAGGGCTTGCCTTATAATCATAATGTGGTTATGGCATGTTAAACACCATCAGTTAATAAATTAACTTAGCTACTTACTCCTCACACCAATGGCGAAAAAATGAAAATTTAAAATCAGCTCCTACTTCATCACGTGTGCAGATGAGGGCAAAGGATTGGCGATGTTTCATCATTATTATTTTGATAGGTTGCTCATACTTTGATGCTGTTAGGTGAAGATCGTTACTGTAAGCCTCGAAGGTGTTTCAATGCTTGCACACCAGATTGTGCTACATATGTAGCATTTTCATCTAATGGTATAAAATTCATTTCTACTGGAAAAGGTTCCTTGGCATTTCATGTCAAGGTTTGGCTTATCACACAGTTTGCATCCCAGCTGTATTTGAATTGGGTTACCCGTTCAAAAAATAAAGTGAATTAAAACTTTCTTTTTGAGTTCTCAGTACACCACGAGGAACCTGTACCCCCTGTGACAGGCAGGATAGATTGTAAATAGATTATATAATTGACATCCTTAAAGGGCGACAGCGTGTCCACAGAATGTCTGCTGTTTTTTTTTTGCCTTGTATCATTTCATCCAGGCTCCCATACCCGGTGCCATGCCAGGGCCTGTGCCTGGAGCCATGCCTTATGATCCCCCACCACCATACTCACCGACTGCTCCAAACCAATGCCAGACTGCACAGCCTATGGAGCACCCATCCCGGCTGTATCCTGCCCCTGGCCAGCCATACCCCTCGGCAGCTCCAGGACCATACCCAATGGCTTCGTACCCGCAGCAGCCAGGCCTGCCGCAGCAGACTGTGTACCACGTGCCGGATGCCTTTGATGCTGGGGCCCGCTTCACGCATAGCAAGCCTACAATTCCAGTAAGCCAACTCTTTGATTTGCTTGCTTAGTTTGGTCTTTTGTAACTCTGATAAAATAGCGGCAAGCGACAAACAGTGAAAGAACTGTATGAAAATGTCAGGCAGCTGTCACTGCTTTGTTCAAAGGCTTCACATGGTGCAGTGATTTCGGTTTCAACGTCAGGTTTCTTTAGTTTGAATGTATTCATCTATGTTTTGGGGGCCCACACTTTTGCTGGAGTGTAAGGCTAGTAATTTCAAATGTATTAGTATGTAAAAGGTTGGATATTTAGGAGATGTAGGGATTTATGAGTACTACACATAATGTAAACATGTCATAAAAATAGTTTATGTTCTGCTGCTGTAGTATAAACCACTGATGCCCCTGTTACATACCTTCATTTAAAAAATAAAGCAACAGAGATGGTTTGCAAAATAGAGCAAATGCAAACATCGAAAGGTAGTGGAGAGGAGAGGATTTTTTCAGTAGGCTGGGCAGCTGTGTTGCCACGAATCAAACCTGTGAGCATTAGCTCACAGGTTAGATTTGTAGCTTTGGTGGACACATTCCTGTGACAGCAGGATGCGCTTTATGGGTAATCATTAAGGGGCTGCGTGTTGTCAGAAAAAGAGAAAAGAAGACCATCGTGGAAACTTTTGATGTAGCATCGTTGTTCCTCCCAATATTAACACTTAAACTTCATCAACAATACTCTTCAAATGATGGAAGGAGATTTAAGGAACCAGAAGTGATATGGCACATGCACTCCGGTAAACTGGAATCACAAACCATGACTGGGAAGTTACCTTATTAAGTGGCTTCCTTTAATTGGCAGTACCTTCTAAAACATCACTTCCTTTGGGGCTGCCTATGGTTATATGTTACATACCACTATAGGCAGCCCAAAGGGAGTGATGTTTACATAATGCAATTCGTGTACAATGGCAGGGTTGACAAGGCAGTGCAATTTACGCCTAGCCTATGTAGTGCCCACTTCTGAGCGTAAGTGTTCAGCATTGTTGCAAGCTTTTTAAACCAAGGAAGTGTTTAAACTCATTGTTTAAATCAGACAACAGGTAATTTGAACTGGTTTTGCTTGCCCTACAAAGGGGCCAGTAAACAGGCTTCAGCGAGTTTCTCAGTTTCCAAAATATGCTCCCTCATTCGTAGAGAAGGCTGTGGCAATCAATTTTTGCACTTTATTTCTAAAACCCACTCCCCACTTGCCTCTCTGGCTCTTCACCAGTCCTCTTCACCAGTCCTCTTCACCTGCTAAGTGACGTCACTTTTCCCATCGGGGAACATTATGAAACACTGAACTTGTCAGTTGGTCTAAACCAGCACTATAAAAGTGTGCCTTGGTGCTGCAGTGATGCGGTTCTGGCCACACAGTTGTTGGCCATACTGGTGAGTAGTTCTGATTCGTTGATGAGTTGTTCTGATTCGCTGACATTGTGTTATGTTACCGAAGCAAGTGTAACCAAGATGATAGGCATCGTCTACCTTCGCCTGCCATGAAATGGTTGTTCTATCTCCTTTAACTTCCTTATTACAACATGTATTCAAGAAATGCCTGTGGCGTCATGCTTGCATCATACAAGATGCACTTTTCTCCTCAACACAAATTTTGGGCCTCGTGCTTACTGGCCCTTTAAGTGGGAAAAAAGGAAGTCAGCTGTTTTGAGGTTAGTGATGTACTTAAATAAAGGTTCCAGGACAGTATGTGGATACAAGCATTCTAGCATACTTTTGGCCATTTTCATGAATCTAGCTAGCTTGTATTGTTTCTATACATATCTGCTACCATATCTTGTATCATTCAGATTAAGAATGATGTATATATTTTAAACGGACACTAAAGCGCAAAACAACTTTTCCCGCACTATTAAATTACCCTTTCACAATACCAACAGCACCCCTTCTGCCACAGGGGAAGACTTAGTTAGCGAGAAAATGCACAAAAAAGAAAATACAGGTGGCAAACACCACTTTCACGTTGCTGCCCCAACTCATTGTGATGTCAGATTTTGAAGGCACCTGCAATGGTGCAGCAATTACATCCCGACGAGGCGAACAGTCCCACACAATCCGCTTGAGGATCTCCTTTTACCTTGGGCAGTCCGTCAGGGCGGCCCTGACGAAGACAAGTCCGCTTGTTGAAACGTTGGCTCCCGCGACATTCCCTGTTCTAAATCGTACTTTGCGATTTTTTCATCGATTCAAGCATCCATCTTCCCCTGAGCTTCTCTTCTAGTTTGGTTTACATACTTAAAGAATTTCTTTAATACTCTCAGCCATTACAGTACGACTGACCCATAATCTAGCCTCAAGAGGCATCACTGGATAAGCTTAAATAATTATGTTAAAGGTACTTCAACAGGTGCACTGAGCTCTGGGCCTCTAGCACCTAAGCTCAATGCTCTTACCACTGAGCCACATACATACGGCTCATTAAGCAGAATAGAATACCTTCAAGACATTTCCCGCATGCAAGCCAGTGCATTTTCCAGCGTGCTGATAGTTTTAGGGAAGAATGAAGCAATTATTTTTGCGCAGGCTAGCGCATAGACTACTTGGCATATTTTGGTAATGCCTGCAGAGTGTTCTTGAGTAGCCATGTAATCTGCTCTGTGTGCAGATAGGCAATACCTCGGCACTTCAACAACAACCTTGGAGCGTCATGTGATTTGCATTTGTGTTGGATATGTCTCCCTCTCATTTGTTAAACTGCCATTTGCATAGACTCTGACATATTGACAAATGGTTTTTGCTGTGTTTTTGTTCAGTGTGTGACAGCAGTCAGTTCTTTCTCTTTCAAAGTTTTCATTTAGACAAGAGCATAACATTGGAAGTCCAGCATAACGTTTCACAAAATGTTCCGTTGTTTTATTTTGTCTTGTCATGCCACAATGTGTCACTAGCCACTAGTTTAATGCAAGTGCCAATTTTCAGTGCTTTACAAATCTGAAATTTTTGTTCTGCAGCCCCCTCCCCCTGGAGTTCCCCCAAACGCTGCACAGCTGGCTGCCATGCAAGGCAACCCTGTAGTCCTAGGCCAAAAGAAGAATAACTTCTGGACCACTGGTGCTGGAGGCGGCTACACCTTCTGGTAGACACAGCACAAGAGCCTCCACCAGTGCTCCTGCTGCTGTGTTGACAGTAGCAAGGCTGTTAGCTTTTAATTTCCTTCACAACAAGAGCACTGTTTTGCAAGACTGTGGAATTGCCTCTGCCATGTCAACATTGAGCGACGCTCTGGCTTGCCTTCCCTTTGCTAGGTTCACCAGAAATATTCTTCAGGTGCTCCAGTTGCTTTGCCAGATTCTGAACACTCGGTGCCATTGATCTAGAAACAGAGAACCTTGCACATGAGTGAGTTTTTGTGGGACAACGTGTTTGCATAGGGTAAACAGTGTCACTACTTTTTGTGTTCCAACATAGAGAACTGTAGTAGCCTGGAGGCCAGATTTAGTGATCTGTTCAGCAGGGAAGAGTATTGTTCAGTCCAGGCCATGCTCTACTTTAACTCAAGTGCCCACCTCAGCTAGCTAGCTCAGCAGGCAGTGGCATTGTTATCAGTTCGCACAGCTCTCTTTGTCCTGGGACTCTTTGATAACCTCAGGGATTATTCAAAACAGTGTCTCAATATTGCAGCTTTCCCAGTCGTCTTGCACGGTGTCTTTGAATCTTGAAATGTATAAATATTCAGTATCAAGAACAGCTTTTTACAGCTTACTTTTGACTAATACTCTCTATATAGAGCATGAAGTACAGTCTCTTAAAAGAGGGAGGAAAATGTGCAGCATCAGTCAAGGAGCTGCTAGGTGATTGATGTGGATCACTTAGCTGACACTGTTCAACAGCCTACTAAGGGCCATTTCACTGTAAGTGTGTCTTATTGCAAATGACTGTGCTGAAATGCACAAAAGAAAATCGCTCTGCAGCCCACCAGGCCTAAAACCTTTGCAACTACTACTGTTTCTGCTGGTCCTGACAGTTTGGGCAGTGTTTTGTTACAACAACTATAGGTACAGCCGTTAGAATAGTTATCTTGAACGGAGTCTTGTGTTATTGTGGGTGCTGCTGCAGAAATAAATTTATTTACTTATTAAATAAATAAATAATCAACTAAATATTTTAGCAGCAGCACCCACTGCTACGCGATGCTAGCCTCGCTCCAAGTGGTCCAGGCCCTGCAACAGAGTGTTTGAGTTAACCGTGTTGATGGCTGTGCTATTTTTTCATGTAACATTACTGTGACACTCCCTCTGGGGCAGTCTAATGATTTTTAAAGTATTGCTCCTTGGGCAATGCAAGTACCAGTCCGGTTGAAACTGGTAAAATTACTTTGCCTAACTAGAAGCCAGTCCTTTATTCATTATTATGTGGCTAGCAGCAGCCAGTTTGGCCTACTTCAGGATGACGTTATTAGGGGCGAAGCTCCTTAAGGCGTAGGCTTGTCTGCCGTAGTTGTCCGTCGTAGCCACTTCGTCTTCATCGAACGCTGGCATGCGCTCTTGTGTCACGAGTTCACGCTGGTTCCTCTTCGTAGCCTCGAACGCTGGCACGCGCTCTTGTGTCAGGAGTTCACGCCGGTTCCTCTTTGTCTACTCCGGCATCACTCAGTTTCGGTTTCGTTTCGTATTACATCACAATACCCCCAGTTTTAAGTAGTTGTTCACAACTTTTCTGGAAGGTAAAAGATGCGAAACGAATACCACAGTGTTCTAGAGCACTCAGTTGTCTGTCCATACAGCACGAAGCATGGCTAAATTAATCCGGAACTCTGCACGATTTACGATGAACCTCCGGAGCTTCGCCCACTCATCATCATTCACTCCGTGGATATGCGTGGATTTTTTTTTCTTTCTGACTCGTATAATGATTGTGACAATAGCCTACCCTGGCTTGCAGGATGCAGAGTGTGATGGCAGGGGCATCTTTAGCATTTCAGTCTTTTTGACAAACGTTTGACTGATGCTGTGAAATATTCAACATGGTTAGTGTGTGTAAAAGAGGAGGTTGCAGGAAGAAGAGGAGTTGATAAACAGTGGGTGTGCGGGGAAGCCACAGCCTGGAGATAAACTTGCCTTGTTTCCTTTGGAATAAAGCTTCCCTTTTCATCTACTGGAAATCCAGTCCATTTTTGACAAACTGATATGATGGCTGGGATGGTGGAACTACTGCTGAAAAGTTTCCGGACCTGTTTTTTTAGTATTTGTTAAACTGGGTCTCAGTCCTCATTACTTAAGCACCAGCTAACTCGCCTTCCTTTTTAGTCATGCCACAAGGCAGCAAAAACAAATGAATGACTTGCCATGATACAATTTCACATCCCTTACCTCTCCGCAGCTTGTCATTTTTTACTTCAAATGAAAGAATGAAATTTCTGGCAAGCACCGTCAGCAACTATGAAAGTGTGCATGTGCTTATTGAACAATCGAAGCAACCTTGTTGAAATGAAGCTGTTATGAAGTGTAAAAAAATGTTAACTTTTATGGAGGATGTTTGTGGCAAACAGAATCCTCAATGTGAGTGGCTTGGTACTTGTTTAATTGTTATTCAAGTGTCGTTTTCAGTGAACATAGGATGGTGTTTTGTGTTTTATGTACTGCATGGCATGCACACATGTCACCTCATCAGCTTTCAATGCTAAGCAACGCACAGTTTAGCCATCATTTCCACATTTCTGCTTCTGTGCTTTGTACTATAGCCATGCTATTGAGTTTGGAGTAAAATGAAAATAAACTTTGTCAAGAATCAATGCTGTCTAGTCAACCATAGTGAGTTACTGAAGAATGCGCATAAAATAAAAACAAGGTAACCTTATTGTCCTTAAAGGAGTACTGACATTAATTTTTGACATTCTCGTATTGTTGCTGTATATGAAAGCACTGGCATGGAGAACCCCAAGAAAAATATCCGGGTGCCTCGCAACTTAATGAATATATTTTTAATACAACTCCCTTAAAAGCCCACTTTTGGTTTCGATTTCAAGGGGGCGGTTTCCTCCTGACATGTCAAGACAGTCAGACATATGTCTAAGCCACATAGGGACAGCAATTCATGATAGTGTCGGTGCAACTCTGTCGTCTGTGGTCAATTACTCATAGGGCACGCAAACGACGACAATTTCACGGTTGTCCAGCGACTCTGAGAGCAATTTTGGCAATTCTTAAGAGACTGTGTTCATACGTCGTCATAGTGTCCATTGCGCTGAGGCTGGCTTGCAGTATTGGGCGACGAAAACTTTAACACCCAACTGAAATATTTTGTATGTGTTTCCTGGCTTCCGTGTGTCGAGGGCAGTAACAATACGTGGCTATAAAATGAAAAGTGTATATTTTGCGCTGCCGCAAAATCATGTCAGCACTCCTTTAAGTTAGTCCACGTACCAGGAACAGTTGTGAACTGGTCGCCCTCTGAATATGCAAATTCGAATCCCATGTAACCACATCAAAACATACATTGGCAATGTTAGCACTGCCAGCTTGAAGATCTTGCGGCTATGGCACATTAAGTGGTTTTTTTCATGCCATGCAGTGACCTTGAAGCTTCTGAAAAGATGGCAAAGATGGCCCAGTGCAATATTGCATGGCCTATATCAGACCCAGCACTACAATAGTGAATATAATTGCTTCACTATATTTCATTTCATACATCAGGTTCACTGCTGTGAAGGCTACACAAGTAGCCCATAAAAAGAGAAGTGGAGTGCTACACAAGTTGGTTTTTACACAAGCAGAGACTTCGTTAGCTTCAAAAGTAACAGAATGATCGCAATGCTTCCTTGAAATTCAGACATTGGCACCTTGTAACACCACAGCTTTTGAATCTTCTCAGGAAGAGGTGTTTTTTATCAGTGCATTACGATCTGAAGTCTGCAGCAGAGGACAAACCTTGAACAGCTTGAAAAATGTTTATTCAAGACAGCAATTTACATATGAAAATTCTGTGGAAGTAACAACTCAACAGTTTTGTCACTAGTGCTGCACTGTAGAATTTATCTCTTCATTTTCTTCACTTACAATAAATTGCCCAGGTTATTTTCACAGAGGAAAAGCAATAAGACCTTTTAATGAGGATTCCATCCTTTCAGATTTATCGCTTATTTTTATTTATTGTTTGTCTAATAGTTTGTTTACGCGACATAGTAGCGACCAAACCTACAAAAATTATGCGTTTTTTTTCTCCTGTATGAGCCACATTGTAAGTGCAATAGAATCTGTAGCATTTTGCATGATGAGATGCCCTATAAGAAGGTGTCAGATGGTCTCCCTTCTGCTAAGGAAGTTTGGTGGAATTCATAGGCGAAGGAGGTCTGGCGATAACCACTTTGGCTGGATGGCGATAATGTGTTCAATCAGTTTACAACGTAATGATGTAAATGATTTAGGACGATTATTTTTTAATATTCTTCTTTGCTTTGTGTTATAATGCACAAAATACAGTAGAACCCCGCTGTTACGTTCCCGGCTGCTGTGTTTTCCTGGCTGTTACGTTGTTTTGGGCCAGTCCCGGCATAGCTCCCATAGGATTTAATGCATTAGGGACCCCGCTGTTACGTCGCAGTGTGGGAACGTTCTCGTATGTTATGTTGCGAATCAACACTGTAAGCAGCCACTGCCGACGGCAATACTGACTTGGCTTGACTGTATCAGCTGCACTATGGGTGACGCCCATTACGTTTCCGGCTTCCGCCGGCAAAATTATGGCACAGCTGTGCAAACTGTTTGTGACGGAATCGCGTACAGTGACTACGTTTCCATTGATGATGCCGTTGTCACCTCCGAGGTTTTCTATGTCGACGAAATCATAGCCGAGTGTGCCAATGAATGCACTGAAAGCGCTATCACTGAAATAAAATTGTGTGCCGGTCACCACTTCTCTCAATTTTTTCATTTTTCCCGTTTCTCGGCTCTTACGTTTCCCGGTTCTTATGTTTATTTTCTACGGTCCCATGAAAAACGTATGAGCGGGGTTCTACTGTAGAAGCTTTTCATTTTTTTAAGAGTATCAGTGACAGTACGCTCCACCCCAGTGCTTTGCTGTACCGAACGGAAAACTTTGGCTGCGGTACCGGTCGAACAGTATGCACACATTCTAGATAAGCATCATAACCAGAATGCATTGTGCGTAGCATTGCTGTCAACTTGGCTATGCTAGGAGAATAGAAGCCTTATGGCCTTGTATCACAGAACTTCTCACTGTGATTTTCTTTCTTTCTTCTTTCTTTATTCAATACTGCGGACATAATACAAGGTCCAAGCAGGGTGAGGGAAAAACAAAAGAAAACAAACAAAGCTAATATAAACATAGTTAATACAGTTTGAGCAATCAAAATGTGATGGATGGCAACAAAGAATTGTTCCAGTCTGTTACAGTGCGAGGGAAAAAGAAAGCTTGAATAAATCTGTACGCACAAAATATGGGGTCAAAGATTGAGGATGATGGTGAAAAGTATGCCTTGATGTTGCATATGAAAGATATAGTGAAGGGTTAATTTCAAGTTCCTGATTCCAAAGCAAAGTTAAGAAATTCTAAACGCATGATTTTTCGTCTGAGTGCCAAGCATGGGGTACTGTTGGCCTGCATTAGTTCAGTGGGTGAGTCATATAGAGAACATTTTGAATAAATAAACTATTAGCTTTTCTTTGTACATTCTCGAGATTAGTAATGTTGCATTTAGTAAAGGGGTCCCAAACTACACATGCATATTCAAGTTTCGGCCTAATCAGTGTATTAAAAGCAAGTAATTTTACAGCTGGAGGCGAGTTCTTAAGTTTGTGTCTTAAAAAGTATAGCTTACACAATGCAGAAGAACAAATGTTATCGATATGTGAATTCCATGATAAGGTATTTGTAAGAATGACACCTAAGTACTTGTATTGGGCGACTTCATGCAGTGGTAATGAACCTAGCTTGTAAGAGAAGGAAAGGGGAGCTTTTTGACGAGAAAAAGGAAGACAGTTTTATCGATGTTAAGCTTCATATCCCATGAGTTACACCATCCGTAAATGTTACCAAGAGCAGAGTTAAGAAGGTGCTGATCGTTAGTTGAAGTGTTAGGGTCAATTACAGTAACTATATCATTAATGTATAGCAGAAACAACAGTGGTCCTAACACACTCCCTTGAGGAACCCCAGAGCCAACCGGAAGGTAGCCAGGCTGCTACACACTGGGATCGATTGGTTAAATAGTTCCTAATCCATGAGACCAAAATTTCTGGTAGTTCAATTTGTCTGAGTTTTACGATTAGTTTGTCATGCAGAACTCTGCAAACGCTTTGCTGAAATCAAGAAATATCGCATCAATTTGACCGTTTTTATGAGGACATAAAGTGAGTGAGTGTATAACTGTGTAATTGTGTAACTGTTGAGTAGCCTTTTCTAAATCCGTGTTGGTGATTAGTGAGAACGGCATGTTCAGATAAGAATTCATTTGATTGGCGATAATATGTTCTATCAGTTTACAGCGTAATGATGTAAATTATTTAGGACGATTATTTTCTAATAAAGCCCGGTCACCTTTCTTGTGTACGGGAACAACTCTGGCTACCCTCCAGTCATCCGGTAATTTTCTGTGATGTAAAGAATTGCGATTAATAACAAAAAACTTTGCTCTTGGCTCAGCATATCACTTCAAAAACATGTTAGGAATGTTGTCAGGGCCACATGAAGATTTAGTTTTTAAATTTAGTAGAATGGAAACCACGCCATGGTAGGAAATAAAACTGACATCACACGGATGAAATACTGCGTCACTGGGTGGGCAAATACCAGACTTGGAAAACACGCTCTGAAAGTATCCATTGAAGTGACATGCAATGTCACCAGAATCGGTAATAATAGATCCATGAATACAAATTTGAGACACTGGTTTCTTTTTTTTGCTTATATAATCCGAAAACTTTTTTGGATCTTCCGAAATAAAGTTGGGCAGCTCTGTGTTAAAATAGTGTTCTTTCGAAGAGTACTGCACACGCAAGGTTTTCTTTTAGTTCCTTTAGATTACCGATAGGCATGTCCCGTTGTCTTAATCTCTTTATTTTTCGCTTGAGGTGGATGATTTCACACGTCATCCACGGTGTCTGCCTACGAACCAGTTTTTGTTTGCTCGGTACAAACATATCTATACAGTAATGACACATCTTTGAAGCAGCACCAAAGAGAGTTGGTAAAATAAGTTAGGCATGTTCCCAAATGTTCTATTATAGATGCTTCGTCTGCATGTGAGTAGTCTGAAAGAGCGCTTCTCAGAATTATTCGATTTGATAGCAACAATGCGTAAGCAAACGCTGACAAGAAAGTGATCAGAAATCCCTTCAACAACTTTAAAAGAACCTGGGTAAAAAAACCAAATCCAGTATTGATTTCGAACTTCCTTAGACGCGTGTTGGTTCCTGAACTATTTGGATTAAGTCATGAGTTAACACAATGCTAAGCATACTATTTAGATGGTTTCTGTCCTGGGAAAGCAATTCAAGGCGCTCCCATTGAACGCCTGGTAAGTTTAGGTCCCCCATTAGGAGCATTTTATGACTCTGGAACTGAGAAAAGTGTTTTTCCAGTTTATCTAGATACTCAGGGGTGGCATCAGGAGGCCTATAAATGGCACATAGCAAAAACTTTTGGCCCCAACACGTGATTTTTATGCATAAACATTCTAGGTGGGGAATGTCTTCCAAAAGAACAGCGTCTATCAGGTGCTTAATGAGGACTGTTATGTCGCCTCCTCTTGAAGGCCGATCCTTAAGGAAGACTTGATAACAGTGTGGGAAAACATCCTTGTCGCTTATTTTTGTCCACAGCCACGTTTCATTTATGATGGCAATGTGGGGGTCTTGCTCCAGCAAGGAAACTTCAAGAGGTTCTGTTTTATTGAATACGCTACGAGCATTTAAGTTGACTATACGTAAATGCTTGTTATATTGATTGAAAACCTTTCATGTGTCGGACTGCGGGAGGCGCTGGGTCATTACCTTGACGTGCATGTCTCATTCCAAATGAATAGCTCTTTATTCACCTTTAGTTTGTCATGAAGCAAGTGCACTCTTTTACCTTGTAGTTTCTCGGCTTTCGCACTTTCCCACAGAAGGTCCCGTTTTTTCAATGTCACTTGCGGGTAGTCATTTTGAATAGGTATGCCTCACCCTTTAAATTTGTGGCACTTATCGAATATCAGCTTCTTTTCGTTGAAATTTTGTAGATAGACGATAACCGGACATTTGCTGCCCTGCCGTCCAAGCCTGTGAATGTGGCCGATAGATTCACACAGTACATTCAACTTATCCCGCATTACCATCGTTAAAACCTTTTCCTTGAGAAGTTCTTCCGTTTCCTCGGGGCATTCAGAAACACCATGAATAATTGTTTGATCACCTGTTTCTCTCCTCAAGATCAGTTAGTTTCTTTGACTGAATGTGATAACGTGTTCAATAGACTTCAGCGTATTTTGAACCCCATCATCTTGGGCGGAAGGTGGTACAGACAGCCTATCGTCAATTTGGGCGAACATCTGCTGAAGGCTACTGATCTGTGTTTCAACATTCCGTAGTTGCGCTTTTATTTCAGAAATATCGTTACGGATTACAGTTTGGCCCTCAAGCAACTGTTCAAATAGTTCTTTTTGCGTGGGATCTGGATTTGTTTCAATGTCTCCGCAGAGAAGCAACTTGCAGACGAGAAAATATTCATGGGCAAGGTCAAGACACTTCCGTGGGCATGGCAGGACAATAATACCGCGACATTCGCTTCTTAGACAACAAGTGTTAGGACTGACCTGCAGTATACAGAACAGAGTCCTGGTTAGCGTCATTGCCAAGCCGCGTCCTTCTTGCCCACAGAAGACAAATCCGTGAGGCGCTTCTTTTATAGTGGTATTCCCAGATGACATCACACCACGACTGCCAAGTGGTGTCGCTAGCAGAGTCAAGTTGCCAGGAAAGGACCACAGCGGAATCTGGCCAGCAGTATCTGGGTGAAGTTAAAAAACGATGATGTCGTTCTTTTCCCAGCACGTGAAGTCGCTCGTTGCTGAAGATGCGCTGAACTGGAAAATGCCCTGCAGTATGCAGAACAGGGACCTATTTAGCGTCATTGTCAAGCCGTGTCCTTCTTTCCCACCTACGTTGCATGTGGAGATGAGCACAGCAGCGATGTATCTGTGCCATGCGGCTTCCATTGAAAGCTCACCCTGTGCCACATAACACAGCCTTGACCGGAAGCTTCATTAGAGAGTTTCATTTTCAACAAAGTTCGCAGGTGCCCGAGAGAGAGATATGAAACAGGGATGGCCAGCTACATTGTTTGATTAAAAACAATGTTGACCCATGCCAGGTAATGCCCACTGCCTCTTTCCCGCTGTTGGCATGAAGCAGTTTCAACAGCACTTCAGCAGCACTTCAAGCACAGTGTCTCCTCTCTGTTTGTGCTGTTGGCACAAGGCGTTCTGTGTCAGCAGCACTTCAAGCTGTATAATTGTATAAGTGTGGATGCACATTGAGAGAGACCTCAAAGGCGTCAGCATTATTGCCAGCATTTTTGCACTTGCTTCTTGGTTCATTGGCACTTTTATGAATTCACATTCATTGGCTGCATACATGACAGCTGCCAAGCAGACAGACATCACAGATGGGACCATCCATTATTTTTTTAAAGAATGACTAGCATGAAACATGGGCTCATTTACTCTGCTCTCTTGACTGAAAACTGCTCTGAAGTCTAGTCTTTCAGAGCCATCTGCCAGTTTCACGAACTACAAAATGCAATGAAGCATATGAGCTCCTCCTTCAGCAGGCTTTCGGCGGACTGCTTCCCACTATGAAACTACCCATATTTTGTTAGTGCACTGGGTTAGCATTTGCTTGCCCATTCGCTTCAGACCATGACTGCAAATAGCTTGACGGTTTCCCATATATATTAAGAAAATGTATAATTTATGTATATAAAAGCCTAGCCTGCTATAATTTTGTTTTTGCAATCAGGGAACTTCATCCATAGCCAGCATCCTTTCATTTATTTACTTCTCTTTCAAATGAAACTATGTTGCAGGTAGGTGAAGAGCAAAAGAAATGAAAAGAAAATTCAATTAAAATTTAAATAACAGGCGAGTAGTGTGGGTTTGTGAAAATTCGTATTTATCGGTATCCTGAGGGCTTATGAAGAACATATGTAATATTGCATAGGGCAAATATTTTTTGGCCAACTTTGTTGGGAAAATATGGAAATGTAGAAATAGCAAACACTATGAAGCCAAAGAGGAATTAGGTGGTGTAATGACATCAAAAGGCTAAATATAGAATGCACATGGCTTAAGGAAGACAGGTGTAATTTGAGAGCTTTAGGAAAAGCTTCTGCTTTACACTAAATTTGGTAAGGTTATCATTATGATGAGGAAGATTTCGATGACACTTTCTGGTGTAAACTAAGACTTCAACTACTGAGGCTCTCGTCATTATTAGCAAAGGTAGTTGAAATGGGAGATCCTTTTTAGGCTCATCTGTTTGTTCTGGTAGACAGTACTGTTTTTCTTTAGGTTTATAACTATCATGTGCTTGTTGTATGTTTAATGTAAGTCCTTTGGTGCTAAACTAACCTTACATGGCAGACAAAACGAAACAATGCTTTGATCGGCAATTGACATTATGCTAATTTGTGATGAGCACCTTACGCATGCTGGTATCGCTCTGCACTGGCCTGAATTATGAATTTTTATCATTCCTTCTCCTGTGGCGTATTGCAATGCAAAAGTACGTCAGACACCAGATACAGTTTGCACATTAAAGGGCAACTCCGGCGATCTTTCAGTGTCCACTGATCTCAATGACATTTTCAATATGTATTCTCCTCGGCACTGTAATAATATATGCCAAACCAGGTGGTTGCAAGTCATTTAGTTTTCCTGGAAAAGAATTTAAAATTTTTTAGCGGATTCCCCAGCGGGCCACCCTGTGTTTTGGACGTCATCACCTTCAACGCTGCCTACGCGAGCATGCAGGGCTTCAGAAGCAAAACTGCAGTACTTCAGCATTCAAATCGTCACTGTAAAGTTCAGAAAAGCTGGCATAACTTAGTACATCATCGGATGGCCTCGCCATTGTCACTTTTCTCCATATTTCTGTTGGCGGGGAGGCTGTGACAGCGTTGGCTGTGACGTCATCGCATATGCTGCAAGAAGCGTCTACCCGTTTCGGTTTCAGTTTGAACACGTCTTTTGGTCGGTTACTTAAAATTATTGGTGCGTTTCTGAGCAAATCGAACCACCCTGGCTGCTACAGGACTATCAGTACTATTCGAAAACATCGATATCGGAACATGGTGAAAAAACTGCCGGAGTTGCCCTTTAAGTGGCTTTCAAAGACATTTGCTTTTTATTTTTGGCTGGGTATAGCACTCGTATATTGCACTTATGGTCTCTTATTCTATCACCGCATTCAGTGGTTGCAGCTTGGCAGTTTGTTTAGGGAATTCAGCCATGGTTGTGCATTGACTATGCTGTGACTACACAGAATGAACTATGGAGGTAAATTACGAATAAATTCATGTGGGTACAAATTAAGGCTGAGGCATTAGTTTTTTTTTTAATCCCAAGGAAAACTTGCTTCTGTATCAAACTGCTTTTGTATTTTCAGGAGTATCCCTTGAACTATATTGTGTGTTAAATGGGTGCTGCATGTTTTTACTTGCTATGGGTGAAACATAGCTGGCATGTGCAGAGCACCACAGCTGCTTATATATGATACAGTTAAAACCATTGAGGTTTTTGCTTTTCCATGCTGCTTGTTGCTCGATAGCAAGGGGTGTTTAACAGACTGGAACAAATGCCACAGCAGAGTGAAAGCTTCACTTGTGGCTCAACGTTACCTGGATAACAGTACAACAGATACATCAGGTGAACCTGCTGCCCTTTCACAAGCTGGCTGTGTGTTGTGTAGTTAACAAATTTGCATGAGGTGTGAAAGGGCAGCAACTGTATTCGAGATCGAATTCAGAAAAGACAACTGGGCTTTGTTCACTGATATTTTCACTCTACTTCTGTGCGCTAGATGCTTCAGATGCAAAGAGAGATGCCAATTTTGGTAGCTCTGTCGTGGGCCCGGCATCTCATCTGTTTGATTTTGCCCTGGAACCATTGTACTTTTGCTGATGGGTTTACTGTACCAATTTGTAATGCAAAAGGGCTGCCTGTCATAGTATTTCTCTGCTAATTGTATACAAAAAAGCGGTGCCAATAAAAGCATACGTTTATTGGGGAAAGGTCAAATGCTTGTGACAGAGAATCCAGTTAAGTACAGAAGGTGCCAATAAATGGCAGTAGCCTTGTGCTAAGCTTGTGTTTATTAAAATGCAGTTATTTATATTATAATAGTTTGCATCGAAACGGGTTCTTTGGATTGTCCAGAGCTAAATGCAAAATAAATTTTCAAGGTTAGCACAGGTGCACAGAAGTTACTCAGCTTACAAATTCGATATAGAAGTAGACAGGTCTGCATCCCCTCTCGCATTCCACTTACTCAGAAAGGTGTTTTGCTGCTTCTAATTCAGAACGAGGCTTATCATTTCCGATACTGGAACCGTGCATCCCATTGTGTCCTTCCTACCGCAGCAACGTGTGGGTTGCACAGCGCTTCTTTCGTCAGTCATACACAAAATGAAGTTGTAGTGCACAAATTTCTGTAGTTTAAATTAGATGACATGCAAGTGCCACCATGTATTTGGGCTCAGCACCATGGTAAATAATGCCAGCTGGTCAAGGATATCCTGCATTTGCCATCTGGCACATACTTTATAATGTCGCCGTGTTGGCACTGAAGGTGAAGCCCTGGAAACCATCGATTTATCTTTGATTTTTGGCCCCTGCATGTACGAAGGGGAGGGGGCCATTTTAGATGGCCAGTTCAGCCATAGGAAATTCTTAAGACACTTCCTTTTATGTTTAACCAGCTGCAATGAGTGTTGGCACTGCTGTGCCTCTTGCTACGTCATTCAGGAAGACTCAACTGTCACTGAGTACTGCATTGCAGTGGCCTTCAAGGATGCGTTTCAACACTTGTCCCCTTGTGTACAGCTCAGCGGCTCGCGTCATTCTGGTTTGGCGTTGTCATAATCCAGCGTGGGAGCTGTGTGCTTTTTGTGTGTTTGTTAGTTTTTTTTCACGTTCTACGGACAAATTTATGCCTTGCAGCAATGCAGTAGGCCTGCTTCGTGCCATCGCATCCTTCCTGTGAACGGAAAAATTTCCCGCTACAAAGCAGAACTTTCTGCACCAAATTCCCATTTTCCTGCTCCAAAGCTGCTCCAGAACACCGAAAGACACTTGTCTCATTGGTTATACTGGTGTCACACGGGCGCTTCGAAGGCCTTCGAACCAACGGTCCATCGGCTTGAGCTTACACGGGCGATTTCGATGGCCGTCGAGTCGATAGTCCATCAAGCTCGATAGACTATCGACTCGACGGCCATCGAAATCGCCCGTGTAGCAGCTCAAACGTGACTTTTGAGTCGATGGACCATTGGTTCGAAGGCCTTTGAAACGCCCGTGTGACACCAGTATTAGTTTACTATCCTTATTTCGGAAATTATGTGACATTGCGGTCCAGGCCATTGCTGGTCGCTTTTCAGGGTGGGTATGTGTCATCAGATGCACGCACGATACGTGTGGTACTTATTTTTCAGTGCATACGCCTGCCAACATCGAGCTGCACTAACCGTGGTTAGTTGCAAAGCATTTAGTTTACCACTTTACGTAAGCTTCGACTGACACAGATTTCAAGATATGCGTTGGATATGATCTGCAGTCTTCTAGTTATTCGCTCTAGATTATATAGAAGGATTTACTACTACTTCTTCATATTTGTCTCTATGGGATTTTCCTTTCTTTTGGCTACGATTCTTACATTGCAGTCTATCTTAAAGAGAACACAAATTAAAATAACATACGAATACCAGCGAATACAGTGGCATTTTTTTTAAATTTCTGCTATACGCACCTTTGCTCGTGCACTCTGAAGGAAACTGTGCATTTGAAGACGTGGCATAATTGACTGCAAATGGGCGGCTTTCTGCAAGACAGCTTTCGCGAAATCAGCGCGAATTCTGATCTCTGAGCGCGTCTTTAATATTCTTTGTGAAGCCCCCGCTGACATGGGGTAGGACAGTAGGTAAGATCCGTGCGACCTGTGTGACTCCTTTGGGGAAAAGGGGGTAAGGGGGGGAGGGCGGCAGCAGTGCAGGATTTACTGATAGATTGTATGCGTATACGTTGGGGAAGCACCTCCATACCACGCAGCTGGCGCTTGTTACTAAATGATCATTGGACACTTTTGTCGGCTGCAGTAGATATTGGAAACTTTGCACGACTTCCATTTTCGCTTTTGGTGTCCGATTAACGACTCTAAATTTTTTTTTGTAAATGTGTGTGCGTGCGTGCGTGCGTGCGTGTGTGCGTGCGTGCGCCAGGCTGCTGACGGAGTAGGGATGGTAAAATCGATGAACGATTAATCGATTAAATATACATCGTTAATCGATTAATCGTCATCTATTTCGCCCTTTCAATTAATCGAATTAATCAATTAAAGCTCTTCGAGTAATCGATTACGCCCCCCACCCTCCCACCAACCCCAACACCGCCCATTGGCCGGAACGCATGATTGCGAGGCGCGCGACGCCGAGACGCAGATGCCGAGCGCATATTTCTACGCAAGTAGAAGGAGCCCGGAGCCGCAGGCGGCCTACCCTATAGAGATAGAAATGACCTCGAGCCGATCTCCGTCGCCTACGTCGTTTTATTTAGCTCCCAGATTTTACTTGCTCTTGTGTAAGTGCCACATTGTAATATGCGCTGCTTATTTCTTGACAGGTTCAGTTCTTATTGCCGTTGTATTTTACTCCTTAGCGAATTAAAGATTGTTTGTCACTAATGAAAGAAAGAGAGATAATCTATTGGAAGGTAGAGAGGGTGGCCTGATCTAGTACGCCCTAAAGTCCCTGAAAAATAGTAGAGCAGTACGGCCCGGCCTTCTGCTCTACTTTGGGGACAACGCAGCAGGGGAAAGAGCGGCGAAGTAGGATGATGGGGATAAGAATGAGTGATCCGTATATACATAATCAGACATGACTGCTTGCGCAAAGGGGACATGGACGCTAGTAATCATATATCATTACGCTTGATACTAACTAGCCCAACTGTCTGCCTTAGCGCCTATATACCCTTTGATAACTGTAATGCTAGATTCCCTGCAATGCAGCTAGCCCCCAACTTATGGCAGCTATTCATTTCTGCAAAACAGCGTGCTATCACGCGGAAAATGTCGACTCAGCTCTCTTGACAAACACTCATAGTAGTCAAACACCAGCACGTGTAAGTGGGACCTCGCCTCCACTTGAAAGGTGACAGGGGCCGCCATTAGTTGGGCGAATATGCGGTGCAGGGAAACGCGCTCGAGGATTATGAAAAAGATCTAATAGTCGCATAATGGAAAGAAACCACTTTAGCTGCATTTAAGTCTAATAGTCGCTTTTCATTGTGCGCAACTTTGCGCATTGGTATACCAGACGTCTAGCATCCAGTCCATTCCTATTCAAAAAATGACCTTGTAGCATTTCGTAATCCTGTATGGTCGCCTATTACGGGTGAAATACTGCTTTTAACCGTTGCTTGTACTCCCATGTCAGCCAGCCTAGAGGCCGCCGTCTACTGCTGTGGTATACGAATGGAGGACAGTCGCGAAGTATTATGTGTTCGAATCTCTGATACACTATAGCGTTCACAGTTCTAGCTGTACGCGCGATTGAAAAGGTGCGCGTAGCGCCGAGTTAAGTCGACGACCAGGTGAAACCTTTGCAGTATACTGACACAGCTGCCGTTTATTCTAGCCGGGAGGAAAAACTCGTGTCACTATATTTCCCGCAGATGCCCTGCACTGGTGGCCTGTTTGAGACCGGTATGCTGCTGTGCAATCTCGCATGAGTGACCTCAAGGAAGAGATCACGTCAGTTCGTGGTTATAGTATTATCGAGGGCTTCCACAATATCTAACGGACAAACCGAGAAATGTTGCCGTCTATACAAGAGCGAGCATCTTTAACATTCCTTTCGTCCTCGTCTCTTTTTTTTGTTTACTTTTCTCGGAATTTCCTCGCCCTCGGCCACACTGCATGTTTCCGGTGCGACTTTCCAACCAGTGTGGTCGCCGAAAGCGCCTCCAATTTGGGTTCGCTCTAGTAGGCAGACTTTGGGAAAATACGACCTGCTGCCGAATTGTCCGTGGATCATAGCCACCCACGAAATTTTAGATCCTTGACATCATCCAAAGGCGACGGGCTCCCAGTGTTCAGTAGGCGAAAGTGCGAATTTTCACGCAGCCGCTCATGCGCACATGTGATCTCTAGCGCGTCGGATAAATACTTGTGTCCCTATCAAACACAAGCAACGCTTCTCAAACAAGGCATCATTTTTCAAGCACTTATAAAAAGTTCCGATTAATCGATTAAAACATCACAGCGAAAGCAATTAATCGATGAAAGGCTAAATCGACGAACGATTAACGATTAATCGATTAAAAAATTTGATCGACCATCCCTATAACGGAGGGAAGCTGTTGGGAGGGAAATGCCCATCAGGAACACTGGCAAGAGAATGAATGAGTAGAGGGAAAAGTTGAATTTCAGGGACAACGGGGCCATCACTTATTTAGTGCTTCGTCTTTACGAGAAATGTAAATCTGTTGATAATTATCCATAATAAAAATGTATGATTTCATGCGAGTTTCGTGCCTTGGTAAACAATAAAAATTGTTCTTTAGAGTACACACTTGTAAAGGTATTCACGCCCTGTAAATATATGTATTGACAGAATGTTTGGTCCGAACATTTGTTTATTCCGTTCTCCCGACAGAGTAGCCAGGTCATCTTACGCCCCTCCGATTATTCTTGTGCGCCTGTATACTTGTGTATACATTAACCCATCAGTGGAAGTGGGTCAACCGTTCATGCATCGCACATGCAGCCGTCTAGAAATGTATTGAGACTCAGTCTTAAAAAAATATTTACGCACCTCTGACAATGTGTTCACATCCGTGGTGCTATGGGCACTCTAATGGTCGAAATCAAAATTCTGCATGTAAGGCTGAACCATAAGCCTGATAAGAGTCACTGCCGTACGTACCGCGGCGGCGGAGGTACGCACGGCGGTATTGCAATATTCGCATGCCCTTAAGTATTCGTTGTTCGGTCAGCAACACTTGTAACGTAATTGTTTATTATTTGTAAACAGCCGCTCTAAAGCAGAAATGAAAGTTTTGTACCGTGAAGGCAGCCACTTTAAGAGAAGGCTGTCGATCAACCATGAAATGCCTTGATGAAAAGAGAAACCGGGAATTGAATTTGATTACACACTTGCGTGTATAAACTGTTGGTAGGCGTAACGTAGGAATTACTCTGCCTCTATTTCTTTTTCTTTTCTTCTTTTCATCAGCAGCGCTTACGCAGCCACCGCCCTCGTCAGTGATATCTGCGGAAGCGGTCCTTCCATCAGATGATAATAAATATAAGGAGGCGGAGAGAAACATTACACGGTGAAGAGTGTCTCTTGAAATACTTCAAAAATTGAAATACGCACTTTTGATAATTGAAACATCGCCAAGGTAAAATAAATAGAACAGAGCAACGTCTTCTTACTAGGGACTCGCGCGTATTTCAAACACGCACTTTTAGTAAATGAAAAAGTCTGGCATAAAATGCAAGCAGCGACTCAGAATCTGCAAACGCCACAAGGACGGCAACTTGCACGGTTCCAAGCCGCCTAGCATCTCCAAGGGAAGGAAGAAGTATACAGAACCTCAGGAGAAGAAGCTGAAGCTTTCAAGCAACGTGACCGTCACTTGCTGTGGAGCCAGCCTGCAGCTAGGAGGACCACCTTCCCCCAACATAAGCCTCCTCCTGCAGCTACACCGCCAGTGACAACATCTTGCATCGCCGCCGAGCAAGCGCCTCACAAATTTTTGGGGCGGCACAAGGAGAGGCTCTTGGGCCTACGCTCCTCCGACAAAACGGCAACCAAACTGCCTGGAGTAACATGACTACCTCGTGTGGTATGGACTGTGTGTGTGACGGAACTGCTTGTCGCGCCTGAGTACGGCCTTCCATATTCAAACCTCGCGCTCTTGAAGCACAAAGCACTCAGCGATGTCGTAGGCCGCGGGAGTGTGTTGCAAAATATATAAAGACGGAAGGGGCGGCTAACGCGAGCAGCGGCCACGGGTCGGCTCGCGTTGCAGTTCAGCCATAGCCTTCGAACAGGCCAGACGGTCGGGTCCGGTTCTCCTTAGCATTTTCGTTATAAAATACATAAGATACTTTTCTCTGTGCCTCGAAAAAGGCCGGTCCCGCGGTCGAAACAGTTGGCAATAAACGATGACCGCGGAGTCGGTTCTGCTATTTTCCTCCAAATACGTTTGGCCCATTGAGCACAAATTCTCAATATATATATATTGTCCCATATAAAGTGTCCATATAAATACTATCGCAATAAAACAATAATAAAACAACAAATATGTTGCACTTTACAACAAGGTGTCGTTTGTAGAGAAAAGAACAGCAGTTTCTCAAACGCACTATTTTGTGAATATTCGTATACCCCTACTAAAAATGTCCATCATAATTGAGCAGCACACAGCATCCCAGCCCACTACATTGCACACGAAGCACAGGCCAGGGGAGTTGGCCTCACCGGCTTGCAGGCATCACGACCACTCCGATGCCAATTTCAAGACAAGGCCTGTGCACATTAGCGCTCAATAGCACTTGCAGCTGGGCATAACGGGAAAAGCAGATATGAACACGCACATGGAGCAGCTCGCCATCACATATTCACTGCTGCTGGTAGCTCCATTGGCGCTGGGGTGTGACCTCCAAGATGACTACAATATATACCATGCGCTCACAGCGTCTAGCGGCTGCTACCGCGGAGGCCACAGCCCAGCCACGTCCATCTGCATTGGCCTGCACGCCAGGCCGTAGCAAAAGAAAAAGTGGGTAGAGGGGGCGACCATGAGAGTAGAGGAAGGCAGTAGTGCAAGTGTGTGTCGCCACTGTTTTCCAGCAGCTGTGCATTGCAGTCATTGGGTAATTGAAACTTGAGGGGAATTTCGCTTTCATTTTCAAGTGCGCGCAGAGGTATACTCTCGGTGCAACACGCCAGGAAAAGCAGAGACGGCCAGTGTCACGTGTGTCGTAGCTACCTAAGTGTTTAATTTTTATTTTTTTGTTTCTGTTAGTGGTATTACACGCTTTCACATGTTCTGAGAGGAGGGTTGGCTTTATTTCTGGCTGTTAAAATAGCAGCATGAACATTAAGCTAGAAGGAACCAAAGAAGCCAACATTTCTGGTCAGGGTAAGCAGAAAGTATCAATTAACCGGATTCATCGAATGCTGCAGTTTGAATTAGGCAGCTTTATAAAAAAACATATCAGTCAACGAAACATTTGAAATTTGTTTGAATTAAGCGAGCTTTCGTATTTTCAGAGTTTCTTAATTATCAAGTCTGCTGCGCTATCAATTATCGAGTCTACTGCAGGATGCCAGAGTTTTGAATCACCGCCCCTATGGCTGGCACACATTATAGAAAGCAGCACAGTTGCTGTGAACACATGGTTATTTTTTTTGCTTTAAGATAGTTTTATTTAGTTACACCCTTCAACAAGGTAAATTTTACTTTGTTAAAACACAGTTTCGGTTGCATGTATGCAGCATTCCAGGGAACATTTATCTACATTATTACATATACTTTGATAAACTTACTTTCGCTGTAACAATGTTCCATCTTGCTTACCGTTAAATAGAACATTGGACATCAATCTGAGGGTTCGGATGTCAACAAAGATACACTTTTTTATTTATCATTTACTTATTAGGGTGCAGGCCGGAGTAATAGTTGATGCCATGACAAAAAATTTTGAAATCCCATCTAGCACTGTTCTACAGAGTGGAATTGTTTCGGCACATTACAATGGTCAAACATGAGCTCTTAGACTGGACCACACAACTCCAAGCAGCATACTCGGGCTGCGACAAAAAGTATTTTTCAGCACCCATTGGTCTCCAAACTTTTGCTCGTGACCACATTTCAGTGTAGAAATAACGTCAGGTATTTTTCCAGTTCAATTAGGAAAGCAATTACTGTCCCCCGCCAATGCTCGCCTCAACTTCACACGAAAAAGCTCCAGTTTGGCAGAACGGACAGAGCAACAGCTCAAATTTAGGACAGAGATGAGACAACACGAGTGTTATATGCCATCCTCTCTGTCCCAATCTTAATCGTGTTCTGTGGAGTTCAATGCCCATAAAATTTATATATTCGTTTAAAGTTCCTCACATGTAACTCTAAATCAATCGGAATTAGCTTCTGCACCATCGCGCCGGAAAAAGAGCTAAACTGCCTAGCAGATTCATCTGGGACACTTCAAATTTCAGTGAAGGATCAAATCTCGGAGGCAGGTGTTTGTAGTCGGTCGGCCGCTCGATTCTGTAGACATGCAGCAGGGCATTGGACCTTTTGTACCTGCCAAGACAAGTACAGAAGATGCATGCCACACGTGTTTCAAACACATTCAAAGTATTGACAGCTATGACCAAGAATGTCAAAGAAAAAAGAAACGGCGCGAAATAAGTACCACACAGAAAATTAGCTACCTCGGTTATAAATTCCCACTCGTTCCACTTGCAGTGTGCTGATTAAAGGAGCCCTGCAACACTTTTCGAACCAAGTCCGACAGATGTGACTAACGGTAGTGACGGCTTCTGTGAACAAGTGGCCAAGTGTTATCGCACTGCACGCGCCAGGTAACTCGCACTTTGCCGCTAAATGCACGTGGAAGGCGCTACCCCCCTCTTGTTTCAACAAATGACACCACCGGACACCTACTATATATCAGTCGACTTTTTTTCGCTGCTGTTAGAGATACACACATTTTCTTTATTTGTGTAATTGAAAATGAACGAATAAAGCATGTCAGATGGCTTTTACACGATCATGAAATCAGCCAATGCTATCACTGCGTGAAGTGAGCTAGTCGTTGCCCCAATAACGTTGTTTGTTGAAAGAAGAGCAGGCGCTCTTCAGCAGCGTTTGAAACTTAACCGAGCATTGCACGCGCAGTTCAATAATTGCAGTGCAGTGCAATAATAATTGGCTAATATGTACATAGGAGCCTCCACGACCGGCCGCAACATTGTTCAATGAGTGTTGCAGTGCACCTTTAGCGATGATCACTCTGGTAGACACACTTCCACATTTGACTAGATGTTCAACATGCTACCAGGGTCCCTCAATACCTCTTCCCCATTGAGGGACCCTGATGCCACTAATGACCATGATGGTGAAAGAGTTTCTTTTAATGATGCCTCCAGACGATACCTTTCCTTATGCACATATACTCCAAGAGAGAGAGAGAGAGAGAAGAACCTTATTATGTAATTAGAGTAAAAAAATGATCCTCTTGGAGTATACTCCAAGAGGATCAATTCCTTTTGTGCAAAGGCCCATTCTGATTAGAACAGCAAAACAAATAGGAATTGCAATACAGCCAACGAACGAATTGACGCCATTGTGATCGTAAGTAAGTCCCAATTATTGAACGTCCGAGAAACAAATGCGTCGAAAAGAAACCGTTTTGGTTTGCGTTTTGTAGACTCTGGGCTAGGAAGAAGTGGTCGATAGGTTGTTGCACGCGTGTCCGCTTACGTGGGGCTAAGTCCGCTTGTGTTTCTGGCAGGTTACGCCAATCTAAGGACAGCAAACGCTCGAATCAGATGAGCATGTGACGGCTGCGAAGCACACGGCACATATACCGAGTCGGAGTCACTCTTTGACAGTTGAAGAACTTGTGCGATTATTTCATATTCGTCCAGTTCGGCACACGACGACGCCGCGCCACTATGTTGACAATGTCTTCAAATGTAATGGTGGTAGGAATCGCCACATTGCAGCGTCGAGGCCATTAATGTCCACATTTCAACTTGCAATCGGCGGCAGTTCGGACTTTTGCGTTGCGAAGTCGGGCTCATCAGCAATTAGCAAAAGTAAATACAGTATGACTGAAGAAGCTGCTGATTACTTTTGCTCCCATTGTCTTCAAGGCGTCGGCAGGTACACCGCATTGACAGCGCCATGTCATAGCCTCCTATATTTTCTCATGCCCTCTGAGTGACGAGCGGAACAAACCGCTCCGTCTGTACCTCCTAGTTCATGCGTTCTTCACTACACCGCGCTGCCAACCCATACCCAGTTCAAGTGCAGACGACTACGCTGCTTGCACGAGTTCTCGTGGAGAGAAATTTGGCGTTAGCATTAGCGTTGGAGCTGTACTAAATATGTTGTATTTAGAACGCACAGCAATATCATTCCTGTTAAATCATTAGACATACATATAAACGATTTTTGCTTTTAACGAAGTCGTCTCATTCCAGTATTTTGGGGTCATTTTTCGATAGGAATTTGAACTGGCAAGAACAAATAAGCGCATTTGCAGAAAGCTTGCGTCAGGATACTACGCACTCTCGCAAACACGTCATCATCTCGATACTAACACTGCGTATTCTATATTGCACTCATCCATAACCATATCACTTACTGTAACGAAACATGGGGTCCGACTTACAAAACCTACCTCGAACCTATGCGTAAACTTTAGAAACGACCCCGGAGAGTAATTACCCATTGACGTTACGATGAACTTAGCCTGCCATTATTTGATAGAACGAACATCTTATGGTATGATCTGATCCGAGAATTAACAATTGCCACGTCTGTTTTCAACACTGCGAAAAGTAACCTGGCTTTCCGTATTTTTATATTTTATTCATCCTCTCGTGCATCCGCAAATCAAACGTGCGGACATTTTCATCTCCCTCTTACAAGGAACACTTACGGACAACGTTTGCTACAGTCCTGAGCGTCTAAAATTTGGAATAAAGTACCAGCAGAATTAAGACAACCAAATAATTTTCATCCGTGCTAGACAATATTTGGTTAGCTTGAATAATGCTTTTTAAAAGAGCTGTGCGAATAGCAAAATTATCAGTGTGAAGCGAATTCGAATATTTACTGTTCAGGTGCGAATCCAATCGAATATTTTTCGAATAATTTTCGAATATTTCCTTACTAATACCATGTCAAATTATGGAGAAACGTTCTGCTAAACATGAGCGAAAATATTTACTTCATGACTGGTGTACTCCCACAGTGTCATTCCACAGTTCTGAGACACAGTCCAACAGAGAATTGTGCAACAGAAAGCTAACTTCGCCGCAGTACACAAACGCTAGTTTTACCGCAGTACACGTGCGTTATGCCGCGAAGCGGACTACATGCGGGAATGAGCCACTTGACATGCGTATGAAATAGTAAAAGTTAAGTGCGAATCGAACCGAGTAGCAAAGACTATTAGAAAATTATTCGAAATTTCGAATATTTGCACACCCTTACTTTCCGAGGTAAACAATCATAATGTCCTTTTTTGTATTAGAAACTCATTGAAATATGCTAATACTACCATGGTAACCTAGCATTTCTAAATTGTTGATAATAATAGTGCATGAATTTGCCTGCAGTTTTCCTGTTGAGCAGTGTTGCGAATCCTGACTTGAAATGTTTGAATATGCCGTTTATCACTTAGCGTTTTTTTTATCTTTGTGCGCTGGTGCAATTTAATGGTGCGCAGTAAATGTGTGCGTGATGCACGTGGTGAATCTGAGCGGTTTTTGCGTGCGAAAGTTTTACTTATTTTTTCATTGAACCCGCAACAACACTTTGGCTATGGGTCTGACCAGTTTTGGTAATTCTGTGTGTTCATTTAAAGAATTGAGCCCCATAAATGCACAGGTTATCTTGGTGTTTCTTCACGATGTACATTAAAATCAAGCTCATCAACTGCTCTTCGCTTCTACGGTGGGGGGTTCGCTAGCGCAGCTTCCTCGCTTTTTCTCACTGACGCGTCGCTTCCATTCCCTTTTTAGGAGGTTTTGCAGGTACGCAGGGCACTTTCTGAAAATGCTGGGAGCAGCGTCTTACTTGAGTTTGCGAATCTTGCAACCCTCCTTGAAGTTGGAGGAACAGAAGTGTCGGCTGCATGCAGTCGAGTAACACGTCGTATTCGGTGTCCAGTTTTCCCGTGAGATGACCTTCAGGCACTTTGCGTGCAGTTTCGGATCGCTTGGTATCTCGTGGAGAGAGATGTCCGACGCCCGTTCTTTGCTCGAACTGACTTGCAGCGTGGTACGAAGTAGTACGGCATTTTGTCCGGCGCAGGGACCACGAGTGATTTGGCATTACAGATAGACAACAGAGTTGGTATGAAAAAAGTAATGCAAGTAAGCGGCATGAAACATGCACCGTAAGTCACGGGTTTTATAGTAGTAAATAAATTAGGGGTGTGCAAATATTCAAAATTTCGAATAAATTTCCTATAGCGTTTGCTATTGGATTGCATTCGCGCTGAACCTTTACGCTGAACCTTTACTGAACCTTTACTTTCTATCAATAATGCCCAGTGTGACTTTTCTTTCTTATTATATGTTTTCTTTTTCCTAGAGCTGTCGATTCTAGTTTTTTTTTTTACCGATGCTGCTTTAATGAATTACTTTGCAGTGCACTTCTCCCTCACTATGACTCCGTGCGTGACTGCTTCTCATGCATATTGTAAGAAGAATGTAATGCGAAAGTTCACTCTTTTTTTGTAATGCCACCCTTACACAATACTTCTTTGGAGGCCTGTAAGGTATTTTTAAATAAATAAATAAATAAATAAATAAATAAATAAATAAATAAATAAATAAATAAATAAATAAATATTAGAATCATTCGAAGTTGGTACTTAAGGGAAAAAAATCTGGGCCCGTATTCACAAAAACAACTTACGACAAGAATGTTCGTAAGCGAACATTTCAGCCAATCCTGATGCTGGACATATCATTACAAAAGCCCGCTGACAAATGGTAAAAACACTTCCCAAAGAAAACTTTTGTGAATTCGGCCCCTGCTGTCTTGCGACAAGTGGCCCATTCCCGCGCGTAGTACGCTTCACTGCATAACAAGGGTGTACTGCGGCGAGGCTAACATTTGTGCACGGCGGTGGAGCCAACGTTTTCATACTGCGGCGAAGCTAACGCCCCCGTACTGCGGCGAAGTTAACACTTCCGTACTGCGGGAAAATTAACGCTCGCGTGCTGTCGTGAAGTTGGCTGACTGTTTTACAAGATTCAGGAATTGCGAAAATACAGCAGTCATGCAATAGATTTTTGTCCATGTTTAGCAGCACATTTCCTCATAATTTGACATGGTATTGATAAAAATATTCGATTGGATTCGCACTTGAACATAAATATCTGAATTTGCTTGGCACTCCAAATTTTGCTATTCATACAGCTCTAAAATAAACCATATAGGTTCTAGCGGCGCCAGCAATTCACACGTCACATAAAATCGAGTAAACAGTCGCTTTTTTTCAGCGACACGGCACCTTGGCTTCAGAACGGTGTTTTAGCAATAAACGCTCCTTTCGTTGTACAATGATCATTGAACTAAAATCGACAATTTAAGGCTAAGTAGTAAACGTACTTCCGCTTCCACTGCCCTCTGTTTATGCTACATCGGCGTATTGCTGCCTCGTACACATATCGGAATCCGCGTTGCCATTAGCGGTCATATTTACGGGAATATGACGTTGTTATCACCTGCAATTGCACATACCATTTCTTATTCTAATGCTTACAAGCTGAATTTTATTCCGTCAGCACTGCACACATTGTTCGCGAGTTCTGTCATGCGTCCCTGGTATTTCAAGCAAAACACATGACCCCGTTGCTGGCGCAAGGCACACAAGCATATCTGCAGCGAACACGATGGAAACAGGCCAACTTTTGGTTGTAGAGCTGCTTTTGTAGGTTCTTCGAGACGCCTCAATGAGCTGCAGCGTAGAGTGCTATGCCTGGTATGCTCTGCAGCAGGTACAGGAAAGTATGGGGTGCGAGCGTCCCTTGCGGACAAGGGAGGCGTAAACCAAGGAGGAAGGAGGAGGGCGACAGATGGTCTCCGCCGCTCCATTGCACGGGCATGAAAAAAATACAGGAGGCTATGGCCGTGTAACTTGCCTCATATTCGTTGTCGTGGGCATGCTCGTCGGCGCGGCTGCGAGGCTAACGTTCGTTCCAATAGATGTGGCCTGTTACTTAACATCATAAGAAAGGCGTTTTTAACGCAAACTAAGTAAACAAGCACTGAAGATGAAACGTTGATGCGCTAGCAGCGATCGCTGACCCGACACGACCAACCGTACCTGCATGATTTATTCCTTACTCCATGCGTACTTATAATCGCGAAACAGACCAACCACACGCGGGGTGCCGGAAAAGGATGCGGTGATTGCAATGACGGTACGACTTGCCTCCAAAATTTTCGCGTCGCGACCGAAACTAGGTCTCAGAGATTGAAGTTTGGGTGCGATCTCTAATGCCATACTTTGTCATGTCGAGGCGCCGGAAGATATAATGGCTGCCCATTCAGTATGCTCGACAGCCGCGAACAGAATTCGAATAATTGTATCTGACGCTAGAGACTGTGCAAAATATTGGTCATCTGAACACATTAAGTCTATGGGCACATTCGCGGTACCGCGCGGCTGTCCAGCTTAACAAGCATGTCCGGATTATCGGTCGGCGACTGTACACCGTGGTGATGTTGCACACCGGGATGTGTCTAAAACAACGCTTTCCACGTTAGCTTTTATGCAAGAGGAGCCAAATACCAGCAGAAGTAGTTAAACCTCAATACGTATAACTAAATTCAGTACATAACGAAATTCTCGATATAGCGAAATAACTGACTTTTACAATCTGATGCTCATAGAACACCATGCATATTTTACCTTTATGTGGCCAAGCATAAACATGCTTGGCCACATAAATCATATGCATGATTTGAAAATGACTTAAGTTTTACTGCAGCTCCAAGCGAAAACGGAGCCGATAATTTTGGAACTTTTGCGGGTGCCAGCGATCTGCACGCGGCTCTTTCGAACGCATTTGCACGTCGCCCCCAACGGTGCGGTTAGGTGGCGAGGGGTTGCCTGAATTCTTTTCTCGCCGCCAGTGCGGTGGAGATGGAGAGCATGCATGCAAACGGCTGCGCTGATTTCGCGCATGATTTTGCGCACCTTGTGCACCCCGCACGCGGCCTGATTGCGTTTTTCGCATCATGCGTCGGCAACCCATATGGTGTCTTCCCATCGCCGAGGGGGTCAAGCAACGAATGCGTTAGCCATGGAAGTGCTAATAAAGGCAGCGGGCTGTCGCTTATCTTGCGAGAGGTCGCGATCATACGGGTGTCGACGATGAAGCTTGCAACTTGCAAGGGATCACGATCGGCGAGGAAAAAAAGGCATCTTTGCTTATTTCAGCACATCGCATGGATCATTTTCCCGAATCGTAGCAAGAAAGAAGCTTGTTTAGACAATCTGAAGAACAACACAAAGTCCCATGTCCCAGCTAGAGCAATCGAAACTAATCAGCGCTTTTACTACAAATTGTTTTTCTTATAGCTGCTCGCGGTTACCCGCTGCACAGTTGCTAACACTAGGAAATTATGCAGGTAGTGCGTGATAAAGGCAACTTACAATACCCGTTGAACCAATCCACAGTGGTGACAAATTCGTGGTGCCATACCAGGTCTTACTAAGTTCCTCGTAAATGCCGGCGCGATGCCGAAAAGAGAGAACACGGCCACCATAAACTGGTGTCGCGTGTGTGTAGCTGGCGGTTCGATGAACGTGCTATAACATCGGCGAAAGACCCGAATTTTTTCTAGTAAGCCCTTATGGAACAATGGACAACAGCATTCCTAGTCACTCATCATGGTGAGCTGCACCCAAGTTTCTTTACGTAATCTTTATGCGTGACATATACCCACTGTGCCAAGGGCTTGGGCAGCTCGTTATGCCATCGCCGCCGGATCTGATTCAACATAGAGCTTTTCGTAGATGTTACTGAAGTTAGATTTTTTTTCGTACTGCTCTATCATTGAACGTTCTTGCGGAATTTCCGTAAGGAAATATTCCGTCGGCAGCTATACTTTGCAGTAAAACTAGAAATTTGATTTAATGAAGTTTCGATATAACAAATAAACTGTCCATTTTACACGACTTCGTTGCATTGAGGTTTAACTGTACCACACAGTATCACAACCGGTTTTTGATTTTTACGTGCATATTTAGGTTTGACATGAATATAAACGATTTAACCAACGTATAACTGCACTGCAGTTCGCCATAAAGCGAAATGCTACTGCGTAAAATTAATAATATTTAATAACAATGCATCTGTGCAAAATTATTTTCAAACAGTATATGTAGTAGTACAGTTGAACCTTGATGTATGTGAACAGTGCCGGGATCGTGAAATAGTTTTATATAGCCACAATGTGAAGAATAAAATCAAGTAAAAAGTGCTTCACGTGCTTTGCAGAAATAAATAATTGGACCACTTGTGGTGTAGCAAATACTCATATTGAAGCGCGGGAGTATTTGTTGCTTGACGGATTATTTATGGGATTTTACGTCCCATAACCAAGGTATCATCATAAGAGATGCCTTAGTTGAGGGTTCCAGAAATTTCGCTATACCTGGGATTTTTAAACGTGCACTTACATCGCACAGTATAGGGGCCTCAGCATTTCACCTCCAGCAAAGTATTTTGTTGCCTAGGCTAGAACTGCAGCAGTGTAGCCTCCTTCTTAGTGGCAGCTGCATGCGCATATATTAATATTAACTGACCTTCCGGTGCACTTCAGGCGATCACCTGAGCTGTTTTTTTCAGTGTCACGGTTTACGAGCGGCCGTAGGTTGCGACGAATGCGGCGTCTACAAACACAGGCATCATCGACTGCTCGCCCAGTCAGGAGACGCATTCTCCTTGATGCATTTGAGAACGTATTGAACGCAGTCGTGTTTGCTGAAGGCCCGAGAAGTAATCGTCCATTTCAGTGGCTTCTCCGTCGTTTCTCTGCGAAGCTTCTACCATGGAAAAGTTAGAGCCCGCAGGATGGCATCTGGAGGAATGGGGGCACCGTGGATTCGCATTTTCGAGTGCATGGTACATTAGCGAAGACTCGCTCGGTCCCCTATAGACCCGTAAACACTCTAAGGACCGGTGAATTAAAAGGCTGCATTAGTACTGTCAACGTGCCAGCGTTGTTTGTGCAAATATCCTGGCGGCGATCGCTGATTTCGGAATAAATTACGGAAGCTAAAGGAGCGTGACCACGCATAGCGCTTACAGCGCTTCATTTGAAGAAATGATGCGCTTTTTGTTGGGATTCTTGCTCTCATGCGCAACGAGTCAATATGCGGGTCATTGCAAACGAAAAACAATCGCCAGATGAATTGGCAAAATTGTATTGGATGCACAAGCAGGTCTTATAAACGCGTTCAGCAGTACTGAGTCTGTGGTAAATCCTCTGCGTACAATTTGGCACGCATAACTGCTTGGCTGCGGTCGCATTCGCCTCAAGTCGACGATGAACCAGAGCAGTAAGTTGCAGCTGCTTGCCAACATTCCGTTGCTACTTTGAGTTCAAACGAAGGTTTCGTTTGAGTAAGCTTCAACGTTTCAAGTAAAGAATCGTTTTTGTGTTATCACCCGCATACACGAACGGAAACTGGGCTAATTTGGCGGTAACGAGAAGCACGTTAAGGTTTCTTTTACTTTTGTAACTCTTCGAATAAAAATTTGTCCATTATCTACTGAAACATCATCTGAAAGAGCGGTCAAACACCCGACTTTTTTTATGCGAAGAGTGTCACACCCACTTCGAAATATTCGACGCATTGCTTGAACACCTCGCGAACACAATTTGGAGATTGCCGCCTCCTGAACATTTTCTGCATTACTAGTTACCTCAATATCTTCGCGTCAACTGCGAAACAACGGGGTACAGTTGTTAAAAAATGATTTTTTGCACCAGTGCAACCATCGGCGATGCGAAACCAGTTATCTTATCATTTACCTCCCCAGACTGCGCCTGTCATCTTCTTAAACGTACGTTTTCGAAAGGCAGCTTTCGCGTTGCATGTATATATGAGGCGTTCTTTTTGTGGGCGATCATGTTTCCTTGAATTCTTCTTTTGGTGGCCTCTTTGTGGCTTTCAGTTCCCTTGAATTAGGCGCAGCACTTTACTCTAAGAGCGACCGCACGCGAAACATATTAAGAGCACGTTCTTTCCGCACAACGCAGATATTAGAAATCGCATAGGACTAAAGTTATAGCCACTATACGGAGTCCTGATGGCAGGCTACAGTGAAAATGTAGCCCATAACCTCCGCGCAGGCGAGCAATTCAGGCGGTGTGATGATAGCTGCGAAAGACGTCGCATGGTGCTGTTACGGCCGCAGTTGTCACTTAAAGGCACTGTCTGCTGTCATTAATTGATTTCCTGTTTTTTATCTCAAGAGAAAGCGCGTCACGCAAAGCCTACAAGTTTGCAGTGGTTTCGCTAGAAAGTCAACAGAAATTTTTAACACGGAATTTTTCGATATTCATGTTCAGCTCTTGTGTGTTTGCAACACTGGTTACTGGGCTTTTTCAATATTGATTTAAACATGAAAGTTACTCTCCGTCGCTAAAGAAGACTAGTAGATATGTGTCAAATAGAATTGTAATTAAGCAATTTTTCCTTTTCAGCAGAGAAATTAAACCTGCGTTGGTATTTCTCTGTTTTTTGTTACACTTGGAGACTGACACTTATCACCACTCACCATTTTTATCACCATTTTTCTCACGACTTTCAGCGCCAAGTTAAAAATATTATTTCATTTTATGGAGTATAAGCATGCTCTTTTATGTCAATGTAAGGAACGACCTTCTCATTTTCACCACAACCAAAAAAAAAATTTCTGAGTGGTAGACAATTTGTTCAATATAGGAATTTTTTTCAGCTTACGAAGTACAATTGTCTAAGGCCACGGCGTTTCCGAACGATCTTCGGCATGTGCACTCTCCAGTGCGCGAATGCACGTGTACGACTGCAGTACCGAACGAATGAGCTGACTATAAGTTTCACTGTATAACGTCTTGGCGAAATGGGGAAATGTAAGTCCTTTTGTGCCAGCATATTGTGATCCATTCCCACTGTCAGGCGAGTAATTCTCATGTTCAGGATTTCAGCATTGATATGCTTCCCCTGAAGCAGTGGTCATCATTTTGGTGTCCAAACGCTCATGTCAAGCACAACTCACGCACGCCGCTGAAATTATAAGAACAGTAAAGTGAAGAACAATGTATTTATTTATTTATTTATTTATTTATTTACTTATTTATTTCTTTATTATACAGCCAGTCTCATGTCAAGACAACAGCAGGTGGGCCTATGATTTTACATGAATTCCCGTTTCATACAACCGCCTAAAGACATCACTAAGCAAATATAGCAGTTTTTTATACAGAAATACAACAAACTATTTGCTACAAAGCAATAACTCATGCAAATAGTGCGCTTCATGCTATTTAAGAGTGCAGGTTTTCGCAACGTTGAAAAAAACACGAAGTTAATAAGAATTAAGCATAGTTCAGAAAAAATGAAAGCCTGAACGAACATTTTTATACAGGAGCTGTTTTTCTCACTATACTTGCGACATCTTCCAATAGCTTAACGAAATAGAACTTTGACGGTGTCATTTATGGATGCGTCTAGACTATTCCACTCATGAACAACACGCAGAAAAAAGAAAACCAAGAAGTATCATTATTGCTGAAGAACTCCTTCATTATGTATGAATGATTATGATGAGCAATGTGCGATAGATGAAAGGTAACGTATTTTCATGCATCTACTTTTAGTCGTTTATATATTATCTGATGAAATAATTTCAGACGAGCTTGTTTTGCTCGAAGGGCTAATACTTGAAACCCTGACTTCGTTATTGGGAATGTCGCTGAGTCACTGCGCCGGTATTTAAAAAAAAAAACCTACATCGCCTTCCTCTGTATTCTTTCTACTTTAGGTGCATTAGTTTTCGTGTGCGAGGACCATACGACGCTAGCTTAGTCGAGAATAGGTCTAATGAATGTGGTGCAAGCCAAAAGCTTGACGTTCGTTGGTGCCAGCTGCAGACACCTTTTAAGAAAAAAGAGCTTTGTTAATTCTCTAGAAGTGGTATTGCTAATGTGCGATTTCTAATGAAGGTCTGACGTTATTGTAATTTCAAGATACTTGTGCTGTTCCACCCTGGTTACGAGGCGACCGCTAAGTTCGTAGGGAAAGAGTGACGGACACTTTTTCCTTGTATCTGCTAAGAAGACTGTCTTGTTTATCTTGAAGGTCATTTGCCACCCTTCAAGCCAATCGGTTGTTTTTGTGATTGTGTTATTGTGCAGAACATAATCATAACTATTATGTATTTCTCTATATAATATGCAGTCATCTGCGAAGAGTTCAATTTTACAATCTTTGTTGCTTGTTATATCATTGATAAAACTTAAAATAACAGCGGGCTCAATACTGAGGCCTGCGGAACGCCTGATGCCACAGGTACAGGAGCAGATGAGATGAGATAGAGGGGAGCGAGCTCCGCAAGGAAAGTATGCAATAGCTCGCCTGCCGCTATCGAATACTTTGAACGCAATGAAGCAACTCGTGCACGGCAGCAAAAACACGCACGGGAGTTTGCATTGGCGAGATTACGTGTCGAAGCGGTACAAGAAAAGGTTGTCTTTTTTAGAAGAAAAAAACAAAAACAAAAATCATTTCATTATCCGCCTCTCCCTTAACCCTTTTACAGTTGCATTCCTAAATATGGTAATGCGCTGCTGCGGAAGGGGAAAGAGAAAGCACGGTGCTTGAGTGAAGGCGGTGCATGGAGGTTCGTGAAAGAAACCGGAAGATTTCGTAAGCATACACAAGGGAGGCTCCTGGCAGGTGAAAAACTTGCATACTGAATGCGGGCGCAGTATTACCTTCGCCTTAACGAGATACCCTGTCCGGGCCTTCAGTCATATGCCGCATAGAAATAATCTTGAGGCAAACGGTGTGATTATTAGCGATTTTTTTCGGGGGAAATCCTGTACTCCTGATACGCTTTACGGGGCAACTTTGTCAGTGTTGTTTCCTTCTCGCAGGCAGGCCCCTCCTCGGCAAAAGAATGCGAGTAGCAGCCCTGAATGTAAGTGCGCAATATGTCATCATCATAATAATTGTATTTGATTGTTTATTAATTTAATGATACCTTCATAGTACAAAAAACATTACAGAGGGGAACAACAATTCACAACAAAGCATGAAACAATACTACAAAGCCATTAACACGCAAAGGTATAAATATTTGGGGTTAGGTAATAAGAAAATACCAATTTCCCTAACACATGGTAAATATTACTTTGGTGGTGAACAAGAATTATATAAAAGGTATTTGCTGTGCAAGCCATGCAGTGCCACGAACACTTTCAAATCGAATAGAACTAGTGACACTCTTTAATAATGAAGTTAGGGAATTCCATTCTTTGCAAGTTCTTGGAAAATATGATTAGGCATAGGTAACCCCATTACAATGGGGGAGTGCGACTTTTGCTGGTGAGTACGGCGATGAGAAATGAAGGTTGCTGGTTGAAATAACTGGGAGCGAAGCGCATATAGTTAAGGAAGAAAATGTTGTGGAACAGACAAATAGTGAGTTCATTTGTGTCACACTGGATGAACGATGTGGGTTAACCAAAATGAAAGAATGTGATCGATTCTGTACATTTTTCAATAAGTGTAACAATATTACCTGTCCAAAGTCTCATAAAGATGAAGCACATTCCATTTGTGGCGGCGCGTGGGTGGCACACTCCAATAATTTTAGCGATGATGGAGCAAGAAAGAAGTTTCTTCGAGGAAAGGAGTCTCTTTGCTGAGGTAGATAGAAGAAACTAATACGGTTAAGGAACGTAATAAAGCGAGAAAGTTTCTGTTTCATTATTTTGCATGGTATTGATGTGAGAGATATGGGTTGGTAGCTAGATGGCAGTGGCGTAGCCAGAAATTTTTTTCGGGGGGGGCTAGTAGTTTTGGACGGACAGGATGGACGGAGCCTCACTGTATATATATATATATATATATATATATATATATATATATATATATATATATATATATTGTAATGGCGAAAAGCTGCACAGGGGCTCGGACGCTCGCGCTTGCAAAGCGGGGCTAGAGAAGCAGAGGAAGACGACGTGGAGAATAGAACAGCCGGCCTGCAGCTAAGGCGCTGTGTCTACGTCTCTCTTCTTTACAATATATATATATATATATATATATATATATATTGTAATAAAGAACGAGACGTGGACACAGCGCCTTAGCTACAGGCCGGCTGTTCTATTCTCCACGTCGTCTTCCTCTGCTTCTCTTACCCTGCGCTCTTCTAGCGCGAGCGTCTTATGCATGGCGAGCTCTCTGTTTTTATACATTACACTCGGCCACGACTGCGAGTGACAGTAACGGGCGAAACTGTCTCTGGAGGGCGGCACTGACTGTGTCGCGCTGGACTGTCTCGGCCTCGCCCCGACTTGGGTTTGAGCAACGGAAACCTCTGGTGGCCGGCACTGAGTGTGCCTATGTAGCCGTTACCGGAATTGGTCCCGGTGCGTGGTGGCTTGCCGTGGTCTGTCGTTTTCTGTCTTGCTGTGGTTTGTCCGGGTCTGTCCTGGAGAATTCGGAAGGAATCCTCAGGGGGCCTGCACTGGCTGTGTCGCGGTGGTCGTTGCAGGAATTGCCGATGCTGTGATTTGACTCGCGGGGCCACCAAGGGCACATTCAGCAGGCGACATTTACTATGCAATGGTGGTCGAAGGTCTTTACCATGCTGCGACTTCCCCTGGCAAGCTGCCAGACGTGTCTCTGGGAGGGAGTGTCGCGCGCAATGTCGCAGAGGGAGTTTTTTTCGCCTGGTGCTTTTCCGTCGCAGATCAGTAGACAGAGCAGCGTGCTTTCCGTAGTTGGCCGCCAGGTGTAGCATACCTTGAGCTGCAGTAACTTGGAGCCCTATCGTAGGCTCCCACGACGAACGCTGCCGTTTTGTAGGGCGACGCCACTTGCAGTTCGATGGCGTCGGCTGTGTAGAGTTCTCTATGCATCTCGAATTAACGGGCCTGGCCCGGCCTTGTGAAGCAAACCGTCCTCCGTTTTTCTGTTTAACAACTCCATGAATGGCAGGTTGCACAAGCTTGTCTTGGACGACTGCGGCGATCTTCAGCGAGGTGTTGCTCAGCAAACAAGGAATGTCTGTACAGTCGTTAAGCGAGGGTACTGAAGACAGAGCTGGCTCAGCCTTTTCAGGGGACGTATTGCCAGTACAAACGGACATGTCCTGTTCATCATGGTTCTTGTCGTCAAGATCGTTGTCGGTCTCGAGAGATGGTGATAGTTCCTGAAGTCGCGGAATATCCAGCCCTACCGGAGTCGGCACACCCATGCGCCTGGACACTGGCATCCATGAGGACCGTATCCCAGGCTGCTCTCTAGTATTTGGAAAACTTGCTCCACCGCCACTCACCGACGCAGAACTCGAGCCGCACACAGAGAGGCAGCTGGCCTCCGTACCAGGGCAGTCCACGATTTTTTCTGCTGAAGAGCTCCCGGGTGCACCAGCAGAGTCGTTGTGTGTTATCTGGTCGTTCGTGGCGGAGAGACGTCTGGCATGGTCGCACACATGGGGAAGCGGGCCGAAAGCAGCTAAGAACTTGGCTAAGAACTTACAATATATATATATATATATATATATATATATATATATATATATATATATATATATATATATATATATATATATATATATATATATATATATATATATTTGTTTTTTTCGGAACGAAAATGTGCACGCGGCGCATTTGCGCGGACCGTCGCCAAATAAGTATACATTCGTTCAGCATCTGCGAACTACTTCAGCCTTCAGTTGTCATATCAACTGGGTCCCGAAATAACGATACTCTCGCCCATTCAAAACATTTACAGAATGCAATGTATCGACGAAATCTAGTAGAAAGACATTTATTTCCCCGCCACCGCGAAGATTCGTCACTTGCGCACGCTACTACCTTTGTGATAATTTCAAAATAAAGTATAATTATCGATGTACACATAGGCATGAAATGCTGTAAAGAATTCGTGATAGCAGGCGCAGCCGGGAACAGCGGGCAGCATACCTGAGGTAGGTAAGCTGAAAATGACGCTATAACAAACACATTGTTTGAAACACTTTATAAATTGATCGTGGCGTTGTCCTGATAAATTCCGGAAGACTCTCTCCAACTTAACATGCTAGTAGACATACAGGACGACATTTTGGTATATATTTCGTTTTATGGATTTCTCACCGAAACTTACCTGTTCGCTACATTATACAGGCGCTTCTTTTACCAAATTTTCGATACATTTGCAGGAAGAACAGAGATTCGCCTGCGATTGTGATTATAAGCCGCTCCAGATCTATCTGTCGTGAACATATTACCACTTCTTTTTTAAAAGAATTAAGTCTATTGCGTTACAGAAAAATGCCGTCCTCATTAACATTGTAGGCCTCCCAAAACATGGCTTTGTCTCCACTAAACTCACAAACACCACCATCCTGGCCCTTTCAAGAATAATTACTGACACATTTGTTAAGCTGAAAAACGTGCTAAAATATCTCTTAATATTTAAAAAGCTTCCTATGTGGTTTGTCATTTCACACTTCTAGCCAGATAAATTAAAAATCCCATGGTGCTACTGGGACTAACGCCAGTTTAATCCTACATTTACTTCGAGGCATGCGGAATGCAAGTTGCAATCAATAAATCTGATTTGGAACTCACTGAGGTGAACTCCGGAATGTTGAGATGTCCCTACTTCGCGCAAAGGGGGAGGGGGTTCTAAGCCGCAACAATTCACAAGTACCACAACTACGCTACGACTCCGTTCGAAATGCTTCACGCAATCACCCCCTCTGGCCACACACCTCCACAACCATTTAACCAAACCGGATTCGTGCTGGGGCCGGGAAGAGGAAACAGTCTTAATTAAGCCATCAAAACATGGAATTTAATATGTGAACATGATCGAAGTATACACTTAACAATTAGTAGCGAACGTAATGATGCAAGGCAAACAAAGAGCAACGTAAACGCATAGTGCAGCACAGGAATTAACAGCGGAAACAAACTCATCAATGAACGGCAGATACAATGGGTAAAACAGCTCATAAACTAACGGCGCAATGTCTTAAGTGCGCTTGCTGCCGCCAACGAAGACAACGCTTATCTGGGTGGGCTCCATCGGCGCATAGGTGTCGTCGCCGGCCTGTGGACTGGTCGTTGGGTGCTCTCGAAGGCGCCATGGCTCACGGATTCTCCCCGATCATTGCTGCTCGCATCGTGCTCTCGCAGACTACATCGTCTCTCCGAGATTGGAGAGCCGAACGGCCAGGCTTGCACGAGAGATAGCAAACGAAGCTTACTTCTTCACACGACAGAGGGCCTTTCTTCGAGTCTCCCGAATCTCCAAAATTCCACCCTGTCCTCTGTCCCGAGACGAGTTTTTCTCTCCGACAGCCCGCCTCACCAGGGCGTCTATCTAATGGTTGTCTACGGCAACGTCGCCGGTAGAAATCGCACCAGTCCAACCCGCCATGCGACCATTGTTTGGGACTCGCCTCCACAGTGTAACGCAGTACCAGCTCCTCTCCAAAAATATAAAAAGCAAAATATAAACATACACAAAACTCGACATTCGGACAGGACATCGGACAGCCTAACCGGCGACACTTGTGTACAGATTATCGTAACGAGCGTTAGCTACCACCGCTTCCATTCCGAAGCACTCCAGGTGCAAGCAATTTGGCACCGTCTAGGCGCCCACAGGCTGGAAGTGCCTGGTGAAAAGACGCGCCTGTAGGCAGTCCCTCCTTTGTGGCCGGTCAGATGTGCGCGTACGAGAAGCAGTTCTACTTACTGCATTGCTCGGTGATCGAAGCATACCGGGGATGCTCCGATGGCTTTATTCAAGCACTTATGAGCGCGCTGGGTTCGCTTTGGCGTCGACATTCTGTTTCTTCAAAATCGCCGACTAATGCACACTCTCATCTGGGGCCGCCGCGCAAACGTCAGCTCCGCTGTCAAAGCGAGGTTGCCGCAGAACTCGCGGGTAACGAAAGCCCCAGCGATTCTCTGACCGCAGCGGCAGTCGAAAAATAGGATTGTGTCTCGCCCGTGTCTCGGCCCGCCGACGCGCCTCGGGGAGCCACAATGGCACAAGGGTCGGTATTAGGCCCAATATTTCCTGTATCAATTACGTTCGCCGTAAGCTTCTAACTTGCGAAGTTCACAAATGTACTCACTTGATGCAGCACTAGCATCGACAAATACTAGATTATCAACTACTACTAGCCGTATCTCACTGGTTTTGCAAACTGAAAGGTCATGTGTTTAACCTTACGAGATCGCTTGCTACACTGAGTTGACAATATTACATCCATAGCGCTCGATTTAGACACGTCAAGGTTAAAAAGAAGTTTGTAAAAGAAAGCTTTCTTATGGTTCTTACACGCCCTATGACCTTCATCGGACTTTGTACGTTCTTACTTTCTTATTTCGCTGTCACTTAGGTTGCTGTTGAAAAACATGGGGGCTGATGTAAACAACTTCTTTCGCTCCGTTACTACGCGAGGTCACATATAATCACATATAATCCACATCTCGTAGGCACGTTAAAAAGCAACTGTATTGTCAGAGGATATAAGGTATCATGTAAGTACAAATCAGTTGAAGAAAATGACTTAGCATTCGAGGTCTCGCTCATTTGTTGGCGCTGCGAAGATGAGCTTCGCCAGAAAACGGAGAGCTACTGCTGTCCTTGAGACATATTGCCGCGAAAGCGACGATACGAATATGGTCACCCCTTCTTGAATGAATGTCGCGACCACCGCCTGCTGGTAGCGGAGTTGTTGACCCTTGTGCACGCTCGGCGATGAACCGCAGCGCGGTCTTTTTGTCGACTCGTTATTCCGTAGTTTACTAGCTTGTGGATAGCACTGCAAAGCAGTGCTGTCCACTCGGAAGGTTGGTTGAAATTTTCTCTCTCTGGGGCATCGTTCTCGCAAGGGGACACGCGTGAGCGCACGTTGCTACCATGTGTAAGTCGTCAAGAAAAATGACGAAAGCGAAGCTGTATTGGGCCACCCATGTAGGGGCACTGCTCAAAAAAAAAAAAAAAGACGCATTCACTGTACGCCACATTCCCCACGCGACCGCATACAACGTACCAAAAGCGTCAGCGCCCCACAGAAACAGGAATAAGAGGGGAAGAAGGATCGGGCGGCACAGAAGGCGTTGCACAGGGAACAGCGGCGTACTTTGCTTTGTGTTTGGTTCGCTAGCTCGATGACCTTGGCCTACGAACGTTTCACCCGCAACAAAACCACGCATGTTTCCGGGTACGCAGACTCGCAATGTTCTTCCATCACCGCAGAGAGCTAATTGTCAACACATTGCAGAAGCGTCTGCCTGCCGCAGTGCTGTGCTGCAAAGACTGCAAGCTCCCCTTTCAGTCTCTTATCGCCGCATCCTTTGCCAATAAATGACATGCCCCTCGTTTGCCAGCACCGTCCCCTGCAGACAAGCTACAACTTTCCCCGCCATAGAGTGATAACTTCCTTTGCAAGTTGAAAGAGCCGCGTTCTTCGTTTTTAAGCCCACCACAAAGACGCGAATGCCCGTAGCCGCACCTTCGCCGAGTGGACACCTTTGTTCGTATATGTGATGGGCCAGCATAGATAGGCAGTGGGACACCGGCCGGTAAAATTTCGGGGGGGGCTTCAGCCCGGTCAGCCCATGCCTGCCTACGCCACTGCTAGATGGACTATGTTTATCTCTGCTTTTATGTACTGGCATAATCATAGCAGTCCTCCAGTATCCAGACAGTAGACTTTCATGCGATGATTGTGCGAATTTGCATTTCAGGTTAGTTTAACTATATTCCTTGGCATCCCATCAAAATTTCCTATTAGTGCCAATAATTCCGGTAGAAGACGTCAGTTTCTAGTTATGAGTAATTGATATAACGACATACAAGTCGAGCATGATTGGATCGATGGCCAAATGGCTGCACATTTGTAGCTCGGGATGATTGGTATCATCGAATGAAGAAAAAAAAGACTTCACAAATGTCTTGTTTTTTGTACAGTAGCGCAAAGGTGGTCTCGAATATCATTGATAGATGTTGAAAATATAATGACACCTTAATAGAGTCACCGGGTTTAATTATGCTCTTGAAGCGTTTCAGATTAGTCTTTGGTATGTGCGGGAGCGTTACACCAGGTGGGGATTTAGTGGACTTTCGTGCACGCGAATGCACTGAAGAAGCCGTAATGCAAAAATCATAGCCCAACGAACGAACAAGGGACAAAATGAACAATGGACAAGATACAAACCCGCACATACTTCCCTTCTGTCCATTAGGAATATTTTAATGAGCGCTTATTATCTCGAAACAGTATTTTCTTCTTATTCCAAAATCGATTTAAATGTCTGCTGTATCGTGAATTGTGGCCGAAGAGTGATATACCGATTAGTAAATTCGGACGCATTATTTCGAAACGAACGCCAGTTCGTTTCCATTGGTCACTCAATGGAATGCGGTAAGAAATATCCAAGAAACCATCTAACTTTCTAGGAGTTGGATAATAACCTTTGTTGTAGTCTGTAATATTCCCAGAACTTTCCAGTGACGGGGATACTAAAAATTATATGTGCATTTTAAGATTTCATGGTGAGTCAGGCCTGGTGTATGTAGTACGCTGTTAGTGGGAGGTCTATAAGGTGAGAGCTGCGCACAAAGGCTTCTACTAACAATATCGTATTTGAATTGCGGTGAGCGAGCTGATTCAACTTACATTTTTTAGGCAGCGGAGAGAATGGTACGACAAGTAAAAGGAGAACACATGGGAAGTGCCTTCTCCTGTGGTATAGCTTATTTCAGTGTTGCCCTCGCCTGAGCTGCCTAATAATTGTACAATAACCGACTCGCCGAGTCTCATATCTATAGAGAGGAATTTGTTCGCGCGAAGGTCCCAATTTTGTCCTAGCACTTAAGCTTCTGCTTTCCTCTACAGCGCTTCGCTTTTGCCTTCACCATTTCTGTCGTCCTAGTACATTATGCCATTAGTTCTGAGGTGCGCCGCCATGACTGATAGCAACATCAGCCCAAACAACCTTTAGAGGGCTTTCCAGCCTGATGAAAAATAAGTGGTAGGGAACAAGTCTGAAAAAAAACGGCTTGCTAACGAGATGCACTTTTGAGGTCGCGTTGATTATAATGCATACGGTCGAATACGCTCCCGCGTCTTACCGTTTGCTATGTCTTCCTACGAGCCCACTTAAGCAGGCCTCCGGAGCCATTAAGGAGCATTTTTGCTTCGAGGGTTTTCTGTTGCTTAATCGTGTTCCTGGAAATGCCCAGTGTGTTGCAATAAGATATTTTGATGGCACGCATGCCTGCTACAGCCATCGACGTGCTTTGTTTCAGTAATATATGATGATAGTTGATTATTTATCAGGGCTGGGTAGTATCGCGATACAATAATATCGTTATAGTATCTCATTGTTACTGTTGAGTATATTTTTTTTATCGAGATACATTTGGCAGATTTATGTCTGAACTGGGAAATTTATTTACGATGTGTCGATTGTGTCGCTATGCTGCATTGGACAAAGATATCTTTATATTTATGGGATGAGCTAACGTGTTTCAACGGGGGACGGAGTACTTTTTTGTGCTAAGCCAAGCGAAAGGACTTATGAGTGAAAAAGTACGCTTAAAGGGAAAGAAAGCTGAGCGAGTTTGTAAGGATTCATTGTGTAGTGACAGGCGTATACAGAACACGGACACGAGGGAAGGGATTTTTTCTGATGATTCACCGCCAACAAAGCTATTTGTTCTCGGATATGCTGTTATAAACGAAAACGATAAGGAAATTCTGGCTTTAGGTCCAAAGTACTGCATTGAGCCTAACCTAAAGCCAGAGGGTGTTATAAGCTTGCCGCGGTACAGGGTTGTCTTGGAAGAAGAATGGTCGCGCTGTGTCGGCATTCTTGTTGTCCACTCCTCTTCCCTTGTGTCCGTGTTTGGCACGCCTGTTCTTTGCATGAAAAATTACACGTTTTGGCTTCTGAACGGTAGGCACAAATCCACTGGGAGCGGAAGTGTTTCGGTATCTAGGTTACCTGAGAAGAGATATCGCAGCGCTGCAGGACGTTCTGGCCATTAAAACGGCATTTATTCGTTACGACACAAACTTGTGCGCCCCCTCTGCGGTAGAAAGACTGTACTCGTTGGCGAGTGTTGTTTCGAGGCCGAACCGATGCTGTCTAGAAGACCTCCTATTTGAGAAGATGCTATTGGTAGGTGCAATTAACGCAGCAGCCTTTTCTGCAAAGCATATCATGTGTGCACAAGAAACGCATACTTGTTCTTAATTCACTGATGTTCGCTAGTTATTCGAGCGATATGTTCACTTGCAGGTTTCAGTGCGCTGCAACGTTATTGAAAATATTATGCCGTATTAATAAATGTCTAAAGAACATCTGCACTCCCGAAAAAAAATGTGGGCAGCTCTCACTAGGGGCGCAAGGCCAGGTCACAGCGGAGCTGGTGGCCCTCCCCTCCTCCTTTCCCCATCCTCAACCTCACTTCCGCACTCCACCTCCTTGATATACCGTACTATACACGTATATGCTACGCTTTAGTCTATCCATTGCTCATTTCCCTCTCCCTCTCTCTCACATCGCTCCTCCCCACCCTTAACTTGCTTTTAGAACCTCTTGTTACACTATACTGCGGAGCTGGTGGCCTCACACTCCTCATCCTCACTTCGCTTCTGCACCTCCTTGCTATACCACACTATATATACATGGATATGCTATAGACCCTTTTCATAATTGTAAAGCTAGCTTCCCTGTGATGCAGCTTGCCCTACTAATTGCGACGCAGGCAATCCTGCAAACGGCTTGTACAGCGCAGTTATTTTGCAATTGGGCACGTAAAATGTCGACTCAGCCCTTCTGATACCAACATACACGAAAAACTGGGCTCAGCATGTGCAACTTGAATTCTGACAGCATTTCATTCAAGACTGCCGTCGCCATTAGTAGGGCAAATGTGGAGTGCAGAGAAGCGCACTTGCGAATTATGAAAAGGGTCTATAGTTTAGCCGCTCACCTCATCATTTCCCGCTTTCTCACGCTCACTTTCGTTTCCCACTCCGTTGCTATGTTATACTATGCAAGGCTATACTATGCTTTACTCTCTTCCTTCCTTCTTTCCCTCCTCCTCAGCCTCACTTCCCTATCCCACCTCCTTGCTCTACCGTAGTATACATGGAAATGTTTCGCTATTCAGCACGTATCGTTTTCTTTCCCGAAACAGCGTCAGTCGCTGGCATGGCTCTTTGGTAGAACACGTGTCTGTCACGCAGACGGCCTGGGCTGGATTCCCGCTCCAACCCAGCTAACGTTCTTGCGACATTAGCATAAAGGACTCGAAGGAATAGTAAAGTGTGTTTCAACTAAACTGTTCTGGCCTGATTGTGCGAAATATTACCTAAGCGCAAAGAAGAATTGTTTAAGTTTAACGAGAGAGGACACTGAGGCTTTGTTTTAGTTCCCTTGTGACGCATCCCACTATGCTGAGTTTTCTGTATCTGAAGGATATTTTACCTTGAGCTAGAACAGCTTACCTGTTAAAACAATTATTCTAGCTAATCTGCGTTCCAGTATCTGTATTCTGGAATATGTTTTTTATGAAAAATAATTGTCACGGAATGACATTGCCTCGGGGCGGACTATAGCTGAAGGTTTACGGTATCCCTGCACGTGCGAAGTTAGGAGCGCTTCCACCGCTTCAAACACGTCAAAAGACCTCGACCCTTTTCGGAGAAAACAAGGAGATGGTTTTCTGAGCTGGGAAACTGCGACTGGAGCGTTCCCACGAGAGCACCCGGCGTGATTCAGGAAACCCCAGACGTGGTGTTTCGGATCAGCAGGACAGCGGGGCACCGTTTAGTGGGGCACCGGCCACGTGCGGGCAGTACGCTATTGCGTTGTCGGCGGCCCCTCGCCTCCGAGATGGACCACTGATGCACATCTTTGTTGTGACCGGCGAAGAAGGGACCCTCGCGACTCGGACACTAATGACCTGTCAATCAGGCGAGTTGAATGAAGATGCCGACTCGACGACCGCGAGAAACGGTTTGGCCATCGCTCTCTCCAGTGCATTAATTGCGAGAGGGATATTTTGGGCGGAGCAAGAAATGCAATGCCGGAGCAATTGTCTCATAAACACGCCCCGATTCCGCAGGCAGCGAATCAGGGAAAACATGTGCGTATTTAAGCGAGGGGTATTGAGGGCCACAGGGTTCTAGTCGCTTGGCTGATAAGGCGTAGAAGCCGATGATCGTATCGCTCTAGAAGTTGTTAGCGTGGCTTTGTACCGGCTGGCCACCTAACCTTAGCCGCTTCGCCTAGTTGAGATGCGCGCTTACCGTCTGCAACGTAGGCATCGGGACTTCTGCTCGAGTTAGTTGAAACTGCTCGAGTTTGCCATCAAGCACTAGCTCCCCGGAAACATCAGCGCTGCAACTCCGTCGACCTCAACGCTGTGCCGTACCAGACTGTCATGGACCCTTCAACGCTACCGGTCATCACCACGTATGCCATCCCATGTTTATACCCCTGAACTCTCCGCCTGAACTTTCATAACTTTTGTAGATTACACTTATATATTGTTCTCATTGCCCTAGTTACTGTTTGTTAGTTGTTTACTTTCCTTAGTTTGTTATTTTCGCACGCTATTGTTTGTAAAGCTCTATCAGTCACCTGTTAATTGTTAGGTTGAGTGAAGTGTAGTTTTTTTGCCTTGTATTCATTGCGCTGCCATATCGCTATAGATTAAACTTTGTTGTTTTGTTTTCGCATCCACGATTCCGATCCTTTCACTGTGTTTGCTTGCGTACGGAACGACCGAAACTGCCGTCGTTCCCTTCGCCTACTTCGCACTGGGGAGCTTGAACGACGGCCCTGTAACAATAATGTTTATTTACTTACGAACTACCAGCAACACCATAGGGGCGTTGCTTCAGGGGGTGCAAATATACATACTACACACCAAATATAGGCATAAGTGTGACAGAACGTGGAAATAGAATGCAGGACGGAACAATAACATCACATAACAATACAAACATACTACCAAAGTTTCAGTACAGCATGAAAATGACAAATAAATGAAATATCTCCTAAAGATCCCGTTTTGTGAAAGACAAATAAATATATATTTTGGTGTCTACTTTTAGGCTTTTAGCACATGTATTTCGGTATCTGTATTCCGGAATATTTCCTTCCGTATCTGTTCCCAGCTCTGGCGTCAACATAGATCGCGAGTTGAGATACGGTGTGCTTGTGCTTCTTTTGCCGCCATCATGACTTAAGTATATAATTTTCATGCAGAAAATCGACTCACCATAACAGCTGTTGTTAGTGCCATGAAGTCGCTGCCAACTACCGTAGTACCTATTTGCACGCCAGCAAAATTTAGTGACGCGCAACAAGATCATGGGGACGCTCGCCTGGCATTTCCCTGTGGGATCGAGTACAAGTTCTAATGATTTCATAGATGGGCTACAACATTTTCGCTTACCTTCGCTCTGTGGCAAGCATTGTCCGCCGTCCGCTTAACCGATGTAGTAAGCATGATGTGCTAACTCCTTGCTCATAACGCTTTTTTTTTTGCCGCGAACGAATATTCTGTCTTGTTCTCATCGTGACCAACACATTAGTTCTTTCACACTCCTTCACTTAACGGGGGCCCCGGAATACTAAAGAGCAGCTTTTGTCTTTCGTAATTCCTCTCGGTATACAACTTTCATGCATGAATCGCGAAGAAAGAAAACTAGAATCTTGATTTTGTCTCATCGTCTGAGAATCCACCCATCGTTTTTTTTCCTGCGTACTACGTGCAGAAATTTTTGGATGGGGAGCTACAATTGAAGGTAGTGTTCAATGCATTCAGGTTTCAGCTTGTAAGGAATATAAAATACAGAACCACAAATATAAGCTGCCCATTCAAGAATACACCTTCATTAACATGCGCAGTGCAAGATTGAAATTGAAGTTGATTTTTGTTCAAGTGTTCAAATACACATAGGGAAAGAGAGGACAAAAGGCATTTACACCTGACGGGGTCCTCCCACCTGAAAACAACAGTTTGCACACAAGCATTGGCAAAATTTCCCGGATTGGGGGTTTGTTATTCTTTCTTCTATGCATTCGCTGTTGTTCAAGAGGCTCGTAATTTGGTAGTGCAGTGCTTGTCAACCGTAGTTTGTCCTGACCTTACTGCTCCGGTAAGTAACATGTCGAAGTGTATACGGCAGGAGTTTTGGGGGGCCTTGTAACATGAGTGGAAAAAGCACGGTCATTGTTAAGTAAATGATGTATTTCTAGAGCCAGTTGCAGTATCTTTAAAACATATATGCTTAGTGGGCCCAGTTTCTTCCAGTGTTATTTTGTGCTATTTTGATAATTAATATTAATATGACTTGATAATAATATCAGTATGGCTTTTTTTGTAAAACAAACAGTGATTTTAAATTTGCTTACGTCATGCTTCCCCAGACCAATAGGCAATAGTGTAGGTATGATTGCACAAGAGCGTAATAAATCTGTTTCTTAAACCATAATGGCAATAGGTTTTTCATTTTATATAATATACCGACTGAAGTAGATACCTTCGAACGTACGTGGTTTACGGGATAGGTCCACGTTAAATTTTTATTAAAATGACACCTAAGAGTCGTATTCAGTCCAAGCGCGAAAGAGGAAAATTGCGAAAGTGGATGATGGGTTCGCTGTCTATTTTCTTGTTTTTTGGTCTGAATAATAATAACTTCGTCTTGTGTACATTAAGTTCGATTTTATTTGCTGTCAGCCATTTCGATAGTTCGACCAGCCACGAATTTTCTTCGCTCGCAACAGACTGTAAATTGGACTCGGAAAAGAAAATATTTGTATCATGAGCATACATAAACATTGAGGGAGTGCGAGGAATATTGGCAGTGTCATTAATATGCGAAAGAAATAAGAGTGGCCCCACAATTGAGCGCTGCGGAACTCCAGTACCTATATCCATGTAGCTAGATGAAACACCATTCATATTAGTACATTGTATTCTTGATGATATGTACGTTCTAATCAAGTTTAACGGGGTGCCTCTTATTCTATGGTATGACAATTTAAGTAAGAGAACTTGATGATTAACAGAATCAAAAGCCTTTTTGATAGCTCGAGGAATAGTCCCACTGTGAAACGTTTATCTTCATTGTTGTGTATTATTTTATCTTTCACACGAATTAAAGCTTCTTGTGTTGATTTTCCCTTTTGAAATTCATGCTTTTCATTATATTGCATTTATTTTCTCAGGGAAAGCTACTAGGCGCATAAATAAGACAGCAGGGTGTGTGAGAAAGAGAACAGAGCTGACAGGTGTGTCCCAGGCAACTTTTTGCCGTTACTTAGAGCACCCGACGTATACGAAGTACTTTAGTGATTACGTAGCACTTATATTAACGAGGACTGTGTAAACGATAACAATGTTAAAATGATGCGCAAAGGTGCACTGAGGCCACCTCAATTCTGAAGTATAGTATATATGCTGATATATTTTATCAATGCAGGAAAATGAATAACGTCCCACTAATGAGACCGACAAACTGCAAACCGCGCGATACGGTACACTCGTAAAAAAAAATGTCGTGGAAAACTGTATCCTAGCCCAACTGCCTCGGGCTCGGATTGTTCTAAACGCGCGACAGAAGCTAAATTCTCCTCAGCTAGCGATATTTCTACGTCAGCTTTGGCATATCCGGTTTCACGAAGGCATACATCAAACCATTTGATGCTAACTGACCACCTGGTGTATGTGGCAGAGGCACAACGCACTGTGTCGACGGCGACGACTGCGGTCTTGTCGACTGCACGACTTGTGGGTACGCTGGGAGAGAGACACCCGTTGCTCCGGGCACCCCGTCTCGCATGCAGGATAGGGCTGCTCAGCATTCCTTGGATGGACAGCCAGTGGGTAGAGGCATCGAGACCACGCTTACATACCCCTGCAATTACCCGTTATACGTACAAGCAGTAATGTCATGTGCCATGGCCTTGGGCAAGAGACCCGTAGCGAGAAGCGATGCCTTAGCTGCACGACGAAGTCCATGGTCAGAATGACAAGTACTGCTTTGTCGGTGTTCCGTTCCGCTGAAATATTAATATTCTAAAGCGGAAGCTGTGCAATATATTGGCAAAAATATTCTATTCACTCTGTGGACGATTCCTTCTGAAAATTGCCGGACATTGCGGACCGCTACTATATACTGCTATCTTTTTATTTAAGTGCATACAGGACAGCGGCGATCATCGGCTCTAATCGCGACATTTCACAGTGGAGCTATACGCCCTTCAGCATTCTGACCGCAATATTTATGATGTTCTGCCTATCCTGATTCTGCAGATCATAGCCCTCGTAACCTGTAGCGCTTAAGAATTAATCCGTGCATCAAGATCAGTCATATATATATATATATATATATATATATATATATATATATATATATATATATATATATATATATATATATATATATATATATGTAACGAAAGGGGTCAAGAGCTCGCTGTATTTGCTAGAAACAAGTTAATGAAACAACAAACATTGAAGCCTAGGAAAGCATAGGGGAAGTTATTCCAATTCGTGATTATGATATTGTAATTTTGGGGAAAGGAATTAAAGTGGACGAAAAGACAAACCTGCCTCCGGTGGGAACCGAACCGAAGGTCGTGGGTTCGGTTCCCACCGGAGGCAGGTTTGTCTTTTCGTCCACTTTAGTTCCTTTCTACTTACCCCCAAAATTAAAATATCATAATTACGAATTGGAATAACTTCCCCTATGCTTTCCTAGGCTTCAATATTTGTTGTTTCAATAAGTTATATATATATATATATATATATATATATATATATATATATATATATATATAATGTGTGTGTGTGTAATAAACATGTTCAGTTAGTATGTGCTTGTTCTGTTATCTTCTTTCTCTTGCCTCGCGTTTTTCGCGCACTTTCGTTCAAAATGCGTTAGCAACTCGCCTAACAATAAATTCTTCTAAAGAACGGGTGGGGTGGCTTACCTAAAGCGTGGATACCTCGTTGAAATGTACCCGTGAGAGTTTTATAACGACTGGTGCTTTACATAGTATGACGTGTGGTGGCTCTAGGAAGCGTCTGGTCGCTCCCGCGCTGATGCATGCGAGAAGCGTTTGTCAGCGTTGTGCGCTACATTACCCTGGGGATACCAATTGTCTTCCTTGGTGAGGTGAAGACAACTTCCCTTACACTGAGTGCCTGAGCAGGCATGTCATACGGGTAGTGTTTCTGGTTTCGTATGTATTTTCGTTTGCTTGAGTGAACTTGTTTAGCAGGACAGTACATGCCATCCTCCCGCAATAAGTCCCATTCATTCCTTTTTGGTGCTGCTGAGCCCAGTTGCGCAGCTCCTCCGAGTGGCTGACACTACAAAATGCACTCTTTTCCTAAGTGCATAATCGCAGCCTTACAATCTAAACGGCCAGGAAAAGAAACGCCAGACAATTACGATTTTAAATATCTGGTTCTTTGAAATGTCATTGTCAAAGACTCACTTTCTGACCGAAAGCATTTCCCAGTTCGCTATGTGCCTCTTTGAATGCCTTAATGGCTGCGTTAAGACAAGTACGTTAAGGACATTCCTAGGCGATAGTGGCACACTGCACTGTGGCTTCCTTTCCCGCTTGTATTTTTTAACTCTCTTAGACATATACTGCATAAGCATTGTCTTTCAAGTAAGATGTTACGTCACCGTCAATTCACGTCAATTCATAAATAAATCAGGTGTTACATGCTGCTAGTTCAGGGAACACAATGAGATCAACGCAAAGACTAAAAACATTGCACGAAGGCTGATTCTGAGCATATTGTCCCCAAAAGCGTAGTGGTTTCTCCAAGACAGCATGTAGAAGTACTCAGCTGTGATCTGTTCCGTTGCAACAGGTAAGCTGCCGATCATTCCCAGATTGAATAAACCTTGGCAAAAAAACAGCCGGCTGAAGAATAGACACCTAGACACGTGCCGTGTCTCACGGCCCCAGAAAAATGGACACACCGAGAGCAGTTTCCTTCGGACGGCATTGCCTATGTCAAAGTGCGACGGAAGCAGCCAGGCTTGAGATATTCGAGATGCAATCCATGGTCAATGGTACCTTTTTGTTGATGCATACCCATGGCATCAAACCGAAGCTGTCTTCTCACGGTTGCCACGAAACGTCGCGACAGTGCATAGGCGTCAAAGAACTTTCACGGGGCGCGTCCTTGAAACGTTGCTTGAAATTCGAAACGGCAGAAGACGGTACAACCGACCCTTGTCGCTTTTACAAAATGGAAGCGGTCGCGTGGTACATGACAAAGCTTGTTATTGCTCTTGGCTTTGTTCACCTGAACATCTATGTCTGCTCCCTTCGGTTTCTTCTTTTATTTGTAGGTTAGTTTGAGCACCTCGACCATTATTTACCCAGCCCGTCTTAAATTGAAATATTGTTAAAAGGCCCTGATGACGGCTAAAACTCTAACTTACGAATTTTAAAAGAGTTGAATTTTGGACCTATTGGTGATGCATACTACTACGTGTGGTTAAGCGCAAACAATGGGGCAAGAAAGGAGAGATTTTTGTGTTGTCCGTCTCGCCTTTCTTCTCCGGCTGTTTGCGCTTCAACATACCTTCTGTATTTAGAAGTTCTGGAATCTGGGTTTGGCGTGTTTCAGACTGCATACAGATGTAAATGAGTAAAATAACGCTCATGGCATCTTGATTAGCTTTCTCCCGCAAAGGGGTTGATGTGGGAACAACCGTGCATTTTATTATTGACCGTAAACTAGGAAGCGTATGTTCCACCAGGAACGTACTAATTGTTAAGTGGATCAGGAAGTAGGCAGCAATCGATCTACTACAGGCAGCTGCATGCTGATAAACTGAAGGAAACCTGTGCCTGCTTTAATTCAAAATCTTCGTTAGTTATATCACTTTGTGCTGTTACCAAAATGCAGCGACGTACACCATACTCAAGCTCATATCAAAACTAAGGCACCGGGGCTTGTCCGGATGTGAAATGGAAGGTTAGCAATAGCTAGACGACAGAACGTACAGGAGAGCGACGCTTCAGAACAAATGGCTCAACCGAAACGAATATAGGTGTCACGTTGCTTTGGCTGCTGATCCGAAGGTTATGTGATCGAATCCCGGCCGCGGCGGCTGCATTTCGATCGAGGTGAAATGCTGAGGCCCGTGTACTGTGCGATGTCAGTGCACGTTAAGCAACCCTAGGTGGTCGAAGTTTGCGGAGCCCTCCACCACAGCATCTCTCATTATCACATAGTGGTCTTGGGACGTAAAACCCCACAAATGAAATGAATCAATCATTCTAATTATTTTTCGATTGACAACTGACAGTCGTAGTCTTTTACACTTCTTGTTCAATCCCCCTGAGTGCGCATGCACAAGAGCACTGGAAACAACTACTCTTCCGGCTTATGCAACCATCAGGACTCACTATAGGAAGAACCCTGTCGACTGGGGCGCCGTCGGGAAGACGATGTAAACGGATGCGGCGCCAGCGTTCTGATCTTACGCAAGAGCTAGAGAAGCTGAATCCAAGCGAAGCTAGAGGGAAGAAGATTCGAAAGCCCGCGGACACAGCGACTGAGTTGTTTGAGACACTACGCAGAAAATCGTGAAGAAATTAACAGCGCCTGGGAAGAGAGGATACTAAAAAAAAATGACTCGGAACTAACAGTGCTATATATTGTGGACGATTCATGCGTGAGTTTCTAGGCGTGAATTTGGCCACAGCTGTAAACTTTGCGACAGACTATGCTTTAGTTACAATCTTAACTAGATAAGTCGTGTGCGTAAAGAGGACAGCCGAACCAAATAAATTGAATGACTTACGAAGATCTTCCCTGAAGAAAACGTCGATGAACTGCTCTGTAACTCTTGCCATGGCTTGTCTACTTGCGGGAAAAGGGAGTCTCATCAGTGGACTTTGCTTCCCCAGCTCTGCTGGTCTTTGGAAGTTTGCGATAGAGCAACACATTTGAAATTTTGAAAATTATTTGAAAATTATTTGCGGCCTAGAAGGACGACGGAGGCTACCGCCGAGCTAGAGCTCTGAAATCATTTATACAGTTGAACATAGGGTGTTAAACGCACCTTTGTTTGAGTCGGCTTAACTGAAATGTCGGCCTTAACGTGAAAAGTACTCAGCTTTCGCTAGGTTGCTCAAAGCCAGATCACAGCGAAGCTGACCGATGCTTTACTGAAAAGGTCCGCACGTTATAGTCAGGTGACATACATGCCACGCACCATCATCTTCATCTTTTCCTGCTTCTTCTTCTTTCTCATTTTCATGATCATCACCTTTATCTTCGTCATCCTCATCTACCGGTTACATGTCATTGTGACGTCATGTTACGTGATGTAGCATGATGTCGAGGCCATAGCAAGTTGTGCTGGTAGATTAGCGCCGCCTTGTTGCTAGGCAAAGGCACTTCAAGCTCATATTTTGTGACAGGGCACAGTCTGACTACCTTAAACAGCTTTCGCTGGTAATAAATTTTTGTACGATTTTCGATTCATCTATGCTACTGTTGCCCAAGCCAGCAGTGGATATTCGAATGACTCCCGCTGCAACAACAAATGCGCATAGTCACGTTGGGTGGTTTAGACTATGTCCGCAGGATGACTTCATTTTGTCTATTCGCAGTGGGTTCCATGGCTGCACCTCAACATTGGCGGCCCGGAAGAGGTCCGTATGTCCGGCCCCATGGCCAACCTCCTGGAGCTGCTTGCTGAGAAGCTTGGATTTGAGTGAGCGGCATGACCACTGCTACTAACGTCTTAAATTTCCGAAGACTCATATGGAGCAATTACAAGTCGCAATAAAAATAAGAAGTCACAACGTAAATGATATCATTATAAACTGCAGGTAGTTATTCGAGAAGCAACCAAGATCCGCTTTTCGTATCCCAAGCTCTGCGCTTGGATTACATTATTTTGTGCCGAGTCTGCGCGCAATTCAAAATAAATCTTACGTTTTGTGGAGACATAGCGGATAGAGTACGCATCTGTTTCTACGGGATGCCTATTGGTGAATTTCTCATAATGAAAAAGGAGCAACTGAGTTGTGTGGCAATTTTGTGGGGTGCAGCCATTAGAAAAATGCACAGACCCATTGTCTCAATATATATATATATATATATATATATATATATATATATATATATATATATATATATATGGCTCGTTTTATTTGTTAACAACAACCTATAGGTCCAAGGAAAGCATAACGGAAGTTATTGTAGTTATTAACTGTAGTAGCTTAATTTTGGAATAAATGGAAAAAAAATTAAAGTCGACGAACAGACATATCTACCTTCGGTAGGGGGCGAACCTACGACCTTTGGATAACGCATGCAATGCTCGGCCAACTGAGCTACGAAGACAGCCCTCCTTTCCAGTTTATTGGGCGTTTATGTGCGCATTATCCTGGGAGTGTCAGACAGCGCCACTTGTAGCCATGGCGGCTAGTGCGGAACACACCTTTTAGAAGACGTCACGAGAAACGCCATTTTATGACGAGATGTCTGCCGCCCAATGAACCCTCGCATGCTACCGAAAGGCACCAAGTCTGCCGGAAGGAGGCACAAGCTATGAAGTAACGAAATAAAGGAATGTGTCAAGGGCTCGTTTTATTTGTTAAAAATGACCTAATAAAGCCAAGTGAAGCACAGGGGAAGGTAAACTGTTGCAGACGTTAGTTGTAGCCGTTAAGGGCTTGAGAGAGAGAGAGAGAAAGAAAAGACTTTATTAATATCCTGTGAGTTTCAGGGATGGACTGTAAGTTCCGCCTAGGCTTCGGCCGAGGGTTGCTGAGCCTCGGCGGCTTCCTTGGCGTGTGCAACAGTTTAACTTCCTCTATGCTTCACTTGGCTTTATTAGCTCGTTTTTAACAAATAAAACAAGACCTTGACACATTCCTTTATTTCGTTACTTCATAGCTTGTGCCTCCTTCCGGCAGACTTGGTGCCTTTTCGTAGCATGCGAGGGTTTATTGGGTGGCAGACATCTCGTCATAAAATGGCGCTTCTCGTGATGACCAATTATGGATAGCCCATAATTGGTCATCTAAGGATGAGCTTAGCAGAACGGCTCCCCAGCGTTCTCGAGGCTGGTTATCAGAGGCAGGGAGCCCTTGATTTTGTCTGATATTGGGGCATTGTCATAGTGTATACTCTAAGGTGGCATTATTGTTACACTTAGCACATTTGTCAGTCTGGTAGATATCCGGGTCCAGGAGGTGTAAGAGTACTGGTGTGGGGTACTTTCTTGTGTGTAGTTGGCGCCATTCTTGAAGACTTTTTTTTGTCCAAGCGGATTAGTTACGGAAGTAATTTGAAACCGTCAGCTTTATATATGCTGCTTATATATATGACACGTCAATTACAATGTTAAAGGGTTCCTCAAATAAGCACGTAATCAAGCTTCTTTTTTTTCATGCTCAAATGCGTCTGGTTGTTCGAGCAGTTGCAAAATTCGGCGGAACACGCGCAGTATGAAACAGACACGCCCGCGCACGCCGCAACTCAAGCGCTTCCAAGTGAGCTTTGTTGGACCCACATTTGCTTACGTTAATGACGGTATCATGCAGGTTTTTGCCCATGTAAGATGGCTTCATAAGCTTTGCGACTTAACTGCCCTTGACATAAACGTAGGGATGAGCTGGCGCGATTAGTATTGTCTCATACGCCGCTAAGCATGGGTCTAATGTTCGACAGGCTCCAAGCTGCAGAACCAAAGGGCCTCGCGAAGTGCTATATTAGCATGTATATGCTGTATAACAGTTTGCCTGGGATCTAAATTGCAACATTTAGCCCCTCCCCCCTTTCTTCCTCCTTTTAGTAAAAACTGCGCCGTGTTTATCAATGGGTCATCGGCGAGTTTCCACGTCGCGACCGTCCGGAAGCGTGAATCCTCATATGATGCGGCGGATCATCATCATTACCATCATCGTCTTATTTTAAGTCTACTGCAGGACGAGGGCACCTCCCAACGACAATTTACAATTTGCCCTATATTGAACGAGCTGGTGCCACTTCATGCCCGCGAACTTAATTTCATCGCTCCGTCTAACATTTTGCCCGCTCTGTTTTTCTTCTCTTGGTATCCATTCCGACGCTCTTACTGTCCATCTGTTATCTGTCTTCCGCATGATATGCCCTGTACAGGTGCACTATTTTCTTTTAAATGATATAAGAATATCAGCTACTCCTGTCTGCTCCCTGATCCACTCTGCTTGCTTATTTATCTCTCAGTGTTACACCTATAATTTTGTTTCCATTGCGCGCTGCGTGCTGCTTAATTTCGTCTGTAGATCTTTAGTTAACCTCCACGTTTCTGCACCGTTCGTTAGTACTCTGAGAATGCAGTGAATAAATACTTTTCGCTTTAGTGACAGTGGCAAGTTTCCAATCGTGATTTGGTAATGTCTCCCGAATGCGCTCCGTCTCATTCTTATTCTACGGAGGATTTCCTTTTCATGGTTAGGCGCCGTTGTTAATAACTGCCCCAAGTATACGTATTCGTTGACACGTTTTATGCTTGATTGTTAATTTTAAGTCCCTGTTCCTGCATAATTTAGTATTTAGTGTTCCTGCATAATTTTAGTACATTACCTATTTATTTTTCGTCCTATTTAAAGAATTTCCCGGCTATGGTCCTCAGTCATATTCGTAGTTCTTCACCTTCATTGCTAAAGAGCACAACGTCGTCTACAAACTTTAAATTGCTTCGATATGTTCTCCTTCTACTGTAATTCCCTTTTCTTCCCAGTCTAGACGTTTGAACATTTGCTCTAAAGATGCAGCGAATAGCATCGGGGAGATCGTATCTCCTTGTGTGACTCCTCTCTTGATCGAAATTTTTCTATTCTTTTCATGTATGAGTAGCGTGGCTGTGCAATTTTTATACATGTTACTTATTGTTTGCACGTATACATCAGGTACACCTTGTCCACGCAAAGCTTCTGGAACTGCTTGTATTTCTACGGAACCAAATGCTTTCTCGTAGTCTATAAAGGCCACATAAAGTGGTTTGTTACATTCAGCGAATTTCTCAATTATTAGATTGATAGCATGGCTGTGGTCCAATATTGAGTAACCTTTCCTAAAACGAGCTTGTTCTCTTGGTTGGTAGAAGTCGAGTGTTTCTCTTATCCTATCACAAATTACTTTCGTAAATAGCTTGTATATTACTGGGAGTAGGCTAATTAGTCTGTAATTCTTTAACTCCTCTATGTCACCTTTCTTGTGTATTAGGATCATAGCAGCATTTATCCAGCTGAGCGGTACACTAGATATCTTGATACATTTCTTGAAGCGCGACGCAAGTTTTTCAAATATAACGTCTCTTCCATCTTTGACCAAGTTGGCTGTTATGCCGTCTTCACCTGCTGCTTTACCGCAGGACATGCCTTTGACAGCTTTCCTGATTTCGTCAGTGTTTATACGTGCAACTTCACTGTCCTCCTCTGATTTCATTTCTAATAAGGTGGCATGGCCCGTCTCAAAGCTGTATACTTCAGAGTAGAAATCTTCTGCTACCTTTACTATTTCGTTGAATTTGTTGATAACGCTACCTTGTTTTTTTACGCATGCATTTTGTCTTGTCCAGAGTGCATTGTTTGTTGGCCGATTTGATGCTCGTACATTTCTCTACAGCTTTCTCTATTTCTAACACGTTAAAGATCCTTATACCTCTTTGCCTGGCTTTACTGATCAGCTTTGATAATTCTGCGAATTCTATTTTATGTTTTGGCGAAGTCACTTTCATCTGCTGGCAATTCTTTTATTAAATCTTTAGTGGATTGTGACAACTTGCTTACATCTTGCGTTGTTGTTTCACCCCCTACTTCTATCGCAGTCTTTACGTACTGAGTAAAATGCGTTTCTCGAACCTTCTTTTATGTAAGGTGAAAAGAAACTTCTGTCTCATTCCGGCAAGTCTTCCTCGTTTCAGTGCTCGAACCACGTGCCGGTGTAGGAAAAAAAGGGAGAGAAAAAAAAGAGAAAGCTCTGGATTGGGGGAGGCAGACATTGTTGCTGGACTTAGAAAATCGCGGTTGCGTAAGGCGCAATTAATAACTATCCTATAATTTCTTACGTCTTATTTAAACGCGCGGATTATCAGGAAAAATTTGTCAGGTGATAAAAGGAGGGAAAGCTAGCCGATATGCAAGGCATCTACACACACACACACACACACACACACACACACACACACACACACACACACACACACACACACACACACACACACACACACACACACACACACACACACACACACACACACACACACTATTTGGATTTAAAAGAAATTATTGCACTAATATTCCTCGTGCACACTAACGATCACCCAAACTGCCTAACCAGAAGATTATTAACACAACATGCTGACTTCACTCTAATGTGTACTCTCAGTGGATGTATGACTACATTAATCAACATTAACCAGCTTTACAATGACCTAAGCAACCTTTTTTCTTTGGGCACGAGAAACAAGTTTACATCTTTTTATAGCCGCGAAAATTTTAAACCGAAAAACTTCGGTTTGATTTTACTTGTAAGGAGTTGTGTATTATTTCCTTGTGAATGATTTTTCATGTATTGTGGACACTTTCCTTGTTTTGTTGTTTTTATTTTATCATACTATTTCTTATTGTATATAATACTTTATTACTTGCTTGTCTCTATTTTATCTATTATTATGTAGCTACTGTGTTGCCGTGACGCGCAATTTACTGTAGATGTCAAACTACTAATAGGTTTGTAACTGCGGGACTTTCTATACCAATGAATAATGAAGGAGGAATGAAAATAAGAATAACGAACGCAGCTGTATCGCAGTTCTCTTCGAAGAAATCGAGTTGGGGCGCGCGCGTCTATTTCATGATTGGCATGCTTTGAAAGCTCTTGTTTCTTCACGAAAAAACAAAAACAAAAAAAAAACAGACGCACTTCGGCACACACACGCACACACACAAAAAAGCTTGATTCTGAGGTTATCTGAGGCGCCATACAACCTTTTAAGTGGCATCTTAGCGATATAAACACTAACTGAAAAGTTGACCAAATATAATCTTTTAAAAGTTAGTACTTTCCGATTAAAAACAGAGTTCGTACGTGCACGTGACTACCACTGATATGCAATTGGTACCATTTTAGTTAAACTCCTAATTAAAAAAAATCTTGTCCGAGTTAACTGGGACACACTCTATATTGCATGGTGTCCTGTTCCGGTGAAAAGGGGCTGTGGAGTCATTCCAGTGGCCGCCGCCTGACAGAGAAGCGGCTTGCTTCTTTTTGACGTGAGGTTTATCGCTGTTTGGTGGTTGGCGTAGTGGTGCAGGTTCGATTTTAGTGCGCTTCTTGAATGCGCCCCAAATTCTAAATGCATCAGTCTTCATGAATTTTGCATGAGTTGTAACCGCATCGCTCGGCCACCGGTAATTCAACGTGCGAACTCGGGTGGACAGGAGCAGTATCACGGTCACTGCGACGTACGCCGCTTCTATAGGGAACGTACATTCACTGAGTGGTGAATACGTAGTACGCATGATAAAACATGGGTGAGATAAGCTGCTAAGGAAGATTTGCGCTAAGTATGCATGGCGCAGCGTCCCAAGCTTGCCGAACCACTTGTTGCTTACCAGGTTAAAGTTGCACAAGACCTGATCCTGGGGTACGAGTTCGTAATGTAATGACAAAGTGAACCATGCAGAAACGGAAATAGCGGCTGCGCTTGAGCCAACGATAAAAAAAAAAAACACGAAAAGAAAAGGGGTCTAGCACTCCACATGATGCCGAAATAAAAGGCCGCATATCGTGTTTACTGTGCGTAAAAAAAATGTTCGCGCCAACCTGCAATAACGTAGTTATCGGTGTGCGTAGGTGGCTGGATAGTCCGCGTGGACTTCACCTCATTTCACTACACCTGAATGTTTGACACGCATGCAGCTACACCATACATTCCCCAGAAGAACACCAATGGGGGATACTCCTGCCCAACGGCGAATGGAGCGGATTGGTAGGCATGGTGTTCAACAATGTGAGTATCTGCTTCACAAGAACGCCCTAAAGGTTTCTTTTCCGTTTGGTAGAGACACGCACTCTTTTGTGTCCTATGGCGTCGGAGGTATGACACAATGTGTAAAGCAGTCCTATATCAACTCTCTCGTAGCATACTTCATAAAACACCTGTAGCGCCGAAAAGGACAATACAAAAAGCCCCAATTCGACTGATCGCCTGTAACAGCGATTTTCAATGTTAAGCAGGTGGCGCCGTGCCATGGGGCGCCATGCGCCGAAACAAGCGCTTGATTTCGTGTTGTTTCTCTTGCGCTTTAGGTAGTTTACTAAACATGCAATACCGACTACTCCTGATATCTATTATCTGCTAATGTATTCGAATGGTTGACGTTACGAACTAAATAAACACTCCGCCGCGGCTATGGTCTTAGATTGCTGACAAGACAGAAGTGGGTTTGATTATGGCCGCGACGAAAACAGAGGAGGTCCGTGTACTGTGTGTCGTTAGCGCACGCTAAGGAACATCAGGTGGTGAAAATTTCCAGGGAGATTTACTACGGCGTGCCACGTAATAATCGCGGCTTTGGCATGTAAAACCCATCAATTATTGCAACTAAGCGAAGTGTAAATGAATCGCAGGTCTATGCATTTTCTGTGCTTATACGCTTTTTCATCTCAAGAATGACCATCGTTCCCGTTCGTCAATCAATCAATTTTTATTCATTCGCAGTGAACTATAGAAAATAAAGATATACGGAATGAAGTCTCATAATGTAAAATGTATTGAGACCTCCTGTACATAATAAATATCTCAGTGGGTTTGCAAACATTGGTAGGCAAACATCAATTTATTTGCAGTAAGGTAGACTAACTATAAAATAACGGCAAAAAGCGGAAGAAAAAAAGGGAAAGTAAAAGGAAAAAAAATATACGACAGTCACACTACAATATGAGTTGCAAGGAATTCATGCAAGAGAGTGAGGGTCTCAGAACAAGGATTTCTTTTATTCATGACCAAGTCTATAGATTTTCTGGAGTTTTATTTCAAATGGTAGTGTATTCCACAATGATATGGCTGCGTGGAGGAAGAAAAAGTTAGGAGGGAGCACATTACGTCACGCAGCAAGGCTTGGCAAGCGAATGCTCCGTGAAGCCACAGGGTGGCCCCCAACACGGGACAGTTTGCGTCAGAGTCACGCAGAGATCGAGATCTGCCGAGACGTTCGGTGCACGGTTTCTAATCGAACGGTGTTTGTCCGGGCTTTTTTTCGCACATGGCCGAAAATTGCTCGGCTGCTCTGCCTGTGAGTGTGGCTCAAAGCTCTCTCCGAAAACTTGTTCCGCTTCGGTCGTTTCTTGAAAGGCATATTTATTGCGCTGTGCGCCAGCTGCAAGAAGAGTGCAATGCAACGCTGCACACTTGGGCTCCCGGTATGCGCTTCGGCTGACGTAAAATGACCGCTGTGCGCGGTAAACATTGTGTATGTGTGCATTACCGCTTTGTCGCTGTTCACGGGTAAGTAAAATGCACCAAATATTGACACGCAGGCAGGTGTGCGCCTGAAATACTCTCGAAAGCACCTGATGCGGCTCGCCTAGCTGACACGCGCGAGCCCAAGGCCGGAAGGCCAGGTAGCGGAGAGACGCCGCGCGCGTTCACTTAGTCTGGCCGTGGCATAATGCGCGACTGTTTCCGTTGTTTCGACGTCGTGTTCTTTAAGATAGACATGATCGGCAGCGAAAACGTTTCCCTTCGAATAAACGCCACGATTCGACGCCGCAGTCTTCCTCACGGCATAACGGCGGTAGTCGGAAGGGCTCGGAAACCGCGAGTACTGGGACGTACCACGCGCCCTGACGTATTCTCCATTCCCCTTACCTTTCGGTCACGTGCTGGGCCACCACTGTTGACTTCAACTTCGTGACGTAAGGCTCCCTAGCTTTTCCGTCTTCCGCGTATGGCTACAAAGTGAATGGTCTGTTTACCATAATTAGTGGATACTTTGGGTAGAATGAATAAGTTATTATGCAGCGCGATATGAGTTGAGTTTGTGCTCACTAGAGACGATGAAGAAATTATAAACAATGATATCTGCTTATTTATTAATTTGAAGAGAAAAGTAGCAACATTTTACTCCAGGAGCGCGGCGATGTCGATAATGTTATTTTCCTGCATGAACTATTTAGCACTTGAGGTGGGTGGACTGGACGTGACTGTCCTGGTTCCCTGGTTCTCGGTTATTTGTAGCGGTCTTAGTGAGTAATACATTACCCCATGAGGTTATGTAGTAATTAATGTGGGAGTAAACAAGCGCAAAATATGGTGAGATCAATACCGGTCGTGAAAAGAATGTACATGACCAGATAAGAATACGTATTCCGTGGGATAACTTCTTTTATAAAAGAGTTACATGATTTTGAAATTTTAAGCTACAGTCAATATTTACACTTAAGTATGTGCATTCTTCACGTGCTGATAACGAGTGGTTATCAATCAAAATGGGTGGTTTGCACTGCGATGATTTATGTTGGAATGAGAAACTTAGTTTTTGTGGGATCAATAGTAAGTCTATAAATTTGGCACCATTCTAACGAATTGTGAATATGTTTAAGCCTGGTTGTTAAGCCGGGTCACTACCGTTGGTAAATGGGAGCCAGAATATATAATTGTTGTGTCGTCAGCTTATAATATACACTTGGAAGATATGAGACAGTTAGGTCATTAATATAGAGTAAAAAGAGTAAGGGGCCTCTATACATCCCGGTGGTACACCTAAATTAACTGTTTTACATTTAGAATATGCATTTCGAACCTTACCAACATGTTACCTATCTCCTAAGTAGCCACGTAGTAATAGTAAAGTAGGACCTGTCATGCCTATTGAGTCTAGTTTAAAGGCCAAACCTCATACGCGCGAAAATGCACGCGAAAGCGACGGGCGACGCGATGAGCGACGAAACGGGCCGTTCGCGCGACGAGTCGCGTAGTCAAAATCAAGCGAACACTCGGTTTTGGAAATCTAGAATCGGTCGCCCGTCGCCCGGAAGTGCCATGCTGATCTAGCCAATAGGAGAAACCCGGGACAGAATGTATATCAATGACGCACTGCCGGTTGCCGCCATGTGCTTGATATTCATGCACTTACGATTGTTTTGTTTTGTTGTTTTGTGGGGTTTTACGTCCCAAAACCAGTTCTGATTATGAGAGACGCCGTAGTGGAGGGCTCCGGAAATTTCGACCACCTGGGGTTCTTTAACGTGCACTGACATCGCACAGCACACGGGCCTCAACATTTCGCCTCCATCGAAATGCAGCCGCCGCGGCCGGGATTCGATCCCGCGACCCTCGGATCAGCAGCCGAGTACCTTAGCCACTAGACCACCGTGGCGGGGCTCATGCACTTACGAAGGAAAAACATTATTACAAGGCTATAAAAAACATTTTTGTGTACTTTGCGTAGTAAAACATGCTACTCTACTTTTCAAGCCGTGGTCAACGCACCAGTTTCGCTACAAAATCGACGCCTTCATGCCAGAAACACTGGATATCGCTCGCCGAAGTTTTCGCGTGAATGAAGTTTGGTTATGCAAACTACAGCTCGCGCGACGGTAGCCTGCTTCGCGTCGCCCGTCGCTGTCGCGTGCATTTTCGCGCATATGTGGTTTGGCCTTAAGGTTAAAGGGGAACTCCGGCGATTTTTTCGCCACATTCTGATATCGCTGCTTTTCAATGGCACTAGTAGTCCTGTAGCTGGCCGGGTGGCTCAGCTTTCTCAAAACTCACCAATAATTTTAAATAACCGAATGAACGATGTATTCAAACCGAAACCGAAACGGGTAGATGCCGCGCGCAGCGTACGCAATGACGTCAAAGACACAGGGTGGCCCGCGTGGAAATCCGCAAAATTTTTTTTAAATTCATATTCAGGAAAACTACATGGCTTGCAACCGCCTGTCTTGGCATGTTTTGTTACAGTAGCGATGAGCACATATATTGAAAATTTCATTCACATCCATTGAGAGTGAAAAATCGCCGGAGTTGCCCTTTAATAATCTCATGATCCATACTAAGAAATGCCTTAGAATATAGTCTACAAATATGGAACCTGCAACTTCACCGTCCCATCAATGACTTTCTATAAAATCAATGCTCATCAATGACTTTCGTATGAAATTTCAGAAGGCTGACCTTGCTTTGGGACCAGTGGTCATGACGTATGACCGCTCGCGTGTCGTCACGTTTACCTCTCAAGTGACGACAGATTACCTGGCCATACTGGCTGGTTTCCCCGACATCTTCGAAGGAAGCATGTTTGGCACACTCATGGCGTTCGAATGGCAAGTGAGTTGGCAGCGTATTTATGAACTCAAGGTTTATTGCATGCCTTCTGGTGCGAACTTTGACGCATTACCATTTTAGGTGAGAGGAGATGTAGCCATAAGCGCAAGTGATAAGAGATGATGAAGCCTCTACCTTGTTTACGTTTTCCTCGAAGCTGCTAGGCGCTTTCTTAAGAAACAGGATATTGCATATGGCATAGTTTGTTTTTCTTCATCAAATTGCTGCACATTTGTGCCCATGACCACCGTATGCTGTTACTTGATGGTCTGACAAAGCAGTGACGATACTCCACACCACCTGCTATTTAGCTAAGAGTAAAGTTTTCTGCGTTTCCTTGAGCGATAGAGCCTAGGATATAAGCTCAACCACTGCGAAAATTCCCGAAGTCTACTCGGAGCCCCAATATCCGAATTCAGTACGAAGCACAAGGCACCGCTTAATACTGAATTTGGATATTAGGGTCTCACAGGTCGCGCACCGTGCTTTGATGCGCGACGTCTGAGTACTTCAACACGTAGGTGTTAGGTTAAAGGTTGACGCTGAAACTAACTTCAAACAATTTCCTCACGTATTCGCAAGAAGCAAGAGCACTTTGAAAATCATGTAGAGTGCGCTAAGCGTCTTGCGTATCTAATTCCCGTAAGCGTGAGAAGGTACACGTAAGCCAACCTACGCTGAATCAACATGCGTCTAAGGGAACGCCACGATTTGATCTAGTAGCCAAGAGCGTCGCATCTAGCTGCCCCCTGCAGAGATTGCAGCTGTAATTTTGTTTTGAACGCAAAATATAGGTTATATTCTGGTGCAACGGCCAGGTAACCGGAGAAATTACAATGGCCTATATCACATATACAGGGGCCACGTGTGTATGTAACTCCTTGGTGTAGCTGGACGACAAGGAATGTATTTTTTCGGAATAGTTATGCCATTTCGCTTGAGTAGCCTTGGAAACTTGACAAACATACATACTCTTCGCCCCAGCTTTGTACGTACATATAAGCTTACTCTTCCACAAGTATTTCACGTTCAAGTAAGCGTTTATCCAAGCATTTGGTGCGCTAAACCAGTTTTCAAGGTCCAATGCTTCAGTCGATGATCACAGCTGCAGCAACGTATATAGCACACCCTTGAGAGAAAGAAGCAATATTGGAACAAAGCCGTGTCATTGCGTTTGTCGGCACATCAAGGACAGGCTGGCAACCCGATGCCTTCCACTCCGCAGCTACGGCAAGACCGCACTTTCTCTCTCGTGCAGCTTGCCCCTCGAGGCAGCAAATACGTTGTCAGTACGCCCACTTAAATTTCATGGCGAGCGCTTAGCTGCTAGAGAGCAAGGAAGGGCTTATTATGGCGCTATAGTTACATGCGACATTAGGCTATACTGAGCGCTTGACCTTGACGACCTGAAATGGCCTCGAAAATCCTCGCGAGATGGTTTGAAACCTTTCGAAAATGAGCCTAGAAATTTCAGAATACGCGCTTCGTTCATTTGCTATGCATATGGCATGTACTTTTTTTCAAATATTCGAATAACATCACTGATAGGTCGTGACCTCAATAACATGACATTATTGTTAGTTACGTCACCATTAACGATTATAAGGTTATGTGTGACTCATACCCGCAATGGATATGGGCGTATAAGCCAGGGGCGTGCGGGCGTGAGCACATATGCTTGAACTCATCGTTAAATAGAGATGGAAAGGTGGCGTTTAAAATTTAAGTGGGCGTAGACGCAGCTTAATGTCTCGGAAGCTGGCGACAGGATGCCACTTCAGGAACCGATAGGGTGGCCTCCAGTATCTTATTTTTTTTACTATGTGTGTTCTTTTGGGCTAGACGTGCAAAGCACGAAAATGTTTCAGCCAACAGCACACAATATATATTTAAGAAATTGGCGCATATAGTAAAAATAACATGACAAAGCTGTTTGAAACAATCATGTTGAGCTTGTGAATGTGTGCCGATAAATCTATATGCCGTTATCAAACAAAAATTTTGCGATAGGGTAATTAGTCGCTCCACTTACTTTTATCTCCTCAGGTATGGATGGGCCTCTTTTGCTCTCTGCTGGCGTGCTTGCTTACGGTCTTTGCACTGGATTCTGTGGCTCGCGGCTGGGCCATTGAGCGACGCGGACAACTCGGACACTACTGGTGGCTTTTCTTTGCAGCACTTTGCTCAGAATGTAAGCGCATTCATCTACTAGGTTTCAAAAGCAGTGCGGCATTTGCGCGTGCAGGGCAAGCAAATTGTTGCGTCTGGGCTGTGTGTCAATTTTCGAGCAACCACACTAAAATATTTTGAGAGTTGGTTAGAACTTGACGCATACATATCATGCTGGCCAGCCATGTGCCTCGTTTGCTGTGACCGTGTCATCTTTAGTTCCATCCAGGGGCTTGACGGCGTTTTTACGCAACTATTATTGTCTTTTTTTACCAATGCGCGACGCATCGCGTATTGTGTAGAATAAATGCTACCTGGCAAATGAGTTCTGCAGAAACCTGCAAGGTGGAGCAACGTTTATGAAATGGAAAATGAACCCGTTTGAAGCACAAAGCTGCCCCGCCACGGTGGTCCAGTGGTTATGGCACTCGGCTACTTATCCGAAGGTCGCGGGATGGAATCCCGGCCGCGGCGGCTGCATTTCGATGGAGGCGAATTGTTGGAGCACGTGTGCTGTGCGATGTCAGTGCACGTTAATTTCCGGAGGCCTCCACTACGGCGTCTCTCACAATCAGAGCTGGTTTTAGGACGTTAAACTCTACAAATAAATCAAGCACAAAGGTAAGAGGAAATCCATACGGATTTTTCAAGAACGAAAAACTCTTAGTTGCTGAAAAACTCACCCTGGTGGCGTCAGGCGTTGATCCCGAGTTCGAACCCCTGACCAAGACGAATTTTTCGGCAACTAAGAGGCTTTTATTTCTTAGAAGTCCATATGGATTTAGTTGTAGCTTTTGGCAGCAAGCGAGTGGGTGCTAATTTTCCCATTCAATATACCACCTAGAATACAGGGCATAAGAACTACGCTACATACCAGTCATTTCCCCTCTGCATCCAAAGCTTAATCTTCGTGTGCCAGGTGCCTCCCAAAGAGCGCTTTGTTTTGCGCAGCTATGCCTCGGATACCAACCAGAGGAACTTCAAGGGTGGTTCTCGCAGCATGGTGGCTGATGGCGCTGGTGATCATGAACGCCTTCACGGGCCATATGAAGGCCGTCACAATGGTGCAGTCTGAGCCCGACCGGATCGACAGCATCAAGGAGCTGGCTGATCGTAAAGACATCAGAATCCTCATTTGGAAGGGCGGCGCTTACGAAGCCCTCTTCCGGGTCGGTTGAATGAAGGTTTTTATTGTGATGCTCACTCAAGCATGATCGGTAGCTTGTGCGCATCTTCCACACCGGCACCCGCACGATTCTTTCTTTTTTATTTTGGGTTTTTTTTGCATTTTGCCACCGAAACTGCGTTCAGCGGCTGAATCACGTTTCGCATGATGTTTTAACAGCTGTAGGGTTCTTGCCTTTCTCGTATCCAATGTCTGCCCTAATCGAAGCCGGCCTATATTCTAACCTTGCACTCAAGTCTCGAAGGGCACTATGAAATACAGGGTGTTTTCTTTAGTTGCAACACATTTTGAAAATTAGAAAAACATAAATCGCGGGAATGTCTTGTGTACCATTCGAGTATACGGATTGGCGGCCTCTAGATACAGAACAATTTTCGCACTTGTATGCATAATTAGAGAAATTACGCTAATTAACTTTTTAATTATCAGTAATTGGTGGCTACAGCAAATGAGTACTTTGGAGCCCGTCCTCGACACTACCTATCCCAATCATCAAATTTTGAATAGCGGAGTGCATGTCGGAGCTACGCGAACAATTAGTTCCCCGTGGCAGGCTCCTTGATACCAAAACTGGACGGAAAAAGAGCGTCTGTGACGTCATTGTCGCCGCCCCCACGGCTTTCGTCACTCGCCACTCGCCCTTGGTCACCGCCGCTCCGGCCGCTTCGGCCGCGCAAGTAGCTTGCGTTGTCTCCTTGTTATCTGCGGACTCGGGCGCCGCGGGAGAGTGACGAAAGTCGTGGGGGCGGCGACATCGACGTCACAGACGCTTTTTTCCGTCCAGTTTCGGTATCAAGGAGCCTGCCAGTGGGAACTAATTGTTCGCGTAGCTCCGACATGCACTCCGCTATTCAAAATTTGATCATTGGGATAGGTAGTGTCGAGGACGGGCTCCAAAGTACTCATTTGCTGTAGCCACCAATTACTGATAATTAAAAAGTTAATTAGCGTAATTTCTCTAATTATGCATACAAGTGCGAAAATTGTTCTGTATCTAGAGGCCGCCAATCCGTATACTCGAATGGTACACAAGACATTCCCGCGATTTATGTTTTTCTAATTTTCAAAATGTGTTGCAACTAAAAAAACACCCTGTATAAAGGGACTTCTATTATCGCAGAAATGCAATGTTTTTACACGTAAAAGCTCTCTAGTCATTACGATCTGCAACCTGTGATGTTTAATGCTATACGAAATCCTCAGTGACACTGGAAACTTAGCGAGGACACATCGAACTTTCACATATTTTTCATTTATTTACCTTATTTTGAATAGCTCAAAGACACTTCTTTGGAGTGTTGACTTGAACAGCGGGTACTATTTCACAAACAAGACAGTCTACAATGTCTTTTGTGAAACAAATCAGACTGCAGTGCTGCACAGCGTTGACAGACAGACCATTGCCGTCGTTCAAGGGGGGAGGAAAAAATAAAGAGTGAAGGATTTAATCAGCCACAGTCTGGGCTTTTCGCTGGTTCACGGCTTGAGCGTGTTCGAGTTTGCTAGAAGAGCAATGAAGCTGAGGGCTCATCGTCATTTTAGCATGAAGGTGTACTGGAGGTACATGATGAAATTAATTAATTAATTAATTCATGCATACATGCGTAATACTTTACAGGACTTAAAAGGCCATTGAGTAAGGGGGACAAGTACAAAGTAAATATTAGAAAAAGCATCAATAAATACAGAGAAATAATACAAAATACAGAGAAATAAATGCAAAAGAAAGTTGCATGAAGAATGTGTACCGTGTAGATATTTGGAAATTACTATACAGGCCAACGAAATAGCAAAAATACAGAGCAAAACATTTTCGAACATAGAAACAATATTCCTTCCTTAATGAATGATTTGTGGGGTTTAACGTCCCAAAACCAGCTCTGATTATAAGAGACGCCGTAGTGGAGGTCTCCGGAAATTTCTACCACCTGGGTTCTTTAACGCGCACTGACATCGCACAGCACAAGGGCCTCAACATTTCGACCCCATCGAAATGCAGCCGCCGCGGCCGTTCCTTCCTTAATGAGAAAAGAACAATAGGCCAAGTACACTCGCAAAAGAAAGAAGGCTATGAAGACTTTGCGGAAAAGAAAAAAGAATGGTAGCGACATGATACTGCTTCAGAAAATGCTCTCACAGTAGATTTAGAAAGGGTTGATGTTTTGTGATGGATGCAATATTTTTGGGGAGATCATTCCATGGAACAATGGCGCAGGGAAGTGCTGGTGAATTCAAAGCGACGGTTCGCCCGTTTATGTGTTTGATGCTGTATCGATTATGTAAGCGACGTGAAGTGCGCGACACAGACAGAGTCGAGCTAGCGCGCGAGGCCACTTCAAGGATGATAGAACTTATATATTTCATTTCTGAGATGCTGCCATTGTGTGAGTAGCCGGAGAGGATAAACCTACCACCATTGCTTTGAACAAACTCGAGTTTGTTGGTCACTTTAAACTGACTATACTGTCTGGTGTGGCACGTGCGTATGCAGGGCAACAGAACTATGAACTGTCATTTTGTAGAAAACTTAAATAAGCGCAAATTTAGCTAAGAACGCGGTCATTTTATAAGGCGAAAGCCTTAGATCGCTATCTTTCAAGGTCGTGCTGTGACGCGCAAGAAAATGGGAACACACGCAACGAACATTAGCCACGTAGAATACATTCCTCGCTTCAATGTCATGCTGATAAAGAAGACCATTCCGGTGCGTCCACTTCGCTTCGCGCTGCGGTTTAGGGCCGTGTTCACCGCGTATCGACGGGATGCGCTTTGAGAAGCTTAGAGCCCTCCCAATATATGTGAAGATGCAAGACCAGCGGAGCTGTACGCGCTCCGCCGGTGGTACTCAAGTCCCCTGCAAACCACAGTTGATCCCGCAACAGTCGCAAACAAACTCGCGTTCTAACATCGCCGTCGTCCCGGACGAACGTAAGGCCGGAGCGTGACCAATGCAGCGTTTTCCGTTTTCCAGTTCACGGTATTTGGAATGACGACGGACTTAGCGCGTACGCCTGGTGTTGGTGGCCCCCGCCTTGTCAGTGGCCTTCGTCCGCTGCCATCGCGCATAATCATGCTGTTGCTCACGCCGGCGCTCTTGCAGTGCACATTGTTCTTCGGTACGGACTACGCGCGTCCGGGGACAGCAAGAGCAAAATAGAGAGACGCAGCATCGCAGCAGGTGCAGAGCGGAGAGGTATTTTCCCTGTCGCCTTCTCCATCCACGCCCCTCGCACGCGAAGTTCAGTAATGTGGATCCGACACAGGCAGTTTTGGTCACAACCTAGCCATAGAGAGCCTCGCTGTAACATAAACGCGAAATTTATGCAGTTCTCTGAACTCGCTCGGAACGCTATCTTTTCACATAAAAAGTGTAATGGCCTAGCTTCCACGAGGTCGTCTGTAGGCCACAACTTTCCTTCTCGCTCGCCACTTGCGACATTGGCAGGACCTCCTCCGTACCTTCCTTGCACGTGCTTTGTCATAGCGACAGACATGCGCTGCGTCGGTATCAGTCTGCTTCTTTGCGAGGTAGTGCACGAGCCGCGACTCTCCTTTTTTAACACTTGAGTGTTTTATGCCGGGATCCACCAAGGAATCAGTGACGTACTTCCGTAACGGAAGTGGATATCTGAGAGAACAAACATAGATTTGCAATGAAAAAGTCGAACCCACACTCGAACCTACTCGAACCCACTCGAACCCACATTCACCCGAGAGGCGAGGAAAGGAGCTGGAAGCTCTATACCGATACACCGCCGCAACGTTGCTCACATAAGGAACACAATGGCCTTATATCTTGCGCCTAGCTTATGGTTCATACGCAACTTCCTTCAACAGTTGAAAGAGCACACGAGGGCAGATAAAAGCAGCGATCAATACTGTGACGTAAATATGAATGAAACTAAATCAACATAGTTAGAGCAGGCACACTCGTAAACCTCCACATCTTGTGAGCACTACTTATACACGAAGCCCGTGCGAATCATAAGCACTTGCATCTTTGAACTTTCTTTGCCCGTACTTTTTATTGCTGATTGTAGAGAAAACACTTAAAATAGGGAGTTTATACAGACGTGCAAAGAGAAAAACGGCAGTTCAGGTACACGGCCTATTGAGTGCAGGCTACCGCAACATGCATCATTTTGACTGGACACAAAGCTGATGAGAATAGTGATGTAATAGAATGCTTTCTCTGAATAGAAACAGTAAGTTGATAGGATGCAAGAAGGCAAGGAAAGCTCGCCTACATCTTCCTTAAGAGCGCTGTGCTAATATGCTGGAGTTTATTTATTATTTGTTTCTTTGTTTAATACAAGACTGTCCTGGTGCTACGGGCAAAAGGTGGCGTTTGAAAACGTCATCTGACTGGGCCACTAGCACCCTATACACATTTACATATCAAAGTTACATTGCAAAGCCAACTCACATTTCAGATTATCGGCTTTGAAACAAGCTTCACCGTTGGCACCTTTGAGTAGTGCGATCAATTTAAACGTTTTAATTGAAGCAGTTCTAACTAAGATGTTCTCGCAAATTTAATATGAAATGGTTTTGTGAGATATGCGTAGAAATTTCAACGCGCACTGAAAATAATATTCATATTTTCGTTCTCCACATCATCAGGCCCACATTAGGTTTACTTTCCTAGACTACTCCGAAAAAAAATAAATAAAAGACTTTGATAGGCAAAAACTGGGCGGAACAAATAAGTGGGTAAATAGATAAAAAACTACAGCAAGAGAGACCGCAAATACAGGAATGTACTGAATATTTCCAGCTAAGCCACAGCCCTTGTGCGTGCTGCGAGCAGGTGACCATTCCCAAGTTTTCTAGAAACGGAAGAGAATTGAAGGAATCGTGCTTCCGAGGAGGACAACAGTCAACAGTGAAGCACTCAGTCAGCCAAGAAGTAAAAAATCGCTGCTTCTTGACGCTGAACCAAGGTGCTATATGTAGAGTGTGTGAGACCGACCAAGCACTACGAGCCACGTGCCTGCGTCTGCGCGAGAGACCTTGTTGAAGAGATTACACGAGCTGCCAGGAGTGAATGCACAAAGACTTTTTGTGCTAATTATCTTCATACTGCAGTGCATGTGCTTGTATCTTCTACTACTGGGATATAACTGGCTCTCGAGTTCTGATGTATTCCACCTATATTGATTCGTATTGTAATTAGCCGCACTTGTGCGTGTTTACGTAATTTCCAAGTCAAGGAACATATATTTGTTGTGTTTTGACAATCTTTGGATCCGACCATATGCCGGCCGTGGTGGCTGCATTTCGATGGAGGCGAAATGTTGAGGCCCGCGTGCGGTGTGATGTCAGCGCACGTTAAAGCACCCCAGGTGGTCGAAATTTCCGGATACCCCCACTACGGCGTCTATCACAATCATATCGTGGTTTGAGGACGGAAAACACCAGAAATCGATCATCAAATTGGCTATGACTTCTCAGTCCTTGGATCACCACTTTGTTGAAAGCGCTCACCAAAAGGAGGTAAAGTTAAATGTCCGTGCTTCCGTGGGGTATTTTCGGGAAACAGGTACGTCAGTCGTTGCAATCCGTCCGGCAACTCCATTACGCCCATTCACGAATTGGGGAGTGCGATGTGGGCTATGAGAGAAGTCGTTGCGCAAGGTTAAAATTTGATTCGGCGCAATTCGTAATTTACCATGCGCCTAAAACAAAGTACGCGAGCGTCGACACATTTGAGACGCAACTGTCGCTTCTGTTAAAATTGTGCTCAACCAGTCATGTTCCACACTAGTTAGCAGAATTCCCTAGCCCGAGTCCGAAAATTCCCTATTTTAGAGACTTTTTCTCGCAACAGTCGTAGAAAGTTCTCGCAAGTTGTCCTGCATGAAGGCATGCACATGAATGCGTATATCTGGACACGTTCCTATAGAAAATTCAGTGAAAAGGGCTGCGTTCTTTACAGAACTTGAGAAATAGCGGGTACGCTTCAGCTTTGTGTTTTTCGTGGCTTTTAGCCATCGCCCTACATTAACCGGCTTGTATGCCAGGCGTCTTCAGTGTTCTTTAGATAAAAAGAAAATAGACCTTAGATGCTCTTGCTCGACTTGCTACTTACGGCGGAAGCCACCATCGAACACCACAATCCCTGAGGGCATGCCCGACAGTGATAGGTGCGAACAGCTGGGCGGGGCATGGCTCGGTGGCATAATCTGTAATATTGCCTCCACAAAGTTAAATATTCCTACGTGTCGAAGAGATTTCTTATTGCTCTATGCTCTAAAATGTCTGTCGAAAATTCATAGTCGAAAATTGACAGCCAGTGGCAGCTATGGACAGCCAGTGGCAGCCCCTGCCGCATTTAGCCGTTGTCTTTAAGTTTCATATTGGGCGGCGCAGCTCCACTTCTCAATGATTTTGCGGTACTGTTGCCGTATCTATATCACAGGACTCTCGAAGCGTTCCTGAGTACCAGGCCGTGTGGCAGACGGTGGTTCGCGACAACAGCACGATGGACACGAATTCACTGTACGCCGACGCCAACATGGCGGACGTGCAGCGGGGAAAAACGGTAATCGTGAGCGACTTGACCACCCTACAGTACAACGTGGGGCGTTGCTGCCGGACGCTGCGCCATGGAACGTTCTACTTCGCTCAAGAGCAGTTCTTTCCGCACAAGTTCGCCCTCGCAGTCAGCCAGGACTCGGACCCAGCTGCCCTCCGTGTCATCGACCAGCGGTACGCGAGCCGATGACCGGCCGAAGTATTGCAAGGTTTCGGAGTTCGCCAGCCTTTCAAAAGCAGCGTTGCTTGCACGCATGTGGGGAAAGCAGAAGCTGTAGCGTTCGATGACATGCACAAATAAGAAATGAAGAAGGAATAACTTTATAGGAGCCAGCAGGGGGGCGGGGACTAGCCACCCCGCCTCAGTCAAATGTGGAATAGATGAATCCCACGCCGTCAAATGTGGAATAGATGAGCAAAGAGAAGGAACCACGCGTTGTGCTATCATTTAAAATCACGGCTCCTCCCAGTTAACATCCACAGACACCTTTTAAGTGTGAAGGTAGGTTATGACATCAGTCAAACTAAAAGGCTTTCAACCATTAATTCGATGTGGTATATCAGGTTATGTCAGCGCGAACAATTAACAACTCATTCGTTGAGTTTATGTTGAATTCTATGTTGTGGGCTTGTTTGAGCTTTGCTTTGCCATGCGGCGTCAAAGTGACACATGATTGTGCTGTCCAATTACCTTCATAGAGTCTTGGATAAAAGAGTTGTTTGTACACATAAGTTGCTGTTGCTTCATCAAACAATTCTGGATCTGGCTTAGAAATAGTTGCGCAGAATGGAGTGAAAATGGAGTCACCTCAAGTGAAGTACTTCGTCCGGAAGTTTTTTAGGCGCCTTCAGTAGTTAATAAGGGGTGGTACATCTACTGATACGTTATTATCTGAAGTGGAATTGCGTCAACATTAAACAGTGCCAACTGTGTCGCGCATGGAATATCTTTTCGGTAACCGGGCTTTTGGTGGTAATAGTTAACAGATGAAACTTTGCTACTTGTGAGTTAATTATGCGTTCTATTTCTTCACGTAATGCACGCCAACAGGCCGCGGGTTTGGCGGCCTCTTGGTCTGAAGGCCAGCGTGCCATAGGCAGCGTCGACGAGACGTTTTGTAATCTAGGTCATCCCTGTCAAAGGTTATAAAGCCAGCCTCCCATACGGATACAGGAAAATCTATTTCAACTGCGCGTGGATCGACAGTGTAAGAGCCACACTCAAGCGAAATCTTCAGAGCGATAGTCCCTTGTGACGGAGGTCAATTCAAAGTGAATGATGATGAGTGGGCGAAGCTCGGGATGTTCATCGTAGATCGTGCCGAGTTCCGGATTAATTTAGTTAACGCGCACGCTACGAATCCTCATGGTTCAACTATGCACAAGTGAAATCTCCCACCGGCACTTCATTGCAAGTCAAGATCCAGTGCATATATATATATATATATATATATATATATATATATATATATATATATATATATATATATATATATATATATATATATATATATATATATATATATATATATACACTTCTCTAACGCGAGCAGTCGGTATTTCTCAATCAAGAAACTCGCTAGGAGACGCTGCCTGCGCCAACGTTGTCTCTCGCTGGTGAGGGCGCGTTCTCCTTCTTTGCGAGCTGGTACAGCGTTCCTCTAAGAAAGAGCGTTTCCATAGCCAACGCGCGCCTTTCGCTCTCTCTCTGTCTCTCTCTCTCACAAGACAGCAGAGGCACGCGCCGGGAGAGAGAGAGAGGCACGCGCCGAGGCGAACGCCGAGGGCGAGCGCGTGCCGGGAGGCACGCGGGTTACGACTGACGCCTGACGCCTGACGCGTGGCAGTCACACGATTTCATCTTTCGTCGACCAGTATGTCTTTCTAGCGCTACGGCTGGTCACGCTATCAAAAACTGCTGCTGCGAGCATACTTCTTGCTCGGCGTCTCGGTACGGGTAGGCTTAACGAAAACTGCATATAGGTCTGGGCATGGCCTCTGAGATTTTACGACGGCCATGTCACTTTTGAATCTCAGAGGCTGTGTATTGTGGTTCTATGCTTGACGGACAGATGGCGCCACGCGTCGGCACCACCGTCGGCACGCCTCCGCGGCTCGCTTCTGATTGGTGCTTTTTTCGCGGCGGCCGCGGCTGCCGCAGAAAAATGGGTCTCGACCCATTCGAGCATCTGCCGCGCGTTGCTGCCGCTTTTCACGAATCTCGCCGCTCGCGGCAGCAACGCGCGCCGCATGCGGCGTGCCGCGCGCGTTTTTGCCGCTAGTGGGGACCGGCCTTTAGACTAAGAGGAGCTTCGCAACTAAAATGGTGTGTCAGTGTGCGCGTATAGCTGCAGCCGACGTGCGCGATGAATGAGGCGAGTCAAGGACCACGCTGTGCTGTTTGCCAAAAGTGATCGCTCGGAAGTGTGGGCACACGAAAATGTTGAAGGAGCGTGTTTGGCTCGATCGCATAGAGAGTTAATACATTGGGAAGTCGCATTACATCTGTATGTGGCGCTTCACACGTAATTTCAGGAAGGCAACGTATGGTTAACTGAGGACAGCAGCGCTTAGCAAGGACGTACAATCACCTGCAGCAGCATCGATATGTAAAGAGCGTAGCTTCGTTCGGTGGGATTTACCGCCCGCCACGCCAAAGCATACTTAGGTGGCTTTCGCATGCACAATCTTTCCCGGACTAGTTGCATCACTTCCACATCAGCTACAGCTTGCAAGTCATTAAAATTCTCTCATCGCAACTTCAGAGCTCTGCATTCCCCACTACGGAAACTAAGATATATAACTAGTGTGGCCATAAATTGAGTAGGCTTCTTGTACATGGTCCCCGCATTAAAAATATTTTATCTACCTCCTGGAAGGCATAACGAATGTTGCAGAAGCCGTTCTATGACAAGTAATTGCATTAGTCTGTCAAATGGCGGCAAAATAAAGCCCAACCTGTCTTTGCAACCGTTACCTACTCGCCTTGAAATTGCTTTTCTTTTATTATTTCACAGGCTGACTCACTCAGTGGGTGTGTCATTACAAAACCTCTAAGAAGTCTTCGCAACGTTACGACGGCTGCATAATAGCTTTACTTGCATACAAGGCTATCGCAGTACACACGCATTCAAATTTTTCAGCATCGCCTCGTGCGATGGGTTTACGGAAAGCTCTGAAGAAGACATCGCTGTTCAATCGAAATACACTGCATTTCGCAATCTCCTAATCGAATATTTTTCCGCCATTAGCCGTACAATGAACTTCACTTTATTTTTTTTTCGCCTGCATTCTTCTACATGTTTGTAATAAATTTTCAGTGATGATCATTCGGGATATATGGACGTAGAAGTTGGTCTGATAGCGTCTATACCATGTGATGCTATCGCCGTAATATGACGCCTCGCTTCCTGATCGTTTTCTGCTATTAAATGCGAAGCATTCACAGCGTACATCGGCGACTTTGAGCGTATCTATCTATCTATCTATCTATCTATCTATCTATCTATCTATCTATCTATCTATCTATCTATCTATCTATCTATCTATCTATCTATCTAGCCACCTACGGCTTTGTGCTCTCCTGGCTGTTTCGTTAACGGGATGTATGCGAAAATTGGTATGCCACAACGAGACTGCATGACGAACATAAGTGACAGGTCATAACATGAAAATCATGATATGCATGTCATGCGCGGCATGATTTACGTGCCACTGTCTTGGTGCTCTGCTGGCCGTTTAGTTAATGGGATGTATACGAAAATTGGTATGCCACAGAATGACTGCATGACGAACATAAGTGACAGGTCATAACATGAAAATCATGGCATGCATGTCATGAGCGGCATGATTTACATGCCACGGTCTTAGTGCTCTCCTGGCCGTTTCGTTAATGTGATGTATACGAATATTGGTATGCCACGACACTAATGCATGACTAACATAAGCGACAGGTCATAACATGAAAATCATGATATGCATGTCACGAGCGGCATGATTTACAGGCCGCGGTCTTGGTGCTCTCCTGGCTGTTTGGTTAATGGGATGTATATGAAAATTAGTATGCTACATGACTGCATGACTAAAATCAGTGACAGGTCATAACATGAAAATCATGACATGCATGTCATGAGCGGCATGATTTACATGCCACTGTCTTGGTGCTCTCCTGGCCGTTTAGTTAATGGGATGTATACGAAAACTGGTATGCCGCAACATGACAGCATGGCGAACATAAGTGACAGGTCATAACGTGAAAAATCATGATATGCATGTCATGAGCGGCATGATTTACAGGCCGCGGTCTTAGTGTTCTCCTGGTCGTTTGGTTAATGGGATGTATGTGAAAATTAGTATGCTACATGACTGCATGACTAAAATCAGTGACAGGTCATAACATGAAAATCATGACATGCATGTCATGAGCGGCATGGTTTACAGGCCATGGTCTTGGTGCTCTCCTGGCCGTTTGGTTAATGGGATGTATATGAAAATTAGTATGCTACATGGCTGCATTACTAACATAAGTGACAGGTCATAACATGAAAATCATGACATGCATGTCATGAGCGGCATGATTTACATTCCACTGTCTTGGTTCTCTCCTGGCCGTTTCGTTCATGGGATGTATAAAAAAATTGTTATGCCACAACATGACTGCATAACGAACATTAGTGACAGGTCATAAAAGGAAAATCATGAGATGCATGTCATGAGCGGCATGGTTTAAATGCCGCAGTTTTGTGGCTCTTGCGGCCGTCTCGGTAACTTCATATGTATCAAAATCGGTATAGCGAGACAACAATGCAGATCCATATTACTTTCCTGATGCGTGCTTCGAATTTCCTTGATTCCCACTGCACGTGGGATCTGTCGATTTTTTCTGTTTATTTCGTTGTTAATATAATATTTCCGACGCATTTGCGTTGTTTGGATATTCCCTTTATTTTATTAATGCGTTGTTTACGTGTTTATAACATTGTACTTCCACCATTACACAATGCCTTCTTCAATGTCCCTAACGTAAAAAAGGCAAATAAATAAATAAATAAATAAATAAATAAATAAATAAATAAATATATTCTAGGCTTAGTGCGTAGTAGGTGTATGAGTCATACGCCATTTCTTCATTATGTGTGACTGATACCCGCACACACGAAACAGCTATGTGCCGCACGTGATCGTAATTTGAATCGGATGTGCAATAATTTGTTTTCGTCAATTCTGATAGTAAAGTGCCTCTTTAGTATAAAAGTTATCATGCCTATCGTATACAACTATAAGCGTGTCGGTTTAAATTTTACTTAGTGTGGATTACTTTTCATTTATGTCGTCCCAGGTCGTCTTAGGAAGTGAGTCAGAAGTGTTGCGCAAGCATCATTGTTGTTCGGTTAAGGAAAGGACGCAGTCCTTCGCGGGAGCACGTCTAACGGTCCGTGGTGGTAAGGGACGGGGAATGAAAGAGTAGAAAGGGGAGTAATACCATAGTGGAGGGCTCTAACACGGACCTCTAATGTTTCCGCCTCCATTTAAAATTCGACAGCCGCGGCCGCAATCGAAGCCGTGCGCTTCGAATCCGCAGTCAAGCGCCATAACCACTAGACCACCGCAGCGGACCTGCGCAAGGCGGTCATTCTGTAGTCCTTCCATTTATATGACTGCGGGCAGTTTGGATCGTGGTCCACACATCGCAGGGGAGCTAGGAGTTTGTCTGTAGCGCTCCTGTAATTAAATACAACGACCTGGATCCCGACTTTTCACAGCCTGCGACAAACAACATATCTGGTCCTCGTAAAAACAAACAAACGAACAATAAAGAAACAAGCAAACAAAAAAACAAGAAAAATCGACAGATCGCATGCGTTGTAAGAACTGGTGTCATGCGAAGCGGTCAGCGGGCAAACTGCCTGTGCGAATTTGTTCGGCATTCAGCCGAGTATTACGAGTACCAACAACGCCTTTGTGCATACTAAGTGGTTTCTGGCGTAACCAGAGCTTGCGATGCTCGTGCGCAATACTGCAGTGCATAGTGGTGAACTACCGTATATTTGTGCACTCTAGAGTGCCGACGGCTATCTTGTCGAAGAGAAATGCACGAGTAAGCGTATCATGAGCGTCGTTCGTTGAAGTAGTCCTACAAGGTTTTGGGTTTGTGGGGTTTAACGTCCCAAAACCAGCTCTGATTATGAGAGACGCCGTAGTGGAGGTCTCCAGAAATTTCGACCACCTGGGGTTCTTTAACGTGCCCTGACATCGCACAGCACACGGGCCTCAACATTTCGCCTCCATCGAAATGCAGCCGCCGCGGCCGGGATTCGATCCCGCGACCCTCGGATCTGCAGCCGAGTACCTTAGCCACTAGACCACCGTGGCGGGGCTATTCCTACAAGGTCAAGCAAACGTGGACAGTAGCCTGCTGAGAGGTAGTAATACATGTGTACTGTTTGTGACAATGTCATCGAGAGCGGTTAACACACACCACAGCCACGTGTGAACAGCCTACCGTGGGCGAGTGATGGTGTTATTGCTTGGCACCGCAGGGGACCGAGTTCGATTCCTACCCCCTCGCCGCTTGGTAGGTAGGCTTGAGTCAATACATCACGCTTGTCTGTGTCTGTCGGCTTACTATGTCTGCATTTAAATAAGCAGCCACAACAAACCGCAGGTCTGTGTCTTGTTTAACGCATGCTGAGTGTGTTCTCATCAGACTTTCATGGTTTCATCAAACTTTCACGACAAGTATATTAGCGATGTCGTGATCAATGATTCCTGTTTGTGATACATTCGTAACCTGCCATCCTAATTTTGGTGCATACCAAGTTGAGGAGGCAACCAGGAGAGCACAAAGTCGTAGGCGGCTATATAGATAGATAGATAGATAGATAGATAGATACGATCAAAGTTGCTGATGTTCGCGAAGAATTGCTTCGCACCTCAGAAAAAAAAAACTTTATTAGGGCATCTAGACCTCCAGAAGGCCGTATTTCGGTAGTGAAATGACGACATGACGTATTCTGTAAACAGTTGTGAGCAGGGTGTCGAGCATTCGAAGCAGTATGGAACGCGCGGTGCTCACGAAGGTGTTTATAAAGGGCGTGCCGTGTTAACTGCAGTACTCCGACAGAACAGAGTACGGAAGCTAGCGTTCAGGGCCTTGTTATAGTAAAACGCTTAGGAATACAACACGCTTGTACGCCAGACGAATCGCTTTCAAGATGTTCTTTTGTCGCTTGAGAAGTAGTGGGCGTACGGAGAATTGTTCTCGTTTATTCCAGCGAGACGTGGTTCGTAGGCTGCGCAGAATATTTCACGATGTGAAGACGCGCCGTATCATGTCGACGGTCATGGTCATGTCGGCCCTGACGGACCACGTCAACTCGCACCGACCTGCGCGGTCTCGTATGTCGACTTTTGCTTCGTAGCGAACTCGCGTTACACCCGCAATCTCTCAGAAATAACATGCTCACATTTCCTTCCCTCAGAGCACGCGATCTCTTGTCACACGAAATTTTGCGAAAGCAAAACTGACACACGTTACAAGAACACGCGTTAGTTTTAGTACTACAATAATGCAGGGACCACGAGCAGAAGATGGTGTGACGTTACCTGAGAACTATGCATATCCTGTGACTTAAGAATGCTCGGTGGTTATTACTGGACGGCTGAACAGGGATGTGGGATACATTCAGCTACAACCACGTGTCGGTGCATAATAATACGTCCCGCCTCTAATGAACATGTAGCAGGGCGAACGTGATTCATGGAAAGTTCAGTGCCGTGGTCTTCTTTTCAAGCTCACATGGCAGCGAAATTATTCGTGATATTGATGACATAATTAGTAAGTCTTTATCTTGTACTCCCGACAGTCAGCCACTGACATCACATTGTGCTGTGTGGAGGCTAGAAACTTAACGTAGCAAGTTTCGTGGTACTTCAGTGACCAAATGTGGCCAAAATACGGAGGAAATGTTTTGAAATTCGTGACGTCACGCTTACGTTACGGTGCCAAGTTTCGGCGCGAAATTCAAAAATGAAACTTTAACCTTTCTTTTCTGACACTGAACCTGTGGTGGCGAAATCAACGCGATATAGTTCTCAAACAATAATCTATGAGCCTAAATAGATTCATTGTTTCTTCTTAGTGTCTCTTTAAAGTTCCGATGCGAGAAAATCAATTTCCATAGCTGTGCATGAGCGACCAGCACAGAAAGAGAAAGGAGAACGACAGGCCTCTTATTATCCCACTGTTCTCCGTGCACATTTCTCTCTGACGTGGACAGTGCCCGCGTATACACCTGTTAAACGTTAAAGGAATCCTGCGGCACAATCGCGAATTTTTTGTTCGAACAGAACGCGTACACTCGCTGCTGTTCCACCAAGTGGGTAGCTCACATTTTCGAGAACGGAAGGGCGAGAGAAGTGAATCTGCGAACGGTGAAGTAGCCGGAACCTGACGCGCATCGTTTGTAGTCTGTTTGTGGACAAAAATACTACACAACGAAGCTTTTTGCCTTCTAATAAACAAGCTTTCATGTGAAAAAAAAAGTTTTCTTTTTTGCTTTGAAGCTTACAAGCGTTCATAAATGGTAATACGCATGCCAACTATACCTTATCGAGCATCTCCACTTACTTTCTCAGCATGGTCGGAAGGCGGTGTCGCGCATGCTAAGCCGTTCCCTCAGCAAGCCCGCGTTCGCTCCAAATGAACAACTCTTCTCGAGCTCTTGACAGCAGCGAGTCGTCACTTTCACGTAATAAAAAAAAACGTGGTCACCGAACGCGGCTGACGACGTCAACATGGCCTAGGCCAATGACATACGGCGAAAACCAAACACGATCAGGAAGAACATTCTGCGACGTTGCTCCTGAGCAGCAACTAGAGACGTCATACTAGTGGGAATGTCGCGAGGCACTGCCAACATTGGTGAGCCTTTCGGCCTTTGGCAAATCCTCATTAAAATACTCAAAACCAACTATCGCCACTATTACCCGTATTACTCGCATACGTATTACTCATTGACCCTCATACGCAGGTCAATCAAGAACGACAAGCATCTCAAGTGTCAGCCTTTGTTGTCTAGTGTCCTTTAAAAAAACTCGCATAGAAATGCGCTTGCATTACCGCTGACATTTTTGTTGCCCTGAACAGACACTGTTGTTGCGATAATACTCATGTGGGACGAATGCCATTATTTTGTTAGAAAAACCTTGCCGTTTCGGAGTACGCACAAAATGCATGTGTATAATATGTGTGCCGGACGATGCATATGAAAAGTAAGTTCTTTGTATCCTTGCCTTCTCCAACTTTTTTTTTTCTTGTTGTCAGGATCAGTTGGATGGTGGAGAGCGGCCTTGTGCAAGCCTGGATGGACAAACAGTACGGCGACTTGGAGGCTTGCATCTTGGCACATTCCAGCGAAGCATTCTCTCCGCTGTCACTGTTGGAAGCTCAGTCAGTGTTCGTCATCTATGTCGTGATGATGGCAGTGTCAGTGGTGCAGTTTCTCAGGGAGCTGCTTCAGGCGGGTGCGTGTTCGTTCCCCATCTTGCGACACTGTAGACGGGGTATCTGTTTCTTCACAGTAAAAAAGTTGTGCCGATTAGTGTCATCTTTACGGTAGTAAGGCGACAACTATAAGCGTAAGGCCATCGCAACTGAGTTTCAGTGTTTCTGTTTGAGCTCTAATTTTTTTCTTAATTATGAGCCTATTTCGCATACATTTTGAGTCTCACTAGTCATTTATTGCGTAAGTAGTAATGCCAGAAAGACATTTCTTGCTTCGAAGGCCTGTGGTAGATAAGCCTGTGGACACCTTAAATTGCTCCATTATCAATGAATAACTGTACCATGACTTTGATCGGCGAGGTGTTCAGTATTTGTAGAAGTTGTGCTATGAAACACAGGACCGTGGCACCGTTTTAACATTCAGGTGTTGCAGCCAAAAATATGCCATCTATAATTGAGTAACTTCCAACGCAGACATTTCTTATGCGCCTTGAAGAAAGGTTTTCTGTTAATGGACGAATGGAGGGTCATTCACCTACTAATAAGTTGTTACCTTCATGAGCTCCACTTTTATGACGTATCAATGCACGGAGTGTTTACACTGACAGCATGGAGTAGCAGCTATGAGGAAAAAACATGTGGTTGACTTCTCAAGAGGCTCATTTTACAACACCTCCCAGGAATCCGGTCTTACTTGAAGAAAAGGATGCCAGCACGGATCACCATAAAGGCCGACTCCCGGGCGTGGAAAACAGCTGGGGGCATGCTCTGTTGAGACGGTGAAAGACGCTGCTGACAGCGTCATCTCAGAAGCTTCTGCAGAAGAAACGGGTGTAATTAACTCCACATAGTTTACTATACATTGCGTCATACATAGTTCTATTTACAATTTAACTAATTTGATTTTCAGTTGTTTGGCACATACTTTGAAAAGGGATAAAAATTGCCGTGGTTATTGTAGGTCACTATTCTCCGTTCAGGATCAGCCCATTTCAGCAGTATCATCACGGTGTAGCTATTGCGGATCGCACTTAAATTGCTGGAAGTGCAGCTCTGTAAAGAAACCACGGTTGTTTACGGCCAAGCGTCGGCTTGGTTGCGAATGTAGCCGGCTACGCGGCCCTCAGATAGTTTTGTATACTCGCATACAAATAAAAGATACTAGGCGATATCCATGCTATGCAGAGATTGTGGCCACACCTTTCATCGACGACGAAACAGCCCCTTGTTAAAAGATTCATGCCTACGGAGGAGAGGTTATATGCACTAATCTTTAGTGGATCGCTTCGTCCGTAGACCAAGTGGGTAGATAAAAAAAAAATGTGGGCCGATCTCGGAGGCAGTGAAAAACCGTGTGAGGTGCAGAAAGCTTCAGGCCCTCTCAGAAATGCGCGCGTTGGTGTGTGCGTGCGTGTGTGTGTGTGTGTGTGTGTGTGTGTGTGTGTGAGTTTATTCCGTATAAGCAATAACCGTTGATGGGCTGATGCCGAGGGTGTTGAAAAGTGTGTGACGAGCAGAGAAGGCTTCAAGCTTCCCGCAGATATAGCTCCGCTTTGCGGAGTGAAATGCCTCTTGCTTCACTTGATTTTCTTAATTAGATCTGAGTATTCTAAATCGATGAAGGCTAAACGCCTTCTATGCTTTTCTGGACCCATTACTGAATCACTTCATACGATTTCTGCTAAAGTTTCACCCTTTTACACCTTTTAATGCTCCATCTCCCGGCGCTCATGATCGCAGGCTGGTGGAAAATATGGCTTAGCAAAACGTTTTCTTGGGCTAGTTGGTTCATGACTTCTTGCAAAACTTGTAGCGCACAGGAACACACGGACAGACAAAGAGCACAGGACCGGCGCTAAGACATAGGACATAGCGCCCGTCCTGTGCTCTTTGTCTGTCCGTGTGTTCCTTTGCGCTACAATTTTTTCAAGAAGGATGGTGGAAAATATTCATAATTAAAAGCGCTTTGTATACGCTCTATAGGAATGGCTAATACCAGTTTTTGATGTGTTATTTACCTTTTGTGCGTAATTCTTCAGATAATCCTCAGAAAAGCCACTGTGCACAGAGGACTCTGTGAGTACTACAGCAAGGAAAAGATGGTGTAGCCAAACTGACAATTGCAGACAGCCTCACAGACAAAGATAATGACTTTGAATACACCGCATAAGCGTGCGCTTATGCTTAAAATATTGCTCAAGACGTAACGAACAAAACTAAACTATTGCTAAATACACGTGGGCTAATATTAAACAGCAACACAAATAAACGAACCTGGACTGCTGAAGTTCGATATTTGTAAAGAAGTTATAATTGGGAACCTAAAGCGATGAGTAAAAAATATATGCATTCGCAAAGCGTTCTACCGAGCTATGATGATGACTATGAAGGCGATGAACATTTTTTTGAGGCGTACGGCGAGTTGTTGAAGGATTTGGCCTGGTATCCCTGGCAAAGCGTGTGCCATGTAAGATCGAACCCCTGAGCTCTGGGGGCTCACTCGGCCCGCTAGACGGCCGAGTGTTTCGAGGCATCGTCCTTGCCTCGAAGCCACTTGTTTCCGTGCGTTTATTAGATGTCTCAAAGTTTCTTTTTATGGCTCACACGTTCTAGAACCGATACAGCAAAATAGTGCCTCTCAGATCATGTAGAATCGGTAGTCGCGCTTCACACAGACGTAAGCAATATGTGCCTGTGCATTTACAGTACGAGGCTGGGCGTTGTCCTAAGTCAGGATACCGCACCAGTCCGAGGAGATGGCGCCATTGTACTTATGGAAGAACTACATCGCAACTTGAAGAGCACCTGATAAGGATAATTTAATGGTAAGTTCGGAAACTGGACGAAAAAGCGTAGGTACGGCAGGCGGTAATTCCTCATGTACTATGATATCTGGAAATTTTGTATCGCATCCAGATTAACCAGTACGATGACCAAGGTTTACATGTTATGCAGAAGGTTCTCTTGGTCGATGTAGTGCTTATGATACGTATGTTTTTTTTCTCTCTGTCTCACACAAGCGGTACCGACTGCATGCCCCCGCATGATTCTTGTTTAACAGTGTACAGACGATAATAACCAGCTGCTGTAAGAAGTTCTCCATAAATACGATTTTTTAAAAATCATACCTGCCGAGCACTAGGGACACCACGCTCGACCAAGAGGAACCGAACGGCACATACCCGACAGTGAAACGATGCAGAGGTAGCATTACATGTATGGCAATGCTAGACGAATGCAACAGAAGTAGTAAGAATGTCCATGTTAGCGATACACAAAAGACCGTGGAGTGCTACCAATGTCACACGAACGAAGCGGAACGTACAACTAAGTATCCGTTAATTTTCTCTACTCACGGGTCTAC